>CM037089.1:65397100-66597100 GCA_020916435.1 Oxytropis ochrocephala
AGATAGTAATAAATGCAAACTTGATCTATTGACTGGACATCATATTTATAAATTATTGTGCCAATGACATGGATTTACCTACCAGACGCATGTGAGCGCGTGAGGTGTCCTTCGTGGTCACAAGCTAGGAATTGAGGTTGAGCTGCCTCCTGATTGGGCGATGAGATTCTTGGTGATCTCCACTGTTGGCTGTTATTTGGGCGTGTGAATCTCACATGTGTGAGAAATTGGGCCCTTTGGCTGGATTGGGCCAAGTCCAATCCTGAACAATTATTATGTAGTTTCCTATTATGCCATTAATCTGTAAAATGGGAAGATTACGTTGACTAAATTATCAAATAAAACTATTCAAGTAATCGAATGCTAAACTTCCACTCATCTGGTTACAACTTTCTTTGCATGCTAAAGTGTATTTGAGTAACCATTCTTTATTTACCAATATTAGTGGTCATACAATTGCAAAGCATTAGACAAGGGGATATGATGGGCATCATACTATTACTATCTACTTTAACTTTTTTTTTTTTATGGGAGGAAAAAATATTACGTAGAAATTATTTTATTAGGACGCTCCCAAAATTGGTGGTCAAATAGGAAGCAATATAAGGAGAAATATCATCAATCCAAACAACTTCAGAGTTATAGAGAGTAAACTTAGCTAAATGATGCCACATTACTCAATTTCCTAACATGCAATAATTGAAAGGTTTTAAATTTGAAATGTTATTATTCTCATTTAAAATTAGGTGCAAAGTAAGAAAACATTCTTATCTTGTCGGACGGAGTCCTCAAGTCATTAACCAATTGTAAGCGATCTATTTTAACAAAGAAGAAATAAACATAATTTCCAGAAATTCTAGTTTTCGACAAAGAAAATATAAATGAACACATCAATATTATTGATCGTTATTCCACATAACTTATAGATAACTATTACTTTTTACAAGAATATCCCTACTTGAATTACAATCAATTTTTTTTTATAATAAATTTTTAAAGTGAGGAGATGACGTCTTAGTGTAAAGTAGAAAAAATCTTTGAGCTCGTCAATAGCTTATAGAGGAAATTGTGTTTACTTCACCTCAAAAAGACTAATAAAAACTTGAACCCGCAATTGGTCAGATACAAGTCTTGTCATACCCCACTAGATCAACCTATTGAAATTTAAATTACAATAATTGAAAGACAATTTTCATAAATACTCAATTGATTTAACTACTTTTTTCTAATTAAAACAAATTGCATGTAGTGAGAAAGAGAGAGGCAATATGTAGTAGTTAATAATGGAGGAGATAGAAGTTGCGTATGAGTACAAGAGTGTTAGACATCCAAGACAAGACAAGTTGTAGCAAAGCGAGTTGCACTAAGGTAAGGTGGGAATGCTTGAATGTGAATGGTTAGGCAGCCATAGGCAAATAGCTAGTGTTGCCTACCTTGAAAGTTGCATTTCATCTTCATGTGGTTTGGGAAAAAGACAATAAATTTTGTATACAATTCTCATTTTATACCAATAGTGTTTTTGCATCTTGCAGGCCTCAAAAGCATCAAATTCAACCACCATTTTGTTGACTTTTCAGGAATCTCTCACATTGCCTTTGTATTTTCAATTGAATGAGGTTGCTGTGTATTGTATTGTAGACTGAGTATTACCACCACATCTACTCATCATTGGGAAAATAAATGAGTAAAATATTTTAAAATATGTATAACTTTCTTTGAGGAAAAATAAAATTGTTTAAATAATTTGTTTACTTACCCTAGAATACCTTGAATGAAAACAAGAACATGTTACTTCCATGGCATTAGAGAAAATGTAGCTTTATTATTTACGGTTGGGTAGGAAAATTAGGTACAACCCAAATTTCTTCCTTGTCAAACTTTCTTAGGAGATCAAAAAAGCATACTCTTTGGTGAATGAATTGATGGGTGAACCAACGTTTTCCTACAAGGTATGTTGTTGAACTTACAAAGTAGTTACAAGGTTATTGATGAGGAAAAAGAGCGAATAAACCCTCACTTTTGTTCCGGATTGAACCTTGGCTCATTCCGAATTTGGATTGGCCATAAGGGCTTATTTCCTCTATCAACGTAAGAACCACACACCCAAGTAGTAAACAATCGTTGAGATCGGCTTAGATCTTATCGTACATCAAGAAACAACCTTGGTCACGGTCATTAAGTTGTATGCCTTTCCATAGATTCCTCACACACTCACACGCCTAAAAGGTGAATTCACATCGGCTTGCACAATATCCTATAAAGATGCAAGTCAATCATTAGATTAAGAACACGTTTATTACCCTTCTACCTCATTCTCACTCATTCGTGTTGATTTTGACGTTGGAGTGTGTGCATGTCTCCTCCTTCATAGGGTCCACGCGACCCGCCATCACTAGAAGCAATTTTGACAACTCTACTCAATTCGACCTCCCAGACCAAACAACTTTCTTCCAATTTAGTCCCTAAACTTATAAGAAATTTTAATTTTTTCTTTAATGTTTATTTTCCTCCGTCAATTTATTCCTTAAACTTATAAAAAAACCGAGATTAACAGCTAAATAGCGGAATGTAGGCGACATCGATTCATGGCTTAATTGGTCGAACGGTTCACCTAGTTTGATTTTTAAAACACTACTATGAAAACTATCTTATATATTAGGGGAAAATACAAGAGAACATGAAGCTTGAAGGACTAAACCCAGAAAAAGTGAATGCATCTATCTCTCAAGAAGATTATGTTGCAAAAATTGCTTTTAAAATAAAATAATTTTGTTAAGTTAAAATTTGATGAATATGAATTGCATCTAAACACTAGTAATTTAGATGAAATTTTTACATAAAAGTAAGTTGAAAAATCAATTGTCTTTCAAAAAGTGAATCAAATGAAATCTCACCCTCCGAAGATCTCGTTTATCTACCTATCAAACACCTTGAGTGCTATAGAAGGCAACATGATTAATGTTATTTTTTCAACTCCCATTTTTTCTCTAAAAAAGAAAAAACAAACAATCACCATTTACACCTACCTCTTCTCTGACCTAACAAAATTTGCTACATAAAGGTCTTGTAAGACAAAAAAGGAAACAAAAAAAGAAAATAAAATCTAAGAGTAAAACAATATGGTTATGAGAAAAGCTATGTAATTTAGTCCCCACCCCAAAAAAGCTAATCCGATTCATCCAGCCATTTTTAATTTGATAACAACTATTTATTCTAGCCAATCTCAAAATAGAATGAGAAGATAATATCAAATCAAATAAAATCAAAAAATAAATAGAATGGGAAGAAAATCAGCTTAGGCAAAAAGAGATAATAAGCTATAAATAGAAACTATAATTACACACAATGAATGATAATTATTGATTATCAATGAGAATAACTAAGTTTGATTTTGTTCTTATATTGGGTGATTTGGTGATGCAAACCCATATTAGATAAACTCCAATTCATAGATCCTTCTAACAAATATATCATAATAATTTCCAATGCCCACTTTTGTTTTTCCTCATCAACCTCTAAAAATTTGAGAAGAAAAATATGAAAAATAAAATAAAATTATGAGAAGTAATATAGCCTTTTTTTTTTCATACACCATGGAACAAGAGAAGACTAAAACTCTCACAGAAATTAAGATCATATTACCATAATCTCATAACTGATCATCAATCATAATTTTCATCTTCAATTTTTTTCATTTTTTCCGCATAGTAAAAAAAGGGAAAAAAGAAAGAGCAAGAAATTAAAGAAAATAAAGAAAAAAATCATAATTTCTTTCACGAACCAATACATCGTATCATTTCATCATCAAAGGCAGAGAACGGTACAGTGCAGATCATCACCACCTCCTATCGCCACGTCAGCATCATCCAACGGCGGCGCGTTGAGATCAAACGGCAGTGGTTGACGTCGAATCGAAAGCATAGTTGATGAAGCGGCGTTCTCACCGTCGCCGTCGTCGACCACCGACGACGAGGAATCGCAGTCGCTGCGACAATCTTCAGGAGCAATCGGTGGTGTCCGTGGGTACCTCCTCCCAGCGACGATCGGCGCCGGCGCCGGAAAATTGACAGGACGGGGACCACTAAAGGATTCAACGGTGCTGCTCATACCGCTGGACGTAGGCCTCCGATGATCATGAAACGCTTCACCGGCACCGGCACCGGCGCCGGAATAAAACCGGTGATCAGGAAACGGATCCCCGGCAGTAGCATCAAAATTCTGGTAAAAAGGTGGGGAAAGAGGAAAATTAGTCTTGGCTTTAGGTCCCGGAGATTTCTAGCAGCCGCGTCATGCGCGCACGCGCCGCGTCTTCAGCGGTGTCAAAAGTTCCAAGCCACACCCTTGCTTTCTTCAAAGGGTCTCTGATCTCGGCGGCGAATCTTCCCCACGGTCGTTTTCTCACACCACGGTATCTCGGCTCTTTGAAAAAACCGGCCTTGAACCGTTACCGTCAATCTCAACCGCCGGCGCCGCCGTCGCCGCGGTTGCACCGCCTCTCCTACCCATCTTCAAAGTTTGAATCTTTTTCAAAATCTAAGATGACCCAAGAACTCAAATCGGTGAAAAAACGTAGAAAAATTGAAAATTGAAGAAATTGAAGGAAAAGGAATAACCTTTGACCTGTTTTTTTGTTCTTACAAAAAAAGAGTCATTTAGTTTTCAACAAGGGTTGATTGATATATGAGATATATAGAGAAAAAAAAAAAGAATGATGGGTTTGTTTGATTAAAGAGAGGAAGATGGTGGTGGTGGTGAGATTGAAGAGAGGGAAAGAGGGAGATGAGAGAGAGAAAAAGGGTTAATGGGTGGTAGAGAGAAAGAGAGTTTTTGGTTGAAGGAAGGTACCAAAACAACACAACACAACACATTCTCTTGATGATCTTCTTCTTCATCTATCTATCTATCAACACATAAATAAAATATATATTAATAAAGATTTCAAAATGGACCTCAAGTGTGTAGTTTTTTTTTCTTACCTTTCCCTGTGGGTTTCTCTGGCTCTGGCTGGCTATAATACCCTTTCATTCTTTCCTTTTTTTTTTGTCTTTTCCTTTTCTTTAATTTTTAATTTTAATAATTTTACTTTTTTCTAATCATTCCTTTCTTCTTTTCTTTATCTTTTGTCTCTTTTTTTGAATTTTGTGGTTATTTTATTTTATTTTATTTTTGTGGGTGATTGAATTTAGGTAATGTAAGGAAATGACTAAAAAGTCCTTGTGAGTTGGAACGCGTAATAATGTTGGGAGGTGAATTGGAAGCGGGTTGGTTGGGGGGACTCAGTGTAGGTATGGTGAGGTCTCTTTCATGAGATCACAACTGTTCCTAACTCTTTATTGTTATTTTTATTTTTACTTTTTATTTATTAAGCGTTACAGAAGAAGGTAATAAATAAAATGGACAGAAGGTGGTGATGGCACGTGGATACTTTACTTAGATTTTCTTGCGTGAGATGAGAAGCAATAAAAGATTTTAGATTTTGGAAAGGTTTCTACGCCATATTTTCATGAGTAAAAAAAAAAAAATAATTTTATAAATTTTACAAAGTACATTGTATTTGCTTATTTCATGAATCTACGATTACGATTATTATGTTGGCAGCTACGGAATCACTATGAGTGGCTTTCACGGTTGCAGGAATAATAGATCCTTCCATTTGTAATTATCAATTCAGCTTTTTTTTTATTACAAAAAGTAATTATCAATTCACCTTAGCACGCAAAATTCTGGTGCTTTCGCGTGCTATCTCCCTTGCACGAAGTCTTCTTGAAAATATTTTATTTGGACATGCTTATATTATTTGGACACATAAAATAGAAAGTATTTAAAAAATATGTTAATTATATCATTTTGGCTTTTTTGGCTCCCCTCATTGTCTATCCCACCCCATAATTATGAAGCGAATGAAAATCTGGCGAAAACTTACAAAAATCGCATTTACAAATCAGATTTCGTAATTAGAAAAAGTAAGTAAATACGGAGAGATTTTGAATTACGAGTAATTCGAAAAGAATTTTGAATTACCGCCGAAGTGAGTAAATTCGATTCACAAATATGAGCGGATTTACCTCCTTCGAGGTAATTCAAATTCTTCGAAATACTGTAATTATAATCAGAAAATCCCAATTTATTTATTTTTCAATTATTAATATTTTTATTTACATTTTTTTAACGATGGCGAGTAGGCGACCGACGGTGTAAGCGCGGCGAAGTCTTGGGGCGGCACCGAACGACGACAGCGAGCACGGCATCTTTGGGAGTCCAGCGATAGCAGTATGTGCGGTAGAGTGCTACTCCTTCTCAGGACACTCTACTGAGGCTCGGAGGCTGCTGGACATGCTTACGGCGTCGAGAGCGCCGAGCCAGCAGCGCTAGAGTGATAGAGATGGTTGAGCACGAGCCTCGGCCAGGTATGGCGAGCCCTACAGTGACCACCCAGTTATGAGTACCATATGCGGCACCAACAAGAGCACCCGGAGTATCGCGACATTCTTGGCGGCGGTTGGGAGGAGCGGGAGGATGATAGTCGGCATTAGGAGGAGGAGGAGGAGGAGGGGGAGGAGGAGGTTGAGCGGCGGAGGTTGGGGAGGAGGTTATTTGCCCCAACTGTGGATCACCCACCATTATTGTTACCTTTGGGATACGCATTGCGCGTCCCGGATAGATAAAGGCGAGGTAATATTTTAATTCTTTATTTTAATTTTACTTAACAACAATTAATTACTTATTTTTAATAACGTATGGTTTAATTTTAATTTTTGACCTCGGAAACTAGTAGACGAGCGGATAGATGCGGCTGCTTGGTGGAGGATGTCATCCTCACCCCTATCTGAGACCACAGACAGTATGTTCCTTTGTCGAACATATCATTTCTGAGCTGGTTGATTTGGGAGTGATGACGGTTCCTACATGCCAAAGCAGTGCGTTGGCAGTTCGGGCAGGTACAGAGGATCCCTTCTCCACCCATTTCGGGTAATGCTCCATCTCCGGACAAGATCATACGAGGTTCTTGATGTATCGATTGAGCGCAGAACTTTTGTGAGCTATTAGGCGAGCGGCCTACCACGGCGAGTGCGATCACGATTACCTTCCTTGAGTACGATCGAGTAACGGGGTCCATCTTACTCGGTGCAGTTGCTCGCGAGCGGATCGAGAGCAGATTAGGAGCCCGTTGTCCCAGAGACTTTAGAGGAGAGAGTGCGAGCATTTGCATTGGCGGGATGCCACTAGATGTCGGCCAGTTCACTGCTACTTCATATCGTTATTTTCAGTCATTTTTAGACATTTTGGATCCATAGTTGTATTTGTACTCCTATTTTATGTTGGGCATTTTATATATTTTGACGTATTGTTATTTAAATCGTAAATCGTTCGTATCGTATTTTAAAAATAAAACGCGTGTAAATCTTAATTTAATATACAAACTTTTAAAACAAAAAACATTAAAAATTTCGGAATTACCTCTAAAAAAGGTAAATTCGAAATACCCCCTATTTTGAACCGGATTTACCTTTTTTAGAGGTAATTCCGAAATTTTTAATGTTTTTTTTAAAAACAGGGGTGTTTTTAGGTTTAATGGGGTTATGGGGTGTAGGAGAGAAGGAGGGGGGTGCGAAAAAAAAAACCTATCATTTTTTAAACAATATGTGCTTATACTGGGAAAAAAAGTTGGTTAATGTAATACTCTTCACTATTAGTTGGTAATTAGGAAAATTATGGTGAATGGTTTTTTTTTTCCTAATCCACTAACCTTAGGTAGCTATTATAGGACATTCTTATTTCCCCCAACTAAACTTTTTTGCATCTATTATTATGAGCCCATTAGTACCATATCGAGGATCTGTCGATCAGAGATAATAGGTAGGTGATGAGATTGATCAATAACAATTACGTCAGGGTTGATGATCAGAGCGAGATGGGGTGTACTCTACAAAGTCACTCAGATGCTAAAGTCGATGGTTGAAGAGTTATTGCAAGTTTATGTGATAATTAATGCGGACCTCTTTGTTAGCGATAAGTGTTGTATTTATAGGGTCAAAGGGCACTTGAGTGTGATGATGCGAACCGTTCAATAAGGAGGCGTATTGTGGGCGTTTGATAAATGAGTATGGGCCTTGGTTGTTTTGAAGGCCCGATCATTTTTGTTTTGAGAAGTGGGGGTGTAAATAGTATGACTATGTTTACACCAGTAATGATTGCCCCCAAGTTGGTTTGACTTGTTGGGTTAAACTAGACTTGATCCTATGAAATGAATCATTTCACAGAGATTAGAGAAACCGAGGTTTGCTTTTGAGCCATAAATAGCGATTCCGATCTTGGGACTTGATTTCAAAAGTTTGGTGGTGCTTGAATTTTGGAAGCTGTTTGATGATTTTTCTTTGTGAGTAATAAATGATTGCTTTGAGTGATGTGACCGTTTAAGGATTAGGCGTTTCTTAATGATGACTCTTCGTTTTGCGTGCAAGCTAATTGATTGAGTGCGTCGTTTCGAGAGTGAGCAGTGGGTCCTCCCGGACCACTATAAATAAAAGATGAGGGTAGACCATTTCTACTCTTTGGTTCCTCGCTTGCTCTGAGTGCAGATCTAGTGATTTCGTAATCCACTAACCTTAGGTAGCTATTATAGGACATTCTTATTTCCCCAACTAAACTTTTTGCATCTATTATTATGAGACTAATCTTCAAGGTAGTTAGTAGAGAGACATTTGATTTTCACATAGGAAAGCGGTTGCACGAGGGCACCTTTCTATTATTTTCCTCAGGCCTTGCTCTGCTAGGGTTAAGTGGAGGTTCTTCCCGGAGTTTTCTGGTTTTCTCCAAGCCCTAGTTTGGGTTCTCTCTCCCCTCTTTGTGGTGGTGGTTTCTCTCTGGTTCTCCTAGTTTATCTTGATTCTTTAGTTTTGTTTCGTTGTTTTTTCGTATTGCCCTAAGGGTTTCAGTATATCTCGCGATGGAAAGATCTTGCACAATTAAACTCTCGAAGGAAAAGGAAGAGAGTATTGCGGTGGAGGAAGATGAAGTTTGCGAAGGAAAGTTTCAATCGCACATTGGTAGGGAAGATTTAGTCTTACAATCCCTAAAATATACGAGCTTTCAAGAGCATAATGGTTCAAGCGTGGATGCTCAAAAAATCGGAGTTGAAATCGAGGATCTCAACAAAAACTTGTTTCTCTTTAGATTCTCATCCAAAAAGAGAGCGGATAGCTTGTTACACAATGGCCCTTGGAGTTTTTCTGAAACTTGGTCATCCTTGAGCGCATCTTTGGTGAAGAGCAATTTGTCAGGATTTGGAGATGTTTAGGTCTTCGTTTTGGAGTGCAGTATCTATGATCTACCTCTCTCAAGCTCGCTCGAAAGATCTCGTTAGGAAATTGGGAAATATCATCGATGTCTTTGAGAAATGGATCAGAAGGAACATCATCGCCTTGGGAACCTCGAGAATCAAGGTATCTACGGATCTCTGTCACCCTTTGAAGAGGGGAACTAAAGTCGAATTTCGGGGAGGATTTCTAAAGCGACCTTTAAATATGAGAGGTTACCAAATTTACGCTTTATTTGTGGCAAGGTAGGTCCCAGGATGAAGGATTGTAGAGAGGTTGAGGACAAGGATAAGAAAAACTACAGTGATGTGGAGAAAAGGATCAAGCATTTGGACCTTGGCTCAGGGCATCTCCTCTACCTAAGATCACTAAGGAAATCAAAAGAGAGTCAAGCTAAGGTACATGCAATAAAGCACTATTTTCTCCACCTACTAATATTAAGTGCACTTCCTCTAATAAGATGAAAGATATTAAGAAGGAAGTTGATCAATATTTGAGGAAGAATGATAACCCCTGCAGGATGCTAGCCCCCAAACCCCAGGTTTATGCGCCCAAAATAATTCAAGTATTTATTTAATTAAGTGGTATATTGGTCGGTTAAACTAAAATAATGATAGGGTATTTGATTTAAATGAGGAGTGGTGGTTAGTAAAAAGTGAGTGGTAATTTAATTAAAAGAGGGAGTAGTGCAAGTAATGGAGGAGGTGTGAATAGAGGCTCATGATAGTTAGGCCCATATCCATGATATAAGTTAGGTGTCGATGGTGAGAGAGTTCATTTCAACCAAAATCAAAGAAAAGTCAAAGAGTAAAGTAAGAGAGTAGAGAGAGAGAGGTGCGATAGCTCAAGGAAGAAGAAGAGATGATATTGGCGTGGAGAGCTCAAGTTCAAGGAAGAAGAAGCTTGATTGTTGGTGATGGTTGGTGATTCTTGGTGGAGAGAGTCTTTGGTGTTCTTGATAAGGTAAGGGGCTCTCTTTCACCGATAATAGAGTATATGATGAGTGTTATGTGTGGGTTAGACTCTAGGATGATTGTTGAGTTGTTTGTGTTGTTGGTTGTGTGATTGATGTTGTGGTTGAGTCGATTTGGTGAAATTGTGATGTGTGTATGTATTGTTGATGATTGGTCATATGAAAGACCTAGAAAAGAAAATGGGTTTGAGGAACCACTAGCGCAAGAGCGCCATTTTTGGTGTTGTCACCTTAGTGGTTATTTTGATGTGTGTTGGACAATATTCGAATGAATATGTGTTGTAGTAATTGTGGGTTAAGTTTGATCATAGTATGAGAATCAAAGAAAAGAGGAAGGTGAGGTTAGGTGTGTTGTAGCTTGTGAAGGTCGAAGGTGTGTGCGTCGAAGGATAGTGAGTTGAAGTAAGGGTGTCTTGAGAGAAGCATAAGTGTGTGTCGTAAGGGGTGTGTGTCGTAGTATGTATGTGCGTCGAAGTATGTGTGTGCTTGGGAGGAGTAGGTGTGTTGAAGTGAGTATGTGTGTGTTGTAGTGTATGGATGTCAAAGCTAGTGTGTAGGGTGAGTGATGGTGAAGTGAAGGAGTGTGGCTGAGTAGTGTAGAGGGTAGTATAGTGCAGGGTGAGTAATGATTAAGTGAGGAAGTGTGGCAAGGTGATTGATGGTCGAGTGAAGTAGTGTGCAGAGGTAGTGTAGTGCCGGGGTGAGTAATGATTAAGTGAGGAAGTGTGGCGAGGTGATTGATGGTCGAGGGAAGTAGTGTAAGCAGAGGTAGTGTAGTGCAGAGGTGAGTAATGGTTAAGTGCAAGGTGATTGATGGTCAAGTGAAGTAGTGTAAGCAGAGGTAGTGTAGTGCCAGGGTGAGTAATGATTAAGTGAGGAAGTGTGGCAAGGTGATTGATGGTCAAGTGAAGTAGTGTAACCAAGGTAGTGTAGTGCAGGGTGAGTAATGGTTAAGTGAGGAAGTGTGGCGAGGTGAGTGATGGTGAATTGAGGAAGTGTAGCAGAGGTATGAATGTATTGAAGTGAAGTATATGTATGTCGAATCTAGTGTTGTCGAGGTATGGATGTATTGAAGTGTAGTGAATGTAAGGTGAAGTGTAGTTGTCAAGGTATAGTATATATATCACAGAGGAGTAGTGTTGATTGAGTTATAGATGTATTGAAGTGTAGTGTATGTATCTTTGAAGTGTAGTGGTCGAGGTGTAGTGAATATAAGTAGAAGTGTAGTTGTCGAGGTATAGTGTATATATATATATACCGAGGTGTATGTGTTGAGGTGTAGATGTATTGGAGTGTAAGTGTCGTTGTTTAGACATGTGAGCGTAAGTGTATGGGAGTCGGCGTGTAGTTGCAGAAGTGTAGGTGTCGAAGTGTGGATGTGAAGCGGTATGGTGTGATGAAGGGTAGTGTAGGTGTGCTTAGGAGTGCGGTGTGGTGCGCAAAGTGCGGTGTGGTGTGTGAAGGGTAGTGTGTGTGTGTGTCGGAGTGCGGTGTGAGTGTCTTTGGCGCTGTTTTTGGACGCTAGTGTAAGCGCGATTGCTACAGCGCGATTTTGGAGTCTTTGTTTGGCGCAGAAGCGTGTCTAAGTTCTTTGAATGGTGAAGCCGGTTTGGTCCTTAGGTGGCGTTTGGTCTTTAGGTGGCGTTTTGGTCCACTATGTGGCCGGTAAGGTTGGCGTTAGCCATAGAGCTATTTATTTTGGTGTCGAGGTGTCAGGTGAGCTTGGCGTTAGCCATAGAGCTATTGATTGAGGTATTGAAGTTAGCCATAGGGCTATTGATTTTGGTGTCGATGTGTGTCGGTGAGGTTGAAGTTAGCCATAGCGCTAGTGATCGATGAGTTTGATGTTAGCCATAGAGCTAGTGGCCCGATGTGTTTGATGTTAGCCATAGCGCTAGTGATCAATGAGTTTGATGTTAGCCATAGAGCTAGTGGCCAGATGTGTTTGATGTTGGCCATAGCGCTAGTGATCGATGAGTTTGAGGTTAGCCATAGAGCTAGTGGCCAGATGGGTTTGGCGTTGGCCATAGAGCTATTGACTTTGGTGTTGGTGTGATTGGTGGATTAATTGCTAGCCTTAGAGCTATAAGCGGAGGTGTGTTAAGTGGTGATGTTTCTAATGGGAAATTAATTATTGGTGAGTAGGCTTGGCCTTATTGGTGAGTGCCATCAAGGCTTATTTTGGTGATGGGTCTATGACCTCTTTTTGGTGATGGTGAGTTAATTAATAGCAATGGTGAGTCTATTAATTATTGGTGATGATGCTTATTTGCTCGATATGGTGAATATAGTGTGTTATGGTGCATTGTTCATGGCGTCACATAAACCATGTGCATTTATTGGTGAGTAGGCTTCGCCGGCCTTATTGGTGAGTGCCTCGAGGCTTATTTTGGTGATCGATCCACATGCATATGCCGCTTGGTGTTGGGTTGCATTCATGCATTATACCACTTGGTGTTGGGTTGCATTCATGTATATACTCATGCAATTGGTGATGTTCTTGATGATTTTGAGTTGGTGTGTCATAACTTGATGATGTGTGTTTGTTTAGTGAGTAGGGGTGTTTCTAGTTGCCTTTCTCTAACATAATGTTTATCATACATTTTATTATATGTGTTAGAGAATCACCATACGCTTTCTATGTTGCTTGTACATTGCGTCACGCGAGGTGATCCGAGTGAAGGTTCTTCCTTCCTCGATGCGGTTGTGGAGTCTTGCTCGATATGTAGCAGCAGGGGGCGAGTAGTCTATTAGTTGTTTTAATTTGGTGATGTAAGAATTACTTAAAGAAGCCGGTGTGTTTTGAGGCTCGCCCATTGAAGTCGTGCTATGTATCACGCAATTATATTTATTAGTGAAAATTATTGTTGACTAGATTAAAGTGATGTTTTGGTGAACGTAGCATTCCCTTGAGGATGTATCTTTTTAAAAGAAAAACAATCTTTGAACTCGATTTTAAATTAAATTCTGATGTATGAGAAAAGGGGTGTTACACTAGCCACCTCCAAGGGTGTTGAGGAAGTGTATGCGAATCTCTTGGAAGCGTGGCTCTCTCTAGCCACTTCCACCTGTGGAAGGAACACTACCACTTCTAAAAGCAAGAAATGGATTAGACAAAAGGGTCTCAAGGCACCTAGGAAGAGTAAACAGGGGCCTAAATTGAAGGAATTGGGGAAAACAACACTAGTTGATGTGGTCATATCAGAAGGTAACATTGAACACCTAAGGGTTGTAGATAAGATGCTCAAAGGGGATGTGGAAATGGTGGATACTAGTGACATGAACAAGGAGGTGGTGTTGGGAGGCCATTAGTTGGAGTTGCATGAGGTCGGGGAACCCTCGGGCAATTCGAGCCTTGTTGAGGCTCATAAGAAGAGAAAGTCGCCAGTTGGTCTTCCTTATGGAGATCGAGTTTAAGGTTACAGAAATGAAAAGTATCAAGAGACGTATTGGTTTTGATTCATAGTTGGCAGTGGGGTGTGAGGGCAATTGTAGAGAAAGATCATGGGGTATTACTTTGCTTTGGCAGTCTAATGTTCAGGGGTGGGGCTTGAGTCCCCCTTATTTTTTGCTATTAGTTAAGCCATCACCACATTTTTATAGACTAAGCTATTCTTAGGAGAAGAAATAAACAATGGTACTTGCCTAACTAATCAAATGAGGACAACATAACTTGGAAGTAGGTAAAATCAAGTAATAATCCGAACAATAATTCCATTTATTATTATTATTATTATTATTATTATTATTATTATTATTATTATTATTATTATTATTATTATAGCTATGTATTCCATTTTTTTGGTTACTCTGTTATTGGGGTGGGATCAGAGCCCAACTACATCTTAGATCAACTCTTTTGGTAAGCTACATATTTATTTTGATAATATTATAATGTTATATAATATTTATAATTTACCTTTACATCAACTTGGTCAAAAAAATTATCTTCACATCATTACAAAAATGGCTAAATAAAAGGAATAAAATATCGAGGTACATTGAAAAGAGAATTATTGAAAAGTTCACTTGTAATTACCGAAAAAGTTCATTGCAAATTCAAATATTGATGATTTTTGTGACATGCAATATATATATATATATATATATATATATATATATATATATATATATATATATATATATATATATATAATTTGACAAATTGAATTTTAATTTTTATAGTTCGCCCCATAATGATCCACAGCTCAGTCCCCTACTAATGTTAGCCTCTCCATCATTTCCTATTCTTTGAACCATATCCATTGCTCTTTTGTGGATGATGTGGTACATGTTTGGTATATATGGATTTCCTGATGAGAAAAACAAATGGAAAACCTTGGACCTGATCAAATCCATTGGTGTGGGGTTGGTTTGACCCTGGCTATGTTTTGGTGACTTGAATGATATAGTGGTCGGTCATGAGAGAAAAAGGGTGGCAATGCTAGATCTCTAAGTCGGGTTTCCACCAGGTAGACAAGCTCTATCGATTCAAATCGGTGGACTTTGGTTTTGAGGGTACCCCTTTACTTGGTTAAATGGCGGGGAGAAGGAGTACAACAAGAAAATCGCGTGACACGGCATATTTTTTCCATCGATGCGGTCAAGACGGAAATGTGGCATTCCGTGATTTTTCGTCGGTAAATTTCGGCGGAAAAAATAGTATTTCCGTGATTTTTTTATGTCCATACGTTTTGAAATGATTTTTAAAAAAATGTTTTTTTAAAAACGATCGGAAATGTTAAAATCTCTGGCGTGATTTTTGAAAAAAATATTAAAAATCCCAAGGTAATTTAAAAAATCTGCCGGAAAAATACGGATGGAAAAAAATCCACCGAAACTGTCCGAAAATGCCTATAAATAAAATTTTCTCCTACGCTCTTCACATTCTTTCATTTCACTCTTTATTTCCTTCTCATTCTCTTCTACATTTTCCATATCTTATCTTTCTTCTTCTTCTTCTTTCTCATACTCTTCAATCTCCATAAATTTCTCTACATATCCCCTTATTCCTTCTTCTTCTTCTTCTTCTTCTTCTTCTTCTTCTTCTTCTTCTTCTTCTTCTTCTTCTTCTTCTTCTTCTTCTTCTTCTTCTTCTTGTGCAGTTCCTCTTTCTTCTTCTTTCCCACTCATTCATTCTTATTTCTTCATTCTTATTCTCTCCTATATCATTACTTCTCATACTCTCCTTCATTCTTACTTCTTAATTCTAATTTTCTCCTATAATATTTCTTCTCATACTCTATTTCATTCTTCTTATTACATCCTACTTCTTCATTCTCACTCTTTCCTATATCATTTATTCGCATATTCTACTTCATTTTCTTTTTTAGTTACTTCTTATTAAATTAAAAATTGAAATATTTAAATAAATAAATTTTCTAATTTTTTTAAAAAAACTTATCGGTAATGTGCATTTTAGGTGGATTTTTCAATTTATTTAAAACAAAAATTAAAGTCGGAAGCGCCCATTCTGACGGAAAAATCGCCGAAAATTACAAGCAAAAATATCGCCAAAAAACATTACTGTGATCATTTCTGGCGAGAAAAAATGTCTTGGAAACGTCACTTTTTCGGGCGGATTTGGTGCAGCGGACTTTTTCGCGAGAAAAAATGCACTTTTCTTGTAGTGGAGTTAACATACAAGCTAGACTTGATAGGGCTTTGGACAATTTTGGTCTCCTTAATGAGGTTCTCACCCATGAAGGTCACCTGACTTTCTAGATTCGAGATCGACCATGTTGTCATTCTCAACTACCTTGAAGCCCACCAAGGAGGTCTAGGCACCATAGCCAAAAAACTCTTTAACTTTGAGGAGTCACCACTACAATGATTTAAGGATTTGCGGCATTTTTGGGCATTGGTAGCGTTTTTAAAGCGCTAGAAAAGTCTGGCGCTACGGATGCATACCCCATTAGTAGCGTTTTAAAAGCGCTAGGGATTGTCGAGAAATGCGTGGCGTTTTGAAATAAAATCTTTGCGGATCTTCCTTAGCGTGTTTTGGACATACGTGGCGTTTTTAAAAAGCGCTAGCCATTGACCAGCGTGTTTAGCTCATACGTAGCGTTTTTTTAAAAACACTAGCCATTTTGTAATGTAATGTTGTCCATACCTAGCATTTTACGTAAAGCGCTAGGGATCCTCTAGCGCATTTTGTCCATACCTAGCGTTTTATCTATAAAAGCGCTAGGTATTGAATGATTTTTTTATTTCATTTCTAGCGTTTTCTCTAAAAGCGATCGTATTGAGTGATTTTTAATTTCATTTGTAGCGTTTTTTCTTTAAAGCGCTACCTATTGTGATTTTTTTAAATATTTTTTTATTTTTGTTTATTCTCCTTTTAATTACAAGATATAAATTCATTCCACGCCAACAAAATTCATCAAATATCATTCCAACAAAATTCAGCCAATATCATTACAATTCAATATACATACATATGTACATATCACCAAAAGACCATATTAAACTAACAAGTACTTACAACATAATATATATCCAAATCATACAACATAATAACTAACTAACATTATGAAATTAACTCAAAAGTTGCTACAAAAAGCTAGAAACATAACGACACCCTTGCTTCCCTTACTTTGTTGTAAGTTGTTCATCGTGAGTAATCTTTGGATGTGATTCTGAGTGAGGAAAATCTTGAAAAATAAAATGAAATAAAATTAGAATTAAAATGGTTATTAAATGTGAGTAAGTATTATAATATCAATATAAAAAGAAATCTAAGTAGTTACCTTGATTGGAATTACTACTTTTAGTGAGTGATAATCTATCTCATATATCTCATAGTATAGTATCATAATCATTGTTATTTGGTTGTTTAGGACACTACAAAGTAAAAGATTAGTTAATTAATTGTCACATTTTTATGACCCAAACATTCAATTAAATTTTTAAGAATATTGATAAAAAACTTACGATTATCGGTATCCATTTTGTTTTATTTCTGAGTATCCCCAATATTTTCTCAAAACAACAAACGTCATACATATATATAACTAAGTTAAACAAAATACAAATATTAAATTATAAAAAATGAGAGGGTTACACATACACACTGTCAACAACTATGCATCACGAAGTCTCGTAGACTTTGTAATGACCTTGAAGTGAATCCGGATAGTACACAATATTTCTCTTAGGGTTTATTGCAAACAATACCCAATGTTGCTGCAAGTAAATGAATCACGAATGAGTACACATTTACACTATAATACAATCCTCAAAATTAATAACCAAGTGATTGAAGACTAAATTTCTCACCCTATATTGAGTGGTGCAAAAATAAAGATTCATGATCAAAATCTTTGGCGATACAGAGCGTGAAAGGACATAACTTTTAATTTGACTCTTCCTAACCATAATATCCTCTGGTTTAGCTTGATCGAGTGTCCCACACAACCATACACTCACGGGCACAAGAACAAAAACTTTTGTGTCCAGTTATGAAGGACCAACATCTCATTGTACAAAAATCTATAAATAATATATATACAACTTTCAGATCCTCATATATACTCTAATATATACTCTAATATATACAACTATTGTGTACAAATAATTTAATACATACCTCATATATACTCTAATAACACTCACAGTGGCCCATTCCATGTCATATAAAACTTTCAGATCCTCAACATTGAGAATCACAATCTGTTCCACTCCCACAATTTCATCGGTCGGTAAGTTAATAATGTCATCGGGCTTCATTTTTGTAGTCACGTAGACCTTTACATAAGTGATGAACTCCTCGAATTCATCATTGGGAGATTTAACAAGATGTTGGTTAAGGAACAACAAATCGCCTTAAAGAAGAAACAAAGTTTGGTTAAGGTCTGACGCACTTTCTTAGGCAAAATGGATCGTATACCAATGGGTAGCAAATGCTCCATGAGAACATGACAATCGTGGGACTTTAGAGACTTTAACTTGAGGTCTTTCATCGATACAAGAGTCGCCACATTTGTAGAGTATCCCTCTGGAACTTTAACTCCATGAAGAAACTCACAAAAGACAGTCTTCTTCTTTCTAGATAGAGTATGAGTTCTTGGGAGGTAGATATCACGTGTACCCTTCTTTCTAGGACCCAATTCGGGTCTCAAACCCATACTAACCAATTCGGTACCAATGACACTTTCGAAGACATTCTTTTCAACATACATCACATCAATGAAATGCCTTACATATAATGACTTCCAGTATGGCAACTCAAAGAAAATCGACTTTTTCTTCCACCCTCGTTTGGCAAGCTCTCCTGCAAAAGGCTTCCCAAATTTAATGTTCAAATCTTCCACCTTTTCAAATACACTGTTAGCAGTCAAAGGCGGGAGCTCTACTTGTTTCTGTATTCCCATCAAATACCTTTCTCCTGATCGATAGTGATGAGTTGATGGAAAAAATCTACGATGACCAAGATAGATATTCTTCTTACCATGTTCCAACCACATCTAATCTGTGTTATCTTCACATATAGGGCATGCACACCGCCCTTTGTTCTTTATGCCGGATAGATTGCCGTATGCAAGAAAGTCATTAATTGTGCCAAAGATCATAGCCCTCGTGGTGAAACTTTCTTCTCTGAACCCATCATACACTCTACCCCCCCGTCTCCCACATTTGCTTCAAGTCTTCAATTAAAGGAGCCAAGTATACATCAATATCATTTCTGGTTGTTTGGGCCAAGAAATTAACAAAACGACATCATATATTTGCGTTTCATGCAAAGCCACGACGTGAGTAAGTTATAAATCGCCAAAATCACGGGCCATGTCTTGTGGGAGCTACTCTGGATACCGTGCGGGTTAATGACTTTAGTCTTTACTTCTTCTTTATTTGGTAGTTGAGTCATCATCTCCTCCTATGTGATAGATCCTTGTGAATCTTGAAGTAATTTTTTTATGGCAATGCGTGATAAATTTTTCTATTTTCATCTATTTGAATGTTACGGTTGGAGTTCGGCTATTAGATATGCTTGTTGGTACTTCTTTGTTGGGTTTACACACACCTTTGCTAAGATAGGTTTACGGTACTAGAATGTCTAAGAAAGATTGGAAAAAAGCCACTTAGTTCCCTTGGTGACACTACTTGCATTTTGGTTCTTTGGAGAAATGTACGTGTTGAAATTTGCTTAAAAAGAGCAAGAAAATGGAAAGAAGTTGAAAAAGAAAAAAATGAATGAAAAAAAAAAAAAAGAGAATCTAAACAATTTAGCCCAACATCCCTTTGAGGTCATAGGTTACTAGGGAAATACTTTGAGTACCCTTTTGAGACTTTATAAGTTACTAGGGAAATACTTTGAGTACCCTTTTGAGGACAGATTGACTCTTTTGGGAAAAGAGACACTCCTTTGAGACCAAGTGTGGCAATTGCATTGTTTGCATATAAGTGGATGACCCAAGCAAAAGGTGCTAGAGAATTTGGCTATTGATATCTAACTTGCTTTGTTCTAGTACCACAAGCCGATCTTCTCACGAACATAAAGCTCAATAGAAAAGTGTCATAAATTTGAAAAGAAAAATGTTGTTGGATACCACCGGATCATTCTAGTTCATGTGCTAAGCGGATTTTCATTCAAGGATTTTCCAAATAAATTGTAATGTTTTGCTTGAGGACAAGCAAGGATTTAAGCATGGGGGAGTTTGATAAGTCCATTTTTAGTTGTCTTTTTAGTACTTATTTTAAGTAAGTTGTTTGGTATTTTAGTTCAATTCTAGAGCTATTTTACTACCTTTTGTTTTGTTTTTATTTTCAGGATAAGTGTTGAGCAAAGTAAGGGAATTTAAGCTTCTAATGCATAGGAATGAAATCCCAAGGCAAAAGGAGGGAAAGAAGTACCAAAAGAACCAAAAAGAGGCAAGAAAAGAGGGAGTTTTATAGCCAGAAACAGGCCATGGTTGATTATTGCCAAGACCCCTTAAGTACAAACCTTGTTGTCCCAAGACTCTCAAAACTATTCTCATGTTTTGATCATCTTGTTTAACCTCATAGTTCTAATATCAAACTTCACCTTTCGGTACCTCGTTTGATATTTGAATTATAGCTTTGAAATCGATGAGGTTAAATTAGATATAAAAACTTCAATAAAATAGAGTCTAGACTTGGAATTGTTTAGGGATCTATCATTGGATTATTCCCACAATCCCAAGACTAGAAGGGTCTACTCACTCATGATCATTGTAGACAAAGACTTAGAAGAAGAATAAAAAGACATAAAGGATAAATAACAAGAATTGTAAATGACGGAATTGTAAATTGCGTAATGTAAATAATGAAAATAAACGAAAGCGATAAAGGATTTGAATATAAAGTTCTTTGAAAATAAAACGAGAAATTAAAAGTGCAAGAAGGTAAAGAACATGAAAATAAAAGAACAAAAGCTTAAGAGAAATGCAAGAACTTAGATAAATCTTTTAGAATGAGTTTACAAGTAAGAATCACCCCCCCTAGCACTCAGAATTTCGTGCTTATTTATAGGCCTTTGAGACATAAAATCTGATTAAGAATCAGTTACAAGAAGTGAAGGAAGAAAAGTAACAACAATTGGAGGAAGTTGGAAAAACACGGCCATGTTTTATAACAACGGCAATTGTGTGTTTTATTACCTTTGCCGATGTTTTATTACTTTGCCGGTGTTTTTTCTGCAGAATTAGATTTTGACTCTTGACTTTCTAGCGAAACATGGCCATGTTTTATAACACGGCCAGTAGTGTAATCGCTGTTTACGGCTATAAAACTCCCTCTTTTCTTGCCTCTTTTTGGTTCTTTTGGTACTTCTTTCCCTCCTTTTGCCTTGGGATTTCATTCCTATGCATTAGAAGCTTAAATTCCCTTACTTTGCTCAACACTTATCCTGAAAATAAAAACAAAACAAAAGGTAGTAAAATAGCTCTAGAATTGAACTAAAATACCAAACAACTTACTTAAAATAAGTACTAAAAAGACAACTAAAAATGGACTTATCAGTTAAATCCATCAGTAGACAATGCAAGGCGTAGGTTTCTCGGGTCATCCCCGAAATTAGGATACTCAATATTAATTTTTTCCATTGCGGAGAATCTGTAGGGTGTCGTAGCATACCATCTTTAATCCTTTCATCCTCATGCCATGTCAAGTGTTTTGCATCTTACGAACTACGATATATGCGCCTAAATCGAGGAATTATAGGAAAATACCACAACACCTTTTACGAGAGACTCTTTCTTTCTTCTTATCTTTGCGGTGCATTACATTTAGGACACGACTTTAACAACGCATGTTCATTAGAAATAAAATGCAATCATTCGGACAAGCGTGTATCTTCTCATAGTTCAAGCCAATAGACCCCAACATTTGCTTTGCATCATACGTCAGAAGGAAGCACATTATCATTCGGCAACATTTCTTTCAGAAGTGCGAGTAAATCGGTAAAGCTTTTATCCGTCCATCCGTGGCGAGTTTTCAAGTTATACAACTTGATCACAACCAATAATTTTGTGAATTCAGTACAACCCGCATACAATGGTGTCTCTGCATCAGTTATCAACTTATCAAACATTTCAGGACAATCATTAAGATCCTCTTCAACCACCTTTGCCATCTCTTCAAATTCGTTCGCATCAAATGAATGTGTTTGGTGTCAGCCAGTGGCGCATATCTCTTAGTAATATCATTCATATTTGAAGATTCACCTTTTTTCTCACCGTGCATTATCCAACAAGTGTAACTTTGATCAATTCCATTCGCCTTTAAATGTCGTGCCAACTCCTCTGCGATGGCGATTTTTCATAACAACAACTTAAACAAGGACATTTCATACCACTAGAAGTCCCTAAGCGTTCAACAACATGACTCACAAAATAATCCACTCTCGGTGCATACTCCTTGGGATGACGATTAGCGGACATCCAATTTCTATCCATAATTTCCAAATATTTATAATAAAATCACGAGAAGAGAACTTTAACATATGACCCATCAAGCAATTCAAATATAATGAAGAATCAATTCATATAAAAAAACAAACAAAATTTCCTCTTTTAAATTTTTTTCAATTCCACTCCTTATTTTCTCAAGCTATATCTATCTCATATTCTATTTCTATTCTCGGTCCTTTGGTCAAGACAACGAAACCATAGTCTAGTCTTCCAAATAATGAACTTTATGTGTAACAAGAAGAGGCTAGTGGTAAAAAAAAGAGTCTAGTGTGCACAATTGACAAAACTAATATATTTCTAAACTAGAACCCACAATTAATATCTAACAACTTTCCTAATTGTAATTTACAAGAAAAAATTGCAACAAGAGAAACATGAAACAAACACCAAATTGGCGAACAACGAAACCAACCTGAAGAAGAAGAAGAAGAAGAAGATGAAGTACTAGTAGGAGCCAACAACGTGAAAGTGGTCGTTGGAGAAGAAAAGCCAAGGAAGTAGCTGCGGGTTTACGGGTTTTTCGTTAGGGTGTTAGGGTTTTTGCGTTTTTGGGTGAGTGATTTTGCGTTCCTGGGTGAGTGTGTTCGCTGAGAGAGGGAAGTAGGTCAATGGGAAACGAAAAAAAATTATTTAACCATACCTAGCGTTTTCTAAAAAAACGCTAGGGATCTATCTAGTGTGTTTTCTAATTACCTAGCATTTTGAATAAAAGCGCTAGGGATCTGTCTAGCGTGTTTACTAAATACCTAGCGCTTTCTAAAAAACGCTAGGGATCTATCTAGCGTGTTTTCTATTTGGCTAGCGTTTTGAATAAAAGCGCTAGGGATCTGTCTAGCGTGTTTTCTAAATACCTAGCGTTTTCTAAAAACGCTAGGGATCTATCTAGCGTGTTTTCTAATTGGCTAGCGTTTTGAATAAAAGCGCTAGGGATCTGTCTAGCGTGTTTTCTAAATACCTAGCGCTTTCTAAAAAACACTAGGGATCTATCTAGCGTGTTTTCTAATTGGCTAACGTTTTGAATAAAAGCGCTAGGGATCTGTCTAGCGTGTGTTCTAATTGGCTAGCGTTTTGAATAAAAGCGCTAGAGATCTGTCTAGCGTGTTACTTAATGAGTAGCGTTTTACCTTAAAACGCTACTAATGGTGTAGCGTGTTATTAAAATGGGTAGCGTTTTTTATAAACGCTACTAAAGGTGGCGTTCTCTTTTAACAATTATGGCGTAGTGGTGCAAGTAGTGGTAATGCAATAGAGAAAAGCTAGTTGGAATGTCTTCCCAAGTAATTCACCTTTTAGTGTTCAATGCGTTATGTGATGTAGTTGCACCTTGAATCTTTGTTGCATTAGATATGTGTCTTTTAGTCACTTTCTCTCCGAGTTTCATTACAATCTTCCTATGTTTAGGCTTGCTAAATAAGTCCACTCTTGTCTTTTTAAAGTACCTCTGAGTGTCACCCTATGGACTATACTATCCTATGACTTAGCATGGTTTTCACAAATTTTCTTTTATGCAAAACACTCACCCATATTAGTTCTCGAGTTCTTAATTGTAAACCATGTCTACTTTTACAAATCTAGTTATTCTAAGTGATCAATCTCAAAATAAGTGTTGAAAGTATTATCAAGCAAGAACTAAAGTGTACACATCATATACATGCATCAAACTTACTTAAAAGCTCATTAAATGGTTAGAACATTCCAACTAAGAGAGATTTAGCTCATGATAGACATTTCAAGACATATATAGACTGAATAGATCATGTTTATATAATTGAAATCACAAATGAGAGACAACAAGATAGAGATTACACGAGTTTGCACTCTTTGCATGAGTTCTCCTAGCAATGCAGTTGCATTAGCTACTCAACACTTAGTAAAAACTACAAATTGAAGTAAGGAGGATTTGTCAATTCCTTCCTTTCCTTCTTACAAAATAGAAACTAACTATGACTATTGAAATTTTGATCTAACTTGTGGATTGTGATATATCTTCGGATGAAGGAGTGAGGTCTTTATATAGTCTTCATGAGAGGTGATTCCTTCCTTGTAGTTGAACTAAACTAGAGATGTAACCATGGTTACTTTTCAGAAGTTGTCTCACAAGTTGAAGCATACACTCAAATTGATAGGGAGGTCCAATGAGAGATGAGCATGTATCCCTATGTGAGTGAGTCTTCAAAGCTATGTTGAAATTGTGGGCGCCGAAATGTGCAAGTTGCACTTGCTTTAGTGACTAAGCATGAGGTCATCATTGCAAGTGGATGGCTCAAATCTGTCTATGTAATGCAGAAGCAGTGCAGATGCATTGTGTTAATCGGTCTTGATAGCATTGTAATCACGAGAGCATCTGTGAGTTGCATTGAACAAACTCATCAAACATACCACAATATATCCAAAACGGCCTATTAACAACTTTAACCATGTCAAACACTCAAGTTATCATATATCACACAAAATACTATATAAACTCATTATCTTTGCTTGAAAGAGAGCAATTTACTAAGTTTAAACATATGAATAACTCTATACAAAAAAGAGTTATCACTCACATCATATATCTAGTTTGAAAAGCATCTTTGACTTGGTTGAGAGCACTTTACAGATGGACACATATTTTAAAAAGGAAATTAGTTGTTATACGAATTGCGTGAGATGACCAACAAGGTAAATTGCATGATTCACACAAAAAATCTGAAGTTTCTTTAAGAGTTTCAAAATGTTATTTATATACGACAAAGTTGTTAATTTTTTGATTTGAGTTAGTTGAGGCTAAAATTGAATGGTTAAAGGAATTATGTAGAAATCTTACATGGACAGAATATTTGGTGAGCGTAGAGGTTTCTAGTCTTGGTAGAGGTAAGTCGAGTGTCGAATTATTGTTTCCACAATCAGAAACATCTATGGTTGTAAATATTCATGTCCATGCAACTTTTTTATATATATTTTAAAAAAATCCACCTATTTGACTTCAACTAACTCAATCCAAAAAATTAACAATTTAACTTGATTTTATTTAAACAACATTTCCTAACCCTCCTTTTTTGTTTCCTTTCTCCCAAAGATAAATGTCTAGTTCTAATTCTCAGGAAGATCTGATTATATAATACAATATAAATTCACAATAATCCTACTTATTGGGCTTACAATTAGAAACTTGTGCAGTAAATCAAACAATGATTTGAGGGAATTTTCAAGAAACTATTGTATCTTTGTGTAAATCATGCCATCTTGCACATGCGATGGAGTAGTAACTCTCTTTCAGAGGCAGAGTGGAATCAACTCTGAGGAGAAAATGTCGAGCTACAAGAGATGGAATCAACTTATTCTACCACACTAATTAAAATAAACGGTCCTCAATTGATTAAAATCCAGAATAAGAAACCAACCAATGTGAGTTTAGCCAATGAGTTTAGTAAATGTATTTGTTAGTTTCACATTATAATTTATATTGTATATTTGTAAGCCAAGAAATCATTTGTAATGTACTCTACTGTAGGATAGTTTTTTAGAATTTGTATCTTGTGAGAATTGAATTTGGAAGTTCTTCTAATGATTTGGAATTTCATTTGTGTTGTTTTTGAGAAATTTTAATTTGGAAGTTTAATTTGTATTGTTGGTTGACAGTTTTGATAGAAATGAACATGAGATAATGATTGAAAAAAGAAAAAAATTCTTTTTGAAAAAATTATATTTAAAGATGGTTATTTGAAGTAATCAATTCTAAATGGCTCATGGAAGTTTACACGTGTCTGAACCTAACTGGTCATACAAATATACTAGAGCAGCAACATCCCATGACCACTTGCCACAGTAGGCAAAATCCAGAAATAGGAAGATGTATTTGGCACCGACCATCGTGCCGCTCTTGTGTGGGAATAAAGTGTACCCCACAAGTTGCAGTAGGTACGTCCTTGCAGCATAGTCCCATTGGCCCTACTGTAGATTTACTTTATAAACATCCTCTAGCCACTTTTATCTATTGTGTGACCTCCTACAGGCTATCTACTCACAAGTAGCAGAATCGAGATCAACGACTAGCAACTCAACGACATCATCAATGTGCTTTCTCTTCTCTAGTGTTGTTGTATTGTGCTCTTGCACTGTTCTCAGCCTTAATTTTCATAAAACACCCCCAAACTTAATTCTTTAAGCTATTCCAACTTTTTAATAAAAAATTGTTTTGACCTAAGCTCCCAAAAATTCCCCTTGCATCAGATTAATCTTTAAATAGCAAGGTTTTTTTTCACAAACTCAGTTTTGAGGTGTTGAAGTAAAAATAATTTTGGCTATTTTTTTATGAAATAAGGCTTCTTTTTCTCTTCTCATCATTAAAAGTCCATTCATAGGATTGCACTATATTTTCTAAAAAAATTCAAACTGATCATCTTTCTTATATTACTAAAATACTCTTAACAATGATAGTATTTTTCATACTTTCCACTATTTCAAAAAGAGACATCTCTTTAGAGAATAGTTTCATGTATTTAGATACTACTTTGTAGATATTTAATATATCATACAAACTTAACATGCACACTTAGTAGATAAGCCCCCTAACTTAAGGGGTAGCAGTGTCCTCACTGCTAATTAGAGTTCACAAAACATCAACTAAAGTTGTTCAAAATAGGGGGAAAAGGACTTTAAAAACAACCATGGAAAGAGTTAGTAGCAACGTAAAGTTCAAAATACTATAGGTAAACACACTAAAGCATGTAATAGATACTCATTTCTTTGCTCCACTCTTGATCCTAGTGTTGTGGCTGGAAGGAGGGGTGTGTTTGACCTTCTGCTTCTTCTCCTTAGGTTGCTTAGCTGGGGCAGAAGTTTCCTCCACAGATGTAGAAGCATCCTCTTTCTCTGTTGATGATGTAGGAACTGATGTAGGTGCATCACTCTGCACTGCATCAGGTTTCTTCCTCTTTGGTGTTAATTTTGGTGTTCTTCCTACTGGTTTCTTGAAGAATTTCTGTGTATTGTGTAGTGCCTCCCTTTTCTGTTGAGCCATTTGTTCCAGAATAAGTTGTATTGTTGCTTCATCATGCATTGGCTTGATGTTTGCTTCCTTCTTTGATGCAGCAACATCTTATGCTGGTGCATCACTATGCATCTCCACTGGTTCCTTTACAGCTTCTTGCTTCTTTGGTGTGTTTGTTTGTTCTTCTTTAATTGGTTCATCTTCAGTGACCTGCACATTTTCTTTCTCAATAGAAGAAACAACATTAGTAATAATGTCACTTGGGCTTGCAAGGATGGTTTGTTCTGTTTGTGGTTCAGGTATAATTGGGCTAGGCACTGGAATTTTGTGTTTTGTGTGTGGTGGGTGCTCAATTTCAGTTCTTGCAGAGAGTGGAGGAGGGGTTGTTTGTGGTGGTGACTGGATTGGTGGATCATTGAGGGAGGGTAAGGGTGATTTTGGGTGGGATGATGATTCTTGGAGAGGTGAGCGAGTTGGTGATGATATAGGTGAAGTGTGAGTTGTTTCTTGTTGTGGTGGTGGTGTTTTGGCATACTTCTATCTAGCCATTTCTTCCATGATAACACCCCTAGCATCATTCTCTTCTTCACTTTCAACTTCAATATCACTATCTTCTTCCTCTTCATCCTTCTCAATTTCTTGAACTTGCTTTTGCACTTCCTCATCCTCCTCAGTATCTGAATCGTATATTTCTTCAAATTCAGGCTTAACCACTATTTTCTTCTTACCCTTTGATTGTTTCCTAGTCACTTTCTTCTTTATCACAAGTTCTTCTTCCTGTTCCTCTTTGTTTTCCTCTTCCTTTTCCTCATCAGCATCATCTTTCTCCTCTTCTCCTTGACCTTCAGTTCTAATTACCCAACTTGGGAACACAGGTGCTTCCACATGGCCCAGTACATCAAACATTTTCTGGAAAACAAGTTGCAGTCAATCAGGTTGTTCTTTTTGAAAATTCCATACTACAACTTTGCTTACGCATGAAATGCTCTTGCAACCGCAGCAGTGAACACTCAATTTTTAACGGTATTTTTGACGTTTTCTCTAAAAATTACGAAAATATGCACTTTTTGCGTGTTTTGCGTATTTTAGTCGTCGAATACGTCATTTTACTAGTTCTCGTCACTTTCGGGTTATTTTTACTCTTTTAGGTTTAACAAAACGAAAATATATAATTTGAAAATTACAAAAATAGTAGTTTAGTTACAATATTTTTCTTTACAATAATCCAAAAATAAAAATAAAATAAAACGCGAAATTAATAAATAAAATAGCAACTTGAGGGTCAAAGCAAGCGTAGGGGGTCTAGTCTTCTCAGTGAGGTCCAAAGCCCGGATCCGTAAAAGAACCCAATCAAAAGGAATAGTCAAAGCCCAATCAACAACATTAATGATAGAAAAAAAAATTAACTATAAAAAGAGGTCAAGACCTTGATCTTGGAGAGGGGAGCCGTCATTCACAAATGGGGGGGATTGACATGGATCATTCCTCTCGACATTTTTTTTACCCTTCTTATGCCAATTTCCCTCTCACACTCCTAACCATCTATAGTAGTGCATCGCTTATCTTATGTGCAAGATCTGTACATATGTCTCCCACCTTTTCTTTCTTCATTTCTTTTTTCTCCATCCTAAATTGTTTATATGCATTTGGGTTGTGATTTAGGTTCCTATTTGTTTCCTTTCTTATTCTTTTATATGGCCAAGCTCGATTCTTAATTATTTTCTTCCAATAGCAACAATCGGACCCTTGGTTTTAAAACCTACCTCTTATCTCATTTTTTTTGACACTGATCCTACTTCATCTACTATTCCTTCGTTTTTTTTTTTTTTTTTAGAAGCAATAAATTAATCATGTGAGGTTTGTTATCACATCACCTTTTATCATTCATTTTCTTTAAATAGATTATTATATAACAGTGATAGCAATGCTAGTTTATGGCATGTGTCTTTTTTTTTATTCACTCTAAAAATAATAATTAGGGTTTGACTTGGATGTACATCCTATCAAATCCACAATTTTGATTTAAGGGTCTTTAGTTGTACAACTTGGATCTTAAATTCCTTTAAAGTAAAATTCATAAAACTACAAATTAAACATTGATTCTATTTAGCACCTATTTTTATAAAAAAAAAAATTCAAAAATAAATGGATTCGATTTGGATGTACATCCTGTCAATCCGGTTTAAGAGTCTTTAGTTGTACAACTTAGACCTTAGACCCCTTCAAAATTAAAATCAACCAACCAACAAGTTTTCAGGAAGAACTACGTGACTTTTGAGTCTCTCATCGCACCAGAGAGTACGTAGGCGCGGGGTCTCCCTGTCAAAGTCAAACTAAAATTTTCTTAAATTAGTCTTTTATAAATAATTAATTTTCTACTAAATTTTATTAAGTATTATTCTTTAGGGTAAAATAAATTTGTAATTTATTTGCACAATCAAATTTAGGGTAAGCTTGTCTAGGGACGGATGTACTAGAAGTGCGAGTGGAATTAGGTTTCCGCCCTTCCCTATGCATAATCGACTCCGAATCCAACCTAGTTTTATGGACCAAATGACTTTAAATTAGGTTTTTCTCAATTTTCCTATTTTTAATAAATTGGGTGGCGACTCCTCAAATAATTTATATTTTGAGCGTCTCACGCGGGATCCGGTGGCACACGGCAAAGAGCATTGGCCTCTAACTTTCCTCAATCTTTCTCTCATTTCAGCATTCAAATTACCAGGGGGAAATTTTCTTTGTTCATGGGCAGCAATTGGGACTCCTTCTTTCATGCATAACTCAGTTATAAGACAAGGGAAAACATAAATCCCTTTGATTTTGTTGTGCATGCATGAATTTCACTAGCAATCAATCTTCCAATATCAACATTGCCCTCAGAGAGAATTGTATCTAAGAGGATCAATCTCTCTTTGGTCATTTCATAAGTGTGCGATGTTGGGAGGATTGAAGTTGCTATGAATAAGTGCCAATTTCCTAATGCATCTATCAAATAAGTGCTTCTTAATTTAATTTCATTAGGTGTGAATTTCTCCCAAGGAGAATCTGGTTCTGCTATTCTACCCTTAATTGCTTCCATTTCTTTCTTTGTAGCTTTTCCTACCCTCATATCAAATTCATTTCCATGATATTTCATAACATAGTGCTCATTCAATTTCTTAGGATGAAAATGCACAAGTTTACCTCTAACCATCGAAGTGTAAGATGGTTCCACTCCTTCTTCTTCAGTAATGCCTGCATAGAATTCTCTCACTAGGTATTCAATGTAGCCTCCCCTTGGAAGAACAAAATGATCCCAGTGCAAATTTGCCACTGTCGCCATGAATGATGGACTTGTTTTCTTCAAGTCGTATCCTCTTTCAGGGAGCAATTGCATTCTCCACAAATGTGCTTTATCTTCACTCCTCAATGCAGATGCATTGGTTTTGCCTTTCTTTCCCTTTTGTGATGATGATGTTGCATGCTTGCTTGAAGACTTAGATGCTGATTGTTTCTTCACCATCGTGCGTGTTGAATTGCAATTCTTTGAGTAATTTTTAGAATGAAAGAGATGATGGAAAGAGAGGTAACTGATTTGATTTAGGGTTATGGTTAAGATCAACTGGAAGGGGTAACGGTAGTGTGGTGAAGGGTTAAATGTGAGTGAGGAGTTAGTGGAGGTTGATTTGATGGAATAGTAGCCGTTAGGTGATGCGTGGGAGACATGCAAGGCTTCACGTGTCATCCTTCATGACTAAACACTTCATTAATCTTCTTAACCTCCTTCTATTCCTTCTGATGATTTGGCATTCACACTTGATCAAATTCTACACAATTTTGAAACTTAAGTGGAGGCACTTTTTTTCTAATGCGGATGCATTGCAATCCGACTACATTGGTTATTCTGCATTCCTACAAAACACTTTAAAGCATAAAATTGAACAAAATTAAATAAAAATTATGGGTTGCCTCCCATTAAGCACTTGTTTTAAGAGTTTTATCAGCCTGACTACCTGTTTTGCTTAGAGATTTTTCAAATGAGTGGTGATTTTATCTCTCACCACATGTTCACCATAGTACATTTTGACTCTCTGACCATTTACCTTGAAGATAGTATTGGATGCTTCATCCAACAAATCAACTGCTCCATGAGGATAAATTATTATCAACTTAAATGGTCCTGACCACCTTGATCTAAGTTTTCCAGGAAATAGCTCCAACTTAGAGTTATCTAGCAGAACCAATCCTCCCTCTCTTAGTTCTCTCCTTTGAATTCTTTTATCATGCCATGATTTAGTTTTAGCCTTGTTGATTTCAGCATTCTCATAAGAGAATTGCCTAATTTCTTCTAGCTCATTAAGCTCTAACATTCTTTGTGCACCTGCTTTGTTTAAATCAAAATTGAGCTTCTTGATAGCCCAATATGACTTATTCTCTAACTCCATAGGCAAATGGCATGTTTTTCCATAGACTATTCTATAGGGAGACACTCCTAAGGGTGTTTTGAATGCTGTTCTATATGCCCATAAAGCCTCATCCAAATGTAAAGACCAATCTTTCCTATTTGGACTTACCATTTTTTCTAGCATTCTTTTAATTTCCCTATTGGATAGTTCTGCTTGTCCACTAGTTTAAGGATGGTAAGCTGTAGCAATTTTATGCTTAACTCCATACTTAGCTAGAAGGTTTTCAATGATTCTATTACAAAAATGTGAACCTTCATTATTAATTATAGCCCTAGGAGTTCCAAATCTAGCAAATATATTCCTTTGAAGGAATTTACTTACTGATTTAGCATCATTATTTGGTAATGCTACTGCTTCTACCCATTTGGACACATAATCAACATCTACTAAGATATACAAATTGCCAAAAGAAGGTGGAAAAGGTCTTATGAAATTCATTCCCTATAGATCAAATAGTTCAATTTCTAAAATATTGGTTCTTGGCATTTCATGCCTATCAGAGATATTTTCTGCCCTTTGACATTTATCACAATTTTTGACCATAAAATATGCATCTCTAAATAAAGTAGGCCAAAAATAACCAGACTGTAATACCATGGCTGCTGTTCTTGTGCTCCCAAAATGTCCTCCATAAGGTGCAGCATGGCAATGAAGTAACACTGCTTATTGCTCCTCTTCAGGAATGCATTTCCTCATTAATTGATCAGGACACATCATGTAAAGGAATGGATCATCCCAATAGTATTGTTTAACTATATGGAAGAATATTCCCCTTTGTTGATATGTCATATTCACTGGTACCACCTTGCTTGTAAGGAAATTTACAATATCAGCATACCATGATGCATATGCATTAGATGCTCCTGCATTTCTTACAGGTAATGCAGTTGCACTAGGTGCATTGACTGTGATTGCCAATAATTTATCATCTGGGAAGCTCTCCTTGATTTCTTCCTTTTGTGTACCTAGTGATTCACCTTCAATTCTTGACAAATGGTCTGCCACTTGGTTTTCTACCCCTTTTTTATCTCTGATTTCAAGATCAAACTCTTGAAGGAGTAGAGTCTATCTTATTAGCCTTGGCTTTGCATATTTCTTTGAGATTAAATACTCAATGGCAGAATGGTCAGTATAAACAATCACTTTAGTGCCAACTAAGTAAGATCTAAACTTTTCAAATGCAAATACCTCAGCTAATAATTATTTTTCTGTGACTGCATAGTTCACTTGAGCTTCAAATAATGTTTTGCTAGCATAATAAATAGAATGAAAAACCTTGTCATACCTTTTCCCAGGACTGCTCCTACTACAAAGTCACTAGCATCACAAATTAGCTCAAATGGCCTGGTCCAATCAGGTGTTACTATAACTGGTGCTGTCACCCATGCCTTTTTAAGCTTTTGAAAGGCTTCCATACAAGAATCATCAAATTTAAATGGTACATCATGTTGCAAAAGCATACACAATAGTTTTGAAATTTTTGAAAAGTCTTTGATAAATCTTCTATAGAAACCAGCATGGCCTAAGAAGCTCCTAATACATTTGACTGTTGTTGGTGGTGGCAATTTCTCAATCACCTCAATTTTGGCTTTATCTACCTCTAGACCTTTCTTTGAGACTCTATGTCCTAACACAATGCCCTCTTGTACCATGAAATGACACTTTTCCCAGTTCAACACTAAATTAGTTTCCTCACACCTCTTGAGAATTTGTTCCAAATTTGATAAACAAACTTGAAATGTTTCTCGAAAGACAGAGAAATCATCCATAAAAACTTCCATTGATTGCTCAATGAATTCTGAGAATATAGACATCATACATCTTTGGAATGTTGTAGGTGCATTGCACAATCCAAATGGCATCCTTCTAAAGGCAAAGGTTGCATAAGGGCATGTAAATGTTGTTTTATGTTGATCCTTAGGCTCAACGACTATTTGATTGTAGCCTGAATAGCCATCTAGGAAACAATAAAACTATTTTCCTGCTAACCTATCTAACATTTGGTCTATGAATGGTAAAGGAAAATGATCCTTTTTGGTAGCCTTGTTGAGTTTTCTATAATGCATATCCTCCAAACTGTAACAGTCCTAGTTGGTATCAACTCATTCTTTTCATTGGCTATTACTGTCACACACCCTTTCTTTGGTACACATTGAACAGGGCTTACCCATGCACTGTCTGATATGGGGTATATGAAGCCAGCATCTAGCCTCTTAATGATTTCCTTCTTTACAACCTCTTTCATTATAGGGTTTAGTCTCCTTTGGATTTCTATGCTATTCTTAGAGTTTTCTTCTAAGATGATTCTATGCATACATATGGAAGGACAAATTCCCTTGATATCTGTCATTTGCCATCCTATTGCTTTGGTATGCTTCTTTAAAGTGTTAATGAGATCTTTCTCTTGTTCTAATGTTAAATCAGAGGCAATGATAACAGGCAGAGTCTCATTCTCTCCTAAAATTGCATACTTAAGATGCTTAGGCAGTTCTTTCAATTCTAGCTTAGGAGATTGTTCTATGGAGGGTAAATTCCTCTTGAGGGTTGGATCCTCAAGATTGAGAGGTTCATAAGTTCTAGCACACACTTCCTTACAAGAGTTTTCTATTGGCAGATCTTCTTTTTCTAGTAATTCCTCATCTAGTAATGCAGGTGCATCAAGTACATCTCTATTGACCAAATGATCATACTATTTGTAAAACTATTTTTCTACCAATTGATCTAGAGAAATTATGGATGAACATTCTTCTATATTTTCTGTAGGATATTTCAAACCATTCATCACAATGAATTTCACCTCTTGATCATTCACTCTCATAGTTAGTTCACCTTTCTGCACGTCAATTAATGTTTTGCCAGTTGCTAAGAAGGGTCTACCTAGGTACTTCCTTAGCTGCATCAAAGTCAAGAATGACAAAATCTGCAGGGAATACAAATTTATCTACCTTTACTAAGATGTCTTCTATGATACCTTCAGGATAGACTATTGACCTGTCTGCTAATTGAAGTGTCACAGTTGTTGGTCTTGCAATTCCAATTCCCAACTGGTTAAAAATAGATTTAGGCATCAAATTGATGCTTGCACCTAAATCACATAGAGTACGACCAATATAGGATGTTCCAATGGAAAATGGAATACTACCTGGATCCTTCAATTTCCTAGGAATCTTATTTTGCACAAGAAAACTACACTCTTTAGTCATAGCAACTGTCTCAAATTCCCCTAATCTTTTTCTTTTGGAAAGCACATCTTTCATGAACTTAGGATAATTTGGCATCTGTTGAAGTGCTTCTACTAAGGGAACATTAATGTGCAATTGTTTTAGTACCTCTAAGAACTTGCTAAACTGCTTATCCTCATGTGCTTTTTTCAACCTTTGTGGATAAGGAGGAGGAGGGTACTCAGGTACTAACTTAGGTAATGGAATTTGAACTTTTTCTTCTAATGTAGGAGCATTAGATGCTGCCGCATTCTTTTCTTTCCTATTTTTTTCATTTCTTTTCTTTTACTTTCCTTCTCATTTTACTCTATGAGATCCTTACCACTTCTCAATGAGATAGCCTTAACATGTCCCTTTCCTTGTCTTTGGGAAGGAGTAGCTTCTGTATTTTAAGGCAAGGCACCTTGTGGCCTTTGATACAGAGTTGTGGCTAATTGACCTACCTGATTCTCTAATTCTTAATGGAAGCATCTTGAGCTTGTCTAGCTGTTCTTGCTTCCCCTATGAATGCTTTAAGCATGGTTTCTAAAGAATTTTCATTGGTAGGTTGAGAATGTCTTTGGTTATTCTGAGGTGGGAAACTTGGTGGTGTGGTTGGTGCAGCATTAGGTGCGGGTGCACTATTGTTGCTCTATCTAAAATTTGGGTGATTTTTCCAACCAGGATTATAAGTGTTAGAATAAGGGTTGTTATTCTTATTATAACCTACATAATTTACAGAAATAGGGTTGCTAGGATATTCCTCATACAAGTGACCTCCTCCACAATATACACAACTAGTGGTACATGGAGGTGCTTGTTCTACTACTGCTGCAGTGATGTCTGTTGATGCAGCTGCATTAGATGCAGTTGCACTTCTTGAAGTGAAGTTTTTTATCAAATTAGTTAAAGAGGCTACTTGAGCGGGTAGGGCTGATACATCACTAATTTCATGTACCCCTGAAGATTTCTTTGAGGCACTCACCCTCTCTGTAGGCCAACTAGAGCTATTAGCTGCTATTCTCTCAATCAAATCACATTCCTCATTGTATGATAGATTTAATAACACTCTACCAGAAGATGCATCAAACATTAGTCTGGTTTGAGGTTCTAAACTATTGTAAAATGTTTCCATTTGAATAATAACAGGTAAACTATGATGAGGACATTTTCTCAAAAGTTCCTTCCATCTTTCCCATGCTTCAAATAATGATTCAAATTCTTTTTGTCTAAAAGATGTAATATCAGTTCTCATCCTGGCATTTTTGATAGGTGGGAAGTATTTTCCTAAAAAAATTTCAGCCATTTCATCCATGAATGGATAGAGTTAGGCTCTAAAGAGTTTAGCCAAGCCTTAGCTCTATCTTTCAGAGAATAGGGAAACAACCTGAGTCTAAATGCATCTTCACTAACACCAGGAATGATAAAGTTACTACATACTTCTAGAAATTGTTTTAAATGAAAATGAGGATCCTCATGCGGAGTTCCTCCAAATTGACCAATAGTTTGAAGCATATGAAACATCATAGGTTTAAATTCAAAATGCACAGCATCTATATGAGGTCTAGATATGCTAGTTTGCATGTTTTGATGATCAAACTGAGCATAGTCCCTCATAGGCCTATCTCTATCATTAATCATACCTATGGGATCTATGTGAATGAATTGATCTTTGTGTTCCTCTTCAGTAGCTTGTGTGAGCCAGGACCTCCTCTTACTGAGTGTGGTCTTGAGCTTTGTCTTTCACTGTGAGACATGATGCAAGCTTGTTCCTTTTGCTTTTGGAGTCTTAGCAATCTCCTATATCTTCTTTCTATCTCTAGATCTAAGCTATATTCTGGTGTCCTATTTCTGGTCCTGTACATATGCTAAAGCACCATGTGCTCCTGCATGACAGAAACTACAATACCAGAATAGTAAAACAATAAATTACAGTATATCAAAATTTCAAAAGAATTTAACTACAATCCCCGGCAACGGCGCCAAAAACTTGGTGTTGGAAAAGCATATGCAAGTATACATAGTCCTTAACAAGTAATATAAAAGATCGAATCCACAGAGATTGAGAAACTCTTTTTAAAACTCAATACAATGTAATTAGTGAAAGGTAACCAAATAACAAATATAATTGGAGGTGGTGTGTATCACAATCAAGTAATGTAAAGCAATGTGCAAGTAGTGGTAATGCAATAGAGAAAAGCTAGTTGGAATGTCTTCCCCAAGTAATTCACCTTTTAGTGTTCAATGCAGTATGTGATGCAGTTGCACTGAATGTTGTTGCATTAGCTATGTTCCTTTCAGTCACTTTCTCCAAAGTTTCATTACAAGCTTCCTATATCTAGGCTTGCTAAATAAGTTCACTCTTGTCTTTTTAAAGTACCCACAGTGTTACCCTATGGACTATACTATCCTTTGTCTAAGACTTAGCATGGTTTTCACAAAGTTTCATTTATGTAAAACACTCACCCATATTAGTTCTTGAATTCTTAATTGTAAACCATGTCTGCTTTTACAAATCTACGTATTCTAAGTGATCAATCTCAAAATAAGTGTTGAAAGTATTATCAAGAAAGAACTAAAGTGCACACATCATATACATGCATCAAACTTACTTAAAAGCTCATTAAATGGTTAGAACATTTCAACTAAGAGAGATTTAGCTCATGATAGACATTGCAAGGCATATATAGACTGAATAGATCATGTTTATATAATTGAAATCACAAAAGAGAGACAACAAGATAGAGATTACACGAGTTGCAGCTCTTTGCATGAATTATCCTAGCAATGCAGTTGCATTAGCTACTCAGCACTTAGTAAAAATTACAAATTGAAGTAAGGAGGATTTGTCAATTCCTTCCTTTCCTTCTTACAAAATAGAAACTAACTATGACTATTGAAATTTGATCCAACTTATGGATTGTGATATATCTTCAAGTGAAGGAGTGAGGTCTTTATATAGTCTTCATGAGAGGTGCTTCCTTCCTTGTAGTTGAAGTAAACTAGAGGTGTAACCATGGTTACTTTTCAGAAGTTGTCTCACGAGTTGAAGCATACACTCAAATGGATAGGGAGGTCCAATGAGAGATGAACATGTGTCCCTATGTGAGTGAGTCTTCAAAGCTATGTTGAAATTGTCGGCGCCGAAATGTGCAAGTTGCACTTGCTTTAGTGACTAAGCATGAGCAGATGGATGTGCAAGTGGATGGCTCAAATCTGTCTGTGTAATGCAGAAGCAGTGTAGATGCATTGTGTTAATCCAGCGCAGTAGCATTGTAATGCAACAGCATTGTAATGCAGGAGCATCTGTAGACTGTATTGAACAAACTCATCAAACATACCACAATATATCCAAAATGGCCAATTAACAACTTTAACCATGTCAAACACTCAAGTTATCATATATCACACAAAATACTATATAAACTCCTTATCTTTGCTTGAAAGAGAGCAATTTGCTAAGTTTAAACATATGAATAACTCTATATAAAATAGAGTTATCACTCACATCAGATATCTAGTTTGAAAAGTATCTTTGACTTGGTTGAGAGCACTTTCCAGATGGACACATATTTTAAAAAGGAAATTAATTGTTATACGAATTGCATGAGATGACCAACAAGTTAAATTGCATGATTCACACAAAAAATCTGAAGTTTCTTTAAGAGTTTCAAAATGTTATTTATATAAGCCAAAGTTGTTAATTTTTTGATTTGAGTTAGTTGAGGCTAAAATTGAATGGTTAAAGGAATTATGTAGAAATCTTACATGGATAGAATATTTGGTGAACGTAGAGGTTTCTAGTCTTGGTAGAGGTAAGTCGAGTGTCAAATTATTATTTCCACATTCAGAAACATCTACGGTTGTAAATATTCATGTCCATGCAACTTTTTGTATATATTTTTTAAAAAAAATCCGCCTATTTGACTTCAACTAACTCAATTCAAAAAACTAACAATTTAACTTGATTATTTAAACAACATTTCCTAACCCTCATTTACTGTTTCCTTTCTCCCAAAGATAAATGTCTAGTTCTAATTCTCCAGGACGATACAGTATATAATAGTATATAAATTCACAATAATCCTACTTATTGGGCTTACAATTAGAAACATGTCTGGTAAATCAAACAATGATTTCAGGGAATTTTCAAGAAACTATTGTCTCTTTGTGTAAATCATGCCATCTTGCTTGCTTGATAGAGTAGTAACCTGCTGTCGGGCAAAGTGGAATCAGCTACAGTAAGAGAAAATGTCGAGCTACAAGAGATGGAATCAACTTATTCTACCACATTAAGTTAAACGGTCCTCAATTGATTCAAATCCAGAATAAGTAACCAACCAATGTGAGTTTAGCCAATATGAGTTTAGTAAATGTATTTGTTAGTTTCACATTATAATTTATATTGTATATTTGTAAGCCAAGAATCATTTGTAATGTACTCTACTTTAGGATAATTTTATAGGATTTGTATTGTGAGAATTGAATTTGGAAGTTCTTCTAATGATTTGGAAGTTCATTTGTGTTGTTTTTGAGAAATTTCAATTTGGAAGTTTAATTTGTATTGTTGGTTGACAGTTTTGATAGAAAGTAACATGAGATAATGATTGAAAAAAGAAAAAAAAAATCTTTTTTTTAAAAATTATATTTAAAGATTGTTATTTGAAGTAATCAATTCTAAATGGCTCATGGAAGTAAGTTTGCACATGTCTGAACCTAACTGGTCATACAAATATACTAGAGCAGCAACATCCCATGACCACTTGCCACAGTAGGCAAAATCCAGAAATAGGAAGATGTATTTGGCACCGACCATCGTGCCGCTCTTGTGTGGGAATAAAGTGTACCCCACGAGTTGCAGTAGGTACGTCCTTGCAGCATAATTCCACTGGCCTTACTGTAGATTTACTTTATAAACATCCTCTAGCCACTTTTATCTATAGTGTAACCTCCTACAGGCTATCTACTCACAGGTAGCAGAATCGAGATCAACGACTAGCAACTCAACGACATCATCAATGGCCATGTAAAGGTCAAAATCTGACGATTGACCGTAGAATTGGCCGATGATGGGGAGGTGTAGTAGGTTTGACATTTTATCTAATGTGAATGTCATTTCACTAAATGGTAGGTGAAATGAACTGATCTCAATGTGCTACCTCTCCGCAAACGTTGAAAGAAGGTTTGCATGCATCGACCATCGTCTAGTTGCGAGGTCTCACCGCGATCTCTTTGTGAGGGATCACTCTGGTCTATGATCTTGCGGATAATTCTCCCATATGCTCCTCTATACTATCTCAGTTCTGCAATAAAATTTAAAACTTCAAATAACACAAGGCCCACTAAATTCTATCACTCGGATTGATTGACCCAATTGGAAACTCGATTTACACAATGAATCCTACTGAGCGCAGTTTGCACGATCTCAATAACTTCCCCAAGGACAATTGCCGAGAGGGCCGTTACCAAGAAAGGAGATATAACAAAAGAGGGAGGAAGAGAAGAGGCCATTCATTCAGACACATACATATATAGGAACTACTTAGGAAGATCTTCTTGATTGTCTGAATCCATTGTGAACCATTCAAGAACAACAATGATTTTTTTTTTTACAAATGGAGTGGTAACTAGTACGTACATTTCATAAACTCATCACACCTACAAAATGGGGATTCCAGAGTCAAACCCTTGCATTACAGCTAGCAAAAGATGTTTAGCCTAACAACATAAATTTGTAAATTTATTCTCTATAAATCAGGTATTCTCTGCGCGTAATTGCATAAACTAATCTCTCAAGTTGGATAAGACTATAATAGACGTTAAAACTATCCCTCAAAAGATTTAATGATATTTGCACGTATAAGATCGAATTGACTAAAAGGCTTAATTGCCTTTAGAATGGATACTACCATCTCATGAAGTGCTCTTGGGTCATAAATTTGTAAAATATGTCAAGCTTTATGGACAAATCCACAATTATTAATCACAATAATCAATTGTAACCTAAAAAAACAACAGGTAGCATCTGCTGTGAATGAAGTCATTCGATACTTCTGCTTTGCAAATTGCAATGAGACTCTGCAACCAGTAAAACATTACTCCATTTTAACCAAACGAGAACACGACGGAATAAAATTCAAATGAACCCTCGTAACTCACAATCTTTAATCTAATAATGTTCTCCTTTCAAAATAAAACAGGCTAATAAGGTTACTTTAATTTTTTTTTTAATCTTTTTACAAACCAATTTTATTTACATAGATTATCCCCAACATACGATTTCTAATCTCTTATATATATATATCTTTGTCAAAAAAAATTCTCTTTATATATATATATATATATATATATATATATATATATATATATTCTGAGATTCGTAACCTGTGGAGTATTTGATTGGGGATAAAAGATGAAGACAAAGAGAGCATGGCGGAAGAGATGTTGAGAAGGGTGCAATAAAAGATTGAGATTGCAATCGTATGGATTTCCAAGATGACCATAAAACAACCCTCACATGAGAAAAAAAGTGAACAAAAAATTAAAAAAGCAATCAATACTACTATAGATAAGCCAAAGAGAAGGACACAAGCGTCATTTCATCGTTCGGCCAAAGCATCTAGACCAGGCAATTCCAAAGCATGTTGACCTTTGACCAATACCCAAAGTAGGTCCCACCACACCAGATCCATCCACCCACTTCTCTCTCTCTCTCTCCTTGATAACCTCTTTCCTTCATTACCCCACCAACGTGGGACACGTCATTAGTGGCAGCTTCTGAACCCGGTTCAGTTGAAAACCCGGTTTATAGGGGGGGTTGGAGAGAGACAGGTTTGGACAAAAGACTGGTTCTATGGGATTGGGTGGACGTCTGGCCCGTCTCGGTTCTCTGACCGCAACAGAACTCGTGACTCGAGCCCACGCTCCTTTTTCTTTTTTGCTTAATTAATTTTTTTGTTAACTTTGTCCCTTAACAGTTTTTGTCTCTATTTTTTCTAATTACGTTTTTTGTCTCCAAAATATTTTGAAATTAAAAAGAACACTAATTAAGGTTTTGTTTAGTAAAAAAATAGCTAACAATAGATAAACTAGCATAGCGGCGAAATGAATAGCAGATTGGGTATGAGCTAGTGGATAGTGGCTAGTTGATAGTAAATAATGTGTTTGGTAAAATAATAGTTAAAATAGCCAATAAATGTAAAATGACGTAAAATGAAGTATTTAATTAATGATATGCTATACACTATCCACTAAAATGTTACCTAATGTAGCGTTTCAAAAAATATTAAATGCTACATATTAATGCTTACCAAACAGCAAACACCAATACTCATTACCTACTAATCAAATACGCTAGCTGCAACTGTTATTTGCTAGCCGATTAAACGCGCCAAACAGAACCTAATATTTCATTATTGAAAAAATTGAGAAACTAAAATTATCGATAAAATAGAAATATTAAAATTGCAAAATTGAAGAAATTGAGGATGAAAATTAAATATAAATAAGCTTTTCTTTCTTAATTTTTTGGGGTCAAATTTTTATGCCCAAAATTAGGGAAGAAAAAAAAAATTAGGTGCTCTCGGTGGATGTAGTGGGTGTATGGTACTGGTATGCGTCGTGGAAAGTGGGTCCAGTTTGATTGATTGATGTGTAAGAGTGAGGGATGATGAAGGGAAGTGTTTTTTATTTTGGGGAAGGATCTGTTCATGATAAATGGATTGGATTGAAATGGATTAGGCATGAAAATTGATTCTGATAATTTAAAATCTTGAGTTATTTTATCATATGATTTTTTATACTTATCGTGGGTGTTTTTATCATATGATTTTTTATAGTTATTTCTGGTTGAGAGGAAGCGTTTTTTACGATTACTAGTGTGGTGACCCGTCTGATGGACGGGGTCAATGTGTCAAGTTTTATAGAAAGAGGTGGTAATGGTTTAGGTTATATTAAAGACAAAACTTAAGTTATGTGACATGATTATTATGAAACTAAAATCAAAATTTCAAATGGCATACATGTAAAAATAGTTATAGATTATAAAGATTGTAATAGTTTTGTTATTTTATGGAAAATTTTAGAACGGGGATAGAAGTTATTGAGATGTTGTTTAAGTCAGGTTGTACAAGATGTTGCTTAAGTCAGGTTGTACAAAAAAAAATGAGCATATATTTGCAAAGATGAAAGTGGTTCATAGTAGGACAATGGACAAGAAATTGTCGAACAAAAAATAATTTGTGTTAAAGTTAGAGTAAATGGTTAGCTCATATTAAACAATATTTCCGAACACCAAAGTAACCTGAAGCACACTACCTAATGTCATACTTTACGTTTTTTGATAGTAAATTATTTTTAGTCGACCAAACCTAGTCTTAGAAACAAACTCGTATATTTATACAATCTAAATTTATTTCTGAATCCTAAGTGAACCCAAAAAACACTACTGTATATTTGGACGAAAAAGGGAGGGGGGAATTTTGGAGGGAAAATGATGTAGGTCCCACAAAAGGAGACTACATCAAGATGTATATTCTTAGATTTTTAGTGATTTATAATTTATTCTGGTTTAAAACTTTTTTTTTGACACAAGGTTTAAAACTTTATTAATGACTTGTTTGAACTTCATCCAATTTCTTTTACGATCTTTTAAATGTATACATTTGCATACATTTATTCAAGGGTACTACTATTTAATAAGATAATTTTTGTAAGAAATATAATAAATGCACCGAACGCTAAATTATAGGATACCAACTAACACTACACCGAGTGTATTGTTTTGTTATTCTCTTATTGTTACCTTTCTTTTCTTTCTTTTTTTGGTATAAATTGGATATCTTCTGCGCGCAATGCAAAGATTAACCCCTAGAGCCGGATAAAATCACAATGAGTAGTAAAGCCTTCTCTCAAGAGATTTAACACAGATGCATGCAGATTTGAAATCAGGACGTTAGTTAAGTTGAAAGGAACCCCTACCAATTTACCAGATAGGATCACAATTTACACAAAAGCTACTCTCGGAACATTGGTGTAGATGTATGTTTAAGATATCTCCAACGCGGTTCCAAATGTGTGATAGTATAATTAGGGTATATAGGTTGGGACGACTCTCTATCTATAGTTCACAAATGGACTTGGTAGTGAGTTTCACTTTGGAATCAGTCGGCCGAGCGAAAGCTCTGGCCCGAGCTGATACACAATCCTTCGAGCACTGAGCTATAAGGAGAAAACACTTTGTGCTTGAGTCCTTCATCTTGTTGATTCCTTCAGTATTGTTATGTCCTTTAGCCCAACAAATTAAGTAGTAGTAACATCAAAAGGGTTATCCCCAATATTCGTTTGGTCATATGCTCGACTCCCGACAATTAGTTGAACATAGTGTCCAATTATATATGGAGTTCTCCATGTAAGAAATTTTGTTGAATGGTATCTTGATGGGTATTGAAATATCTATCTTGTGATCAATAGATATTAGACATCACAAATATGTGTACTTGAATAGTGTAGCTTATGGTTTAATGATCTATGATGGGTGGAACCACTATAACTCGTCATGGAAGGGTATGGTTTGAATAGATATGACTAATCAGGATTGAATATGATGAACCATTATAACCCTACATGAAAGGATACATCCCCTCTCCACTTTCTCTATAAATATATGTCTTGGGACATATGTGAAGACTAATGCAAAAATGTCAAAATGTCATTCTATGCTTACACATCAAAGCTTGAGAAAGAAGGGGGGAATATCCTATTCCTATATAGTGATGATATTCATGATCATTCAAGTGCATTGAATCACTTCAACGAGATTGCTTCAACAAATAAGTATTTTATCCTTTCTTATTATTTATATAGTGTCCTAATTCATATAAGTATGATCTTGGATTAATTGTTCATAACATATATGAGATTATGATTCATATTATTATTTTATTGTCATAGTGTTCAACCTATTCTTACACTTCAGCACCGGTCAGCCGATCTGTCATGATGCAAGCACAATACAGTAACAAATTTTGTTTGTTGATAAATTGCACATTTTTAGTTTTTCTTTGGTCTAAACAAGACACCTTTTGCGCACAACTGTTGGGAAAAACCCAAGTTCCATATTGACTAGAGATAGCGTCTCAACAAAGTATATAATCAAAAGACAACCCTCACCCTACAAACTAGTTTTGTAGGGTTGAATTAGTCTCAACCCACTTTCTAATATGGTATCAAAGTCTATCCTAAATCCTTCGGGCCACCCACCATTATTATCTACACAACAAACCCAATAATGTTGGGCGTGAGAGGGATTATTGGAAAAAACCCAAGTCTTACTAGAGATATGGTCTCAAAAGAGTATATAATTAAAGGGCAACCCTCACCTTACACGCCTGTTTTGTAGAGTTGAGTTAGACCCAACCCACATTCTAATATCGTAAAAACTAATCATTTTTATTAAGGTTAGATTTGAAACAGAATCATACAATACCACACTATTAAGGCTTTGTTTGGCAAGGCGTGACAAATAGCATTTAACGGATAATATATAGCATATTAGCACGTAGAAATAAAATAGTATAAGTTGAGCATATAATGTTTCAAATTTTCCATCTTGTTTACCCGGGAGGGGATTCACTCAATTGGATTTTTCATCCGATACTCTCAAGTGTTAAATCTACACCCTTCAATACTCTTTCTCACTTCTTTTAATGTTTTTCTCTAACTTTTGTTTTATTGATGGGTGGTTCATTTGATTTCACTGCATCATAAAGTCATGGGAGATAATCCATTCCCTATTTACTCATATTGTTTTAATTGAATTCCTAATTTATCTTGTCTTGTATTAAATGAGGAGTTTCTCTTATTTTTAAATATTAATTCAACAACTAATTTTAACAAACACATTAAATTTTATTTGCTAACTTATCTACTATACTCGATATTACTATTTTCTCATCCACTATAACCCAACTTATCTGTTATTCGGTACTTTTGTCAAACATGACTAAGTTTTTGTATTTTAAAAAAATAATAATATAGCTTAAGATGAACTTGATACTTATCATCTCATTCAAGTTTTCTTTGGTTATAATTTTTTGTTCCGATAAGTCGTACTAATTTTGTATGCTAAAAAAACCACGCGATAAAATTTAGTTAATAAGGTTATTTTTAGTTTAATTAAGGTTTTGGGTTCGAATCCAACCTTCAACATATAGTAGTGTTAAATCTCTTGAGGGGAAACTTTTCTACCTATTGTAGTCCTATTCGACTCGAGGAATTAGTCTTTACTGTTGCGATCCAATTTGTACCAAAAAGTAGCCGATATACATAGATAGAGTAGCCTGGAAGGCGTTTTTGATCATCTGATTTTGGAATTGAAAAACGCGCATTGTCAGCTTCACTTTTCGTTTTCAGTTGTTGGTTATTGGCATTGCGCGGGAAGTTGATATATACCGCGCGTTTTGAGACGCTGCATTTAACCTTGCTTAAATGGTGGAAACACAAGCTTAACAACTTGTTTACGATTTTTTTGGATACCATAAAGAATTTAATAAATGGTGAAGTTTAGATGAATATTTATTTTTCATTTCACCACTAGAAAACCGACAAACACCCACAGCAAAAACTGTCAGTAATGCAAAAAAACTCTCTTGGACCGTTTGATTTGCAAACAGAACAATACTGAACTAGACAGTATTAGACAGGACAGCACTGGACAAGTTTTTGTCAAGTACATTGTTTGGTAAACAATGGATATCACAAGCACAACAATGTAAATTTTACTATATTTCTCTTTCTAATGTTTATAATGATTTTATATAACATATATTATAATGTAATTAAAAAATTATAAAGAAAATGTACGATGGAGAATATGGAAGAGAGAGAGAATGAGAGAGAGAGAGAGATGAGGGAGAGAGGTCCAGAGATGATACAAGAGAGATGAGAGGTAGAGAGGGGGTGAGACAGAGAGATGAACGAGATAGGTCATGAGATGAGAATTTATCAGAGAGATAGAGGAAAATAGAGAGAAGAATGGATATGAAAGAGAGAGAGAGAGAGAGAGAGAGAGAGAGAGAGAGAGAAGAATGAGATAGGGGAGAGAGAGAGAGGGGGAGAATAAATGAGAGAAAAAATTATTGATTAGGAAATAAAATTAAAATAATATTTTAGTATTTTTTTTGAGTGATCAAGAAGTTGTATTGTGGGACAGAAAGTTGTACTGTGGTTTTGTGAGGTACAAGAATTTGGGTCTTTGTCCAGTCCCTTGCCATCATTAATTTCTGTCAAGTATTGTGAACAGATTTTGTTCTGGAGTGGGCTAGCAAGCCCAATGGAATAGTACACCACAAATTGGGCCAGCGGCCCAATTCATCTAATTAGGCCCAAACGCATGACTTGGAGCGCAAGTCTCGCGCCCGACAGAATAATGCACAACGGCCAGGGCGCCTCAGAGGTATAAGTACTGCCCTCGACCTCAACATCAAGTACGTAATCCTACCTTGTGAATCCTCGCCGATAGCACACCTCGACTTGGCGTCAGAGTGTCTTTGAAGGTACCACCGAAGGCATTCAAGACCAGGTCGAGAACTCTTTGGCCGACTGGCCACAGAATAAAGAACGGCGATTCAATCTCTATTGGTCAGGCACGATTAGTTTTCAAATCAAACTGGGTACAACTAGAGTTGTGCAGTCCAGTCTCTTACTGCTTAGCGAATCAAACACGCCTTTAATGAAATTATCAATGTAAGGTACCCAAAAATGGGTAAACCTTCAAAAGCATCGAGAATAAAATACTTCTTTCGAAAGGAGGACCTCCTCTAATAATAAAATAAAAACTCTTAACTTTCTTTTTCATTGATGGATTTGCCTTTTACATTCAAGGTATATATAGCAATGTTATTAAAATCGATCCAGGAGGTCGACAGAAGCAAGTCACTGGGTCATTTGGGTCAATGGGCGGACCGAGGGTTAGTAGTTGACCCGCATGACCGGTGACACTACTAAAACTGTTAAAATTAGGCATGTTGTATATTCACATATCAGAGCTATGAATTTTTTTACCATACAATAAAATTGTCCAAAAACTCACTACTTCATCATTGAAAACAAACTTCAACATTACACATAACTTAAAATTGAATAATATTCAACTCAACAACAACTACAAAGAACTAAGTATCATTCTTCATTGAAAACAAACTTCAAGATTAAAGATTCAAAGATCTACATTCAACAACTTCAACATTACACATAACTTAAAATTGAAATTATGAAAGAACTTAAACATAAATCAAAAGCGTAGCTTCTAAAGCGAAATGAAAGATGAATAACAACCTTAATGTTAAAGTTAAACTGAATTAGAAAAAAGAAAGATTGAAGAAAGCTAGAGCAATGATAAAACTCAGCAACCCGGACCGGGTCAAGACCGGGTCGCACCGACCGGGTCAACACCGGGTCGAGGCCTTCCGCCACACAGTCGCGACCAAGATGCGGAACAACCATGATCCAATAGGTGACTCAAACCGACCTAGGCACTGCGTTTCACGGTCGACCGACCGACCGGTCGGTCCGGGTTTAATAACATTGATATATAGTACTTCAAATAATAATGTGCAAAACAATAAGGAATCCAATGTGTAACTAAAATACAAAATAAAGGAATATAAAATGGTGACTCATATGCTTCTAGAATCTTGTAGATCTGTTTCTTCTTAGGTCACAAGCTCTCTTAGATATTTTGGGGTTGTTTTTGTTGGGTTGGGTCATTACTTGATTCTTCTTGGATCAATGCATTTAAAAACCGTTGCTAACAGTTTTTGACCGAAATTTCCGTCAGCAAGATATTCAGTCGGTAACTCCATTGGTAATATTTTGCACATTATTTCTGACTAAAATTTCCATCGGTAACACATTTTGCGGTAATTCCTTCAGCAGGGACAGATCCACTTGTATACAATTGGGGGCTTTTTTTTTACACCCCCCTCATTATCACTCCCACCCCCATAAATACCGTTTTGGACAAAAATGCCCCCAGCAATAGTGAAAATGTCGGAATTACCTTAGAGAAGAGGTAAATCCGGTTGGGGGGTTTGTGGTTTTCCGGAATTACCAAAAACTTAGGTAATTCCGGTTCACATTTTTGTGAACCGGAATTACCTCGGTTTTGGTAATTCCGGAAAACCCCAAACCCCCTACCGGATTTACGTGGTTTTTACGGTATTTTCGGAAAAAAAATAAAATTAATTAAAGACGCGTTTTTGATGACGAAACAAAATAATACATGAAAGTTCTGAACGGAAACAACAAAACACAGCAACAAAGAAAATGAAAAGACGATAGAAATTAGTGAGATGGTGGTTGGAGACGTCGAAGGACCTTAGCAACGGTCCTTTTGGTTTCGACATACAGCTGAATAGGACTCCGCATCTGAAATATGTCAAAAGCGATCCATCATTACTCGAACATCATCGTTGTTCTTCACATCCATGGTGGACCACTGAACAGGATTATTATCGCCCATAGCGGGGTAGCGATAAATGATACGGGTGACTTCTTGCTCGTCACCCTCCAGCTGCACCTTCATTGTTATTTTTTCTTTTAGAGCTTCAAAGGTGATGTCGTCGTTAAGCCTGCATAAAATGGGGTTTGGACTCTCGAAATGGACACCATTTTCTCTGTTTGTGATTATTACTCGATTGACGTATTTTTATTTAATTAAATCGTAAATCGTTTGTATCGTATTTTAAAAATAAAGCGCGTGTGAATCTTAATTTAATATACAAACTTTTAAAAAAAAATTAAAAATTTTGGAATTACCTCTAAAAAAGGTAATTCCGGTTCAAAATAGGGGGTATTTCAAATTTACAATTTTTGAACCGGAATTACCTTTTTTAGAGGTAATTCCGAAATTTTTAATTTTTTTTTTAAAAACAGGGGTATTTTTGCGTTTAATAGGGTTATGGGGGTGTAGGAGAGAAGGAGGGGGGTGCAAAAAAAAAGCCTACAATTGGGGGCAAATTCCCTCACTTGAAAAATTATTTTGGTTAGAAATATGCATATATATAATTTATTTTGCCCCCATAAAGAAATAAGGGTTGTCTCCATAAGATAATTTTTTAAATTAAATACATAAATTTACAATAGATAAATAAAAATGAGAATAACTTGGTTCTAATTGTACCTTCTTAGCTACGTACGTAATTTATAGAAATTTAGGATTTTTCAGTAATAAAATTATGTATTTTGTAAAAATTTACAATATTTTAAAAAAAATATTATAAGCTATATCCCCCCCACACCACTTGTAAATTTTTTTGGTAACATTTTTCCAATTAGTTCCTACCGCTTTTCCAACGGGATTTCCGTCGGTAATGTAAAATATGCTATCCAGATTTTACCCATTATGTTACTTACCCTTAACAAAATTATTACCAGAAACATATATATAACCCAACTAAGGCATCAACTAAACAACTTGATCGCAAAAATCGATTCCAAATGATTTAATTAAAGTGCCAAAATGTATCCAAATCAACCCATAAAATGTCGTATTTTTTATAACTTGTTAAGTTATTTGATATATAACCATATTAATTGTCTTGTAAATGTTCTCACAATGTAGAAGAAATTGTGTGGCATACAGCTCATGAGGCCCTCGTTGGGAAGCTCTATCATAAGAAAGTTGCTCACGGACTCTCTGATATGCTTAGGGATATCCGCTTGACAGAGAGGCAGCCTTTTTGGATAGGAGATCTAGTCAAGGAACACCTTCAAGCGAATAACTTTAATGATACAACTCCTAAAGTTATTTAGGAGTTGTACCAATTTTCTTGGACTACTTGTACAACTCTTAGATTGGACACCTAATCGGTTCCATTTTCTATACCATGCTTAAGAAAATTGTAATTGGGGAAGACACTACAACAGAATTACTACAACAGAATTTTTGGTGTCATACTACTGTGATTAATATGGTTATACTGGTATTGGTGTAACACTATTGAATAAAGGTCAAATAATGGTCTATATGAACTATATATGCATGGTCAATAGGCTGGTAAGATGGTTAGTAAGATGCTAGAGTGAAGAAAGCCTAATTACTATGGCCTCTTTGAAATTCTGGTGTACATATATACAGTGGCTTTCTTCTCTCAAGTCTGTTTTGGCTTCCAAATTAGAACGAATCTGCCAATGGAGAAAATAAACAATTCCTTGCAATGGTTGTTTTCACAAATACTAACAAGGAATGAAAAACATGCATAGATCATCAAAGAGCAACCTTAATATGCATGACATGTTCAATCATACGTTGGATATTAACAATAGATATTGCCACAAAGAGTGGCAGTTTCTTTCTGTTTTAGTCAATGACATTACATGGGTAGCAGGTTGACATTTTCTATAGCCTCTTATAAAGTGTCCCATATATTCGAAAGACAGCTTTTCCTCCTTTCTAGGCTATGCTACTTAAGACCTTTCTTTTTGACCACATTATTCGGCCTGCTTATGGTGGCCCTGCCCCCAATAGTGCTAAAATTTCATGCACAATATCCCAAATTGGGGTGTTCGTTGTGCGGGTTGATTCGGTTTTGAGCAGAAAAATGAACCGAACTGCAAGGTAAAAATAGACACGGTTTGGTTTGGTTTCTGAAAAAAAAAATCAAACCAAACCAAACCAATGCGGTTTGGATTGGTTCGGTTGATTCAGTTTTTGACAAGATAAAACACAATTTAGGGTTCATTTGGATAGAGCTTATTTTGAATTTATAAGAAACAACTTATGCAAATAAGTAGATTTTTATGTATTATTCATAAGCTTGTCAAGTTAGTTTAGGAAAAAACAACTTAGGGAGATACAATTTTTGTTAGTGAGAACTTATGAATTAATTTAAAAACTTACTTATTTTCATAAGCTCAAAATTAAGTTAATTCAAACGGCCCCTTAAATAAACTGATTTCCTTATTTTTTACATATATTGTTTTGTCTAATTTTATTTTTGTATATAAGATTTTGCGGTTTGGTTCGGTTTCGGTAATCAAAACCGCGGACCGAACTGAACCGCGCAGTTCACTAATAAAAAACCAAACAAAACCAATAGAAATCGGTTTTTTGCGGTTTTCGGTTTGGTTTGGTTCGGTTTGCGGTTTTCTATTGGTTTGGTTCGATTTTGAACACCCTTAACCTAAATAATACCTCCAAAATCACCTCTGGCATTCTATTTTTTTAAAAAAATAAATAAATTGGGGAAGGGTGCAATTTTTTATTAATCAAAGAGGTACTAATGGTCAATTTACAAGTGTCTCTAAAAAGATTTGAACTCAACATATTGAAGATACAAGACTAAACTCTTACCGCTGATCATTTCTGGCCTTTGTTTCCCAATGAAATCCATTTAACATTTGCTGTACTTTTTGTGAACATTTATATTTTGCCTTATTGTATTCAATGTTTTCTATCTATATTCATCTGATAGCCTATTTGATATTTGGTTTGTTTTTCATGTGTAAAGAATGCATGACTTTGATTACGAAGTGTATCAGCTTAATTTTTTATATATCATCGGTACGAAGTAAATCAGCTTAAACATAAACGATTGAATCAAAGAATTGGAAATTTATTGAATTGAAACTCTTGATTACAACTGAGAGATCCATGCTCTTCATATATAGAGTTAGGATTAAACAGAATTCAGTTCAACAAACTAAATTAACTGAATATTACAGTTATAACAGAATTACAACAATGTGATTGAATGAGTAAAATGAAATCCCTAGATTACATAGTGCATATTGGTAAAGTAGTTGACTTGTTTAACCTACTGCTGTAGGTGAGCTCATTGAGTGTTGACTTGTACTAGCAGGTTTGTTACTTGTTGTATCAGGTTGACTGCTTTGTATTTCTTTAGTGTTGTAACCTGCTTTAGTGGGTTGTAAGTTGCTATTGACTCTTTTAGTGTTATTGTCTATTACTCCCCCGTCAAGATCAAGGAGAGATTCACTACAAGAAAACCTTGTTTTAGCCACCAATGTGATTGCCACGGAGCTTATTAAAGTCGATAATTTGCCGCAGATTTGCGGCGGCAAGTGTAAAAAAATAAGGGCGCGAAATTTCCCGCTGGTGTTTGCCACGGGTTTGCCACGGACATGTGAAAGGACAGAAATTTGCCACGGAGATGCCGTGGCAAGTCCGTGGCAACACATTGATCAAAATAAAACCAACCCGATCCCTAAAAAATTTATTAATGCATTCACATTTCTCTCGAACCCTCTCTCTCGTCTTCCTCCTCTGGTTCCCTCTCAAACCCTCACGCCCTAAGCTCTCTCTCGAACCCTCTCACCCTCTGGTTCACTCTCACAAAACGCCGTGACACACCTCTCTACCTCCACGCCCTCACGCCTCCAGCAAAACACCTCCTTGTAAGAACTCCACTACTTCTCCTTCCCCTACGAGAGAGACCCCTGCACTGCTTTGTGATTTACCTTCGCACCCACTCAGGTACAAATCTGTGTAAGTTTTTGCAAGCTGTTCATGTTTTCCACTTTGATTTTCCTTATCGATTCTCGCAAATTTGTACAAATATTAATTTGGGGTTTGTTTTGATTTTTTATTTCTGAAAAGGGGTTTGTTTTGAAAAGGGGGGTTTTGCATTTTAGCATTTTCATTCTTAAGCTGTTCATGTTTTGATTTTCCTCAGTTCGTAATCCCTAAGCTCGATTCTCCCAATTGAAACCTCAGTTCTCCCAATTGAAACCCTAATCATTCTTCAATCTCTATTCTCGATCTCGATTCAGTAATCGTTCCTATTCTTCAACAAGGATTGTCTCGATTTGTATCGATCCGTTTGGGTCTGATTTTCACTCACAGCGCTTCTCCCTCTCTTACTCAAGGTTCACTCTCTCTCTCTCTCTCTCTCTCTCTCTCTCTCTCTCTCTTTCTCGCTCTCGGTTCTCTCTCTTTCTCTCTTGGTTCGTTTCTCTCACTCTATCTCTCTCAAAACAATTCATTTTGACAAATTTTCCTCAAAGTTAGCTAGGTTTGTGGATTTATGTTTGTATAGTTTTTTTGATTTTGTGTATTTTTCTCGATGAATTTTGTGTTTGATCATGGTATTTTTCTTCACGGGAAGAAGGAAGACATCAAACAAGTCCTGATGCTGATTTACTAATTGCTACTGGTAAGTGAAGCATAATATTGACTGATACAAATAAAATGCATTAAACATGTGTACTTAAATTCAGTAAGAGAGTCCTTTCTCAAGTTATCTTGTACTGATTTTGAACTTGTTATATGATTCCTTGAAGTGATTTCAATTTTGCAATGATTTCACTTTGGTTGTTCTAAGCTTCATCCAATATAATGTAATTGTGCGTGCATAATGTCTCTGCGGATGGTTTGTCTCACAATTGTCTAAAATTTGTATCCCTTGAAACCTTGATAGTTGATTCTAGTTGTTGTTGTTTTGTATCTTCTTAAAGTTATGTAGCAATGAACCTTACTTGTATTTTGATTTTTGATTAGTTATATTGAAGCTGCGCAATTGGTTGATTTAATGTTATCTTTTCATATTCCAATCTTTCTAAAGGGAAACCCATTTTCCCCCTGTCATCTTGGGGCACCAGCTTTAGAATCCTTGCAACTATGCCTCTGTTAAGTAATATGACATGAATCGGTATGTTTGTGTTGCCCCCCATATATGATGATGCATTTGATACTTTCTTTTTGCTTTTCTTTCAGAGAACTACTACAATCACTCATCGATTCTTTGTTGCACCAAAATTGCCATCTGAAATCACAGGAAAGACTGTGGAGGAGGTACCTGATATGTTTCCTATATGTTCATACAATCCCTGCATCATATTTTATTAATTGTGTAAGTTATGGCTATTTTTAATGAGTGCATTTAGCTCATAGCCTTAGAAAGTGAGTTTATTTGTTTATTTAAGAGTAAGACTTGAACCACCCTTTCATGAAATGATACTAAAGAAAGCTCAAATTCCTAACAATCTTTGTTTACAATTTGCAAAATTTTCCTTTTTAATAACATGAAGAATCGAAGTTTGATCAGTATTGCTAACACGAACATTGTTTATACTTTACTGATTTACGTGTTAAACTTTCCTAGATTTCTCTCTTTACGATTTCTAATCTTGTAACCTTATGTAGATTATCAAGGAGTGGAATCTTTGAGTTGCAAGAGCGAATGGAAAATTTCGAAAACAAGCTAATGCAATATTTGAATGGGATCGCAGAATTTTCTGAGAATCGTGATGTTCTTTTGAGGCTTGAGGTTTCTCTTTGCCTTCTTATAATCCTTTTTAGTGACTTTCTAGATGAAAACAACTTAATTTAGCAGTTATTATTTAGATTGAAGTGGCAAAAGTAGTTGAAACACAATCAAATTTGGAGCGGCAATTGGAGTTAATAGAGACTCATCACCAGGAGGTAGCTTGATTTTTTTATTTTATCCCCATATAGTTTGGTCTGAGCTTATTTTCATGCATTTTTTGGGGGATGATTTCATTTTATTGTTATGATTGGGTGTTGATAGAAACTTATGTTTTTATTCTCTGTCAATATGATTTCGTTACGTATCATATGGCGAGGTCGTTTTCATGCTTATCTGTTTCTATATCAAAGATTCAAAATCTTGTAGCATACAAAACTAGTTAAGGTTGAACAAACACAATGTACAAGATCAATGCTAAGACTTTGTCATCATCTTTATGCCCTCTGAATAAATAATGGTTGTACACAATAATGCTTGGCACAAAAAATAAATGAAGGAAAAATACCAAGAAGTAATGCTTCATAATCTATTTATACCTCAGTCTGTCTTACATTCTATCAGCAGGACATCAATCTGCAGAAATTATCCAATGATTGGCAGCTATACAACATTTCAAAGTGAGCTAAAGCATCAAAAAAGCTTGTGAGGAACATGAAAAAGAAATGTGGTATGTAAGTTTAGAGGAAGTATATTATTTTAGTTCTGATTTTTCCTTTGTGGAATTCAAGACTAACTCATGTAGTTCTGAAGGATATACATGTAGACTAGGACATACGTAGCCAATCCCATTATAGAAATTCAATAAGACATCTAAGTAAAGTATAGGATATCTGTAAGATGAGAGAGTGCATTAACTCATGTAGTCTAAGAATAACTAGATTTCCGAAAATGTGCCTTTTGATGAAATGATCCATAAAAGAGGATATTTTAAGAGTGGAAGGCATAAAAGAAACATTGAATTACCCGATTCGCATGTTTTCCAGAGTGATCTGGTAGAAGTAATTTTAGTCACTTTGATGTATTTTATGTTGTCTTATTGCTTGCTAGCATTATGCGTTTGGCTTCATTAGTTGTATATTTGTAGAGCTAACTCATGATTGACATTCATTTCAAATATTGAATCCTCATGTTAATTAATGGCGGTTTGAGCTGAAATTGGGTTTAGGTGGTGCGTCATGAGGATTTCATAAGAAGCATGCGTTTGCCTTTGCAACTAAGGTATACTTTTCTTTCATTAGCTTACTTTGTTAATGTTCAATTTCCGTTAGTCGGAGAGACAACTTTTTTCCTCTCATTCTTTAAAGTGGATCAATTTTGGTTTCGTTCCCCCTTTATATGATTCGAACCCACAACACTTTTGGCATAGGTGAAACGTCTTACCATCTAAGTTGCACTCCGTTGTCCGAAACATAGAACTTGTGTTGTAGAATAGAGGATATTCTGATTAATACTGATTACACTCTGTTTACTTCATTCATGAATCCGGTCAGTCGACCCCATTGTGGCATCGTTTTCGGGAGGAGCGGTTGGTGTGATTTCAAGATCGATGTTAATCGAGGCCAATAATGTCGAGCAACAAGAGAAAACAAGGTGCAAGTATTGCCTCGAACCGGTATGTTCTTACTTTCTCTTAATATATATATCTCTATCATGCTCATTTTATGCTCATTTTACGTGGTTGAAATTAAGGTGCTCTCTTCCTTTTCAGATTAGGCAAGAAACTATTTTTCATTGCATCAACTAGGATTTATATCCTTACTTTTCATTGCATTGAATATTTAATCAGTAGGATTTATATGCGATGAGCTTTTCTGTTCAATTTGGGTAATTTATTTCAACATTACTTATCGAGCTTGTATTTGATTTGGAAAGGATTCGGAAATATTGTTCTGTTTTATCGAGGATCTGCGCCCTGACCTTATGAATTATATTAAATTCTTCTTGTTATGTCTGATTCTTATGTCAAACTGGTGTCTGTACAATTTGTTTCTGTTTATTCAGGTGAATTCTCAGCTCATAAGCAATGTCTGCACTGATGCTCTCTCTGCAGAGAAGGTAAGGGGTCTATCGGTTGGCTTTCTCTAATCATTTTATGCTCATTTCTGTGGTTGAAATTAAGGTGCTCTCTTCCTTTTCCAGATTAGGCAAGAAACTATTTTTCATTGCATCAACTAGGATTTATATCCTTACTTTTCATTGCATTGAATATTTAATCAGTAGGATTTATATGCGATGAGGCTTTTCTTCAATTTGTGAATGCTTAATGATATTTGGTTTCTCCATGTGAAAGAAGGTACATACAAGGAAAGAAATTCGATGCCATTTGCCACTTTTTTGGATATCAAGCTCGAGGATCCCTTCCATCAAAATTTGATTGTGACTATGCATTTGTATGTTGATTCAAGTTACTTTGATTAAGGTCTATAGGAGAAACAAATGAGATAGATCAATAAGGGGTCTTTGAAGTTTAAGCAAAGATTCCCCTATTGCTCCAATTTTCTTTATAAGTAGGTTCTAGTTCCACTACTAAATTTGTATTCATTCACCTCCCAAACAAGCTTTCATTCCATTGTTTATATATTTTTGATGTAATGGAACATTATAACTTTGTATCCTTCTTGTTAGAATTGAAAGATAACCCAATTTGTGAAGAAGTTGGAGTAGTAGGAAACTCATTGCTCCATTTATTTTTTTAATTTTTTTAAAAATTTGCGACATGATTTGCCACGGACTTATGATTTAAAATTTGCCACGGACTTGCGGCGAAAATTTGCCACGGACTTGCGGCGAAAATTTGCCACAGATTTGCGACGGAAAAATTTGCCACGGAAATTCCGTGGCAAAGCGATTTATGACGACGGCGTTTTTGCTTTTTGCCACCAATTTTTGTCCATATAAATCCGTGGCAAATATTGTTTTGCCACGGAAATTTGTGCATTTGCCACGGAAATGTCCGTGGCAAATCAGCGATTTTCTTGTAGTGATTTCACCTTGAGTTTGTGTCTGAGAAGAAGAAATGCAGCTGAACTGAGTGGTTTTGTTAACACATCTGCAATCTGAAATGCAGCAGGGACATGTTTGATCAAAAGTGTTTTTGCAGCAGCCTTCTCCCGGAGTGCAAATCCATCTCAATATGCTTGGTCCTTGAAGGAAGTATTGGATTTTGTGTGAGCAGCACTGCAGAGAGATTGTCACGGAGTATAGTAGGTAACTGATGAGGTACACACAACTCAGTGAGTAAAGATTGGATCCAAAGTAACTCTGCAGTAGCTTGAGCAATACCTCTCTATTCAGTTTTTGCACTTGAGCGTGCCACCAAGGTTTGTTTCTTAGCAGCCCAAGAGATCAAATTAGGTCCAAGGAAGAGGCACAAACTAGTGGTGGATCTTCTATCATCCACATCACTCCCCCAATCAGTGTCATAGTACATACGTAGAGAAAATTTGGTGTCTGGATTAGCTGCCTTTAAGTGCAAGCCATGATATAAAGTGCCACTCAAGTACCTTAGCGATCTTTTGATCGCTAACTCGTGAGACTCAAAAGGAATAGCCAAGAACTGGCACAATTTATTGACTGTGAAGGCAATTTCTGGGCGTGTTAGTGTGATATACTGTAGTGCCCCAACAATAGATCGATAGTAGAACAGATCTTTGAGTGTATCAGTACCTTCCTTGCTCAGTTTGAGGTTAGCTAGCATTGGTGTAGGCACACCATTGCAGTCTATCATATTAACTCGTTGAAATAGATCAATAATATACATGGTTTGAGTTAAAAGGATAGAGCCATCAGGCAAAGTTTTTACTTCAAGACCAAGAAAATAATCTGGTTTGCCTAATTCCTTGAGAGCAAACTGAATGTTGAGTTTGTGAATGAGATCATAAATGAGTTTGCTAGATAAACCTGCGATAATAATGTCGTCCACATAAACAAGGACATACAGTGTGGCCCCTTGGTGAGCATAAACAAACAATGATGGGTCACACTTACTGGTTTTAAATCCAAATTGTAGTAGAGCTTGAGTTAAGCACTCATACCAGGCCCTTGGGGCCTGTTTGAGTCCGTACAAGGTCCTGTTTAGCTTGCATACCTGAGACTTGTCAGAACTAATAAAACCAGGGGGTTGTTTCACGAAGATTTCCTTAGTTAAATGCCCGTTTATGAAAGCATTGTTGACATCAATCTGTTGCATGGTCCATTGGTGTGTGAGAGCTAATGTGAGAATAATTCTTATAGTGGCAGGCTTCACTACTGATGAAAATGTTTCTCTGTAATCTTTCCCATGAACTTGGTGGAACCCTTTGCTACTAAACGTGCTTTGCACTTGTTCAAGGTTCCATCAGGATTTTGTTTCACTCTAAAAACCCATTTGCACCGAATGGCTTGTGCATGAGGAGGGAGGTTAGTGAGGTCAGTGTACCATTTTTGACTAGAGTATCATACTCAAGGCGCATAGCAGCTGTCCAAAGAGGATCATTCAGGGCCTGTTTCACAAAACTAGGTTCAGCTAGTGTCAATAGAACCTTAGGTTTTAATTTCCCAGTTTTGAACCTAGTCTTCATATGATGTGTAGAAGTGGAATTTGGAGGGGGAGGGGATTGAATAGCCACTAGTTGTACTTGTGAGGTAGTAATAGTAGTGGAGGGTTATCCGGTGAGCTTGTATGATGTGATTATCGTGTAGTGGTGGGTGGATTATCCGGTGATGGTGGAGGTAAAGTAGTAGGAGCAGGATCCGGATTAGGGTTAGTAGGTGTGAGTGAGGTGGTAGGAGAAACATGGAGTCACCGTCTTGGCTAAAAGAGGGGTGGTGTAGTAGTAGTGGCAGTGGGAAAGAGGTGAGGGTAAGGGAACTTGGCTTCATCAAATAGGACATCCTTGGTAATGTAAATTCTACCCTCAGAATTGAGACATTTATAACCCTTATGCTGAGGTGACAAGCCTATGTTTACACTCTGCACTTCTAAACTCAAGCTTGTGTTTGTTGTATGGTCGAAGATAGGGGTAACAAGTGCAACCAAATACCTTGAGGGACTTATAGTCAAGGGTTTTATGGTAAAAGGCCTAAATTCACCTCCAAAATCAGTTTGCACAGCCTTAATACTAGCATTGTGTTGTGTGTGAATGTGAGCCTGAATATTCTTAAAGGCCATCAAAGCATCAGAGTTGTGTTTTAGAAAATATAACCAAGTAAACTTAGTGAATGTGTCAACAAAGGCAATATAATAACTGTAGCCAAATAGGGAAGGAGAGGGGGAGGGTCCCCAAAGATCGAGTGAATCAATTCAAAGGGTGTGTGTATTGGTGTAACATCCTGCATCGCTTAATCGCGATCGCGCCTCACGAACCAACACGAGTCTTTTCAAAGATGCTTTGTCCTCACTTGCATGCTTTCGGAAAACTTCAGAAGGTCACCCATCCCACTACTACTCCAAGCCAAGCACGCTTAACTATGGAGTTCTTATGGGATGGGCTCAAAAAAGAAGATGCATCTTGTTGGTATAGGTAGTCCAAATCAATTCTTTTTAAAGCCTTCCTTCATGCAGAGATAAAGCCCCATACCGCATGACCTCGGGATCCTCTCATTCGGTGCGTATTCGGTTCATTCACGCTCCTTCGCTTTGAAGCCGCCAGAGCCGCTCTTTGCCATGCCACCTTTTTGGGCACCGGCGATCACTCCCGCCCTCGTCACCCGGATGTCACATGCCCACGGCTTCCGCTTGGTTCGTCCTCGAACCACACCGCATCTTGGAGAGAGGTCTCGCCGCTCGATACCATTTGTAACATCCTGCATCGCTTCGGAAGCGCCGTGCGCCCCACGAACCAACACGAGTCTTTTCAAAGATGCTTTGTTCTCACTTGCATGCTTTCCGAAACTTCAGAAGGTCACCCATCCACTACTACTCCAAGCCAAGCACGCTTAACTATGGAGTTCTTATGGGATGGGCTCCAAAAAAGAAGATGCATCTTGTTGGTATAGGTAGTCCAAATCAATTCTTTTAAGCCTTCCTTCAATCAGATAGCCTCATACCGCATGCGGCCTCGGGATCCTCTCATTCCGGTGCGTATTCGGTTCATTCACGCGCCCTTCGCCGCTGAAGTCGCCAGAGCCGCTCTTTGCCATGCCACCTTTTTGGGCACCGGCGATCACTCCCCGCCCTCGTCAGCCCCGGATGTCACATTCAGTATTAGAGGCAGGAGCAAATAGTCTCTGAGATTTACCAAGACAACAAGATTTACACAAAGATATATCATTTTTATTAGGAATAGCAATGTCATACATTTTCAAAATGGAAAACACAGCATGTGCATTGGCATGTCCTAGCCTAGAATTCCATAAATTGTAAGTATTAATAGCATTACTAGAACTAGATACAGTATTATTTGAAGTAGAAATTGTGTTTGCAGAAAATTTTGGATTACAAGAGGATTTAAGCAAAGACTCAATTTTGAGCCTAAGTTTAACAGATACTTGAAAAGGGAATTTTCTGAAGGAATAGAGGCCATCAGGTCCTTTAACTCCTTTGAGTAGAACTTGTTTATTTACCTGTGATTTCACAAGGCAAAAAGTTGAATGAAATTCAAAATACACACCATTATCTGCAGAAAAACGAGGCACAGACAACAGGTTTTTGGAAATTGATGGTACATGTAAAAGTTTGTTTAGCTTGAAAACAATTTTAGGATTGAGTGGGGAGGGAAAGCTACTTGTGCCAATAGCCTTGATTGGCACTTGGTGTCCGTTGCCCATAGACACCATTGTAGAGCCTCTGTAGGGTATACTAGTATCTAGATTATGAGCATAAGGGGTTACGTGGTGAGACACACCTGTATCCTTGTACCATTCTTCCTCAAGAGATATTGCATTGAGTTCCTCTCTAGTCACATGTGGTGTGGCAGGGGAATTCTGTGTGCTGCGTTGTTCCTTGGCACCAGTATCAATCTTGGTTTGTTTTGGTTGGGGAGAATTTCCTTCAAATGATTCATCAAACCTGTGCCAGCATTCCATAGCACCATGACCATACTTGCCACAGAGTTGGCAAATGGGTCTATTACCGGTGGTAGGTTGCGAAGAAGAAGATGTGCCAGTGGAACGACCCCAGCCACGGCCTCGGTAGTTTCGACCACGACCCGATTGTTGAAATTGTTGTAAGAATTGAAGGAAGTGTGTGCAAGATTTGCACTTACAGATGCTAGAGTGAGTTCTTGCCGATGCTTTTGGAACTGAGCTTCTTGAACAAGAAGTAGGGATTCAATGTCAGAAAGATTAGTGGAATCAGGTGGTTTGCCAAAAATCATCATGACAAATGGGTTGTACTCTTTCGGTAGCCCATCAAGAATGACATAAATGATATCTTGATCGGTGATGTGTTCCCCAATCGATAAAAGGGAATCAGAGAGCGTATGAATATGCAGCAAGTATTCTTCAATTGAACGTTCTCCCTTCTTAGTGTTTTTCATTTCTGATCTTAGTTGACAAACATAAGCTTTAAGATGGGAATAGTAATGTTGATGGATGCTATCCCAAACTTGATGGGAGTGCTTGCAAGTCAGAACCCTTGGTAGAACAACTTCGCTGAGGGTTGATAAAAGTCATGTGAAAAGCATGTGGTCTTGGACCAGCCACTTGTCATATGCATCTGAGTTCTTAAGAGCAGCACGATCGGTCTCCGATCGTACTTCGGTGGAATTTTGGGATTCATCAGAAAACGGTGTAGTTTATACGAAGTGATGATCCTTTCCACTTGTTGATTCCAGAGCAAGAAGTTCTTGTCTTCAAGCTTAATCAAAAGTTTTGGCGCCGCCATGAAACTGTGAGCATTTCCGGTAGAGGAGATTGTAACACCCCCTTCTATTAATTACTATTTTACTAATTAAAAATCGGAGTTTTTTTAAAACTTTTCCACGCACCTCAAGGAGAGTGCTACATTTCACCAAAATATCACAAAATAGTATTTAAATTCAAGCGCATCTAGTGCGTGAAATACGTATCATAGTCACGTGGGTTAAAACCCTCAAAACTTGTTTAGAGTTTACAATAGTCCCAAAATGGTTTCACAAAGACAATGAAATAAATCAAGTTCAACATACGTGATTCATAATCCAAATCGGTTCAAATACATAATATAAAATAACTACACTACGATCCCCGCCCCGGGTGTCACTACTCAGAGCTGACTCAATGACTCAAGAAGGTATGGCACCTTCACTCAGTATCACCTGCATGTCGCCACGAGAGCAGGCAACATAAAAATGCTAGGGTGAGTCTCTTTACATAAATAATAACAAGTAAGATAAGCATTATATTAGGAAAGCATCTAGCAGCATCAATCCACAACAATTAAGACGTTTACCATTCAATTATAATATCAAGAAACAACAATAATGAATTAATTAAGCATCACCAAGAACTCTAAGTATGTATGAGTATATGCATGTATGCAATATGCATGTGGATCAATAACCACCTCAATAACCCCGTCGGGCACCCACCACGTTTGGCCGAAGCCACCCACCACGTTTTGGCCGAAGCCACACCACCACGTTTATATGCATATGTTTTATGTGACACCATGACAAATGCATCACAACACAATAAATACATCACATCAATTATTAACCCACCTCTTTGGCCGAAGCCCACATCAATTATTAACTCACCTCTTTATCAACACCTCACCACCACACCTCATTTACTAAATTAAATCTCACACCATGGATTAAATCCCACCTAAGGACCAAAACACCTCATAAGGACCTTTTCAACACCTAAGGGCCATTTTTGACACACCCAAAATTAATTTAGTTCCTAAGGACCAAACTGACATTTTTAGGGACTAAAAGGTTCAAAGGATCAAAATAGCATTTTTGACACTTCGGGCAACATTGGCAACACCCGCACAAAATGATGGATTCCTACAACAGTGCACCTACTTCGGCGGAGTATTTAAAATAGCAAACGACATCGAAAAATTACAAGGGACCACTCGTCGGAAAGCCACAGATATGTAGTTTCTGGATATATCTTTAGATTTTCAAAACAGTGAACCAATTAGTACAGTTTTTAGAAACAACCCGAACAGTCCCCAGACTGGACAGATTCTGCCCTCCCACTTCATTTTACTCTAAAATGACTTAAACTTGACCAAATGGGACAAAACCTTAGCCCGAACAAAAGCAATTTGAGTATAGTTTCTAATGGAAAAAGAATCGTTCAAAACGGAGTTCATTTGAAGGCATAAAACTTGCATAAACCGCACCTACCCATAGATTGACTCTAGAAATTTGACTCGACTTTGGAGACTCATAACTGGAGCTACACAACTCTGAATTTAACGAAACTAGTGCCAAAACGACCGGCTTTAAGTCTATTTTCGAAAACACTCAGCCACATAATTTTTGACTCAATCAAACAGTACCAGTTTTAAAAATACTGAAACAGTGTCCAGAAAACCACACAAAGACCACAAACAAGTAACACTCATCATCAATTTAATTCAACAACATTTTTATTCAACAATTCAACACCCAATCCAACAACACTCACTTAAACATTTAATTACATTCATGAAATTAACATACTCTCAAGTTTCATCACATTGTAGCATTTCATCAAACACTTTGCATGTACATTTAACAACACATTTAATTCTAACATCAAACATCATTGTATAACCAAATTAAACATCAAATACAACAACAAACATATGATAAACACAAGATTCACACAATTAAACATCCTAGAGCTATTCCACACATAACACATATCATACAAGTTATTATATAGGTAAAGTAGAGCCCCCTAACCTCAAAATTGAAGAATTCTAGTGTTCCCTCCTTCACAACCTCAAGAACCATTAAACTAGCTTCTCCTAAACTTTGAGCTTCAAATCCTCTCCCATGGCAAAGTAGAAATGAGAGGGAATTAGTGTAGGAAATTTATATTAAATGATAGAGGAAGAAAAAAATGAGGAAGAAAGGTACCAAATACACTTACCCAAAGCAAACAAATGAAATTTTTCTTCCCCCCTTTCCATGAACAGCAGCTGCCGTCCCCCTCTCTCTCTATTCCTCCTCTTTTTCTTTTTCTTTCTTCAAATGAGAGAAAAAACCCTACCCCCAAAGGTTATTCTTTAATTTGGGCCTATTTAGTGGGCTTGGGCCCCTTATTTACACCCCCTAGCTACTTCAACCACTCTCTATTTTAATTAATTCCCCACTCCCTTATTTACTACCCAACACCTCTTAGTCATATTAAATACTCTATTTTTAATATAACTAATCACTATAACACCTTATATTTATTTTAATATACACAACTAAAATATTACTTAATTAAATTAGCTAAATACTCACTTAATTTAATTAGTCAAATAATCACTTAATTTAATTAGTCAAATAATCACTTAATTTAATTAGTCAAATAATCACTTAATTAAATAAATTAAATAATCACCTAATTAAATTAGTTAAATACTCACCTAATTAATTTTTGGGGTAATACAGAGATCAACGAGAAAACGTTGTTGTTGTTGACGTTTGTGAGAGCTTGTTTGGGAGATTCAGACGCCATTGACGAAGCTTGAACACGACTGTGAAAGCGATGGAAATTACAACTGTGTCGGCGATTGTTACCATAAACGATTGAATCAAAGAATTGAAATTATCATTTATTGAATTGAAACTCTTGATTACAACCGAGAGAGATCCATGCTCTTCATATATAGAGCTAGGATTAAACAGAATTCAGTTCAACAAACTAATCTAACTGAATATTACAGTTATAACAGAATTACAACAATGTGATTGAATGAGTAAAATGAAATCCCTAGATTACATAGTGCATATTGGTAAAGTAGTTGACTTGTTTAACCTGCTGCTGTAGGTGAGCTCATTGAGTGTTGACTTGTACTAGCAGGTTTGTTACCTGTTGTATCAGGTTGACTACTTTGTATTTCTTTAGTGTTGTAACCTGCTATAGTGGGTTGTAAGTTGCTATTGACTCTTTTAGTCTTATTGTCTACTAGTGCGGTGACCCGTCCGATAGACAGAGCCAATGCTTCAGGTTCTATAGATAGAGGGGGCAATGGTTTAACGTCACACTTTACATATTTTGGCTCAAAATTAATTTGAAATTTTGTTACAAAATTAACTTTTTTAAAATAAAATTCGTTATTAAGGAATAAACTTCGCATATTTAAACAATTAAAATTTTTCACACACTAAAGTACCCAAAAAGTATACTGCATAGTGTTACACTTTATATGATTTGTTACGAAATTAATGTTCGATTCCGTTACTAAGAAATAAACTATTTAAACAATTAAATTTTTTTTGAGATAAAGACTTAAAAGGTATAATCAGATAGCGTTACACTTTTTATAATTTGTTACGAAATTAATGTTCGATTCCAAAAATTTGATTATAGAGGTACATTTTCTATTTAATCGTAAAGTACCGCTAAAATATAAAACATGAAATAAGAGAGTGAGAGAGGAGAAAATGGAAATAAAAATATGAAAGGGAAAAAAGGAAGAAAAAAAGGGGGAGAGAAAGTTTGGAGAACAAAAAAAAGGGGGGTAGGGGGAGAGGGGTGGGGGTGGGGGTGGGGGGGCGAGGGGGGTAGGGGAGGGGGGGAGAGAAGGGAGTTTGGAGGGAAAGGGAGGGAAGGGGGGAATTTTGGAGAGAATTTATGTAGGTCCTACAAGGGAGAGACTCAATAAGATGTATATTCTTAGATTAAAACATAACAAAGATAACATCCTCCATTTTAAAATTTGAATATCTTAAAGGCTTAAATATTTTTTTTAGGTCCCTGTCAATATAGTTTATTTTGATTTTAGTCCCTGCAATATTTTTTTAAAAAACGTCTCTGCAAAATGAACTTTTTTGTAAAGGGTCGTTCTGTTAACCAAATGTTAAAAAAACGCTGACGTGGTGTTTGCTGATGTTTTTAGCAAACAATCACTAGTTTTCAATATCGAGACTGTGAGATCAAACTAGAAAATCTCTTTGACAATTGCCATTGAGTTTGTGTTTTTTGAAGTACGTAAGAACAGAGAATGGTAGAAAGAAGTGACTTGACAGTGAAGTAAAAGCAATAAATGCAACAAACGTAAAAAGAAAGTAAAGACTTTGCATTAAATGAAGAAATAAAAGTGGTTCACCAACACATACAATGATCTGTTTCACTCGTGTTTCTCGTTGACTTGGAAGTTGAGTTTCCCAGCGTTTTTGTAAAATGTGGTGACCCCTGTTTCCTATTACAAAAGGGGTATTTATACTCCTAGGAAAAATCGTGGGGGAAAGGGTAACTGCCTCCTAAAACTACGGGGAGTAAACCGCCACTACTTTCTCCGCTCTGCACTTTCGACTGACCCATTGTCGACTGCTTGACGAAATGTTGAGCCCAACTCTGTCGAAATGTTGTGTCCTCGCTTGTCGAAGATTCCTTGCTTCACGGCTTTGAGAGCTAAACTTGTCGAAGATCGCCTGCACTCCTTGCCCTTATCTGCCTTTCCTGTCGAAATCATGGTGCATTGACTTGAACATTGACCTATGGCCCACAGAACAATATTAGATGTGAAGTCAGCACCATTTAAAGCTTTATTTAATATGTTGTCAAAATTTTGAGGTAACAGATTGCCCCCCAAAAAATGCTTTTTCGACGGAATAAGGAAAGGAGTTAAGAAAAGGCATTTTTTGAATACTGTGCAATGGTCACTTTTGCCGCCTTTTGCACTTCAACAAAGGGTTTAAAAGACACTATCATTACTTGCGCGCAGTAAAACGAACCGCTTTATTGGCACACGTTGCATAGTTGGTGGGCCATCACGTCTCCCAAACGTCGCAAACGTGTGGGTTATGGCGAACGTGCCAATAACTGTTTACTTCCAAACATATATAAACGGCCACAACCCTTCAAATTCCTCTTTACTCAGTTTGAACCTTTGTGAAGTCTTTCTGCACCTTCCATTCTCTGCGTTTTGCAAAAGATTCCAAAATCACTAAAGTTTCAAACTTTCGTCTCTTCTCTTTAGTCTACACCCGATTCCACCTTGTATTCGCTTTTCTTTACTCATGGCTTCATCATCTGCTTTGTAATGACGCGACACGAGAGCTCAAAGAAGAACGATGAATCCGAAACACCCAAACCCCTAGATGGCTTCATTTGATGAACCCGACATCAACGATTTAACGATCTACTCAATGGCAAACCAGTATTAATCCGCCTCACGAGATTTACACTCATGCCTATTTGGGTCCTCTTCCGACATCTTGTTAGAAACTACCGAGGTTTCGAGATTTTTCCCGACCATGTTCGTCTCCAACCTAGACTCTTTCTTTGAAACCCCTTTTCATTTAGAGTTTTCGGCTAACCCTTCTAGTGGTCTTTAGGTCCGCTCCTAGGCTCGACTCAAAAAACTACACTGATCGGCTTGACAAAATAGAAGCCAAGAAGGCCAAAACACGGAAAAAACAAGGCATCTTCGACCTCATCCAATTGTCTAGGTATGAGCCCAAGCACGATAGCACCCTACTTTTGGTCGCTATGCGATTCGGGATCTATTCCACCCATAGCCTCCCACGAAATGTGGCATGTTATCTCCCACTCTGCTAGATGTGGTGCCATTGCAGTCCGAAACCCTTAGGAGAGACCTTCGATCCCGCACGCCCCGACTATGCATACGGCTTCAAATTCACCAATGCCACCTTTGCTCCTACATTGCTTTGAGCACCACAAGCTTGACACGAGGAAGTGTATGCGCTATGGAACACGTAGCCTTTTTGACTCGTGGTTATCTATTTTCGCCGCACACGCTCCTCCAAGTCTCCAAAACTTACGCCCCTTGGCATGTCAACTCCATGATCGAGAAGACATCAACCGCCAAGTTGATTTTAGGCTCCTCATCGCCAGACTTGATAATGCCGTTATAGAGTTGAAGGAGAATGAACCGCCACCAAGTTTTTGGCCGCCCACTATGGTTTATTGCGATTGTGGTGGTCGTTATTACTTTCGAGTCTCGACTAAACTTGTATATCCCCAAGTCCGCTCGACTAAGCGTGGAGAACAAAGAAGATTGAAGGGATTCGATTGGCTCAGTTTAGGCCTAAGCAAGCAACTCTCCCTGCTGAGGAATCCTTTCTAGCCTATTTTGAAATTTTCCTGAACTGTACCACCTTCACCGATTCAATGGCTCCTTTTCTCCAAAGGTCTTGTGGTCCAGCATGGTTTAAACAACCATTTCCTTCTTCTATCGTCGATCCTGCTTTGAGGAAGTTAACCAGTATCCGCAAGCTTACTCTCTCTCTCTGTGTCCTCTCCACTAGGCTCACCCCTGGCAAGACAAAAAATAGTTTGGGAATTACTAGATATTTCCCAAGTTATCTTGCTAGGCAGTTTGGCCTTTGTCAAATTCGCCCTGCACCAGTATGCTTTCACAGGCGAGAGTTTTTAAGTCCAGAATCAGAAGTTGCTTATAAACAAGCCTTCAAGAAATTTCACTACAAAGCCTTGAACTTTGAACCTCTCAAATTCAATCCAAGGTTTTCTGTCTTGTGAAGTTTCATGAATGGTGGACCGATTATTATACCAAAGTCTTTGGGGAAGCCATTGGACGCTTTTCTTTGGCAACATTGTGAAGAAAGTGGTAGCGACCTTCCTTCGAACAACACCGTAAAGCGTTTTTCGACACTCAAAGCTTTTTTAAGTTTTAACTACTTATAACTTGGCTTCATTTCCAATTGCTTACCAATATTTTCGACAATTTCAGAAAAACCTGCAACAAAGTTGAAGGTCAAGGTGGGCAAAACTACCACATCCAAACCTTCTCCCCAAGCTACGAAGCAAGTGGCATCAGATCCCATTCCAGACAACATTCCCAAAAAGGTATGACACTTTCCACTTATCTTAAGTTGTCTGTTGACTATGGTTTTCGCTCATGTTGGAAATTTCCTCCAGGTGACAACCCAAACAGCTAAAACTCTTCAAAAGCCTAAAGCCAAGAAGAAATTGGTTATTCCCTCCAGCTCTGAGGTACTGTATACACCTTACTACACGTCGAAATTCCTCTTCGATTTTATCGTTCACTTTCTTGTGGCATCACCTGTACCATAACTTGATCTCTTTTGCAGGACACTGAAAGTGAAGACAACATTCCTCTCACTCAGAGGTCGAAGAAAAGGGCCTTACCTGAATCCCAAAGGGCAGTTCAGGGCATCACCATCACCGAGCCTTCTGAATCACCTTCTTCTCCTCCAATCAAGAGGCTTAAGGTACACGAGGTAACTTTCCTTTCGACGCCATTTCGAAACTCTTTGATCTCACTTTTCCCGTTTTAACTTAAGTGGTATTACTTTATCGTGAACAGGAAGGTGGATTGCTCGTCGAGAATCCTGGCGTTGAGTCTTTGGTTGAGGTTGCCGAACGGGAATTGTCGGCTCAATGCTTCCTTTCCCTTCTTCGCCTCAAGGTGTGACTGCTGAAGAGGTTTTTCGTGCCCTCGCGACTCTGGGATTCCTCCTTTCGAAGAGCTTGTTCCAAATGTGGGCGTAGAAGCGGTTATCGAAGAGAACGCCCAAGCTCGAGCCTAACATTCCGCACGCGTCGAAAAGCGAGAAGCGATGGCTACTCTCGTCGAAATTCTGAAGAAAATATGGTCGATCAAGAACCAGAGGAGCCTAGAGTGGAGGAACACCGCAGATCAAGGTGCTACGCGAGAGAGTCGCCCAACAGTATGTATTAGCGATCAAGAGTTGGTGAGCTAAAGAAAAGCGAATCCCTTGGCGACCTTGAAGATCATGTTGAGTCTCAAGAGCTCGTCGAGCCGCTTGATTTGCAGTTCTTCGAACACCTCTCTAAGTTCTATCAACCAGGAGACGGTCGAAAGCCTGCTTCGCCAGCTGAAGACGAAGGTGTTAGAAGGAGATTTGGTGGCGACCATTGAGAATGACCCATCTGTGTATCTTGAGGTAAAATCCCTCATTCACAAGATCACCAAATTGGACCCTCCTCAAAACATCCTTTCATTCTTCATGGAATTCGGCCCCATTTTTGAGCAACTTTCCCTTCTAATCAACCAACGGTCGACCACCTCCAAGCGTAAGGTTCAAGAGGCTCAACTCTGCGAGGTAGAACTCGCCTCTCTCAAGGCCGATCAAGACGACATCGAGGCTCTCGAAACCCAAGCAGCTAACGATGAGAAAGCAATCGCTGAATGGGATGCAGAGATTGCGCGTATTGACGAAGAGATAAAGACACTTCACCAAATCACAAACGCTAAGCATCGGAAGGCCTGATCGCGAGAAAGAATGAGTGCTGCTTCTTCGTCCACCAAAACCACCAAGGCATTGGCAGCTATAGAGCACTTGGAGAAGATTGACGCGCATCAAGCCATTCTTGCCGACCTCGACAAAGAGCTGCACCTTCTCGACACTTCTATCTCTTTGAGTGTTAGCATTATGGAGAGGCATAAGGCCACTTTGTCGAACTTCTGAGACTGTAATAGTTTAGAATTCTAAAAATGGCTGTGTAACTTTGACATTTCTTTATACATTGCCATTTATGAACAATTTTCGTTTATTTATAATTGCTCAATTTTTATCTCAATTAACGTTGGCTTGTATCGCTTTAAATACTTGCCATTTATTCTAAGGATTCTATTTTCGTCACCTAGCTCTTCGACTTCATAAGCGCCATCGAAAAGCATCGCAACACGCGAAATGGGCCTTCCCACCCTGGTGACCATTTGCCTAAAACTCTATCTTTTTTATCCATAGGTAACAGGACTTTCCACACTAACTCTCCTTCCTCAAAGGTTTTTAACTTAACCTTTTTATTGTAGGCTTTAGCTACTCTTTCTTTCTGTCGAATAAGCATCTCTAAAGCTAACAACCTTTCTTCGTCTAAATCAACTAATTCATCAATCATCATATCCCAATAGTGATCAAAGGGAATTTCACATTGTTTCTGAATCCTTGTTGATTGTAAACAAATTTCCACAGGTAACACTTGGTCAAGAGAACTGTGCCAACTTTTAGGCTTACGTCCAACGTGCTTTTTGATCAAGTTAATAATGATTTTATTTGCAGCCTCTACTTGACCGTTGGCTTTGCGATAGTATGGTGTCGAAGTCAACAACTTGAAACCAATTCAAAGCAGATGAAATCTACCATTTTTCGACCAGAAAAAAAAAGATTGCAGCAGTGCGTAGTAATGGTTTCTGGTATTCCATATCTGTAAATGATATGGTTTTGAATGAACCTTATCACTGCTTCTTGATCAACGTTGGCTAAAGGTACTGCCTCTACCCACTTAGTAAAGTAATCAATCCCTACCAAGATGTACCTGTGGCCTTTCGACGACGTTGGTTTTATTTCTCCAATTACATCTAGAGCCCAACCTCTAAATGGCCAAGGTTTCACTATAGAATGCAATTCATTTGCAGGCACATGCTGGATTCCAGATGCTTTTGGCATTCTTGGCAGCCTTTAGCAAATTCTATGCAATCTTTTAAAATGGTTGGCCAATACATTCCTTGTCGAAATAACAACCATTTCATTTTGTGGCCTACTTGATGTGAGCCACATGCTCCATCATGTGTATCGAAGCGCTAAATATGCCTCATTTTCACTAAGACATTTTAATAGTACCCTTCGGGAGTTTGCTTGGACAATTCGTTTCCAATTAACACGTAGCTTAGAGCTCTGTACTTTACTTTTTATTAGTGTCCCTGTAGGATTTTGCAAATACTCTACAATGGGTTTGCGCTTAATCATCATTAGCCATGTTGTCAATAGCAAAAATTTTCGCTAAGTCAACATCGTCGAAAATGTGGCGTTTTTGACGCGCAGATTTCATTTGCACTTATTGCCCCCAATTTTTGGTGTTGACAATAGCGTCGAAGTAGTAGTATTATAAAGAGAGTCTTCTGAGATTAGTTTATCTTTTATCTCAATTAACTCTTCTAAGCTTTGTTTTGATACCTTGTAGCCTGAGGCAATTTGTGCCAACTCATTCGTCACGTGATTTTCAATTCGTGGTAAATGTTCTAGGTGTACAAATGTAAACCTTTTTAGCAACGTGTTGGCAATTACGAAATATTTAATAAGGTGCTCACTGATGCACTTGTATTCTTTTGTCAATTTTTTGACAACTAGTTGTGAATCACCTTTTACTTCGACATGGCTTGCCCCCAATTCGAGTAAAATTTGAAGGCCTACTATTAGGGCCTCATACAAACCTCATTATTGGAGCAAGAGTCTCGAATTTTAAATTTATATTTCGTTGGAATGTTCTCTGGAGAAATAATTAATATTCCAATACCCATTCCATTTTTATGGCTTGAGCCGTCGAAGTATAGTCTCCAAGGACGTATGTCTAACGAATGTATTTCTTGTTCGACAACAGAGTGGTCCACTATGAAATCAGCAACCACTTGTCCTTTGATTGATTTAAGGGCTGATACGTTAAGTTGTATTCTAGCAAAGCCAAAGCCCACTTTCCAATTCGACTATGTAACATTGGTTTTGACAACATATGTTTAATTACATCAAAATGCGAATAAACATAAACATCCGCTGACTTTATATATTGCTTCAATTTTGTACAAGAGAAATACAAGCAAAGGCATAGTTTTTCTATTGGACTATACCTAGTTTCAGCATCAATCAAAACCCTACTAAGGTAATAAATGGGTCTTTCGACACCACTATCATCCTCTTGCGCTAACATGCTACCTATTGTGTTATCGAAGGTTGCTATATACAACTTTAGCAATTTGTTTCCAATAACAGGCAATAAAATTGGTGGTTTGACCAAATAAGACTTGATTGCGTCGAAAGCATCTTGGTGAACCTGCTCCCACTTGAATGCATCTTCTTTCTTCAGTCTCAGCAATGGCGAAAAAGCTTGTGTTTTGCCACTTAGATTTGAAATAAATCTGCGAAGGAAATTGATTTTTCCCAGTAGGGACTGAAGTTCTTTCTTGGTCGAAGGAGCCTTCGTTTCCATAATTGCTTTAGTCTTATTTTGGTTGATCTCAATGCCTTTCTTGTGCACTACAAAACCCAAGAATTCACCTGCACGTACACAGAAAGCACATTTGGTTGGATTCATTTTCAATCCATATTTCCTCATTCGTTCGAAAGAACGTCGAAGATGGTCTAAATGACCAATTTCTGAGGATGACTTAACCACCACATCATCTATGTATACTTGCATAAAATCATCAATAAAATTATGAAACATAGAATTCATTGCTCTTTGAAAAGTGGCACCAGCATTTTTAACCCAAAGGGCATTACTACCCATTCATAAACACCCAATGCCCCTGGACATCGAAAAAATTTATTTTGACACGCCCTCTCTTCAAAGAATGAAAATTTGATTATACCACGAGTAGCCATCTAGCATATCGAGATAATCAAATCCTGCTGCTTTGAATCTATTAGCATTTCGCGCTTGGGCATTGCGTATTCATCCTTAGGTGTTGCATTATTTAGATCCCTAAAGTCTACGCAAACTCTAAGTTTTCCGTTTTTTTCTTCATTACGGGAACAATATTAGCTAGCCAATCGACATACCTGGCAGTTCTGATGAATTTGCTTTTGAACAGCCTCTCTATTTCTTCTTTGATCTTAGCCAATATTGGAGGAGCAAATCTTCTTGGTGTTTGCTTTACTGGTTTCCTTCCTGGTCGAATAGGTATTTGAAGTTCCACCACTTCTCGACTTAGACCAGGCATTTCGTTGTACTCCCAAGCAAAGCAATCTTTGAACTCCTGCAGAAGTGAAACAACTTGGGTTTTGAAGGCAGCATCGAGGTGTGCACTAATGTATGTTGGCCTTTTGGTTAGGCCATCTCCCAAATCCACTTTCTCCTTTGGATCTTGAGCTTGCATGCGCTTTGTCGAATCTTTAGGGTCTTTTTCAAAACCTAATGGTTCGTCATCATAAGTGCAATCAAGCTTGCCATCTATGACTTCACCATTTTCTTGGATGAAGTTATAAGCCCGGCGACCATTGTTTGTTGATTTATCTCGGCTTCCAAAGCCGTTTTACTTTATTTTCGGCCATGTAGCCGTAATTTATCAAGCGTTGGGCAGCGACATCTAAAACTTTTTAAGAATCGGTGTCCAGATCCCGCTGGAGGTAGCACACCCTCGGGATAGACATTTGTACCTTCTATCACCTCTCTTTCCCACACAAACCCATGTGTTGGGTATAAAGTAAACAGAGGATAGCACATTATCTCAAGAGATATATGCTTGGCTAGAAGGCGAACATGGCGCAATGTTCGCCATTTGTTTTTCGAAATTTTCCTTGGTGACATTATTTACGTCCAAAGAAGGAAGTAACTTTGGTCCGCTTCCACATATTCCACAAGACCATCTTCCTTCCACATTACCGACACGGTGTAGGCTTGAAGGGACGGCTCCTACCCCATGTATCCACTCTCTCCCAAGGAGCAGATTATAACTTGCTTTCAAGCGATGACAAAGAACATGGTAATCCTTCCGGCGAGCCCTACCACCACTTCCACTTCAACGGCCCCAAAAGACAGGCGGTTACCCTCATAATTAGTCAACACTATATTATGGGGCCTAAGGTCCAGATCATACATCCCTATTGTCTGCAAAGATGGCTCGAGGCATCATTGACAAAGCAAGACACCCCATCGACCAATATTTTATTGACACCCACACCATTAACTTTGGCTTGGACGTATAAAGGCTTGAGATGATGTTGCATGCCTCCGTCGGCCTTTCGGAAGTGGCCATCCGCTCTTCGACGCAGCCGTTGTTCATGACATAATAGCACATTGGCTTGTGATTAGCCATATCTCCAATGAAGTCTTCTTCGACATCATTTGCATCAGAACTTGGCGCCATACTCACTCAGCGAGAATGGACACCACGTTGCGGATGACGCCGAAATCGCTTCGAGTCTTGAAATCCAGTAACGTCTTCATCCATGTCGAACAAGCGCTTTCCTTCTTCAATGATGTTCTTTGGAGGAAAAATTCTCTCCAATACAGGCCTCCTAGGTTCCTCTATCACAATAGATTTTCCTTTAGCCTTATTTCCAACCTTTACGATTGGCGCAAGAACGATGTTTACTTTAAATCGTGCTCCTACGGCTTTAGATGTCATACTCTTAGCCGTTTTTGAACCTTCTCTGGCGTTTTCGTCGAGAAAGCGCCAAATCTTTCTTCTTCTTGGACCGATAACGACGCCATTGGGTCTTAGTCATGGGATTCTTCCCTTTATAATTATTCTTATAATTATATTTGCGGCCTCACACATGCGTGGCTTGGACCGTTTCAAAGATTCTCGAAAGCGAGATTCCTATAGTGTCTACACCCAAAGCATGTATCCACTTTTCGTTGGAGAGATCCGCTCTTGGAATAAATGGCTTAGCGAGGCGGATAACACGAATTCCTTCTTGCTGCGCTCTTGCCAAAGAACTCCGTGGTTTGCTCGTCGAAGCCTTGTTCGAACTTTTGACCTTGTAAGGCGTGTCCCTCTTTTAAAGCTAAAGTTTGGCCTCTTGTCGGCCATTTCCTTTTAGAGGTTGTCGAACCTCACAAAGATTCGACACTTTTAGCCGCCTCCTTATCGAACACAAAGACTACACCTTGGGCACAACATGACCTCGAGTTTCTCGGTTTACACTGCTCAGAAGTCTATCAACTCTTCCTCACCTTGGGGTACACTGATTGCACCTTCTCATTATATTCTTCCCGAGTGACATGTTGTGCAAAGAACACCTTTCTCGCACTACACTTTTGATTTTGTCAACCGAGGGTTTGATAGGCTTTGGAGAATCCACCATTTTAGCATCCACCATATTGATATTCATCTCCATTGGTTCTGCGTGACATAGCCTCCACTTGATGAAGTGGGTCGCGTCGATTTGCATAGGTGCTTTATTTTTCTTGTCCCCAAATTTGAGCCTTCCTTCTTCGATTGCTTTACAACCATATCCCGAAAAAGAACACAACGGTCGGTTGTATGTCCCAAAAATTATGAAACTTACAATAACCCTTTTTCTTCCTCTGCTCGAGAGGAGGAACTTTCGTGCCGTTTGGCACTATGATTTGGCCTCGATTACTAATAAATCAAAGATCTCATCGCATTTAGTAACATCAAAAGTGTATGTCTTAGGCACAAATCTATCATTCTTTGGCTCCACGGGATTATTCCCATTTGCGAGCCTTAATAATTTCTGAGGCATAGGGAGGACCGTGCTTAAGTTCACCCACGTCTATCTCTCTCGATTCGACATCACTAAACGCAAAGTTGAATTGCTCATCGACGTAGGCTATCTTTTCTTTCTTGTGAAAGCCAACCGAGTTTTCTTTTCTATTGAACTTACTCACTCTAGCCTTTTCCTCTTTAAGCCTTTCGACTTGTCGAACTCGTCGACTAATCGGGCCGTGTCTCTCAAATGAGAGGTATCCAATTTCTTTCTCGATTGAATAATCAAGGCGCTGCGCAGCCATTTTACAAGCTCATGCTCGGGCACTTGTGTGAAACACCTAGCCTTTAATGACTAAACCTATTCAGGATAGTCGTCAATGGCTTGTGCACTTTACGCCGAACACTAGCCAATTCTTTAAGACTAATTTTCGATCGCCCATGTAGAATTTGCTCATGAAAAGCCTTTTCTAATTGCCCCCATGTATATATGGAACCAGGGGGTAGAGTGGTAAACCACGTAAAGGCATTCTTAGTTAGAGAATTTGGAAAATATTTCATCTTCAAACTCTCATTTTGGGCTATGTCCCCGCCTCGATCATGTCTTAGGGCAATATGTTCGGACAGTGGACTCATTGGTGTCACCCCCAAACTTAGTGAATTTAGGGATTTTCCAACCCCTCGGCAATTCTGCCTGTAAGATATATTCACACAGGGGCGATATGAAATTAGGCCTGTGTAAACCTACGTTAAGGCCATTCTGCGCCATTATGGTTTCTACCAAGGTGGCTATGTTGTCTTGAGCACAAACGTTATTTCGTTGCACTTGTCGAACAACTTCGTCGGCATTTTGGTTTCGATTTACCATGACCACTTCAAGGACGTGGTTTCCCACCCCTTGTTGTTCGCCCATAAGCGCACGGGCTTCGGCGATGAATCGATCTCGTGGGGTATTAGGCGCATTATTCCACCATCTGGGTAATCGCCTATTGTTTCCTGTAGGGGCCCCAAAGAAATCTGCAATCCTACCCATTTGGTTCGCTAACATTTGGTAACTGGTATTTGTATTCTGAATCAAAGGATTGAACACAGTACCAATTTGTTGAGTCAGCATATTAACCATATCATGATTGCTTTCGTCTACTTGTTGTCTTAACGCCAACAAGGACGCGTTGGTTAATGCAAAGAGGATTTCGACCAAGTACACCTCGGAAGAGGCGTGTGAAGGAGAAAAGGTCGAGACATGTGGCATTCCAAAGAGGCATGCCATATACCCCAAAAAGCGGTATGGTGGTAGACTCATGTTGGAAACGTGTCTCCAAACTATTTTCTGTTGCCACATAAGGACTAGAAGGAAGTCCTATGCTTTGTGGCAAGGCCATAGACGATGTCGAACCAACATTGGTCATTGACACATCGGGGAGCGGTTATTGATGTCACCTGGGGCGTAGTCCCCGTAACATTTCCAACGCCGACATTGGCAGAATCTACCGTTGTTCCTTGCACTTGTGATATCACGAGGTCGGAACCAGAGGCGTTGTTAGAATTGGTGCGTGCCATCCTACCACTCCTCAAGCGCATACAAACACGATATCTTGCGAGAAAAGACACAAGATTAATGGCAAAGGTCCCAGCTGGGCGTGCCGCAATTTGTTTCTTTGGTGTTTTTAGCAAACAATCACTAGTTTTCAATATCGTAGACCGTGAGATCAAACTAGAAAATCTCTTTGACAATTGCCATTGAGTTTGTGTTTTTGAATGCACGTAAGCAGAGAATGGTAGAAAGAAGTGACTTGACAAATAAGTAAAAGCAATAAATGCAACAAACGTAAAAAGAAAGTAAAGACTTTGCATTAAATGAAGAAATAAAAGTGGTTCACCAACACATACAATGATCTGCATTTCACTCGTGTTTCGTTGACTTGGAAGTTGAGTTTCAAGCGTTTTTGTAAAATGTGGTGACCCTGTTTCCTATTACAAAAGGGGTATTTATACTCCTAGGAACAATCGTGGGGAAAAGTGGTAATCGCTTCTCCTAAAACTACGAGTAATGTCGCCATTACTTTCTTCGCTCTGCACTTTCGACTGACCCATTGTCGACTGCTTGACGAAATGTTGAGCCCAACTCTGTCGAAATGTTGTGTCCTCGCTTGTCGAAGATTCCTTGCTTCACGGCTTTGAGAGCTAAACTTGTCGAAGATCGCTCGCACTCCTTGCCCTTATCGCGCTTTCCCGTCGAAATCATGGTGCATTGACTTGAACATTGACCTATGGCCCACAGAACAATATTAAATGTGAAGTCAGCACCATTTAAAGCTTTATTTAATGTGCTGTCGAAATTTTGAGGTAACACGTGGTTAAGAAAGTTCTGAGTTGTAATTTGTTTTTCTTTTCTTTTTTTTACGCTGAGTTGTAATGCCACTTATGAAATAATTTTTCGTTTCTATTTCTTCTTCAACCCCAATTTGCACAAACAGTATATCAACCCAAAACTAAAGTGCAGTTGCGCGCAGAAGATACTCGGTTTATAAAAAAAAAAAAAAAGAAAGTATATCAACCCAAAACTCCTAGATTTGCGGAAACAGTTTCAATCCATCAACACAAGTACCTAGCCCCAAATTAACCCCAAAAACCACCCAAGTTTGCAATACATTGCAGAAACCTATTTTCCTCAAAATCAAAACCCATCCCTTTCAAGTACTTCAAACCCATTTTCAGATCTGGTTTGAAAAAGCTCCAACCTTTACCGGCAAGAGAAGAAAAGGGAATGGGAACGACGTCGTTTGTTGTTTCGATATTCTTCTCATTGTTGTTGTTTCGTTCTTTCTCATTTTTCAATCTTTCTGGAAATTGCAAGTGCACAAATTGGGTGTTATTAATAGCTGGAAATGGGTTTGAAGATGAAAGTTTAGAAGCAAATTTTGCGGGAAAACCCAAAATTGGAATCTGAGAGCATGATGAGAGGGAACAATTGAATCCTAATGTCAATTTGATTAAAGGGAAAGAAGGAAGAATGGTAATTGAATCAAGCAACTCAGATTTTTCTTCTTTAAATTCTTCAATCTTCCACCTTCGCTTCTCTGTTCCCAAATTCCTCAATTGTTTTTGTTTTTAATTTCTCATTTATCTACCTCCGCTTTAAAAATAAATTTAAATATAAAATGATGACATGTCGATGCCAAATAGGATATAAATTTGTCACATATGACTTTCGTCAGATAAGTCAGCATTTTTGTAACACAGAACTAACATAAGGACTTTTTTCAAAAAAGTTCATTTTGTAGGGACGTTTCTAAAAAAAATAACTTTGCAAGGACTAAAATTAAACCGCGTTATATTTGCAGGGAATTAAAACATATTTAAGCCTTTCTTAAAACTTGTATTTGTAGCTATTGACTATGACTATTGTATGGCCCCTTATTGTATTTTACAAACACATCATAGACAAACATCAAAATCTTAAGGCTTTTATTTTTTGCACCCCCCTCATTGTCTATCACACCCCCATAAATTCCATTTTGGACAAAAATACCCCTAATTTTACAAAAAAATTCGAAAAAATACTCTACGCTTTTGGTAGGAACATTTGGATTTCGGAATTCATCATAGATAGGTAATTAGGTTTCATTAAATAGAACCTAATTACTTATCTACGAGATGTAATTCCTAAATCCAAATGCTTTTGGTGAAATTGTTGGATTCGGAATTACCTCATAGATAGGTAATTAGGTTCACAATTAATGAACCGGAATTATTTATTTCTGAGGTAATTCCGGAAATCCAAAATCTTAGAAAGTTAATTTTTTTTTTTTTTTTTAAAAATAGAGGGTATTTTGGTAAAATGGGGGTGGGATAGACAATGAGGGGGGTGCAAAAAACAAAAGCCAAATCTTAATACTGACTTGAATGTGTATTATCTTAGAGATTCTAACTAAGACCAAGGAGCTTAATAAATTTGATAAAATTGAAGTGTTATCTAATTATACTCTGAGTATTAATTTTTTTTTTTTTTGAGATTGAGTATTAAACTTTTATACCCACTAAGTGTAAACTTACATATCATTTTAAATAGAGGTATACAAATAATTTTAGTAATTAATTCACCTTAAAAATGTCTTTTTTTTCTTCTTATAATTAGGAACAAAAAATGAACAATCCTTCAATTTGGTCCATAAATTATCATTTTCTCACTTATTTAATCCCTAAACCAAGGTAATTAAATCTGATTGCATATTGAATAAGTAGATGCAGCGGTTGAAGATTCCCGTGGTTGGACCAGTCGAATCGGTGGTCAAACCAAAATTAATTATATATATATATATATATATATATATATATATATATATATATATATATATATATATATATATATATATATATATATATATATATATATTATTTAACTTTTGTTACAATATATAAAAGATAAAAAACAAAAATAAGACCATTGAGAGGAAGAGGCAAAACAAGGCTAAATTACTGTTTTGGTCCTTTATCTTTGGCCTTGATTTCATTTTGGTCGTTTATCTTTTTTTTTTCTCATTTTGGTCCTTCATGTTTCATTTTTGTGTCAATTTGGTCCTTTAAATTTAGGGATTTGAGAAAATTGGGGTTTTTGATTTTGAAGGGATGTCATAAAAGAAGAGTTGACGAGTGACTGATTTGTGGTGGTGGTGGCGGTGGCTCGCCGGAGGTGGTGGTGGTTCGCCGGAGAAGGAGAAGATGAAGATGGAGGAAGAAGATGGAGAGTGATTGATTATGTTTGTGTTTTGTTCATTTTGGTCCCTTATGTTTTTTATTAGTTTCAATTTGGTCCTTCATTGGACATGTCATTTAATGAAGACACATCAGCTTGGACAATTAGGACGCCACGTCAGCAGTTAACTGCCAGCGTGGCGTCCGTTAAGTTAAAGGATGGAAAATTACAAAAAAGGACCAAATTGACACAAAAATGAAATATGAGGGACCAAAACGAGAAAAAAAAAAGATAAAGGACCAAAACGAAATCAAGGCCAAAGATAAAGGACCAAAACAATAATTTAGCCGGCAAAACAATATTAGTCCACCCCAACATGGGTTGGTCCAAGTGGTAACTGGACTCGGATCCCACCCTAAGGTCTCGGGTTCGAATCTTGGGTGTGGCAAAAACTCTGTTGGGAGGGAGAACCACACGGGCCGGCAAAGCCGGTACTGTGGCCAACCAAGTTCCCCGGTGTAGATTAGTCATCGGCAAAGTCGGAAAACAATTTAGTCTAACTAACACTTTTACGTGTACGATATATGAGACAAAAGCTCCATTTGATACATAAATATTGTAGTATTGAATTAGTGAAGATTAAGGGCCCATTTAATTCACAAATCACAAACAAGTAAGTACTGGACTGAACAAGATAGTACTAGACAAAATGTTGTCCTGTACACTATTTGGTGAACACTGGACAACACAAGTAAAAAAATGTACGCAGTTTATAATGATTTTGTATGACATGTATTATAATATAATTATTAAATTATAGTGAAAATAATATAAGAGAGAGGGTAGGCGAGAGAGAGAGAGAGAGAGGATAATAAAGAGGAAAGGGAAATACAAGTCATGATATGAGAAGACATACAGAAGAGAGATGGGAGGTAGAGTACACCCCGATTTTTGAGAAGGACATTTCTTGCGACTTGTTTTTTTTTGTGATTTGAAAGTATAGTGATTTTAAGGCATTGTGTATGTTTAAATTATTTAAATGTGTGAAATATTATTTAATTGTATTTTTATACAATATTGGTAATATCTTGTTTGTATTTAACTGTTTGGTTTGTAGAATATTTTTATTGGAAACATTATTGTTTAGATAATTATTTTATTTTACAAAATATTAGTATTTTTGATGTTATGTATTTAAAAAATTATTTTGGGCTATTGAGGTGCTAAAAGAAGGCCCATGCTTCGTACAACCCCACCTCAACTCACTAGACACCCCTTTTTGGTGTGAAAAGACCAAAAGCCCTTACTGAAAATTGGATTTTATATTTTTTTAAACAATAAATACGGTTCGGCGCACGCTTGATCGAACCTGATCGAATCTCGTTGCGCCGAACCTGTCAAATTTACTCAGACATCCCAAATTATGTTTTGACTAGGTTCAACCAAGCATGGGCCGATCTAAATCGATCAGCCGTGCGCCGAACCCTCTCCACCGTCTGGTCAACGACTAAATTTTGGAATTCTCCCCAACGGTTAAAATTTTAACGGTTTCGATTGTTTTAAATCAACGGCTCATGTTCGATCACACCTATTATAGATAAGTGCAACAAGTCATACAAACCAAAAAAGTATAAAAAAATAATTCGTGCAATGAATATCGAATCGTTAAAAATCAGTTAAAATTAGACAACTAGTGTTAGCCGGTGGCGGATACACCATATAAGGTGTGGGGTCAATTGCCCCCACCAATCAAAATTATTTTAATTAGTTATATTTGATAAAAATTATTTTGCCCCCATGAGTTAATAGTTATTTAAATGAAGATTAAAAAAATATTAATTTATTCTTTTAGCTCGCCAACGAAACTATTTTAATGGGACAAATAGAGACCTATTTGATTTCACAGAAATGAAAATTACTAATTTAGTCATTAAAAACTCAAATAGTAGTCAAACTAATTTTTAGAATATCTAAAATGTCTCAAAAATTATTTTAAAATGACTAAGTTGACTGATATTAGATGATTAAATTAATATTTTTTATTTTTCAAAATACTAAATATGCTATTATTTTTTGCCAAGTAATAGTTCAAGGTTGAGTCTTTGCTTATTTTTTATCGTGAAATTATATATTTTATAAATGTTCATAATATTTTTTTTCTAAGAATTACTAGACTATTTTCCGCCCCCACGACATAAAATTTCAGGATCCGTCACTGGTGTTAGCCATACTTGTGTTAGTAAAGAATAAATCGAATCGTTAAAAATCCGTTAAAATTAAACAACTACTGTTAGCCATACTAGTGTTAGCAAAGAATAAATCGAATCGTTAAAAATCAGTTAAAATTAAACAATTCAATATCCAAAGAACAATCGGGAGGTTCGATCCGCAAAGTGCGAACAGGTTCGGTATGACGCATGGTCGAACCACACTTAACGTGTTCGGCACACGCTTAAGCGAACTGCACTTAATGTTTAAAAAAATGTTTTAAATTCAGGGGTATTTGGGAATAAAGGGTGGTATGGGGTGTCTAGTGAGTAGATGGGGGGGGGGGGGGTTGTACGAAGCATGGGCCTAAAAGAATAGTTGTTGTGAGATTGGGCTTTAAAATGAATTAAAAGAGATTTTGGTTTTTTTATACGCATACACCCCCATTCCTCGGCTGGGGCTTACTCATCCCACACCCCCTCCTACTCAAACACACCCCCTAACTTCTTAATCCCCAAAGTACCCCTAAATCAAAAAACATAAAATTCCACCACTCCCCCCAATCCCTCCACACCCCTTCACTCCCCTCATTTCCCACACTCTCATTCCCCACACTTCTCCCATACATCTGAACCCAAGATCCCTCTCTCTCCCTCTCACTAAACTCCTTCTTCTCTCTCAATCTCTCACTCCAATCTCTCATTATCCATCAACACCCTCCAATTGTTCGTGCCATCAACAACCATCCAATCGTTTTATTTAATTAAAGGTAAGCCTCCCCTTTGATCTGCGTTTTGGGTTTTTTTTTCTTCTGCGTAACTGCTCTGTTCGAACAGCTGAGGAAGAAGGCATTCGAACGCGAGCATGCGTACCTGTTCGCATGAGGCTGTTCGAACATGGTTCGCATGGTGTTGTACGAACTGTTGTTTGACAACACAATTTCTGTGTTTTGTTGGGAGTTTAATTGGTTGGTTGATTTTATTAAATTGGTTTAGTCTAATTGGGTATATACTTGTACTTGTTGTTTCAGATATGCCTCAGACTCGTGGTAGGGGTATGGGTAGGGGCAGGGGTAGGGGCAGGTTTGAGGCCCCGACCCTAGCAGTTGAGCATCAGGAGAAGGAGGTGGAGGCTGTTCCTCAGGAGGAGGAGGATGCTCCTTAGGAGGAGGAGGAGGATGAGGCTGCTCCTCAGGAGGAGGATGAGATTGTTCCTGAAGACGACGCTAGTTCTAGTTCCTATTCTACTGATTCTGATTATCGGGCATATCTTGACGGTTATCCTGGGAGTGATGCTGATGGGAGTGCTGCTGGTGGGAGTGATGTGACCAGTCTTTATAAATTATATTGTTGTATTTTAGTTTCAATAATTTTGCAAACTGGTGTATGAATATTTATGACTGATTTAGTACTTACTAATATATGTTACAGTGGTGTTTAAGTTAGACAAATAGTTTATTATTAAAAAGCATAACCGTACATCAAATACGAAAGACATGAAATACGAAAGACATAAAACCAACATAATCAAACAACATAAGCAAACAACTAACTAAGAAACTAGTGTTTCGGTAGTCCCTGTAACGCCCCAAAATAATTTAATTAATTACTTAATTAAGTTATTTGAGGGTTACAATATTTACTTGAATGGGAATAATTAAATTGGAGTGGTTTTATCGCAGGAGGTGTATTGAATTAAAAAGTGGGGTGTGATTAGGGCCCAACCCACTAGTTGGCCCAATCACTATGCAAGACCTAAATGGGTCTCCAATTGGATCGATCACCATCAGAAAGAAAGAAAAGAAAATCGCGAGAGAGAGCTTGAGAGGGTGAAGAAGCGGCGACGCTAGGGAAGGAGGAAGAGAGGAATTCTTCTTCTCAAGCTTCAAAGGTAACATTGAATCCTTTCTCTTCTCCATTCTTCTCCCTTATATTTCCAAGTTTATGATTCCAAATTCCTCTTTCTTTGTGAAAGAAAGAGGCAGGTTTGTGAGTGAGAAGGGAGGCTGTGACGTGAGAAGTGGAGGAGAAGGAGAGCTTTTTCTCAAACTCTTCACTAGGTAATGATTCTTGATCCCTTCTCTCCCTTTTTCTTCCCTTTTCACGTTGTAACCCTCAATTCCTCACCCTCCATCGTTGTTGTTTTTCCCCCCTTTTTCCCTGAAGTTGAAGCCACGGTTTTGCGAAGGAGGGAGAAGGAAGTTTGTCACGTTTCTGGCAATTTTGGTGAGGATTGAATTCTTTAGTTTTGCAAGGTATGGGGACTCTTTCTATGCATATAATAATCTTTAGGATTTGTGTTGTATGTGGTCTAGGTGTTGAGGGTGTTGAATGCTTGTCTGTATCTGTGAAACCATTCTTGTTGTTGTGTTTAATGCCTAATTGAAATTGTTATGAGTTGCTGCTGACTGGATGTGTATATGTAACTGAATTGTGTATGTGAATTGGTTGTGAGAACTCTCCAATAGAGTGAAGTGTGTGAACATGTTAGTTGTAGAATAATTAAACTGATGTCTGATGTTTGTTGGTAGTAGAGTGTGGATTACGTATGAAGATGGTTAGGGAATTAGTGTTGTCAAAGTGCTAAAAGAATTATGCAAGAAGGGAGGTGTGGCTACGGCCTAGGCGCCAATTGCCTAGCAATCTGGCGCCCATGACCGTGCCTGTGTTTGTTTAGGTATGCTGTGTGTGTGTTTCGGTTTGGTGTGTTGGGAAAAGAGGGGCGCCAAGTGCTGGGGAAGTTGGCGCCGGTATCTTTCTTGGTTCTTTGCGTGGAGTGTCTGCAGTGAAGGGGCGCCAAATTGCAGGGCAAATGGCGCCGAGTTCTTCAGATGGCTCTTTGTGTGCGTTAATGCGAGCCACAGGCGCCAACCAGGCAGCCACAGTGCGCCCGTGTCGACTTACAGTGCAACTCTTGTGTTGTGAAGTGATTGTGAGCTAAAATACTAACGTAAGAGTATAAATTAAGTTGTAATTAAGCGGAGTGTGAAAGCGAAGTGGGACTTGGTCCAAAAAGTGATGAGAGCCCTCGAGGCTAATTTGTTGGTGAGATGGAGGTGAATAAATAATTAAAAGAAATGGTGAGCCTAATATATTTGTGGTGCATTGACATAGAGCCTCATGATGAATATGCATAATGCGATGTGTAGGCTTCGGCAAAGCGGCGTGGGACTCGGTCCAAAGCGATGAGTGCCACCAAGGCAAATAGTGGTGATGAAGGATCCTCATGCATGTTGCATACATGCATACACTCATACATATGTTAATGAACTTAGTGATGATGTGTTGATAATGTGGTGAGTGATCGTAGTGTTTGTTGCCTTGCTTGGATATATAATGCCTATCCTAACTATTATTATTTGTATGAAAGACTCACCCATTCTCGCTTGGAATGTTGCTCTTATGTGGCAACGCTGCAGTACTTCGCAGTGAGGGCATCCTTATGCTGCGCTACTAGTAGTCGTGTCTCGGCTCGATATGTAGCACCGGGGAGGCGTAGTCGTCTTTTATTTTATTATTTGATGCTTTAGACATTTATTGATGATGTATTAAGTGATTTGTTAAAAACTAGTAATTCTTCATTTGTGTTGGAAACGTCCTTTATTTTGAGATCAGTAAACTAAAAGCAGGTGTTTGAGGCCCCACCTAAACTATGTCTTTGCGTATCGTTTTAATATTTTATAAACTTCTTATGATTTTGACTATGGTGATTGTTTGTATAAGCGTTGAAATGCGACATTCCCTTTCGTGATTTTAAATTTAAAAACTCTGATAGAATACAGTGATTAACGGTTGTCTAGAAAGGGGGTGTTACATTAGTGGTATCAGAGCTGAAGTTGGTCTGTCCGACCAAGTGTCTAAGTGTTATATCTGTTGTAGCTAATTGTGTTCCTTTGTGTAGAAGTTCGATTCGATGGCAAGACGCGATGATCTTTGCGTTGGGCTGTCTTGCCTTGCAAGCCATAGCCCAGTGTTGGGAATCAAAATCCGGTGTCTTGCTTGTGAATGCTCGTAACTTAGCGACGTTTCAGAGGGAAAACCCACCCACCTTCAAGGGTCGGTATGACCCCGATGGGGCCTTGGCCTGGTTAAAGGAGATAGAGCGGATCTTCCGTGTCATGGAGTGCACTGCTGCTGAGAAAGTGAAGTTGGGGACCCATATCTTTGGGAGAGGAAGTCGACGACCGTGGTTGGGAGTGTCGCGAAGGTTGGAAGGTCTTTGGTGAGGAAGTTACTTGGGAGGTTTTCACGAGAGAGTTCAAGCGAAAGTATTACCCTGAGGATGTGCGAGCTAAGAAGGAAGTGGAGTTCCTGGAGCTGAAACAGGGAAATAAGACAGTAGCTGAGTATGCCGCCAAATTTGAGGAGTTGGCCAAATTTTGTCCTTACTATGCCAATGAAGCCGACTCTAAATTTTCCAAGTGCGTCAAGTTTGAGAGTGGTCTGCGCCCGGACATAAAGAAAGCGATTGGATATCAGGAGATTAGGGATTTTGCTAGGCTGGTAGATAAGTGTAGAATCTTTGAGGAGGATAGTTCTGCTGCATACAAGGCTGTGAAGGAGAAGAGAAATAATCAGTTTAGAGGAAAACCCTATGATGTTGCTGGAGGTAAAAGCAAGTGGAAAGCAGGTGCTGGTAAGAGTTCAAGTGGGGGAGGTGCCTCTTCGGGTATGGTGTGTTTTACTTGTAAGAAGCCTGGTCATAAGAGTAGTGAGTGTCCTGAGGCCCTTTGTTTCAAGTGTGGTAAGAAAGGCCATATGGCTACTAACTGTGAAAAGAAAGGGGTCATTTGTTTTAATTGTGATGAAGCGGGACATATAAGTGCTAACTGTCCTAAGCCCAAGAGAGAGAGAGCTAAAGGGGAAAGTGTTTGCTCTGCGAGGACCGAGAATGCTAACGAGATTCGAGGTACTTGTCTTATTTTTGATACTCCTTTGATTGCTATAGTAGATACCGGTGCTACTCACTCTTTCATTGCTGCATTGTGTGCTGAGAAATTGAATCTTGATTTGTCTTCTATGATGAGGGAGATGGTTATTGATACTCCAGCTAAGGGTTGATGAACTACCTCCCTAGTGTGTGCTAAGTGCCCTCTGTGTCATGCCTCTTGGCAGAGATTTTCTTATAGACCTTATTTGTTTACCTTTGGAGGATTAGATGTTATCCTTGGTATGGGTGGTTAGTTGATAACCATGTACATATCAATCAAGCTATTCGATAGATCGGTGAGTTTCCTCGCCACGAGGAGGAAGAATGCGTGTTCTTTGCTCTTTGGTCAATTGCGTAGATTAATGAAGGAAGGAGTTCATCTATTTGCCTTGATGGCGTCTCTGTCTGTTGGGAGTCAAGATATCATTGAAGGGTTGAAGGTAGTGTGCGAGTAGTTTAGGAGGTATTCCACGATGAGATTCCGAGTGTTCCGCTGAGAGGAGGTTGAATTCACTATTGATCTTGTGCAGAGATGCGAGGCTGTGTCTATGGCACCGTACCGGATGTCGGCGTCTGAATTATCTGAATTGAAGAAACAGCTAGAAGAGTTACTTGAGAAGAAGTTCATAAGGCCTAGTGTGTCGCCTTGGGGAGCACCTGTGTTGTTAGTGAAGAAGAAGGATGGTAGTATGAGACTTTGCGTAGACTATCGGCGGTTGAACAAGGTGACAATCAAGAACAAGTATCCGCTCCCGAGGATTGACGACCTGATGGATCAGTTGGTGGGTGCTAAAGTGTTCAGAAAATCGACTTGAGGTCGGGATATCACCAAATCAAGGTGAGAGATGATGACGTTCGTAAGACGACTTTCGAGAACTAGATATGGGCACTATGAATACACCGCTGTGATGCCGTTCGGTGTTACTAACGCACGGAGTGTTTATGGAGAATATGAACCGTACCTTCCATAGTCACTTGGATCGTTTTGTGGTGGTATTTATAGACGACATTCTGGTTTATTCCAAGACGGAAGAAGAGCACGCGGGACACTCGAGGATGGTGCTAGAGGTGTTGAAAGAAAAGCTTTTTGCGCGAAATTGTCAAAAGTGCGACTGGTTGTTGAAGGTGAGTTTTCTCGGCCATGTAATTTCCGGTGATGGTATAGCGGTAGACCCCGGCCAAGGTGGATCTTTGTGTTGCGTGGGAGAGCCCAAAGTCGGTGGATCGAGATCGGGAGTTTCTTGGGGTTGGTGGTTACTACGGGAGGTTTTAGAGAGGTTTCTCTGGCCGCCCTTCCGTTGACTCAATTGACGTGCAAAGGAAAAGCTTTTGTGTGGGATGTCCGGTGTGAAGAGAGCTTCAATGAGTTGAAGAGGAGGTTGACGACGCCCCTATCTTGGTATTGCAGTTCGGATCAACCGTTTGTAGTATCTTTGCGATGCTTCTAAGATGGGTTTGGGAGGTGTGCTAATGCAAGAGGTAAGGTAGTAGCCTATGCGCCCAGCACGATTGAGGATTCATGAGAAGAACTACCTACTCACGATTTGGAGCTTGCGGCGATTGTGTTTGCTTTGAAGATATGGAGGCACTATTTGTATGGTTCTAAGTTTGAAGTGTTCAGTGACCATAAGGGGTTGCAGTATTTGTTTGATCAGAAAGAATTGAATATGAGACAAAGGAGGTGGTTAGAATTATTGAAAGACTATGACTTTAGTTTGAATTACCATCCGGGGAAGGCTAATGTTGTAGCCGATGCCTTGAGTAGGAAGTCCCTTCATGTGTCAGCGTTGATGGTGAAAGAGCTCGAATTGATTGAGCAGTTTCGGGATTTGAGTTTGGTCTGCGAAGTAACGCCTAAAAGTGTACGGCTGGGAATGTTGAAGATCCATAATGAATTTCTAGACGTTATTCGGGAGGCTCAAAAGCAAGATATTAAACTAGTGGAATTGGCAGTGGGGATTGATCATTCCGAGGGTAAGGATTATGAGATAGATGCACAAGACGTGTTGAGATACCGTGGAAGAATTTGTATCCCTGATGATGAAGAGATTAAGAAATCAATTCTGGAAGAGGGACATCGAAGTAAATTGAGCATTCATCCAGGAGCCACAAAGATGTATCAAGACTTGAAGAAATTGTTTTGGTGGCCTGGCATGAAGCGTGATGTAGCCCAATTTGTGTATGCTTGTTTGACGTGTCAGAAATCTAAGGTAGAGCATCAGAAGCCGGCGGGGTTGATGCAGCCATTGGATGTACCAGAATGGAAGTGGGATAGTATCTCTATGGATTTTGTAACTGGATTGCCGAATACAGTAAAGGGATTTGACGCTATATGGGTGATTGTTGATAGGTTGACAAAGTCTGCTCACTTTTTGCCGATTAATATGACTTATCCGATTAGAAGTTGGCGAGATATTTATGTTAAGACAATTGTGAAGCTGCATGGTGTTCTGTGAGTATCGTGTCGATCGGGATCCTAGATTTACTTACGAATTTTGGAAGAGCTTGCAGGAGGCCTTAGGTTCTAAATTGAGATTGAGTTCCGCTTATCACCCCCAGACAGATGGGCAGACGGAGAGGACTATTCATTCATTAGAGGATTTGTTGAGAGCATGCGTTCTTGAGCAAGGAGGTTCTTGGGATTCTCATTTGCCATTGGTTGAATTCACCTATAATACGATTTTCATGCGAGTATCGGGATGGCGCTTTCGAGGCATTGTATGGTAGGAGGTGTAGGACACCCTTGTGTTGGTATGAATCGGGAGAGAGTGTGGTGTTAGGCCCTGAGATTGTGCGTGAAACCACAGAGAAGGTGAAGATGATTCAAGAGAAGATGAAAGCCTCGCAGAGTAAGTGAGAAGAGTTATCACGACAAGAGAAGGAAGATCTAGAGTTTCAAGTGGTGATGATCATGTATTCTTGAGAGTCACTCCGTGTGTGGTGTGGGTCGTGCCTTGAAGTCTAAGAAGCTAACCCCTCGTTTCATCGGCCCATACCGGATCTCGAAGCGGGTTGGAAAAGTTGCCTCATCGGGTGGCCTTACCACCTGTCTGTCTAATCTGCATGATGTGTTCCATGTATCTCGGTGAGAAGTATGTTCCGAGGCCGTCACATGTAATCCGGATGGATAATGTGGAGGTGAGGAGAACCTCACCGTGGAGACTATGCCAGTTAGAATTGAAGACCGTGAGGTAAAAGTGTTAAGAGGCAAAGAGATCCATTTAGTGAAAGTGGTTTGGCTGGGAGCAGTGGGCGAGAGCATGACGTGGGAATTGGAAAGTAAGATGAAGGAAGCATACCGGAGCTATTTGATTCGGAGTAATTTCGAGGACGAAATTTCGTAAGTGGGGGAGAGTTGTAACGCCCCAAAATAATTTAATTAATTACTTAATTAAGTTATTTGAGGGTTACAATATTTACTTGAATGGGAATAATTAAATTGGAGTGGTTTTATCGCGGGAGGTGTATTGAATTAAAAGTGGGGTGTGATTGGGCCCAACCCACTAGTTGGCCCAATCACTATGCAAGACCTAAATGGGTCTCCAATTGGATCGATCACCATCACCGAAAGAAAGAAAAGAAAATCGCGAGAGAGAGAGCTTGAGAGGGTGAAGAACGGCGACGCTAGGGAAGGAGGAAGAGAGGAATTCTTCTTCTCAAGCTTCAAAGGTAACATTGAATCCTTTCTCTTCTCCATTCTTCTCCCTTATATTTCCAAGTTTATGATTCCAAATTCCTCTTTGCTGTGAAAGAAAGAGAACCGAAGCTGTGAGTGAGAAGGGACTGCTGCGCGACGTGAGAAGTGGAGGAGAAGGAGAGCTTTTTCTCAAACTCTTCACTAGGTAATGATTCTTGATCCCTTCTCTCCCTTTTTCTTCCCTTTTCACGTTGTAACCCTCAATTCCTCACCCTCCATCGTTGTTGTTTTTCCCCCTTTTTCCCTGAAGTTGAAGCCACGGTTTTGCGAAGGAGGGAGAAGGAAGCTTGTCACGTTTCTGGCAATTTTGGTGAGGATTGAATTCTTCAGTTTTGCAAGGTATGGGGACTCTTTCTATGCATATAATAATCTTTAGGATTTGTGTTGTATGTGGTCTAGGTGTTGAGGGTGTTGAATGCTTGTCTGTATCTGTGAAACCATTCTTGTTGTTGTGTTTAATGCCTAATTGAAATTGTTATGAGTTGCTGCTGACTAGATGTGTATATGTAACTGAATTGTGTATGTGAATTGGTTGTGAGAACTCTCCAATAGAGTGAAGTGTGTGAACATGTTAGTTGTAGAATAATTAAACTGATGTCTGATGTTTGTTGGTAGTAGAGTGTGGATTACGTATGAAGATGGTTAGGGAATTAGTGTTGTCAAAGTGCTAAAAGAATTATGCAAGGAGGGAGGTGTGGCTAGCGGCCAGGCGCCAATTGCCTAGCAATCTGGCGCCCATGACCGTGCTGTGTGTTTGTTTAGGTATCTTTGTGTGTGTGTTTCGGTTTGGTGTGTTGGGAAAAGAGGGGCGCAAGTCTTTGGGAAGTTGGCGCTGGTATCTTCCGGAGTTCTTTGCGTGGAGTGTGTGCAGTGAAGGGGGCGCCAAATTGCAGGCAAATGGCGCGCCAGTTGTTGTATGCAAGCTCTTTGTGTGCGTTGTGGTGAGCCATGGGCGCCAACTGGGCAGCCCTGGTGCGCCCGTGTCTGACTTCTGGTGCAACTCTTGTGTTGTGAAGTGATTGTGAGCTAAAATACTAACGTAAGAGTATAAATTAAGTTGTAATTAAGCGGAGTGTGAAAGCGAAGTGGGACTTGGTCCAAAAGTGATGAGAGCCCTCAAGGCTAATTTGTTGGTGAGATGGAGGTGAATAAATAATTAAAAGAAATGGTGAGCCTAATATATTTGTGGTGCATTGACATAGAGCCTCATGATGCATATGCATAAAGCGATGTGTAGGCTTCGGCCAAAGCGACGTGGGACTCCGGTCCAAAGCGATGAGTGCCCTCAAGGCAAATAGTGGTGATGAAGGATCCTCATGCATGTTGCATACATGCATACACTCATACATATGTTAATGAACTTAGTGATGATGTGTTGATAATGTGGTGGTGATCGTAGTGTTTGTTGCCTTGCCGATATATAATGCCTATCCTAACTATTATTATTTGTATGAAAGACTCACCCATTCTCGCTTGGAATGTTGCTCTTATATGGCAACGCTCAGCAGTACTCGCGAGTGAGGGCATCCTTATGCCCGCCTACTAGTAGTCGTGTCTCGGCTCTCGATATGTAGCACTGGGGAGGCGTAGTCGTCTTTTATTTTATTATTTGATGCTTTAGACATTTATTGATGATGTATTAAGTGATTTGTTAAAAACTAGTAATTCTTCATTTGTGTTGGAAACGTCCTTTATTTTGCATCAGTAAACTAAAGCGGTGTTTGAGGGCCCGACCCTAAACTATGTTTGCGTGATCGTTTTAATATTTTATAAACTTCTTATGATTTTGACTATGAGCTGATTGTTTGTATAAGCGTTGAAATGCGACATTCCCTTTCGTGATTTTAAATTTAAAAACTCTGATAGAATACGATGATTAACGGTTGTCTAGAAAGGGGTGTTCTGATCCCCTGCATTCCGAGAAGATAAATGACCTCTTCTGGAGTGCGTCTTGTGTCCACGTACAGCTCCAAGATACTGCATCCCATTGGAACGTTAGCTAGATGTTCCATCATTGCGCGGACGTTGTCGTCGCTTTGGATATCCATGACAGAATAATGGACAGTCCCATCATCTCTACAATTGTACTTTCTGAAACGTATACGATCCACGTCTTTACGGCACGCTCCCTCTGGACGAATCTTCCTCTCATCCTTTTCCTTCAGTTGGGCGAAGGTGATGTCCTTACTCATCCTGCATAAGATATGGTTAGGACAACGAAACACAACACCATGTTCATCGGTGGTGACAGTCCCATGGTGATGAAGGGCCTGCAATTAACACATTAACACCAACTATAATAGCATTAGCAATTCAATTTTCACATGGTAATCAATTCAATCACATATTCATTCAAATAATCAACCCAACCAATCAAGTACTCCATGAATCAATTAAAACAATTTCTCTTAACACCTAACTCCTATGGTTTCTAGTTCTATGAGTTATTAACCATGAAAGAGAGCCCCCTTACCTTTGTTAATTGAAGGAAGATACCCAAGCTTTAAGAAATCTCTCCAAGACACCAACACTCCAAGATTTCCTTCCTCTCCTTGCTTCACGTAAAACCTCCCTTCTTTCTCTCTTTTGCCGTCGCGATCTCCCTCTCTCACTTCTCACTTTCTAATTTTTTTGATTTTCTCTCCAATGAGGGTTTTCCCTAAGACCCAAGGGTTTTACTAATTGGGTTTGGGCCACTTAACACTAATGAGCCCTATTTGCACACCCCTAATTGCATTTAGACACCACCTGAAATAAAATAGACTTCTAATTAATTAATTTATTTAAATAAATATTGTAAGCTTCTAATAACTTAATCAAATATTTAATTAAATTATTTCGGGGCATTACAATTCTCCCCCACTTAGAATATTTCGTCCTCGAAATTACTTGAGTCAAATAACTCCGGATATGCCTCCTTCATTTTGCTCTCCAACTCCAAAGTCATACTTTCACCAACGGCTCCCAACCAAACCACCTTCACTAAATTGATCTCTTTACCCCTTAAAACCTTCACCTCACGGTCTTCAATTCTAACCGGCATTGTCTCCACAGTGAGGTTCTCCCTCACCTCCACATCATCCATCTGAACCACATGGGATGAGTCAGGAACATACTTCCGCAACTGAGATACATGAAATACATCATGCAGGTTTGAAAGATTAAGTGGCAGGGCCACCCTATAAGCAACTTTCCCAACTTTCTCCAAAATTTGATACGGACCGATGAAGCGAGGAGTTAACTTCTTAGACTTCAGGGCACGGCCAACCCCAGTCACTGGAGTGACTCTCAAGAACACATGATCTCCAGCTTGAAACTCCAAATCCTTCCTTCTCTTATCGTGATAACTCTTCTGTCTACTCTGCGAAGCTTTCATCTTTTCTCGGATCATTTTCACTTTCTCTGTAGTCTCACGAACGATTTCAGGACCAAGTACCACACTTTCTCCCGACTCATACCAACACAGAGGAGTCCTACACCTCCTACCATACAGTGCCTCAAACGGTGCCATCCCAATACTCGAATGATGACTATTATTGTAAGTAAACTCAATCAACGGTAGATGAGAATCCCACGAACCTCCTTGCTCAAGAACACACACCCTCAACAAGTCTTCTAGCGACTGAATAGTCCTCTCTGTCTGTCCATCTGTCTGCGGGTGGTACGCTGAACTCAATCTCAATTTAGAACCCAAAGCCTCTTGCAAACTCCTACAAAATTCAGAAGTGAATCTAGGGTCTCTATCAGACACAATACTCAAGGGAACGCCATGCAACTTCACAATTGTCTTCACATAAATCTCTGCCAACCTCGGAACCGGATAAGTAATATTAATAGGCAAGAAATGAGCAGACTTCGTCAATCTATCCACAATTACCCAAATAGCGTCAAATCCTTTTACGGTGTTAGGCAAACCAGTCACAAAATCCATGGAAATGTTATCCCACTTCCATTCTGGAATCTCCAACGGTTGCATCAACCCTGCAGGCTTCTGATGCTCCACCTTTGACTTCTGACAAGTCAGACAAGCATACACAAACTGAGCCACATCACGCTTCATCCCAGGCCACCAAAATAGTTTCTTTAAGTCTTGATACATCTTTGTAGCTCCCGGGTGAATACTCAACTTACTCTTATGACCTTCTTCAAGAATTGTCTTCCTAATCTCTTCATCACTAGGAATACAAATCCTCCCACGGTACCTCAATACACCTTGCGCATCTATCTCATAGTCTTTATCATCGGAATTATCAATCCCTACCGCTATTTCAACTAACTTAATATCCTGCTTCTGAGCTTCTCTAATGACATCCAAGAATTCATTATGGATCTTCAACATACCCAGTCTGACGCTCTGAGGTGTCACTTCACAGACCAAACTCATATCTCTAAACTGCTCCACCAATTCAAGCTCCTTAACCATCATTGCTGATACATGCAAAGACTTCCGACTCAAAGCATCAGCTACCACATTAGCCTTCCCCGGATGATAATTCAAACTGAAATCGTAATCCTTCAACAACTCTAACCATCTCCTTTGCCTCATATTCAACTCCTTCTGATCGAATAAATACTGCAACCCCTTATGATCACTGAACACCTCAAACTTAGAACCATACAGATAATGTCTCCAAATCTTCAATGCAAACACAACTGCCGCCAGCTCCAAATCATGAGTAGGGTAGTTCTTCTCATGGATCCTCAATTGTCTAGACGCATAAGCTACTACCTTACCATTTTGCATAAGAACACCTCCTAATCCCATCTTCGAAGCATCACAATACACTACGAAAGGCTCTCCTGGTTTAGGTGACGTCAGAATAGGGGAAGTTGTTAACCTTTTCTTCAACTCATTGAAACTTTCTTCACAGCGAGAATCCCAAACAAATGCCTTCCCTTTACAAGTCAACTGAGTTAGCGGAAGTGCTAGCTTAGAAAATCCTTCGATGAATCTCCTATAGTAACCGGCTAGCCCCAGAAAACTTCTGATCTCCGTAACTGACTTAGGAGCCTCCCACTGCAACACAACATCAACTTTGGATGGATTTACTGCAATACCGTCACCAGAAATGATGTGACCAAGAAAACTCACTTCCTTCAACCAGAAATCACACTTAGATAGCTTGGCATACAACTTCCTATCCCTTAAGATCTCCAGTACCGACTTCAAATGCTCAACATGCTCATCATCAGACTTGGAATAAATCAGAATATCGTCAATGAAGACCACCACGAAACGATCTAGATACTCATGAAAGATACGATTCATGTACTCCATGAATACCCCCGGAGCATTCGTAACACCAAGCGCGCATCATCACCGAGTACTCATAGTGTCCATATCGAGTCCTAATATTTGCCTTAGGAATATCTTCATCCTTAACTTTTATTTGGTGATACCCCGACCTCAAATCAATCTTACTAAATACACGAGCACCCACCAACTGGTCCATCAAATCATCGATCCTTGGGAGCGGATACTTATTCTTGATAGTCACCTTGTTCAACTGCCGATAGTCCACACATAGCCTCATACTCCCGTCCTTCTTCTTCACCAACAACACCGGAGCTCCCCACGGCGACACACTTGGCCTTATGAACTTCTTCTCTAGCAAGTCCTCAAGCTTCTTCTTTAACTCAGACAACTCAGTTGCAGACATCCTATACAGTGCCATAGACACCGGTCTAGTTCCAGGCACTAGATCAATACCAAATTCCACTTCTCTCTCAGGTGGCACATCAGGAATTTCATCGGGAAACACTTCAGAGAAATTACGTACTACCAGCAACTCCTCAATCTTAGCTTGACTCTCAATAGACAGCGACGCCATCAAAGCAAACAACTTAACTTCATCTCTCATTACCTTATGCAACTGGCTAGCAGGCAACACAACAGAGTCCTCTTCGACCGGAGGATAGAAATCCACAGATTTATTAAAATAGTTGATGTGAACATGGTTGTTCACTAACCAGTCCATACCCAATATGACATCTAACCCATCTAATGGCAAGCAAATTAAATCCACAAGAATCTCTCTATCGAAAACCGATAGAGGACACTTAACACACACGAGAGAAGTAGTCACCGAACCCTTAGCTGGAGTGTCGATAACCATCTCCCTCTTCATAACTGACAAATCTAGATTCAACTTATCAGCACACACAGCAGCAATAAATGAATGTGTCGCACCAGTATCAACTATAGCAAGCAATGGAGTACCCTTAATTAAACATGTACCTCTGATCTCATTAGCTGTCTCAGACCCCGCGAGAGCAAACACCTTCCCACTCATTTTCTCCTTCTTTGGCTTGGAGCACTTGGTACTGATATGCCCCATTTCCCCACAGTTGTAGCAGACCACATCCTTCTTATCACACTTAGTAGCTATATGACCCTCCTTGCCACACTTGAAGCACTTGTTAACCATGCAATCAGGACTCTTATGTCCTGGCTTACCACACTTGTGGCACACCACGCTCGCAGGAGCATCTCCCCCACTTGGCTTCTTGCCCGAACCCTCTTTCCACTTGCCCTTACCACCAGAAACATCATAGGGCTTCCCACGAAACTGAGAACCTCTTTTCTCTTTCACTATCTTGTATGAAGTATTGCTATCTTCCTCGAAAATCCTACAACTGTCAACCAGGTCAGCAAACACCCGTATCTTCTGGTAGCCAATCACCTTCTTGATATCATGTCTTAGCCCATTCTCAAACTTGATACACTTCGAAAATTCAGAGTTAGCATCATTAGTATAATGAGGGTAAAACTTAGCCAATTCCACAAACTTTGCCGCATACTCGGCCACAGACTTGTTTCCCTGTTTCAGCTCTAGAAATTCCAGCTCCTTCTTTCCTCTCACATCCTCTGGGTTGTATTTCCTCATGAACTCCCTCTTAAACACATCCCATGAAATCTCTTCACAAGCAGCCTCCAATCTCTGCAGAGCTTCAAGCCACCAATCATCGGCTTCTTCAGATAACATGTGAGTACCATACCTCACCTTCTGCGCAGGAGTGCAATCCATAACCCGGAAAATCCTCTCGATCTCTTTCAGCCATGCCAGAGCTCCATCAGGATCATACCGACCTTTGAAAGCGGGCGGATTCTCCCTTTGGAACGTGGCCAAACTACGCGCACCAAAGATCAAGAAGAACTCCGCGATTTCCCACAACACAGGCCATTGCCTCCAGAGCGGCGAAGAAGAAGCAAAGATCATTTCGTCCAGCCATCTTAACTAATCATTGAAACAAGATTCCAGTCAGAACGAGTAACAAGACTCTAGAATTATAATACTAAAGACTCAACTACTTGGTCGGACAGACCGAACTGCTCTGATACCACTAATGTAACACCCCTTTCTACATAAGCTACTATTGAATTAATTGAAAATCAGAGTCTACGAAAATTTTTAGTGCGACCACTCGAGGGTGCCACATTTAAACAACCACAATTAAAAACTCCAAAATAATTAATAAAATAAACTCCAAGTATGAGATACATAGCACCATAATAAATCCGAAAATAAACACCATTGCAGCGAAATATAACAAAACTCAAAGTACAGAAATACAGAATCCAAATGAAATGTCAGAACATAAAATAAAACGACAAATACTAAACGTCCCCCCGGTGCTACGTATCAGAGCTGACTCAACCAGACTATAAGAAGGTACCGTAACACCTTCAGTCGCTGTCACCTGCACGTTGCCGACATAAGAGGCAACATAAAGCAGTAGGGTGAGTCTCTTTACATGAGTAAGAACAAATAAAACAAGCAACGCAATAGAGCAGACAACTAGCATACCAAAATACAGTCATATCAATTTCACCATTAATTCATGAACGCCCAAGCAATCACCAGAAAATGTATGTAATGTATGAGATGCAGCCCAAAACTCCACGGGCATATGCATGTGGATCCATCACCAAAATAGCCTTGAGGGCATTCACCAAAATATTTTATGAGGCCGAGGCCTATTCACCAAAAATGCATATGATTATGCGACACCATGACTATGCACCATAACACAAAAACACCAAATTATGCATTAGAATGCTTACCATTAGTTTATTTACTCACCAATCACCAAGAGAGGTCATAGACCCCCAATCACCAAGATATATTCACCAATTGCATGCATCGCCATAAAGTACAGCCCTACAAGGACTAACACAACACCCCAAAGGACTAAAAGAACACCAAGGACTAATTTCACACCAAGGACTACAATGTAATGTATAAGTTAGAAACTTACAATTATTGCTAACCATTTGACCGTTAATTTATTCACTCCCCAATATGTCCTTAAAGTGCTGAATAGAATGTCATATAACTATATTAATAACAATATATACACATATAAGTAAAAGTAAGAAATATGCAGAATGACACAAAATAAACACACCTGTTAAAAAGCTCCACAAACTCCAAGTGGTTTTTGTAATGATTTTGAAGTGAGTCAAGGTAATACACGGTTTTTTTTGCTAGGATTAATTGCAAACAAAACCCAATGTCTCCTACAAAATAAATTTACGAATAAGTAATTGACTACTATTAAAAAATGCATGTTATATAAGAATTAATGAGTAAAAATTCTTACCCTAGATTAACTTAGGTGCTAGAAGTAAGGCATCATGACTTCTATTTTGAGCTTCGTTGAAGCGCTCATTGACATAAGTTTGAACAAAGAAATTTCGGTTTTGTTCCACAAGTGATTCATAATTTGGCGGTGGGATTCACTTGATGAAAGGTTGTACTTTCCGGACACAAGAACAAATATCTATGTGTCTGTTCGGAAGGGACCACAATGTTCTCGTACAAGTACCTACATTTAGATATATAAATATATATATATAAATTAAATTAACGATATAATAAAATAAAATCGACAATGTCAAATAATAAATTACATAGTACCTGACATATATATTCATAACAATACCGGTTGCCTCATCCGAATCACATACGGCACGAATATCCTCACGTCCGACTATTTGAGGACTGCTAGCTCCAAAAACTTCTTCATCAAAATTTATGATAAGGATTTTCTCCTTCATCATGTATTTCTCGCACGCGTCGACCTGACCAATATTCATATAAGCTTCACTAATGGAAGAGGAAGAGGCGGGCTGAGACACAATTGGAGAAGGGGAGGGATGAGTCACTTGGCGAGAAGAGGAGGGCTGATCAGTCACTTTTGGAGGAGAGGCAGGCTGTGAAACTTCTACATAAGGGGTGGACTGAGACACTTTTGTAGAAGGGGTGGATCGAGACACTTTCTTGCCAATAGATATTTCCTTGCCAACACTTTTCAAAGGAGACATTTTCTTGCCGGTAGACACTTTCTTAGATTTTTCATTTTGGCGCTTCTATGTATAAACAAAAATAATTACTTAGTTAGCACAAATTATATGACAAAAACTATAATTAGTTAGTTACAAATATATTGTCACTTACAACGACAAGGTCTGATGGCCATGCCACAAAGGTACCAACTGCTTGTGACACCGTCAAGATATCAATCTTGTCAATCGGAGAAGAGCAATGGTGCATCCTCCTAATTGGTACCGCAACTCGACTCTAACATGATTTGGAGGTAGGGGTAAATTGTGCATCAAGGACCCAATTCGTTACATGTGAAGCCAATTGCAACCATTTCATGTGGGTTTGAGATATACAATTCACACTCACACTCATTGTTGTCCTAAATCAATTATAAACCACAAAATAATAAAGACATTATTTGATGTTATATATATATATATATGTACAATAAATCAATTATAAACCACAAAATAATAAAAACAATTAATACCTTAGTTGACGGCATGGTGCAGCTATCTCGTGCACTGCTATGTGTAGCAGGGGGGTGGTCTTTGGTGGCATAACATGGCCATAAAGCGATCGCATATCATTAAGTTGAGCTTGCAAACTTTCATACAATGCCATCATCTTTCTCAGTGGTGGACAGTCATGATTCTCATCATAGACTTTCTGTTTTGGTCCAAAGTACTCGGTTGGTGCTACTCCAAATCCAAAGACCCTTGTGCGACCGAGTATTCTTCTTTACCTAAGCACGTGTAAGGATTTCCTTTTGAGCAATCGGTGAGCTCTCCTGTGACACTCGATCGTGATATGGCTTCCGATTCACAAAACAAAAGTATAATACATTATAAAAATCATAAAAGTTACAATTAAAATCAGTGAGCTTGAATTTAGGAAATACTTACAATCTTTTTCAGACACCTCCTTAGTTTTAGGATCAACAATCTCCTTTTCTTTGTTTAGTCGAGCCTCTACCCACAAAACATGTCGCTCAACACCTTCTTTAGTAGGATCTTTCCCACTCTCCACCAACTATATTTAAATTTACCAAATATTAAGAAACTATTTATAAAAAGTTTCATGAAACTAAAAAAATCAAGCTTATTGTGCCTTACCAATCTCTCTTCAATATGTTGATATGGAGTAGCACCGCCTCTATAAGGATACTCACAGCCAGAAGCACACTTTCGATTCTGTTCACTTGCTTTCTATTAAGAGAGATAAGTATACATTAATGTATAATAGATAATTGTCAAATATATTTTATGTTATAACTTAATAGATAGTAGCACTAACCAAGAAGTTTGGATCTTCAGTGCGTCTCCTAACAAATGTGTGCCAATCCTCCTCTGAAATAAACCCACTATATATTGGTGGAGGATTCCAATTGATGTTTCCATTATCATCTTTCAGCCAAGTTTTTGTTAATGTCGCTCGAAATTTTTATGTAACTTTCCTAGCTTCCTTCATTATCCAATCCTTTTTAGAATCATCCACATCAAAATATTTCTTCTTATGCACATTCAATGAAAATGATATATATATATATATATATATATATATATATATATATATGGGACTACAAAATTACTAAATAAGATAACCAAAAAGATCTAAAATTATATATTGTATTGTTACCCACAACTCATGTTTTTGTTTCTTCAACACGGGATTTTTGTGTGAACCCAAGTAGTGATTGTTATTGGTATCATTTGTTTTACCTTACTACCAAGGAAAGTAATCAAATGAGTCTTTGTTTTTCTCCAATTGGCGGACCTTAACATTCCATTGGACTGCATTATGTAAATAGTAAATTAGATCACAAACAATTAAAACTTAGTATTGAATGAAGTTAATTAGCAATTAATTAGTAACTTACACTTAATTTTTCTTTTCCTTTACTTATCCGGTTGATGATATCCTTTTTACTTGTCATTCCACGAGGAGCACGCTTCGATATAGTTTGTAACATCATGATCATCGCCTCACCAGGTGTCATGCCCACTATCACTATGATCCGCCATCTTACCCGCAATAAAACATAATCATTGTTTGTTATATTTATCCAATTAAAAAAAACATCCAACAAAAAAATAAATAATCAGTCAAAGAAGATGAAAATAAGATTCATGTCTATAAAATAACATCTATGTCGGCTACCTTTTCCTTTTCTTCGATACAATTTTTTTTGCAATTCGCTCCTTGGTACTTTGTTTTTGACGAATCGTAATTCCATCATCGAGATGATCCTTTCTAACATACACAACATCCTCTCTATAAGTACTTTCCTCTTCTAGTGATGTCCCCAAGAAAGGGTCGTCCTCGATACCATCATCATTGGATTCTTGATCATAAATGTAATTCACTAATTTTTTTTGTGTCAGTAAAACAATAGACCAATTGATATCAATTGGATCAGTGACATAAAACACTTGTTGAGCTTGGGATGCCAAAATAAAAGGCTCATATTTATATCCCAACTTCTTGAAATTCACCCGCATGAACCCCAACTCATCAATCAGAAACCATTATTATTGTCAACCCACTTACATTGGAACACAAACTCTCGAAACATGGTGTAAGCCAACTCCCATATTTGTTCAATGACCCCAAGTATGACATATTCGCGTATACGGGATTGCGTCTTTGGCACTTGATGTATGCATAGCTTGAGCAACAAGAGTCACCCCACTATTTTGCATTTTACTCGATCATCATGGGTTTTTGTATAGAACGTGTAACAGATTAATTAGATAGAATGGTGTAAGAGAAAACATGCATATTTGGACCTTTTGCTAACCATCTCAATCTTTTTGAAATCGAAGTAGGATTCATAGCAAACTCGAAATCAATGTGGTCTTTTAACCACACTATGAAACTCCGATTGTGTTCCTTTGTTAACCAAACTTCACTCTTATATGGGTAATCACTCTTAAGTATGTCCATGTGCTTGGCAACATATGAATCAACCTCACTATCATTGTGCAAAACATATAAGTGTGCTTGATGTAGTTCTTCCCTTGATACGATAACTATTTTATATCCTGACAGCCCTTTAGTAATGCTTCCTAAGTGACGAGACCTTGGAAGTCCTGCAGAATATTCAAGACTAGATAGATAGGCGGTGCAGAACTCAACAGCTTCTTCAACTATGTAGCGCTCAACAATACAACCCTCGGGTCGTGATCGGTTTTTCACATATCCTTTTAATATCTTCACGTAACGCTCAAACGGATACATCCATCTCATGTAACATGGGCCACACAATTGTGTCTCTCTAATCAAATGAACTGTTAGATGAATCATTATGTCAAAAAATGAAGGTGGGAAATACATCTCAAGCTCACACAAAGTGACAGTAATTTCTCTTTGCAATGATGGCAACTTTCTAGGGTCAATCACTCTACTACAAATCGCCTTAAAGAAGTAACAAAGTTTGGTTAGCGTCTGGCGCACTTTCTTAGGCAAAATGGATCGATACCAATGGGGAGCAAATTCTCCATTAGAACATGACAATCATGGGACTTTAAAGACTTTAACTTGAGGTCTTTCATGGATACAAGGTTTGTAACATTTGAAGAATACCCTCTGGAAATTTTACTCCATGAAGAAACTTACAAAACACGGTCTTCTCCTTTTTAGATAGTAGTATGTGTCACGGAGGTAGATATGTACGTGTGTACCCTTCTTTATCGGACCCAATTCTGGTCTCAACCCCATACTAAGCAAGTCCAACCTCGAGTTGATGGTATCTTTAGTCTTTCTGGCATATTGAGTAAGGTACCAATGACACTTTCAAAGACATTTTTTCAACATGCATCACATCAATGAAGTGTCTTACATATACCGACTTCCAAGATGGCAAGTCAAAGAAAATCGACTTTTTCTTCCACCCCGCTTGGAAACCTCTCCCGCAAAAGGCTTCCCAAATCTAATGTTCAAATCTTTCACCTTTTCAAACAGTTGTTCACCCGTCAAAGCCGTGGAAGCTTTACGGGTTTTCGGTATTCCCATTGAATGCCTTTTTCAACAATGACATCGATGAGTAGATGGCAAAAATCTACGATGACGGTGGTAGATATTCTTCCTACCATGTTCCAACCACATCCAATCGGTGTTATCTTCACATATAGGGCATGCACTGCGACCTTTCAGATCTGCACAGATAGATTGCCGTATCTTTGGAAAGTCATTAATTGTGCCAAAAATCATAGCCCTCAAGTTGAAACTTTCTTTCTCGAACCCATCATACACCTCTACTCCATTCTCCCACATTAGCTTCAAGTCTTCAATTAATGGAGCCAAGTATACATCAATATCATTTCCGGTTGCTTGGGCCCGGGGCGATTTTATAGCCCAGCCTGAACCTCGGCGCGCGCCTGCTCAACTTCTACTTTGTTTGTAAAGCCCCCAACCTAATAGCTGATTTTCTCTATTAAAGATATATAATATATATCGTTTGCAAGATGTTTCACAACAAATGGTTCAGCGCAGCGATAAGATGTTCATTGTTTTGTATTTGTGTTGTATTGGAGTCATGAGTTCGAACCTCACTTTCTTAAATTTTGCAATGCTTCTGCATTTTATTATTTTTGAAGATAGTAGCAGGTGAGGTGGGATGTATGTGTGTTGCAATCAAAATGTTTTTTACAATATTTGTTAATTGTTTTGCATTTATTTTTGGTGACAATATATATTTTCATAGTATAAAATAAATTCAATCGTATTTATGATTAAAAAAATCAAAGTTACCTTTTTGAAAAACACAAATTTTTTAATTTATCAACCAAGGCACTATATTTTGTCAAAAAATTGAGTATTTATTGTCCAATTAAAATATGATTTTCAGAAAACTAATTTTGTTTGTAAATTTAATATTTCTATTATATTATTTGATTACTTTTGGCTCCCCCTAATAATTCATTCAAGTTCCGCCACTGTGTGGAGATGGATCACCGGTTTAGTGAAGGAAGTAACAATGTGCTAAATTGCTTCTCATGTCTTGAAAGTTTGGCTATGAAGATGGTTCAAACTTAGAAACATTTGGTATTTCCATTGGTCTACAAACTCATTGAGTTGGCTTTGCTGTTGCCGGTGTCGACAGCATCAAAGAGCTTTTTCAGCAATGGAGATTATCAAGTCTAAATTACGCAACAAGATCAACGATGAGTGGTTCAATGACTTGATGATATGTTACACCGAGCGGGAGATATTCAAGTCACTTCAAGATATTATGCGAACATTCACCCGAAAGAAGTCTCGGAAAGGGCATTTACCTCCTAATTTTATTTAGCACTCTATTGACAGGTTATATTTCATCTCTCCTATTTAGCACACTTTATGATTATTTATATATTATGTCATATGTCAATTGGCGAAAAATTTTCTTGCCCAGGCTCTAGAAAAATCCTGGCTTCGCCACTGAATATAATGGTCTTTATGGGTTATTAAAATAATTCAAAGGGTTTCTATGCTTACTCTTTTTGGTTATTAAACAGTGTTTTGAATTTTAATAGTCTATGATACTAAAATCTGGAAGATCAAATCCCTAAGTTCTTTGTTAAACCTATCGTACTGTCATAACCGAATCTTAAACCTGAGCAAACATGAACCAAAGTAATGAGCAAACATGTTATGTGAAACTGACATGATGTAACAACATTGTGACTATTCAGTTGCAGATTTGTTTATGGTAACAGAAGAAAGTTGATGAGTTTAGCTTATGAATCGGTATTTCTTGAACCTCTAATAAAAACATCAAATACATTGGGTACATTAGTCATTATAATAAGCTCACCAATCACCTCTAATTTTATAATATAGTGACATCATCCTTTCCTTGAACCTCTAATAGTGACATCAAATACATTGGGTACATTAGTCATTATAATAAACTCATTGTCAGTGGCGAAGCCAGGATTTTTCTAGAGCCTGGACAAGAAAATTTTCCGCCAATTGACATATGACATAATATATAAATAATCATAAAGTGTGCTAAATAGGAGAGATGAAATATAACCTGTCAATAGAGTGCTAAATAAAATTAGGAGGTAAATGCCCTTTCCGAGACTTCTTTCGGGTGAATGTTCGCATAATATCTTGAAGTGACTTGAATATCTCCCGCTCGGTGTAACATATCATCAAGTCATTGAACCACTCATCGTTGATCTTGTTGCGTAATTTAGACTTGATAATCTCCATTCTTTGAAAAAGCTCTTTCAACGGATCTTCATCGACACCTAAGAATAAAGAAAGCCAACTCAATGAGTTTGTAGACCAATGGAAATACCAAATGTTTCGAGTTTGAACCATCTTCACAAACCAAACTTTCAAGACATGAGAAGCAATTCAAACACATTGTTACTTCCTTCACTAAACCGGTGATCCATCTCCACACAATGCATGAACTTGAATGAATTATTAGGGGAGCCAAAAGTAATCAAATAATATAATAGAAATATTAAATTTACAAACAAAATTAGTTTTTTCGAAAATCATATTTTAATTGGACAATAAATACTCAATTTTTGACAAAATATAGTGCCTTGGTTGATAAATTAAAAATTTGTGTTTTTCAAAAGGTAACTTTGATTTTTTAATCATAAATACGATTGAATTTATTTTATACTATGAAAATATATATTGTCACCAAAAATAAATGCAAAACAATTAACAAATATTGTAAAAACATTTTGATTGCAACACACATACATCCCACCTCACCGCTACTATATCTTTGAAAAATAATAAAATGAAGCATTGCAAAATTTAAGAAAGCCGAGGTTCGAACTCACGACCCGAATACAACACAAATACAAAACAATGAACATCTTTACATTACTTATTTGAACCATTTGTTGTGAAACATCTTTGCAAACGAGATATATATTATATATCTTTAATAGAGAAAATCAGCTATTAGGTTGGGGGCTTTACAAACAAAGTAGAAGTTGAGCCCGGGCGCGTGCCCGGGCTAGCTGGGCTATAAAATCGCCCCTGATTATATTTAATCCAAATCCAAATCCCCTCTTTATTAAGAGACTATCCACTTTAACACCATGTTTAAGCGGCAAATCTATGGTCTTGTTTTTAACCATACATGTATGTGTTCTTCGGAGTGATAGCGCATCGTTTTTGTTTGTGAAGTGAATACATCATGCCCATGCTTGTATAAGTATTATGGTAACTCATTATGCATTCCATCTACATGCACGTGTGTTCTTTGTGGGGTCCTTAATAAGATATTTTACTCATTAGTTAAGGACAGAGAGACTTCTAATTCAGACTTTTACTGTTTGATGTGTGACCAGTGTTTACGGCAGCGGAGCGTTGTCTGTCAAAATTTGATGGAATGAAAAGATGTGGCCTGACACAAATTCTGTAAACGTCTCTTCGCATCATAACCACACAACAATTTAAATGAATCCACACACATTCAACCCTCTCTTCGCTCGCATATTTCTTTCTCTTTCATCTTCTCCACACTCACCGCACGGAACAGAATGGACGACGCCGGTGACGGAAACTGCACCCCATTCGGAGACGTCATCGTTGTTGATTTCGAACCAAATGAGGTTTATTTTGTTTATTTCCATTTTAATGTATTGCATATTGCGTGATTTATTTTCATTAATTTTTTCTTGTCTTCAACGACAACCGTTTGGTCGTCTTCGTTCCTTCTTTGCCCAACTGTACCCTAACGATGTTCCAATGCATGCTGTCACGCTGGATCCCGTCGGAAACGAGAACAACGTTTTTGTTGAGAAAATAGGTCGTCACTGTTACTTCACCGAGGGTTGGGATTTCTTTGGCAAATTTTACGCCATGGAGAAGGGAGCTTGGGTTTTCTGGTTTACGTTCTTACAGGATGTTTTGAGATCACCATCAAAGACCGTAAATGGGTCGACTGGATATATCTACCCATCCCTGAACCACTTGAGGGTGGATTTGGATCTGGCGGTTTGAATGAGGGTGATAGTGAACAACAGTTGTTGATTGGTAACCATGTTTTGTTCCATTTTCTGTTGTCAAATTCGTAAAGTTCGAAGAGTATACTTTGGACGTTATGGTGAGTTTTATAATGCATCGTAATAAGTTTTGAATAAAACCCTAACAATACTTTAGGTGGTAATTTCTATTCGTTCCTCAGATCTGGTTTTCAACATTTTCTTGTATCTGGAAGACATTTTTAATATGTTTAGTTACACATGTCATTCTGATGTTCGTTTTTCGTTGCTAGACGTTGATCATTACACAATTGGGAAAATTTGTGATAGAAGGAAAGGTGATATCTGGAAATCATATAGGTCAAAAAGTATGCATCCCACGATTGTCACTATCCCCATCAGATGTTCGTGTTCCTTTCAAGTTACAACGCCGTCAGTTCCAATTATCAATGTCTTTCGCTATGACCATCAACAAAAGCCAAGGCCAATCACTTGAGGGCGTTGGTCTTTATCTTCCAAGACTTGTTTTCTCTCATGGACAACTATATGTGGCATTATCAAGAGTTACATCTAAAAGAGGTTTGAAGGTGTTGATACAAGATGAATGATGGTCTTCCTTCAAAGGAAACATGTAATGTTGTTTTCCATGAGGTCTTTAACAATTTAGTATAGTCAAATATGTAGATGTCGATGTAATCCATCTTTTTGAGTACTATGCTTCATTCCAATGGGATATATTGTTGTTTTATTGGTTTATATTTATTTTAATCTGCTCCTTGAACTCATGAACCACCGCATTCCCGCATAAAATGATTTAATGGGAATTGTTGTTGTCATATATATGATTCATGAATATTCAGTGTCATGACATCAACACACATTTCCTTAAACGAAAGCTTAATATTTAGAACCCCGTATTCGTCGCCCCGTGCGTATGCACGGGCGTGTGTCCTAGTAAACAATTATAGCAAAACTTTTGCAATGTCACATGATTGTCTTTAGCCATAATAGTACTATCTTAGGCATACAAAACCACACAAAAAAACAACATGAAATACAACCTTTATCTATTCTTTTAGTAATAGGGATTTTTTACTGTCAACCACTTTCTTGGAGCATCCAAATGAATGTTGCTCTTCACTGTCATACTTGCCTACTGCAACTTTTCCCCTAAATAATTGGAAGTAGAAGGTATTAATGAGTGCATTAGTTCCATAGAACCTTATGAGCATAATGTCATTATTTTTAGTATGGAGACTCTATTTTGCTTCTCCCAATCTATGTTCTTCTACTTCTTCTCAAATCTGGATTTGAGGGATGAACTCATATTACCTTGGGAAAGGTGTTCTCAACGTGCTTTGATACTTATTTTTGTGCAGGAGTCTGCTATCCAAGAGCAAAAATAACCTATTAAAGTCATCCTATTAGTTTAAATTGTTTTCAAAATTGTGATCACTTATACCGGTCCATTTAATATCAGTCAATAATGTTCTTTGAAATATTGCATTCAAGTGCTGACTTTTCATTTTAATCTCTTAAAATGATTCAACAAGGTACTATATATATACACTTTTGGAAAGGACCATCAGGCATATCCTTATGAGTTGTTCAACTATATCTAACTCTAATATGTCTGATTTGAATCCCTATTGACATTTATATAAGGAGGACCTATATATAAGGAACAAAAATAGAGTTTGCACTTAGCCTATAGAAGAATGAGCTTCCAAATGTAAATGAAAGCTAATAGCTAATGGTTAAGCCAAAGACAAACAAAAGTATTAGTAAAATGAACACATGCTCTATTTATCAGTGATAATATTGTCGGATCTATATTGTCTTCAAGATCTGCAAAATCAAAGAAAAAGAGTGACCTCTATTACAAGACATATTTGTTTCTCAAATGGAAGGAATATGTGATGATAACATTAAGTTCCAAATCTGAAGCCCAATGATAATTGAATTGAAATCAACTGATTGTGCATCACGGTGATTGGGGCTTTCTTCCTCTTCTTTGCCTTCGCCGGAATTGGTCCTTGTGGTTGGTGGATGTCTCTCGCGGTGTTTTACTGTCGTCAGGGCCGTCCCTGACAATATGGAGGCCCTGTGCAAATACTAAAACGGGGCTTAATTATACTTTTACGAAATAAAATTCAAACTTTAATACAAAACTCAAACTACAGTATTTAAATTGTAAATAACACTTTTTTTCGATAATTGAGGGTAATAATGTTAATCATTATTTAGCACAACATCATTGACACGCGCTCCCCCACCTTCTATGAAGGGTTTGAGAGGATGAGACAGAGTGAGTGAGAGACTTTTTTTTTCAGCGTGAGGGAGGGTAAGTGAGCAAAGAGAAACGTGTTTTTTTTCAACATGAGGGAGGGTATGACACTTTTTTGGGGGCCCTAATATTTTTTTTCGGTGGGGCCCTGTGCTGTCGCACAGGCTCATCTTGTAAAGGGCCGACCCTGTCTTCCGTGCTGGTTGGGTGTCGGTGATTGCTGCTTCTTGGCGGTGTTTTTGCTCTGCCGTTATTTGCAATGCCATCACTGGTCGCAATTTCGATTGTAATTATAAGAATATGAATCTGAGTTGGTGTATTTTGTTGCCTTGATTTTGTTTGCTTCGGTGCAGCGTAAAGAGGAAATCGTGAAATTTCACGAACGAAAACCTCCGCGTTAAATAGAATTACTCCTATGAATAAAGACCATTAATATAAGGATATTGCTGAATATAGCGAAGGCATGTGCTCGTGAATTTTCACGAAAGCCTACATCTAACTAGAAACAAGTGATTTCACCCCCACTTTGTTTTGTTATATTCTCAATAACTACATCTGACCTTTACAATGAGTTGTAGAATAACTCCATGGCAGAAAGACATAAAGTTGGTGTTGACTTTTCAAACAAGCACCAAAGGATTTGGTTTTCATGTTTAAGAAAATCACTGCATAAGAAAGGCAAGATGTATGTCATGGTAGTAATTGGGTCGATGGGTTCGATGGGTATTGCTTTGGCATCTTTAGAAAGGAGTTTGATGAAGACACCATGGTAAAAAAATGGAATCGTGAAATTTAACGAAAAAATCTGTCGCTCTAAATAGCACCGCTCTTAATATAATTAGTGCAATGTCATAAATAGGTGAACATTTTATTTTGTTTTTGGGTATAAACGTTGAACGTTATCATTGTCGGCTATGAAGCCCCGATACGGGATACGATACGGGATACGATACGATACGCGGATACGGAAATTTTTTGAAAATCAAGATACGATACGGCAGGGATACTTCAATAAAAAATTAAATTAAAATTTAAAAATATAAAACCTAACTAAAGATAATTCACTTTACTAACTGACAATTGCTCATAATATTCAATAGATATGATCACATTTACAAAAAAAATACTTGTGATCAAAATGGGTAAGCATAGTTAAATGTCTATTGTTCCTCCTACGAACATGTCACAAAAGATATACAACTTAAAATATATAGCCAAAAAATTACATCATAAGTCATATCCAAAAGAAGTTTAGGCTCTACAGAATTGCCTACTTTTCACTACTTAACATTAACCGTGTCATTCTCCTCTCCTCCATTTCCATCATCAAAAAATAACATAGCTTCCAACTCTGGTTCATCAAGAGACATCTCTGCTAATTCAATTCCAACACCATCAATTGGATCATGTGCATAATGTCCCACATCCTTGTCTCTCCTTTACCATATCCTTCATCTTTCCTAGACAAAAGACGAAGATTGGTATGCACATAAACCAAATCTAGTGCCCTTTTTGGATCCATTTTATTTCTCTTCAAAGAATGGATAAAAGAGTAAGTACTCCAATTTCTCTCGCAACATGATGAAGAAGAAGGATGCACAAGAAGTTTTAATGCAAGCTTTTGGAGTAAAGGGGTAGAAGATCTATGCATCACCCACCATGTTTTTGCATCTAAGGTGCATCTATCTTCAATTGAATCAGAAGAAGCAAAATCACCACCACAAGATGAGAAATCAGAGAATTCTTGACAAACTTTATTTCTCTCCTCATGATCTTCAAAATATCTTTTTAGACACTTATTCCTCTCTCTAGAAATGTTACCATCTTGATGAGGAGGAACTCTATTTGAAGATTCACAAAGCCACACACTACTATAATACCTAAAATAAAATAAATAAATGCATTAAGAAATAGAAGGACTATTCTAATTACCTTGGATTATAAAGAATTCCAGTTTCCAGTACTAAGAAATAGAAGGACTATTCTAATTCAAAGACAAATAGTAATACAAAAATAAAAATTACCTTGGATTCAATGAATGTGCCGAGCAATGAAGTGGTGTAGAACTTTTGGTCCATCTAGAATTGAGAACAACATGAACAACATTATAGAAAGTAGATTCTTCACTTGCTTGCTTTCCTTCTTGTCTGTATATGGTTGTTTTTACCTTTGCAATCATGGAATCCCACATTTCATAAACCAAATGAAGAGTGGAAGAATCTGTGTCACATGCTCTAAGCATACTATATATGGGATCCGTGAAAGAAAGAATGTAATCTACTTTATCCCACCATAGATCACTTAAAACAAATTCTTTCACACGTGCAGCTCTTTGTTGATTGTCATTCCCCATACGTATTCCATTGGTCACTGATAACCATTCTTTGCAAAGCACATTTCAACAACTTAACCCCCCGAATAAAACATCCTTGCTATCATTGCTCTAAGATGATTCCTATCATCTAGATTAAAAGCATTTTCTATACCACCTCTTCTTCTCTTTTGTGGTACCATTGGTGGTATTGGACACAATTTTTCACTAGGCGATGGAACAATTTTAGGCTTTAATCTATTTTGAGCCTCTTCACAAATTCGATTTAAATCAGCCAACATAACATCACTGACCTTAGAACAAACAGCAACCCCACTATTGGGTGTTTTGAGTAAGTGTGCTTTCACTCTAGAATATGAACCCTTCACCACTTTTTCACAAAAGTTGCAAGACCAAGCCTTGTTGCCACCTCCTTCCTCTTTCTTCAATAATATCTTAACAAATTTCCAAAGTGGAGCATGGTCATTTTGAGGTTCCTTTGAAGCAAATGAACTTGAAATACTTTCTTCCACAAGGGACATTTTTCAAACTACAATAAAAAATACACACAAATATCAATAACAAAGAGACATTTCCTTCACATTAAACAATACTGAAGCTTAAGACAGCAAACTGAGTGTGAAGAGAGAGAGAGAGAGAAAAATTGCAATGTATAGCAATATTCAAGCTTATTGAAACAAAATTAAACAATATTGAAACAAAATACCTCAATATTGAAGCTTAAAACGCTGGCTAAGAGAAAGGAGGAGAGTTGCGATGAGAGAGTGAGAGCTGCGAACTGATGCCTGGAGTGGTGAGAACAGAGAAACGTGAGAGCTGCAATGAGAGAGTGAGAGCTGCGAACTGATGTCTGGAGTGGTGAGAACAGAGAAACGTGAGAGCTGCAATGGAGGTTCTGCACTTTGGTAGGGTAGAGAGAAGAAGCCGTTCGTTTCCCAATTTCTCTCCACCACGTTTTCAATGTACTGATTATAAAATTTGGGCTTTGTTTTGTTTTTACTTTTCAAAGTTATTATTTTATTAATTTATTATTAAATATATTTTTTTAAGGTAAAGAAACGGGGAAAGAAACATGAGTTTTTAAGAAACACATGGAAGTATCCCATATGCTGTATCCGCCTTTCCGCATGCATATCCGCTTGTGTATCCGATAATGGCGCCGTATCCCGAACGTGTCCCTCACGTATCTGAAACGTATCGTGTATTTTTCTGTTTTAAAAATAAATATAAATTCCAGGATACTCCCAGGATACGTATCCGGGCGTATCTGATACGTATCGGTATCGGAAACGTATCCGATACCGGTACGTTGCCTATTTTGGAGTATCGGGGCTTCACAGATTGTCGGTTATTGCTTTATGAATGAATTTGAAGAATTATATGTTAGATCATTTTTTTAAAGCAAATGTTAGATCATTTTTTAGAGGACATGTGTCATTGTTCCTAATTATTTTCTTGAGTAGGATTTAGCTAGAACAAGAGAATATAGAATAAATAGTATGAGAGTGAATAATCTCTCGTAATCTGAGAGAATGGTTGTCCTTTGATTAGCCTTTGAGGGCGATATATATATATATATATATATATATATATATATATATATATATATATATATATATATATATATATATATATATATATATATAATCTGATGATGATCATTCCTATTTATTACACATTATGGCCGTTGTGGCCGTTACAAGACATAAGGAGCAGTTACAGGAATTCTCATTAATGCTTGTTCGCGATTATGGAAAGGTCGAGCCGAACACTGTAGGTCGCCGACCGCAAGAAAGCTCCTGCCGTGTCTTTTTCCTTTGAGTGCAGTGTGGCCGAGCCTTCTAGATGCCGACCAATTCGGTTGTGAACATAGTCCTTCGAGCGACGAGCACAAAGTGTGAAGTCGTTCTAATATTAAGATAGGCTCGGTCACACTTAAGTCCTTCATCTATCAAGTCCTTCAGCTACTGATTCTTTCGACTATCAAGTCCTTCAGTTCCTTGAGCGGTCGTCCTTCCGGGGTTACATGTGTTTCATAGGTGCTCGTTTTCGTAACATCTTCCTCTATACATTACTCCGTTAATTTTGACATTTAGAATGGCTGTGTATACGTATCACTCTCAGAGCAATGAGCACGTTGTCTTCATTGCACTGAGCACGTTAGCTTCGCTTTTTATCTAAGAAGACTTCTCATGGGTGGCAAGCGCGTTGGCTTTGCTTTTTTTCCATGAGGTTCGCCCGAGTGTACTTCGAGACATTGCTCGGTTTTAACCGTGTATCACTCTCAGAGAAATGAGCACGTTGTCTTCATTACAGCGAGCGTGTTAGCTTCGCTTTTTATCTAAGAGGACTTCTCATGGGTGGCAAGAACGCTGACTTTGCTTTTTTCCCATGAGGTTCGCCTGGGGTACTTCGAGACATTGCTCGATTTTTACCAGTCGCAACTTGGTTTTCGGCACATTCTATGTCAAAGCTATTGGAGAAAAGTAGCGAGGAATCCGTCCGTTTCGGAGACACCATTTGTTCGGTTGGTTGATAACATAATTTCTGGTCTATCAGTCTTCTTCATTTTTTCTTGGCAAGTCCCTATTTGAATGATATCTGTGACTTACTCAAAGTAAAACACCAATAACTTCAATTTGATTATAGTATGCTCACCGTAATTATCACACCAAGAATAATTAACTGTCTTAAAAAACATTTGTCGTTTCAAAACGTTTCACATTCATTTGATGCGATTAAATTAAATTAAATAGCATTTCAAAAACATCGTTTTCCTTAAAACGTTTCAAAGCATTTAACTGTCTTGATGCAATTAAATGACGTAAATAATGACAATTAACTACATTTATTTCTATTCTCAGCAAACTAATAGTTAATAATCATATTCACAAAGGAAACCAAACTAAACGCTCCTTTTATGGATTCCCCTAATTTCAAATTGATTTGTCTTCAATCACCGGCCAAATCACGCCGAATGATGGAAAATATGTTTCCATGGACTCTTTGGACTTAAATCATTTGCATCATGTCGAAAAGAATTTCAGATGATATAGAGTTTAGCCGCATTTGTAACAGCATCTCTATTTTCTACTTTCAAAGAATTAATTAAATGATTTGAAACTGCTTCACCGAAAAAAATCAAGGCTTCAAATGTCGATAATCGAAAGTAATTTAAGACATAGATGCAAGGATATTCACAATGGAGAAATCTAATATAGATGTGTTTTAATATACACCCCACTCAAGCTATAACATACGAATTATACAACGGTAAATGAAAACTTATCCGATGATGTAGTATGGCTCTGCGAAAGAGTGAATGTGTGGCGCTATTTTCATCATCAGTTTTCCAAATTCCTTCTCTGCACTGGACATTTGATACACTGCTCGTCCATGGTTTCTTCATAACGTGACCCTTGAGTCCGAGGCAGAGGTTAGCGAATGGCTCGACGATTGCGCTCAGCCACAGGCCCAGTTCCAGGGAGCTGGTGCTTTCATTGAGAGTTTAGAAGAGAATGTGGATCTGCTTCCATGGGTTTTTACGCTTTCTCAAAATTCAATTAGAAGTGAGTTTGGATATTTGCTTTTTGTGACAAATCCAAGGTCTTTACGGTCTTGCTGTCAAAACACTGGTGATAACCATTGAGATCCATGTTATAGATTAGATCCCTATGGTTTTTGGTTTTTTCGAAATGTGGGTGGTCAGGGAAGAGTTTTACCGTGGCCCCACAATGGGCGCCAATGTTCCTAACTATTTCCTTGAGTAGGATTTAGCTAGAACAAGAGAATATAGAATAAGGAGTATGGGAGTGAATAATCTCTGTACTCCAGAGAATAGTTGTCATTTGATTAGCCTTTGAGGGCGATATATATATAGTACAATGATGATCAATCCTAATTGTTACACATTATGGCCGTTGTGGCCGTTACAAGACTTAAGGAGCAGTTATAGGAATTCTCATTAATGCTTGTCCGCGGTTATGGATAGGTCGAGCCGAACACTGTAGGCCGCCGACCGCAGGAAAGCTCCTGCTGTGTCTTTTTCCTTTGAGTGCAGTGTGGCTGAGCGTTCTAGATGCCGGCCAATCCGGTTGTGAACAGTCATATTATTCGATGAGTTTATTTCCAATGGTTTAAGATATAGATTAATGCTCAGAATACAAACTGATTTTTAATTTTAAATTGGGAGTTTAATTGCCATATATATAGCCTGATGAGTTTGATAAGTCTGGATGACATGGACAAATTATGTTAAACCTAATGAAGTGCCACATGTGATTCAAAATGAATGCAGCTCATGAAATCCTCTCCTTGTGACACCTCAGAAATTTGTCTTTGAGAAGCATATTCTTTTGTATTATTAATAGATAGATGATGACTATATTTTATATTATTCATTTTATTTTGTTTTGTTCTGTGCTGCCTAATTTTTTTCGGCTTGTAATGTTGTGAACTCTATATCCTTTTGAAATTTTGAATAAAAATGTTTACCGAGAATGCATGTACACTTCTATTAAATTAATTTTTACTGCTAAATGTTCGTATTAGTATTTAAATTAATTTGATTAAATTAATATTTAGACTTGTATAAAATCAGTCGCTATAACATACACTTATCTGTTGCAATGATGCTCTAGACTAAGTAATCTATTGAGTTATTTTGCTAATTATTTTAACATGCTGCTCCTCTACTAACCTGTTGTAGTGTTTGAAAATAATGATTCCCTTAAATAGATGCTGCAACTATTGATTTCTGTTGTTCTCCTGTTGATTACAATTAATTTTAATGATCTTGACTGCTGAATATATTCATATTTTACTTTCATCTTCATTTTCTTTATTTGTTTGGCTCTATGCCACTACGCCAGAATGGCTAAAAAAGAGCGCCACATACCCAGCGTTTTTTAATAAACGCTGCGTATATAAAGGACGAGATAGGCATATACTCAGCGTTTTTCAGCAAACGCTGCGTATAGAGAGGACGAGATTGCACATACCCAGCGTTTTTTAATAAATGCTGCGTATATAGAGGACGAGATAGGCATATACTCAGCGTTTTTGGGAGAGCGCTGCCCATTGTGAACACGCACTGAGCTATAAGTAGCGCTTTTTAAGGGGCGCTGCCCATTGGTATACACGCATATAGTGATGAGCAGCGCTTTGGGGTCCAAACGCTGCCCATTGCTTTAAGTTTTTTTTATAGCTTCATTTTCTTTTTCTCTCTCGAGCCCTAATTTCCTCCAATCGCATCAAACCCAGGTCTCTTCTTCTTCCCCCAATCGGTCTTCCAATCGCTGCGTTCTTCTCTCTACAGGTACACCTATCTCCTTCTTTCTCTTTCTCGGTCTCTTTTTCTTTCTACCTCTCTTTCTAATCTTCTACTTTAATTTATTTAAGATCTTGTTTTGGGTTTTGGTTTATCTTTCAGTTTATTTCTGCAATAGTTTAGGGTCTAGGTCTGAGTTTTGGTTTTTTTTCCCGTTCTTACATGTGGGTTTTGACCCAACTACCGTGGGATATACACATAGCCATATAATAGTTTCAAATTGCAAGCAATAAGGCACACTAAAGCAAAAACTCGTATTAATGCCAGTGAGAGGTGTACACATGAAGCAACCACTTGCTCATGGTGCTGATATGAAAAGTTTTGAAATTAAACTTGGTCCTCCCCAAGGAAAGTATAGACCAGGGGCATAATGGGGATTACAAGATAGTATTATGTAGACATAGCCATGTTCTTCTGATTGTAACCATTCCACCAGGCCATTACTATTTGTGCTTCTATTTATCTTCTATGTTTTTCAGTCTCTTGGATTTTCAACTGCAAGATGAAATGTATAATTATTAATTATTAACTTCTCTACTTTCTTTTTGTCTTTTATACCAGTATTTAAGATTGAAAGAGTGTTTTTGTTCTCTCTGCTATATGGATTTGTAAAAGTAAAAAAACAATTTACACATATTGGAGTCTGCATTTCGATTGCACACAAATTGGATCGAGTCCGGGGTTAGAGGCCGTTTTAAAATGCACATTTCTTGTCTCACATTTTTATTCCATACCTTATGGGATGATTATTGCATATGGCTGCTTGTTAGGTTTTGATCTTTATTATTGTGAAGCTACTTATGCTTATTATTTTGGTGAGTTGGTATGTAATTTATACCGTACTAAAATTTCTCTGTTCTTCATTTGACAGTGCTCTTCCCAAAATAATAAAGACTGGATTTTCAGCTATTAATCTCATTTACTTTTTCACAGCCGGACCTGATGAGGTAACACATCTGCATGCCTCCTTTAGTACTTCTAGAAGTTGTCTTTCAAATTCTTATGATTGTGCTTCGGTATTGGTTTCTTATATTTTGTCTAGTAGATGCTATTTTGTGTCTGGTAGAAAATGTTTTGTCGATATTCTTCCATTCGAATATTATCATGTACACATGATTTATATTAGAATTTGAAATTAAATTTACAGTACTAATAATTGACTTTGTTAATTAATTCTGTAGTTTTTCCATGTCTACTGTAACGTTACAGCAATTGCTGCCTTTCACTAATTAAATATTTTGGTTATAATTTGCTTCTTTCAGGTTAAGTGCTGGCAAATTAGGCGCCTGACAAAGGCTCCTCAAGCTGCAGGGGCTATCCATACTGATTTTGAAAGAGGATTTATTTGTGCTGAGGTTAGTTCATTAATCTTGGGACATTTCTCAATTCTTGACCAGCCATATTCTCCCTCCTATAGAACTTTTTGTGTTAGCATTTTGTTCTATTTCTATTGTTTATACAATTAAATTGTCTACAAAGACTTCCTTACTCCCTAGTATGGGCAGATGCTTTATGAGTTATGACATCGAAAGTCAAAACATTATCAATATAAAAGTTAGGATTAAAATTTCTAACAAGACAGATTTACCTCATAGTTTCTATTGTTTAAAATGACTCGCTGTCATTCTACTTATACGCATATATGTGTTCACTTGCTATGTAGTTTAACTTATCATGATATTGATCCTTCAACCACTAATATGGGTGCTTTGCAAATTTTGTTTCAGGTGATGAAATTTGATGATCTAAAGGAACTTGGTTCTGAGTCAGCTGTAAAGGTATGTACTTATTCTTTATATGTAACCTTTCTATGTTGCTATTGCTTCCTAGAATGTTGTCAGAGGAGGCCAAAATTAAATGTTAGTTTTAATTGTGGCTAATCTCGGATCACTTAGCTAGGAGATTTTATATTTATGCTTAAATTTCAAAAACTTGATTTGAAGGTGTTATTCACTTGTATTTATTGTATTATATTTATGCTATTAGTTTATTATTTAGGGAGCTAACCATTTATATGTTGTATTGTGTGTTAGGCTGCTGGAAAATATAAACAGGAAGGGAAAACGTATGTGGTGCAAGATGGGGACATTATATTTTTCAAGTTCAATGTTTCTGGTGGAGGCAAGAAGTGAGAAACCATAAATTCACTCACTATTAGTAGCACTTTGCTGGTTTGCATGGAATGTATCTTTCATGATGGATGCCCCTTGAGCAATTTGTAAAAGCTTTAAAATGTAATTTTTGGACCATTTTCTAAATTATTATGTAATGGGATAGCTTGTTTGCATAATTATTATTGTGTGATACTTTAGACAATCTTTATGCCACTTCTTTTTTATTTCATTTCAAATTTCACATGAGTTTGTGAATTTCAGAAAGAGGAGTTAATGAGTTATTACTTTACTTTTGGATGTATGATTTAATTTTTTGGATGTATGATTTAATTTTTTTATGATGTATGATTTAATTCAGGTTTAAAACAACAAATTCATAGATATCACTATTAAAAAATATTTTGGATGTATGATTTAATTTTTTTGTTGCAAATATAAAAAGGAAAATACACAAAAACTGAAAAAAATTAAAAAAAAAAAATTAAACAATGGGCAACGCTTTTAAGGAAGTGCTGCCTATAGGGGGACAAGTTTGGGCAATGGGCAGCGCTTTTTAGGAAGCGGTGCCTATTTGAGGACGTGTTTGGGCAATGGGCAGCGCTTTTTAGGAAGCGCTGCCCATTGTTGGAGTGGAATACCTAATATACATTCAAGACGCTCAAAAGCAGCGCCTACGTGAATGAAAAAAAAAGCGTTGCCTATATACTAATTCTGTTGTAGTGTGCTCTTGATAGCCCATGATGTAAAATGTTGTGAACCTTATTGTATATGAGATAGCATGTGCTACACGTGCAAAATATTTAATATTTATTTAACCATTTAATACAGATCATAGTAGGTACGTGCTAATTTTTGATTAATTATATGAAGATTTATATTTAGGAGGTAATAAAATAAGATTGGTTCATTGCACAAGTATACTTCTTTACAATCCGAAGAAAAATGTTCACTACTAGAAATCTCGGTATTACCTACGGAAAATTTTCGCAGGTATTTCCTGAGAGCTTTCCTGCGAATTGATAGATTTGTAGAATATTTGTTGCGCATTTCCGTTCGCAGGAAAATTTTTAGTTTCCTGCGAATTTTCCCTATAACTGAAGTTCGCAGGAAAGTTTATTTTATTTATTATTTAAATAAAAACAATTAAAAAATCTGAAAAGGTTTTTATTTTAAAATCTTATTTTTTAAAAAAAAACTTGTAAAATGTTAAAAAAACAAAAAAAAACTCTTAAAAAGTAAAATAGAAAAACGCGTTCTTCCTCTCTCATGATCTCTCAATCATCGAACCCTAAATCCTCTTCAATCCTCTGATAAAAAACAATAAACCCTAAACCCTAAGAACTCTATCGTCTCTCTTCAACCCTAACCATCGTCTCACCAACGTCTCTCACCATTGTCTCTAGCTTCGTTCTGGAATCAGAGCTTCATCAAGAATAGTAGCTCATCTGGAATCTGCGGTGTTGAACTCACGATCGTACCTCAAACTCCGATTCCGATTGTTTCTCTACTTGTTCGGTAAGTCGGTGGATGATCACTTTATCTTTATCTTTTTCTCAAGTTATTGGATCTGTGATTCCAAACTTAAAGTTGTATTGAGATGTTATTTAAAACTTAAATAAAGTAGTTTGAGATTTTGGTGATTCATTCGATAAAAGTATAATTAAGGGTCCAATTTTAAAATTTGAACAGAGCCTCCAAATTGTTTGGGACGACTCTGTATGTATTAAATTTAACTAATTTACTACTAATAAGTCTTGTATTTGTACGTACATCGTAATCGTTGTGCTGGTACGACTTCTATTTTCTGGTTAGTTTTATTTTTTATTTTGTGTTATTATTTGGTCAATGAGTGTGTAGGATCTCCATATTAATTGATCCTCATGCTTTCAGATATGTCAGTGGTGTGACTATTGTTCTGCCTGAATTTTATAATATAGTGTTATTAGTGTTGTCGTGATAGCATAACTATACTTTGTTTGTGCTATTTTATTTTTCGTTGTATTTAATTTTATTGATTTTTATGCTTGTTAGTTGAATGCTTAATTTTAGATTTTACAATATTTTGTATTGTAACATGAGTTCATTAGTTACTCTTATAGCGACTAATGACCCATGTTTTTTGGGGCGTGAGACTCTAAAGTCTCAAACGGTACTGTCAATTCTTCTTCTATACTTTTTCACCAAAAGTTTTTCAAGACTCGATCATGTAGCTCTCCTATCCGAAATCTCTAAGTTATTTCTGTTGACATTCAGCTTTATTTTCCTTGCGATTTAGATGTTCTTTTATTTGACTCTTGTGTTACTCGAAATTGTATTAGACAGTTGAGTAATCAAAGTTCATTGTTCACTCTTAATTCGAAAAAGCCTTGCTCCAAATGTGTCACAACTATTTTTCTTGAGTTGTGATACTCGTGGATATTTACGTGGAAGAATAAACTTCAGTAGAGTCTTGTTTGTAAAGACGTGTTAGACCAACACATTATTTATAATCCGGAATATATTGAAGTTATTTTGTACATTGAATGTTCACTATCTCCGATTGTAAAAACTTCATTGTCGCATCTTTGCCTTGCAATTTGTTGACATCTTGCTTCTCATCCTTTGAATCCCATCGACAATGTCTTTAGTTACTCCGAAAAAGTGTTCACAATCCCTTCGTGCGTTTGAACTATCGAAGTATTTATTCTTTTATTTTATCCGCGAGTCTATGAAATTTCGAGGACAAACTTTTTTTTAGTGAAGCTAAATTGTAACACCTCAAATTTTGAGAAGGGCGTTTCTTCCGACTTATGTTTTTGTGATTTGAAAGTATAGTGATTTTAGCATTGTGTACGTTTAAATTATTTAAATGTGGAAATGTTATTTAATTGTATTTTTATACAATATTGGTAATATCTTGTTTGTATTTAACTATTTGGTTTGTAGAATATTTTTATTGGAAACATTATTGTTTAGATAATTATTTTATTTTAAAAAATATTAGTATTTTTGATGATATGTATTTTAAAAATTGTTTTGGGTTATTGAGGTGCTAAAAGAATAGTTTTTGTGAGATTGGGCTTTAAATGAATTAAAAGAGATTTTGAGTTTTTTTATACGCATACACCCCCATTCCTCTGCTAGTCGCACCCCTGTTCCCATACTTAACCCACCAGTGCTCAAACCCAGCCCAAGGTTTCTCCCTCGACCCTAAACCGGCCCGGCCTACAACCCTGGCTTCTTCATTCTCCCGATGAAACAGACCCTAGACGACTCTCACTCCTCCGACGCGTTCTCACTCCTCAAACAACAACCACGTCCCAAACCTCACAATCCCACGTACCAAAAGTTGGTGAAATTTTTTAGGCACTTAAACCAAAAAATCCAAATTTTTTAGGTACCAAAAACATATTTAACCCTAATAAGAATAACAACTCTAAAGAATTTGAATAATATAATCTATATTCATTGAATGTAAATATAAAAACCAATTTAAGTATGGTTCTAATATCTGTTGATGCGAAATTAAAAAAATAAAGTAGACAACACAAATAAAAAGTGAAACACATGGGTATTGTGCATGGCTGGATGAAAACCACTAACAAAATTGAAAGAATATAATGATAGGTTCTATTATAAATATGGCTGAAGTACCTGTGAATAAAAATTAAATTATAACTATAAAATAAATAAGAAGATTATAAAGTTGTAAGAAGATGAAGGGGGATTCTACTACAAATGCGGTTGAAGTTCTTGCGGAAGTAAGTATCTTTGACTTGTTATATATTGTATGACAAAGAAGTTAAAAAATATATTTGTGATTTGGTGTGATCGAACCAAATAGATTTCATAGACATTTCACGTTCAAAAATAATCTTTAGTTTTCACCAAACCGGTTATTAAGGAATGAACTTTGTGTATTTGAACAGTTTAAATTTTTGCAGAACCCTAAAGTCCCCCAAAATAAACTGCTTTGCAGCGTAATTTACGTACTTTATCACCAAATTATATTTTATTTCACCAAATCGGTTGTTGAGGAATGTTCGTACCTAGGTCGGCTAGCAGATCCGACCCAGGGTAAAGGTGTTGGTGGCTCTCCTCGGTCGACGGTGTTCCGAGCCAAGCGTGATCCTCCGTGGTTGGGGTCGTCGCGGTGGTGGTACCTACAAGTACTCTGATGCTTAAGTCAGCACACTGAAGTGAGAGGAGTGGAATGAACGAGAGCGTACCTGATCCCTTGGGGGTGTGGGTCTATTTATAGACGTCGGACCCGAGGTTGGACCATTGGATATGGCCGTGATCATCTGGACCGTCCAAACTGACTTCTCTTTCAGCGCGGGGTATTGGGCCAGAGCCAAGGCTGGATTGGGCCTAGCCTCACATCGGGTTGGGCTAGGCTCAATCTGGAATAGTGGCCCCCCAAGTCGAGGTCGGCCAGGTAAGGGCAGCCTCGGCTTGAGATGCCATGTGTCAGTTAGAGCAAAGTCGGATACCCTGAACCGACACGTGTCAGTAGTGAAACGATTAACATGACATTTGGGCAGATCGAGGTGACGCTTGGAGAACCGAGGTGGCCTGTCATAATGGCAGTGCATTCCCCAATGTCTGCGCATTGATGGGACACATTGATGGGATGTGTCTGTTCGCATCCCGACCCCTGGGCCTTATATAAGCAAGAGCGGTGGGGCCATTTTCACACTTTGCATTTCCTGAGTTGATTGATTCTCTATGCAACTCTGGTGATCCGACATTGTTATTTTCTTCTGACCACCGTGCCACACCATTCTCTACCGTCTTCTGTCGCCGTCTTTTGGGTTCTCCTTATACCCGAAGCTATTGTTCATCGCTCGACCCTGATCTTCAAGCCAAGCTATATTCAATCTTCAAGCCGAGGTTAGTCTTCATGTCTATTCTAGTATTTCAGGTTCAATTTTTTTCTCTTTATTTGGGGCAAACGTGACTGACGCCATCACAGTCGTCGTCCTGTCCTGCCTCTTGGGGGAGAAGATTGATTCTCCCCGACCTTAGCTAGATCGGAGTCATAGGCGTTTTAGTTTCGATAAGTGAAGTCGGCGCCCTCCCCTTGCAGGTGAATAGTCAATATTCGGATCGAAGAGAGGCAAATCTTTATTCCCCCGGCAAGCCGATATTAAAGATGTCTGCCAACGGTACTCCAATTCCGGTCGAGGAAGGCGCTCCTTCATTACTTTCTTCTTCTCTTCCTCCTCGGTGAGATCTGTTTGCCAACTCGAGGTTACAGACTCGGTGGTAAACCTTGCCAGGTAGGTCCCCCCCAAGGCTACTGAAGCTGCTTCTCGGACTTGACCTGAGGCCAAGGTCAACGAGGACACTTTTGCGGAAGATCTACATAAATGAATATCAAAGGATATCCAGAAGATCGACCCTAAGTTTAAGCTCGGGGTCGTCCTTGCTGACTTTCTGAAATACATTGTTGTGCCTCCTGAGCAGAGGTGGATGTTGAAGGAGGCTCCCAAGCTAAACCTTTGTGTATAGATCCTCCCAAAGTAGGTTTCTTCTTCTACGGAGTGGCTTTGGAGAAGATGGGAATTCAGATCCCCCTCAGCCAATTCCAAAAAGGAATGCTCAACTATTTGTGGCTGGCCAATAGTTGGGTAACTAAATAGAGACGCAAAGAGTTAAGTAATATATTATTTACTATTAACATTTTTTTGAGAAATAAAAATTACGTGGAATCAAACTCCAGATACATCATGGCATGTCTTGTCTAGCAAGGGCGCCACATGAGCAACATTTTACTGGGTTGTCTGTAACACCCCCTTCTAATAAACTACTATTTAATTAATAAAATCAGAGTTTTCAAAAAAATTTCACACAATTGAAAGCGAGTATCACATTTACTTCTAAACAAGCTAACATCAAATACATGCTCACATAGATAATGTCAATGATACATAGCACATAAAGTTGGGACGAGCCCTCAAATACACCTTTCTCAGTACATCACAGCCATAATGAATATCTCGCAGCGAAATAACTCAAAATGATAATAATAACTCTTTTACATCCCAAAGATAACAAGTGAAACAACATCAAGTCAAGTAAAACATAAACTAATACGCCCCCCCGGTGCTACGTATCAGAGCATGACTCTACAGACCCAAATAGAAGGTAGGAGAACCTTCACTCGCTATCACACGCACGCGTTGCTTGAGCATGAGAAGCAACATAAAAGCGATAGGGTGAGTCTCTTTACATAAATAATAGCAAATAGGATAAGCATTATACTAGGGAAGGCAACTAGAAGCACCAATTCACAACCATATCAACATATATCATTGAATCCACAAACTCCAAGAAATATCACCGAATGCATGAAATGCAACCCAACTCCACAGGCATATGCATGTGGATTCATTACCAAAATAAGCCTTGAGGGCACATCACCAATAAGGCCGAAGCCTTCTGCTCACCAATAAATGCACATGGTTTATGTGACGCCATGAACAATGCACCATACACACCATATTCACCACATTGAGCAATAAGCATCATCACAAAAAATTAATAGACTCACCATTGCTATTAATTAATTCACCATCACCCAAATAAGCTTTGAGGGCACATCACCAATAAGGCCGAAGCCTTCTCACCAAATTAATGCATCAATCACAAACAATCACAATAGTGGCACAATGCCTCAACTCCAATTTCAACACCAATTCACCAATACACCATTAATTAATAGCTCTATGGCTAACACCAATACATCAATCAATATCTCTATGGCTAACATCAAACTCACCAGATACATCAACACCAAAAGTCATGGACTAAACTGTCACTACAAGGACCAAACCGTCACACAAGGACTAAACCGTCACTCCCAGGACTAAAATGTCACATAAGGACTAAACCGTCACATAAGGACTAAACTGTCACATAAAATGGCGCCTGGTGGCAAACACGAGCACCACCAGCACCACACAACGGCCAAGTCTTTGAATTCCTACAACAGTGCACCTACTTCGGCGAATTAATTAAAATAGCAAACGACATCGGATTTCAACAAAAGACCACTAATTGGAAAGCTCTTTGAGTGTAGTTTATACCTATGATTTTAGTTTATCGAAATAAGTATACAGTTTTTCAAAACACTACACTGAGGTACCAAAATCGGACAGAACTCTTTACCCAACTTGCAACCAAATTTTCTTTCTCATTTCTTAATGAAATTTCGTGAAACCAGTGCCTATTTCGTAGAGAATTAAGTATACTTTTCAATGAAAAAAGAATCATTCAAAACGGAGTTCAATTGAGAACACAAAACCTGCAAAAACCGAACCTACTCACAGTTTGATTCCAGAAATTTGACCTAACTTTGGAGACTCATAACTTGAGCTATACAACTCCAAATTGAACGAAACTAGTGCCAAAACGACCGGCCTTAAGTCTATTTTTTAAAACAATCAGCCACACAATTTTTGGATCAAACAAACAGTACCAGTTTCAGAAAGACCGAAACAGCGTCCAGAAACGCACATAAACCATAAGCAAGTAAAACTCATCATGATCAATCACCAAAACCAATTATATTCATCACATACTTATGCATTTCATCAAACACCACATAAGCATAGTAAATTCACCTTCAAAACTCATAGAGTAATATCATCAAACACCTTGTAGGCAACATATGTTCATAGTTCATTTCAAGTTCATCTTAACAACAAATAACATGGGTTCATCAAATTGAGTTCAACACAACACCAACCAAGACAAATAACACATAAATCAATCAATTAACTATCCTAAAACCTAACCCACATAGAATACTCATCATATAACCTATTATGAATGAAAAGAGAGCCCCCTAACCTTAGGAATTGAAGAAACACAAAACTCTCCCTTCCACAACTCCAATAACCACCAAAAGCCCACTCAATCAAACCTTGAGCTTCAAACTCCTTCTATGGAAAAACGAATTTGAGAAGGAATGAGAACTTGAAACTTATATAAATAGAAAGAGGAAGAAAAATGAGAGAGAATGGGACCAAAATCCCCTTACCAAGAGCCAAAATGAAAAAGAATCTTCCTCCTCCTCCCCCCTTAGTTGCCGTCGGGTTACTCCCTCCTTTCCTCCCACTCTTCTTTTCTTTTCTTAAAATGAAGGAGACCCTAAACCCTAAGCTTATTACCTTGGATATGGGTCTACTAATGGGTCATGGGCTCTTATTTGCACCTCCTCAAATACTTAAACACCCCCTGAATAAAATAACACTCTAAACTAATTATTTGACTTAATAAAATGTTGTAAGCCTTAAATAACCCAACTAAATAAATAATTGAATTATTTTTGGGGCGTTACACTGTCCCTTCGGAAACTTGAGTCCCTTCTATGCCCGGGAACGTTGGTTGTGTGGCAAAATTGTCGAACTTGGCACAACGTGATGTGTGTTCTAAACACGGGAACTAAATAGAGACGCAAAGAGTTAAGTAATATATTATTTACTATTAACATTTTTTTGAGAAATAAAAATTATGTGGAATCAAACTCCAGATACATCATGGCGTGTCTTGTCTTGCAATGGCGCCACATGAGCAACATTTTACTGGGCTGTCCCTTATAAGATCCGCCACTGCCTTGGCCGACCTTTGAGTCTCGAGGTTTTCTTCACCATCTTTGAGGTGTTCCTCTGGCGGAGCACGACTTAGGCGGGAGAAGCGAGGCCATGTCGACATTTGGTGCAACGAGATATCGGTCCTATTTCATGCGATCCAACGACTCAAACAAGGGGTTTAAATCTAAATTCTTCTATGTCGAAAAATGAGCTCACCGCTAAAAAGGAAATTGCCGACTTTGAGGACGACAAATTAGTGAGGAGCACTTTCCCTTTTCTGGACCGGGTTGCGTCGGCCTATTCCAGTAAAGTCGGGCGACTTCGATGGTGAGGATCTTTGTCACTTTGAGTCTTCTTGAGCGATGGGTCGATAAATTCATTGCTAACTAGAAGATTGAGTGTGCTTGGTAATGGGCGTCGTTCTGGGTCCCCTGCAAAGTTAAAGGCTTAGCTTTCCCTATTTCAATTTTTAAGTTGTCTTTATTAGTCAAATTTCATGTCGATTTTTTTCTTCTAACGTCGGCTTTCCTTTGTGCGAGATCAAATGGCCACCGACTTCGACTTTGATGCCGCGTGCTTGGCAATTCGGGGGCTGACCTTGATGTGTCAATGGTCATGCCCTTTGCCTCAAACAAACCGATGCGGGCTCGGGTCCCGGTGTTGGTTCTGCTTTGCTCGGGGACCCAGTTTCAAAAACAATGGCCTTAGGCGATGTTGATGTTGTTCTTGAGAAGGATGCCCCTCCTTATAAGTCAAAATCACAAAAGGAGGATGAGGGCAAAAATCTTTGAATGCCGAGGTACACAACATCGGAAAAGAGGTCCGGAGAAGGCGACCAGTTCCCCAAAAAGAAACAAAAACAAAAGGCTTCAAGCATGACCTATTTTACACTTTACTTTTCTATATATATATATATATATATATATATATATATATATATATATATATATATATATTGTTATGGAGAAATCACACGCCTACTATTCACACCCCCACTCCTTGACCTAAACCGATTGGGCCTTCAATGATCCAAGCCCATATCTACTCATCGAATGGCCAAGATTGCACCTCCACAACGAGCGGACGGATCATCACAATTAAATGCCTCCAAAGCCTATAAATACCACATTTATATCAGAGAGAAGTACGCATTAAATACTACTCATTTGCATTAACTCCACTCATCGACTTTAGCATCAGAGTGTTTGTGCAGGTACACCCCACCTCAGCTCGAAATATCAACTCGGACTTGACTCCATATTGATCAAAACTTCATTACCTACCAACTATCTCAGATATACCTTATCCTTAGATACGGTACAGAACATTGGCGACCACAGTGGGAGTTTTCCCGAATTCATACAAAGCTTTATCTATTTTTACTTTGATCAATCATGGACCCCGAGTTTAGAACCGGTGCACGGATAGCAAGTATCATCCGATCTCAGGAAGAGGGGACCCCGGAGGGAATTGCAGTAACCCAATCTGTTACTGACCGAAATATCAATAACAGAGAATCAACCTCAAATCGTGTTCCCTCACCTCCTACGGTTATTCCCGTTCCAGTAAACACTTTGCAACAGCTAGTTCAAATTCTAAATCAGCATAACGAAGCATCTCAAGCAAGGAGTCTCCGTATCTCCGAATTAGAAGCCGAGGTTGCAGGATATCAAGCTCGAGATATTGCAGATCGGGGTTCTCCACAGCGATATGATCCACGGATTAACCTGACAGAAGAACCCGAACAACCCGGCAGAATAGCTGAGCCCCGAAGGCGACGTCGTTCTCCCCCAAGGCGACGTCATTATCATCGCTCTCCCCCGAGGAGACGAGGAAGAGAAGAACCAAGGGCAACTCTCAGAGATATAGACGACTCCGGGGAAGAAGATTCCTCTTACGCATCATCTTCACCACGCAGACAACGATCTAGGAGCGAGAGAAAGTCCTCCAAAGCGAGCATCACTACCATAAGGGGAGAGCCCCGGAACTTAAACAATATCGTTCCAAACATCAACCTCGCAAAACTCGGAACCAGGAGAAAAAACAGGAAGTACAACCACCAAGAAGAGGGCCTTTTACTTCGGAAATAGATTATTTCCCCGTTCCCCGAGGTTTAGAGAAACCTCCTGAGCATTTGAAAATTTATGACGGACTCGGAGACCCAAACGTTCATTTGGAATACTATGAGACCATGATGCAATATCGGAATGCCCCAGGTGAGATCATGTGTAGACTTTTTTCCCTCACCCTTGATAAATCTGCAGGTTTATGGTTCAGAGACATCCCGGCAAATTCCATCTAAATCCGGGAACAACTTTCCAAGTTATTCTCGGCGAGCTTCGCACATTCAAAAGTAAGGCCGAAATCATGGATGGTGTTACATGCAATCCACCAAGCCGATGATGAATCTATCCGGTCTTATATTGCAAGATTCAACACTGAGGATGGAAAGGTGCATGGGTTAAATGAGGAATTTCGTCTGTATTTCTTATCCCAGGGTTTACGCAGAGGCACTTTATTCCAGGTTGACGTAAGTATCAACCAACCCTCAACCTTAGGGGAGTTCCTCCGACTTTCAGAAAAGTATATAGATCATGAGGAAGGTGATGAAGCTAGCAAATTCTTTGTGAAAAGCGTAGCAAACCAGACCAAGGAAAACAGACCTCGAATCGAAAAAGCATATCCAAACAATGAAAATCCTCGGAGATTCCAGACCGGCGGCCCATCTAGGGAATTCAAACCTCGGCAAGGGCGACATCGAGACTACACCGAACTCATATGTGGAAAGGAGAAGATCTTACAAGAATGTCAGAACAATGAATTCAAACATGTAAGGTATCCTGATCCTATTGCCTCAAGACCGGGAGTGAAGAACAACAAGTACTGTCGTTATCACCAAAGCGCCGGCCATGACACAAATCGGTGCAACGCCTTAAAAGACGATATTGAAGACCTTATCAAAAAAGGAAAACTCGGGCAATATGTCAGAAAGCCATTTCAACAGGAGAAAAACATTAAACGGGTTGAAGAAAAGGTTAGACGACGCGAAAGGAAATTGGGTTGAAGAGCTCCCTTATGTCTTGTGGGCATACAGAACAACCCCCCAAAGCTCCACAGGAGAAACGCCTTTCCGGCTGTCATATGGGAGTGAAGCAGTCATTCCAGTCGAAATCGGAGAACTGTCTTGGAGAACCACAAATCCGAAATCACTAGAAGACAATGGTCAAGCCTTACGAGAAGAGTGGATCTTGTAGAAGAAGTCCGAGATCACGCATCCTCAAGGAAGCCATCAACAAGCAGAGGATAGCCACCGTTATAATCGTAAAGTCGCCCCGAGGGATTTTGATGTCGGTGACCTCGTCTTGAGAAGAGCCGATGTTGGATTAAAAAATGCATCACAAGGCAAGCTAGCACCAAACTGGGAAGGTCCATATCGAGTCACTTCAAAGACGGGAAATGGGGCTTTCGAGCTAGAGACCCTAGAAGGCAAGGCGATCCCAAGAACGTGGAACGCCACCAAACTCAAGAAATATTACAGTTAGACTTGCTTTGTGAAGGCATTCTATTTCCGATCTTGTAAATATAGACTTGCTTTGTGAAGGCATTCTATTTCAGATCTTGTAAATATAGACTTGCTTTGTGAAGGCATTCTATTTCCGATCTTGTAAATATAGACTTGCTTTGTGAAGGCATTCTATTTCCGATCTTGTAAATATAGACTTGCTTTGTGAAGGCATTCTATTTCCGATCTTGTAAATATAGACTTGCTTTGTGAAGGCATTCTATTTCCGATCTTGTAAATATAGACTTGCTTTGTGAAGGCATTCTATTTCCGATATTGTTAAAAATAGACTTGCTTTGTGAAGGCATTCTATTTACGATCTTGTTAATCATAGACTTGCTTTGATTAAAAGCATTCTATTTCCGATCTTATTTCTATATGATTCAAAACATTGATCGATATCACACACAGTCACAAAGGAAGCCAAAATATGACAGATATTAATACGATGATGTCATTACAAAAATACCGGTTGCGGCCGGGCCCTCAGTTTCAAAAAAACAAATGAAAAAAAACAATTACATATCTTTGGGATAAACGATCCTGGACACTTCATCGGATTCCGGGTCGAACTCAACAATATGCCCATCATGAACCCCGTACTCCGGGTTAAAAATATCACGATCAGCAATAAAGTCGGGATTAACTACGGCAACTTGGTCAAGTGCGTTATTAAAAGCCTCTACTATGCCCTCTTGACCCATTTGAATTGCCTTCATCCGATCATCAAGAGCTTTAACATTCAGAGCAGTGAGTTTCTCAATCTGTTCCTGAAGCTCGGGAAAGTTCTGGGCCGAGGTTGTAGCCACCATCTCGGCGATCTTATCATCTTTTTCTTGAAGCTCAACGGCAGCCTTTTCAAATTTTTCATTCGCGGCTTGATTCGGCCTCGGTTGTTTCTTTTGACCTCGAGTTGTAGGCGCTTAGCTTCCAAATCTTGGCCATCTTTTATAAAGATCCACATCTTTTTGGGATTTCTCAAGATCAGCCCGAAGTGGACTTACAGCTTTCCGAGCAGACTCATACTTGGCTTCAAGATCTACACAAATAGATAAAAAACATAAGTATAAAAGAAATTGGAAGACCGGATGGACGAGCTTAGGAAACCAGAAGCCATACCTTTAATTTGTAGAGCAGCAGCTGTTTTATCCTCCCTCACTAAATCGGCCATCTCTCAAAGACCGAGATTGAAACTCAGAAGAAGTCGACTTGGAACTCCTCGGTTTTGAGGGTCATATATGCCTTTGGATCAAAAGGAGCAAAGCGGACTTATGTTTTTGTTTCTCTTTGGTAGTCGCTCGGATCTATCACGATTTTTTCCCGATCTTGGGGTTTAGACCTAGGAGGGAGTTGACCAGATGGTTGTTTTCTCTTTCTCTGGAGTGGCCGATCTTCCTCTTCGTCCTCCACTTCAGGATTAACCACGGTAATAGGCGCGACAGGAGTAACAATTGCTGCAGAGGTCCCCTCAGCTGCGACCCCGCTACTAGTTCCGACATTGGGTACCACTGGAGCCAAGTGCCAAGGCTTTGAAAGCCGCCATATTCCTTTTTGGGGCCATACTATCTGCAGAAGAAATACAAAATTCAGTTAGGAAAATTATGCAAGTAAGATCGGCAGATACAGTGAAAATAAACTAAGAAGAACGATTTAAAACCGACCTAAAGCTTTTTCGACGTGCTCAAACTTAACGGATGCTACCAATAGCTTAGTATCGAAACCCCATTGATTCGCCCTATGTTCATTATTGGTGACAATCCGATCTGCAATGAACATCAGCACCTTCAAGGTTTTCCCATCTTCCACATTTAAATGATTCTTAACAACAGAATGTCTTTTGGATTCATCTCGACGGGTCCAACCAAGAGGAAACTTGGTGGTGAGAACAATGTCATTCTCGGCATTAAATGTACCAACTCGATCTACCACTACTGGCAACACCGGCTCTACCCAGAAAAATTTATTTTTCCACTCATATTTTAAACTATCTGAATACGGCCGAAAAACCTTGATGCCTGGCCTAGATCGGAGCGTATAATGCTCTAAACGCTGCAGTGTCCGCCTTCGTTCTTCTCGGTCCTTTTGTTTATTTGGAACATATGTAAGAAAAGTTGTAAGGAAAGGGCCGACCTAGATGAATACATACAAGCTCAAAAGCTCGACGAAGCCCAAGCATTGGGGTGAAGTTGAGATAGGGCTACTTTAACTTCGCCAATACCGATCGTTGGAAAGCCGTGAATGGAGGACGGATGCGCATATGAGCTAAAGTCGTCCAATAAACAATAAACTTAAGAGAATCAGGGTAAGTAGCCACATGCTCGCCCCTTCCCATTCCAAAAACACGCCAGCGCTCGGGATCTTTGGCATAAAGCCTCTTTGAATAATTGCTAATATCGATCTCCGGAGTCAGGAGCGAGTCTATACTACAAAGTTTTTCGGACACCCAGGAATAATCGCGGGGCGAGCCCAAAGGGGGAACTACGGGGAGGTCGACGTTGTTAACCCCAGAATCTTCATACCCATATAATAACTCGAAACTTCCGATATCTTCTGGTTCTTTGCCTCTTCTCTCTTCACCAATGTTCTCTTCTTCTGGGTCGACAGACGGATCGTCAACCTTTCTTCCATCTGATTCTGTCTCGGATTCAGAACTTGACTCGAGCTCAGAGTCATCTGAAGAGCTCGGATCTAAGTCAACATCTACTTGGGCCTCAGAGTTCGGATTATTAGGCGCGGAAGGGGTGGACGATTCTTCATCGGAACCTCTTCTACTATCACTTCCTCTCGGCCCGGAAGACATTTCTTCCTGTATCTCAGGGGCAGCCATTCTTTCCCTATCTAAAGAATTAGAATCAGTCCTAGATGCCATTAGCTTTCCGATGTCAAGGCCTCTAGACTTGCGAGCTTGCTCGGCTTGGTCTATAAGTCGGAGCGTTTCGGCGCGAGTTATGCTTTTTTTTTCGCGATTTTACCTACGGGAATGGGGGCAAGCTATCAGGATAAATCAAAAATATGTTGGGTTCACGAACAAGATCGGAACCATACGACAACCCCATCGACAAAAAGATTGCGGTGAGGCTAGATCTCAAATTTCTGAATTGAAAAACAAAGCGCAACGAAAAAAATAATTTCTACGAAAAACACAGCAAAAAGTAAATTCAAATGGAAGTACTAACCTCAGAAGAAAGTCTTGAGAAAAATGGAAAGATTTGAAGTCAGAATTTGAAGGAGCGAGCTCGGAGAACTTAGATTCACGAAGTCGGTAGCTCTGAATGAAGCAGGGAACTAAAAAAGATGAACGAATTACCCTCGCTTATATTTATAGGGTTTTGGGATATGACCGTTACTGTTCATTCGAAGCGACACACTCAATCAAATCAAAACGACACGAGAATCGAGGAGTCATCATTAAAAAGACGCCTCGAGTCCTGTGAACGATCACATCGATCAGCACGAGCATTTAATGCTCTATCGAAAAAGAAATAAATATTAAAACGAATCGTCACCAACACACTACATCTTCAAAATCGGAAGTACAGCTCGACTTCAACCATCTTCAAGATCGGTAATACAACTCAGCTCCAACCATCTTCAAGATTGGCAATACAGCTCAGCTCCAACCATCTTCAAGATCGGTAATACAACTCAGCTCCAACCATCTTCAAAGATCGGTAATACAGCTCGGCTTCAACCATCTTCGAAATCGGTAACACAGTTTCATTTCAACCATCTGCAAGATCGGTAAGGAAGTCCGAACACGGCTATTCTTCCAATCTCACTTAAACGATTTATTTTTTACGCATATTTCAAGTCTAGTTTAACCTAAAATGCCAAACCGACTTGGAGGGCAACTGTTATGGAGAAATCACACGCCTACTATTCACACCCCCCACTCCTTCAGCCAAACTGATTGGGCCTTCAACAGTCCAAGCCCATATCTACTCATCGAATGGCCCAGATTGCACCTCCACAACGAACGGACCAGATCATCACAATTAAATGCCTCCAAAGCCTATAAATACCACATTTATCATGAGAGAGAGGTACACATTAAATACTACTCATTTGCATTAACTCTCACATTCATGACTTTAGCGCGTGAGTGTTTGTGCAGTACACACCCACCTCAATTTCGGAATATCAACTCGGACTTGACTCCATATTGATCAAAACTTCATTACCTACCAACTATCTCTAGGATATACATTATCCTTAGATACTGATCTGGAACACACACACATATATATATATATATATATATATATATATATATATATATATATATATATATATATATATATATATATATATATATATATATATATATATATATATATATATATATATATATATATATATATATATATATATAATGTCAAAGAAAGTCATCGCATACAATTTTGCAGTCAATTAAGGACTTCAAGGAAGCAAGGTAAATGAGGTCGATAATGATTAGATATAATATACTATCTGAGTGTACAAGGCTGACCACGTTTAGAGTTGAATGTGAGTCCATCATGCACGTTACCTCAGTGCTTCCTTCTATTATATTATTTCTCAAGAACTATTATTCAACCAACCCATTATTTATTCTTGTTCTCAGTAAGCAGTCCTTCCCTCTACACCAACCAAACACATGAAACAAACCTCTATATAATCCTCCAAAAACTGCAGCCTTCCATCACAACTCAGAATATCAACTCTCCAAAACTTCTCTTTCATAACATTTTCTTTCTCTCCTTCATTTTAATTTCTTTCCTTCCATATTCTCTTAAAACTAGCTTTGAAATATTTTGCATTAATTAACAAAATGGAAGCTGCAACCATTACCAACAACTTTAACGGTGGTTCATTCTGTTTGAAGAATAGTACTATCAATGCTAGTGATCCTTTGAATTGGGGTGTGGCGGCAGAGGCCATGAAGGGAAGTCACTTGGATGAGGTGAAGCGGATGGTGGAGGAGTACCGGACACCGGTGGTTAAGCTCGGCGGGGAAACCTTAACAATCTCGCAGGTGGCTGCGATCGCCGGAGCATACGATCAAGGTGTGAGGGTAGAGCTGTCGGAATCTGCAAGGGCTGGTGTTAAGGCAAGTAGTGATTGGGTGATGAACAGTATGAACAACGGGACTGACAGTTACGGTGTCACCACCGGTTTCGGTGCTACCTCCCACCGTCGAACCAAACAAGGCGGCGCTTTGCAGAAAGAGCTGATCAGGTAATTTACTTCACAGATTGACATATTTGACTAATGCAACTTAGTTTGGATCATGTTTTAACTTATATGACTTATTTAATTAAAATAAGTTTTTAATGGTTCAATTAAAAATTCTTATAATGGGTATTTAGTTATTTACAGAGAATTAAACAAAAAAAAGTGCTAGTTCTTATTCATCACAATTCTTGTTTCTTAGGTTTTTAAATGCTGGAATATTTGGCAATGGGACAGAGTCAAGCCACACACTGCCACAAACATCAACAAGAGCAGCCATGCTAGTGAGAATCAACACACTTCTTCAAGGATACTCAGGCATTAGATTTGAAATTTTAGAAGCCATCACCAAGCTTCTCAACAACAACATCACCCCATGTTTACCACTTGAGGAACAATCACGACCGGGAGATTTGGTACCTCTTTCATACATTCTTTGGTTTACTCACTGGTAGACCAAACTCCAAAGCTGTTGGACCCTCCGGAGAGGTACTCAATGCAAAGGAAGCTTTTCAATTGTCTGGAATCAATGATGGTTTCTATGAATTGCAACCTAAAGAAGGCCTTGCACTTGTTAATGGCACTGCAGTTGGTTCTGCCTTAGCTTCTATTGTTCTCTTTGATGCTAACATATTGGCTGTCTTGTCTGAAGTTCTATCAGCAATTTTTGCTGAAGTCATGCAAGGGAAACCTGAGTTTACTGACCATTTGACACACAAGTTGAAGCACCACCCTGGTCAAATTGAAGCTGCTGCTATTATGGAGCACATTTTGGATGGAAGTTCATATGTCAAAGATGCTAAGAAGTTGCATGAGATGGATCCTTTGCAGAAGCCAAAACAAGATAGATATGCACTTAGAACTTCACCACAGTGGCTTGGTCCTCTTATTGAAGTCATTAGATTCTCTACCAAGTCAATTGAGAGGGAGATTAACTCAGTCAATGATAACCCGTTGATTGATGTTTCACGAAACAAGGCCCTACATGGTGGAAACTTCCAAGGAACACCTATTGGAGTCTCCATGGACAACACACGCTTGGCACTTGCAGCAATTGGAAAGCTCATGTTTGCTCAATTCTCTGAGCTTGTTAATGATTTTTACAACAATGGGTTGCCTTCAAATCTCTCTGCTAGTAGAAATCCTAGCTTGGATTATGGTTTCAAGGGAGCTGAAATTGCCATGGCTTCTTATTGTTCTGAGATACAATATCTTGCAAATCCAGTCACAACTCATGTTCAAAGTGCTGAGCAACATAACCAAGATGTGAACTCTTTGGGTTTGATTTCGTCTAGGAAAACAAATGAAGCCATTGAGATCCTTAAGCTCATGTCTTCCACATTCTTGATTGCGCTTTGCCAAGCAATTGACTTGAGGCACTTGGAGGAGAACTTGAAAAACTCAGTGAAGAACATTGTAAGCCAAGTTGCCAAGAGGACTCTTACCATGGGTGTCAATGGAGAACTCCATCCTTCAAGGTTTTGTGAAAAGGATTTGTTGAAAGTGGTTGAAAGGGAACACGTGTTTGCCTATATTGATGACCCTTGCAGTGCTACATATCCATTGATGCAAAAGCTAAGGCAAGTGCTTGTGGATCATGCATTAGTAAATGGTGAAAGTGAGAAGAACTCAAACACATCAATCTTTCAAAAGATTTCTAGTTTTGAGGATCAGTTGAAGACCCTTTTACCAAAGGAGGTTGAAAGTGCAAGGACTGCATATGAAAGTGGAAATTCAGCAATTCCAAACAAGATAAATGGATGCAGATCATACCCACTTTATAAGTTTGTGAGAGAGGAGTTGGGGACTGGTTTACTAACTGGAGAAAACGTCATATCCCGGTGAGGAATTTGACAAGCCTATTCAGTGCTATGTGCCAAGGAAAAATCATTGATCCTCTTTTGGAATGCCTTGGGGAGTGGAATGGTGCCCCTCTTCCAATTAGTTAATTTTCCCATTTATTTTTAGAAGTATTTTCTTTGTATCTATGCAAAGTACACTAATAATCATTTGATTTGCCAAAGCTTCATTTTTGTTTCCTCAATGTCAAAGAGAAACTTGTAACTTACTAAATTAATAGAAATTCAGTTGTTTGCCAAAGCTTTGAGTGCCACTATATAATATAACACATGCAAATGGTGCTTTGCTTCAAAATCATGCACAGTCTCCTAAGCAAAAAATTCTGGTACAGACCTGAATTTCGAGTGAACAAACCTATACACAATAGTAATTAAATAAAAAAGTAGCAACTTGGGTTGGGTGAAAGTGAGTGTGGTGATGACGGAGTATGGATTGTGAGGTAGTTAAGGTGAAGGTTGGAATTGAGAGGGGGTCAGTTTCCATCAAACAAATGGATTCACATCTTATCTTGTCCATCTCTTGTATGTATATATGTGATGGTGTTCATTTAGTTCAGACAAACTAAACCAATCCACAATTCAATCTAAATCAATATATTTAGTTTAGACATTTTTTGTGTTTGAGTGAAACTCGAACCAACTCGAACTAATTCATAGTTTTTTGGTTTGGTTAACATATTTTAAAAAACAAATTTATGAACCTGAACCAATCCATACTAGGTGCTAGTAACTTTGTAATTTTAGAAGCGCACGATGTTATTTGTTTAAACTTTTGACTTTCATACTTTATGGTTAAGTAACAAAATTTTAATATAATTGATTGGAAGATTATTAAAGAGTTTTGTTTGATTTGGTGTAATTTTTAAACTCTAGATTATTTTTTTGACTATTTAGAAGTATTTTTTTTGACATAAAAAGTCTAGTTCATTTCATTCATAATAGTAGCAAAGATACATGTTGGTTGTAACACCCTCATATTTCTATCTAGTAGAAATACTAAAGTGTACCTAATGGCATACATCAGAGTATAGAAATTCCTGTCTCAGATATTGATTTGACCAAAAACTCTCGAATCCAAATCAAAGAGTCATAACATAATATAGTGAGAAGTTCAATATCCCAAAACTAGACAACAGCGGAAACGATTACATAACTCAAATACAAGTTCAAGTTATAAATCGAATACAAAGATACAAGGGAAAAATCAAAACTAATAATAGAAGAACTACGTCTTCAATATCCTTCTCGAGCACGCCATCCACCCGTACCATAAAGGATCTTCTTTCCCTGTTTCTCTGAAAAACAACAACATTTGTAGGGTGAGACAACTTGTCTCAGTAAGTCTTACCGTGACCCCTTACCTATCACTCGGTCCATTTATAAAACCATAATTAGTAATTCAAAAAGAATTACAATATATAATCAATTACATGTGACTTGTCACCTACAACCTAAAGAAGCTCGAGTGACAAAATCACAATATACACATTTAAAAGTTTTATCAATTCTAGTACATCACCAACAACACATAAGGAAGCATGGGTGAACCCCAACATAGCCAATAAGTGTACAACTCTTAAAGGCGGATAGCTATAATTTTAACATGGGGGCCTAGGACCAGGGCGCATGACTTCCCTCTCCTAGTGTACTAAACGCATGGAGGTCGTCACCTCAATTCGATATTTCTTATATATCGTGAAACATGGACCGGTTTAGAGGAACATAATCATCCCGAGCCAATTATAAATTAAGAAATGGAACATTTTGTTCAATTCACTTTCCAAAACATATGTCCTCACACATATACTAATTACGGTTTTATAGAATATGAATCGTTTCCGAACTTTCCATCAAAATTCCAGTTTGATATGTCAAACAAAACTCCAATCAAATAATTATTTGAATAGTACATTTCATAAGCTTCGCAACGCATTTTAAAGCACTTAAATCGGACTCCCGAATCAAAAGTTATGAGCGAAACAAATTTCGAAATTTTTTGGAAACACAGTCGCGAGAGCGATTCGCGCCACAAGTCGATGGCATCGTAGCACTGCGCATGGCTGAAACGCTTTGGGCAGCATTTCCGCGCCGATTTCGCGCCCGCCACTGGGCAACCAAAGTGATTTTTCGCGTCAAATTAAAACCGTTTGCGCATCTAAGTCAATCCGATTCATTCCAAGATCACAAAACAACCATTTGTCATACGAAACACTAAATTTAATAGTCCAATACCAACCAAAGATCAACAATAGTAAACAAAAGTCAATAATTTAAAACTTAGTTATCGAATCCTCAAATTTGGTATTGTTTTCGACTCTAGATTTTATTACGAAATCAAGGAACCACATATGACAGCATTCCAACAATCAAAATTAAATTGAAAACCCTAAACGTGAGTAAAACTCACCTATCGTGATGAAAATCACGAAAAACCGAAAGTCTCCGAAGCTCGATCGACCCGTAACACACGAACATGCTCCGAATTCGTTCCAAAAGCTCTAGAGTCGAACCCATCAACCGAAACTCCTCAAAATCACACCCAATCCGCAACCCAAGCCTTCCAAAGCCTTAATCTTGCTTCCCTTAGGTTCAAAGCTTCATCTTCTCCATTTTGAGCTCCAATGGTAAACAATGGTGATTTGAGAAAGATGGAGAAATATGGTATGAAATTAGTATCAATGGAAAGAGAATTGAAAATGGAGTGGAATGGTGGAGAGATTACTTACTAGCATGGAGGATCCATGGAGATCCCTTCACCTCTTCTTCTCCTTCCTTCCTCTTCTCTCTCACGTCTTCTCTCTCTCTCTCTCTAACTTTCCCCTTTTTAATTTTTTCTTTCTTTCTCCTTTCTCATCCGTGTTATCTCTCTCTCTCTCTCTCTCTCTCTCTCTCTCTCTCTTTCTTCACACAAGTGTGGAATGAGAGAGCATTTGGATATTTTTGGCGTCTTAGAGCTCATTTAATGTGAGTGGTATAAAGACTAAAATACCCCTAGTGTTCTAATTTCCACTCAATTATGTATTTAAATTATATACTCAAGCAATTATAAATTGCTTCCGCGACAACTTCACATCCGTGACTTGATTTATTACCTACTCGAGTAATAAATCACTCGTTAATTTCTTAATTCGAAATTAACGAAATTAGGGATGTTACATTGGTACATCAAATAAAGTATGAGAAGGGGCTGAGGACAATGCTACCCCCGCTAAGGTATGATTCAACTTGTAAGCCGCTCTCCTAGAGAACTCCACATGAGAGTTTGCATTAAAAAAACGAAAAGACTCCCTACAAGACTGTAAGATACAACCATAAGCAGAAGTAATCATAGGGGCTTTGTTGAAATCATCGACAACTATTTTGCATCCATTTCGAAGATGACATTCCGGTAATGAAGTTCACGCACCCAATCAATCGCCACCAACAATAGAGCTAGCAAAATGGGTTGGGCCCGTCGGGTCGGGCTAGCCCGAAATATGGGAGGGTTTGGGCCAAAGAATATGAGCCCTTTTTAATACCCGGGCTTTTTAGCCCGGTCCACAAAAGCCCGAGCCCGTGATGGGCTAGCCCAGTCGGGCCATGGGTAGCCCGTAGCCCCATAAATATTAAAAAGGGGGGCATATTAATTGTTGTCCAGCCCAATATTAGTAATCAAATTTCAATTTACTACTCCCAAGTCCCAACGTTGGAATTCTTCTCCTCTTTATCAACATGAGTGTCATTCTTGCATGAATATAGCTACTAGAATTCTTCTCCTCTTTATCAACAGGTTGTCGTTGGTTCTCTTTTTTTGAATTTTATTAAAAAGTCCTATAATATAAGCTTTACATTGTATACCAAAAAATATATAAGCCTTACATTAAAATGGTGCTAAAAGATTGAATACTGAAAATTGATTAATTCGATTCAATTCTTTCTAAATTTCAGTGAGTTAGAGAAAAATAGAAAAAAAATGGCGGAGAATGCTGGCTATCCCGAAAAACCCGTAGCCCGCATAGGACTGGGCTTGGGCCAAAAAGGTTGAGCCTGAATTACAACCCGGGCTTCTTGGCCCATACCGTAAAAGCCCGAGCCTGATGCGGCCCAGCCCGATATGGGTCGAGTAGCCCGTTTTCCCAGCTCTAACCAACAACACCAGAGCCTCTCCTTTGTAGACATCAATCAATGGGGCAAAGGAGTGAAGTTTTGCAGCTATAAAGTTTCCAAACTCATCCCGGATACACATCCCAAAACCAAATCAATTTCCACTAGCATCAAAGGTTGCATCAATGTTGCATTTGACGGAATTAGGAGATGGTTTCTGCCATATTATCGTTGTTGGTTTGGCCTGGGCAGCAGCAGAAACAGGTGTTGAACGCTAAAAAACGCTGCTGGAAACAACCCAGTCTGTCAAAAAACCAGCTCCATTTCGCACAATATGACAGCAGCGGAGTCACAGGAGTTATTCCAAACCAAGTTGTTGCGGCTTGTCCAAATACTCCACAAGTTCGTGGCCCAAGCGCAGCGCAAATCACCATGGAGCTGTTGCATGACATTAAAAAACCAGTCTTGGAACGAATTACTAGCTGCGGTGTAACACCCCATTTCTACCCGGCTATTTATAATAAATATCAGAGTTTAAAAATTTATTTATTTTAATTCATCCAAACGGGATGCTACACCTACTTCATTGAAAACAACAACAAAATAAAACAAAACATCTATTTCATCAAATTTAATCCACGCAAATTATGTGGAATGGGATCCTCAAAAATATAGTAATTTAATCCACGCACTGGAAAATCGTACATCACGCAGCGGAATAAAATCTAATCTCAGGGAAAAGAACTATAGTCTCAGCAAATGACATAACAATCTCAACTAAAACAGTTTAACAGTGAACCAAACAATACAACTAGAAATCTATGCCCATCCCCTAGGTGCTACGTATCAGAGCAGACCGACTTGAGATATGAAGGAATAAGACCTCACTCATGGTTACCTGTGTAAATAACAACATAAGGGGTGAGTCTCAAACCACATAATAAAGGCTATAATAAGAAGTATATTAGTTCATAGAATTTAATCAATCACAGCATCACATATTATTCATACAACAGTCACATTCACATCAGATATCATCCAACAGAATATTTATCATTTATGGGAATGAATGTAATGAAATGCAATCATGCATGTGGTACCATTCATCGTCAATAGTTTTAGCCACTATGGGCATCATCGTCAATAGTTGAGCTTTACCATCGTCAATAGCTCAAGGCCGAAGCCTCTCATCGTCAATACACATCGTCAATAAAATGCACATGTATGCATGAGACCCCATGAGCAACCAACAACCAAAATTTATACATCATCAACATCATCTCTCACATCATCATCAATTTTAGTTTTGGTCAATAGACCCATCGTCAATAACATCATCGTCTATTCATACATCATCAACTTCGTCATTAGAAAATATGTCACAAGGACTAAACACCACTAGAGGACCAAAACATCACATCAAGGGCCAAAACACCACCTAAGGACTAAAATAGCACTTAGGGACCAAAACAACACATCAAGGACCAAAACATCACCTAAGGACTAAAATAGCACTTAGGGACCAAAACAACACCTAAGACGTAAAATGGCAGCACCAGGCGCCAAAACCACCAAAACTGGCGCCCCCTGTGGCAACACAGCCACCAGGCGCCAAAAACACCACAAACTGGCGCCCCTATGCAATCACCAGCACACAGGCGCCAAAAACACAAGAAACTGGCGCCCCTGTGCAACACCAGCACACCGGCGCCAAAAGCACAGCAAACTGGCGCCCCTGTGCAACACAGGCACACAAGCGCCAAAAACACAAAGAAAGCGGCGCCCGCTGGGCATCTGACCACACATGCGCCAAACCGGGCAACATTGGCGCCCAAGAACGCAACACAGACTTAGACACAAACTAAGACACTGGCGAGACATCATGCCGGATACGAAGCGCACTCACAGCGCCATGGCGCAATGGCGCCCGGCCTACATTTTCTGGCGACAACTTGGGCGCGCCAGGGCAACCAATTGGCGCCCTGTGCAGCACCACGCACGCACAAACACACTTCCACACAACCTGGCGCCACACTAGGCGCCCTAGGCAGCCAAATTGGCGCCCAACACTTAGACACGCCACACCACCAGCAACATGGCGCCACAGGGCAGCCACATTGGCGCCCTGCACTTGAACAAGCACACACAGGCGCATGGGCAGCCACATTTTGGCGCTCTGCACCTAGACACAACACTCACCCAGCACACTCAGCAACACATACACCATACTGGCGCCATCATGGCGCCCTGGGCAGCCAACATCGGCGCCCATCTTCAACACACACACACACACAGTGCCACAGGCGCACCCAGGCGCCATTTTGGGCAGCCACTGGCGCCCAGACAGTAGCACACACGCACAACACTGCACAGCACAGTACATGGCGCCATTTCCCCTAGCATTTGGCGCCCTATGGCACTTAGGGTTCCCTAAAACCCAATTTTCTCAAATTTTCCTAAACTCATTCATCATCAACCATTTCAAAACATTCTCTAATTACTCTAGCACCATCAAATACACTTTTTAACAACAATTTATGTGCAAATCGATTTCCTACACAATTCTCACAATTCATTCAATCATTAAATCATTTCAAAGATCATTGGAAATACAATTTCATCAATCAAACACATCAAACACACAATCAATATCCTAACCCTAACATACAACCCATTATATCCCTTAGTATAGAGTAAGACCCACCCTTACCTTGATTATACCGAAGATAGAGCTCTCTCTACGGAGTCACCAACAGAACCACAGTAACTAGAGCTTTTCTCCTCCTTTTCCCTTTGGTGCGATCAAACTCTTCCTCGTTCTCCTTGCTTGCGCCGACTTCTCTTCTCTCTTCTCCCTTCTCTCTTTTTTTCGTTTTCTTTTTTTGTTTTCCCAAATGATGCGAAATGCATCAACCCTAGGAGCCTAAGTCATTGGGCTTGGGCTCTTGGGCCAATACTTGCCATCCCGGAATTATTGATACCACTCCCTTCAATTATAAATAAAAGACTATATTATGATTTCATATAATTAAAATAATGCAACACTTAAATAATTTAATCAAATAATTAATTAAATCAATTAGGGTGTTACATGCGGCCTCCCTAGCTACCAATGACTGAATGCCAAGCGTTGTCCAGTACAAGGCAGCCGTGGTACAATTCGCAAATAGATGCAAAATAGTCTCTTTGAAATCACCACAGAACAGACACATAGGAGGAATGTCCATGCCACGGAGTAGAAGAACAGCACGAGTTGGAAGACAATTTCTCCCTAATCTCCATAAAAAATTCTTAACCTTTGGAGGCACTTTTAATTTCCACAGCACACCCCAACAACCCTCCACCAAATGAGTAGAATTATTATGAAGAGTTTGCATAGCCAACCGATAGGAGCTTCTCACAGAATAAAGCCCATTGCGCTCACCTCTCCAACTAACCTCATATATCATGGACACAATGAAACAAAGGGGTAGCCAATACCGTATCACTAGAAGGACCATCCAAAAGAAAACGGACCAACGCCTCGTTCCAACACTTCCTATCTTGAACAACCAAATAATCCACACGAAGAAGAGGATTAAAAGTACCTGAGTTCTGAGGCCGAAGTTGAGTAGATACTTCGATCCACCGATCTTTAAACAACCGGATAGAGCTACCATTCCCTATACTCCACATAGAACCATGACATAACAATCATTGAGAGGCAATAATACTATTCCAAACGAAGCTCCCATTGCTCCGTTTGGTGGCATGCAAAAAATCACTATGCGGGAAATACTTGGCCTTATATAGCCTAGACACTAAAAGATCCGGTTGAGTTTGGAGACGCCAAGCTTGTTTTCCCAAGAGAGCAAGATTAAGAGATTTCAAATTCCGAAATCCCATACCACAATTTGCCTTTGAAATACACAATTTCTCCCAAGACATCCACTGAATCCCGTTAGTAGCCCCACCATTACCTCCCCACCAAAAGCCATTGAGCATCCGCTCGATATCAACAATGAGGGTGAAAGGTATTAAGAAAAGGCTCATAAAATAAGTTGGGATAGATTGTAATACCGATTTAATCATATTAGAGAGCATTCTACCACTCCAAGAGTTGATCTTATTCCAAATCTAATCCTTAATAAATTTGAACAAAGCCTTTTTACTCCTTCCTACCATAGACGGGAGCCCCAAATATTTTCCGGTACCCAGGCATACCTGGACACCCAAGTGAGTAGCAATAGTTGCCCTTTTATCTGAGTGAACATTCCGGCTAAAGAAAATCTCCGACTTTTGAATGCGAGTGGCTTCACCCAAAGATGCTCTGGAAAAAAGGAAGCAATCATCTGCAAACAAAACATGAGATATTAAGGGTGCTCCCCTACAAATGGCGACGCCATGAATGTCCACAGAGGCTAAAGATTTGTGTAGTAAAGCTGTCAAACCTTCCGAGCACAGAATAAATAGATAGGGTGACAGTGGATCTCCCTGTCTAAGTCCCCGTCTCGGGGTGATGGGCCCTACACGATCCTGATTAAGAATCACAAAGAGAGAAACAGATTCAATACACATACGCATCCAATTTATCCAAGTACCATTGAACCCCAACCGACTCATCACAGCATAAAGATAGCCCCAATCCACCCTATCATAGGCTTTTCTCATGTCTATTTTCACGGCAACCTCTCCTATTTTTCCTTTTCGCTTATTCTTAAGATAATGAATAATTTCAAAAGCTATTATAGCATTGTTAAGAATAGACCGACCAGCCACATAAGCATATTGCTCAATAGACACACACTTAGAATGAACATTTTTAAGACGATTAGCAAGTACCTTAGAAAAAACTTTGTAGATGACATTGCACAAAGCTATGGGACGCCAATCAGCCATAGAAATTGGATTGTCTTTCTTTGGAATAAGCACCAAGTTTATGTCATTCAAGTCGTGGGGGAATTCTACCCTTTGAAGCCAACCTACACAAGAATCAAAAATCTCATCCCATAAGTATCCCAATAAAGCTTAAAGAAAACGGGATTGAATCCATCCGGACCTGGGGCCGTATCATCATCCATTGCCATAAGAGCTTCCTTAAATTCTTCTTTCTCAAAGGCTCTAGTCAAGAGATTATTATCTCTCGCAGTAATCTTAGGTTCCATGACCCTAGTCACGGGGTCATAGTCTCCCAACCTACTAGAGAATAAATCATGAAAATAATCAACTGCAACCTGTCTTATCGCCTCAGGCCTTGTTGCTTGGGTACCATCAACACGCTGCAAGCTAACAATGTTTTTCTTTTCGTGTCTAGAAGTGGCACTGGCATGGAAATATTTGTATTCTGGTCAACATCTTTAAGCCAAAAAGACTTAGACCGTTGCTTCACGAACGCCTCTTCCTGCATAATCAGTTTTGACAAGTACCTACTCATTCTGTTAAACCTCAAAACACCCTAGCTATCCTGACGGTTGCACACCCTTTCCTTGGCTTCCCTACAAGCCGAAATATCCTCCCTGAATTTCAGGCGCCAACAGCGTACCCAAGACATAAGAGTACTCGCACAACCCCTCAAATAGGATTGGACATCACCTACGGTCCCAGAATTCCAACAATCACGAACAACTTCATTAATATCCGGCTCAGCTAGCCAAGCATTTTCAAATTTGAAGGAGTAGTTACGTTGTGGAACACCCAAATAGTCCCGTTGAAGCAACAAATTGGAGAGTGGTCTGATTTTGGCGAGATAGGGTTCAACAACTTAGCTTGAGGGAAAAGCTCCAACCATTCCTTTGTTGCAAAGGCCCTGTCTAGTAGTGTTTGCTCTATTACACGAGGGGTACCTAGTGCAAACCTCCATGTAAATTGGCAACCTGTTAATGGAAAATCAATTAACTGAGCATCAACAATTGCTTCTTGAAAGTCTCTCATGAGATAATTTGGATGATCACAGTACCCTCTTTTGTCCTCAGATAATTAAGAAGTATTGGTAATTGGGATATTAAAAAAAATGTAGTTTGTTGTATTTTGGAAATTAACATTTCAGTGCATGATTCATGTGCGTAATATGAACCAACTCATCCAATATCGAATTGGTTTGGTTCAAATTTTGGAGAAAAAAACATAAAATCCAAACCAATCCAAACTTAAACTACATATACTTAAATTTTGTCTTTGATTTCCTAGTCACAAAAGGTTAGCGACGACACCTTTTTTTTAAAAAAAAATTCTTAACTCTTTTTCGTACCGAACTATCATATTTAATATTGCTAAAATTAATTCATATTTTTTTTGCATTTTATCAATTACTTCATTCCTTTATATTAATATCCATCTTTTTTGTATTAATGAAGCTAATCTATTTTTAGGTCTTTCAATATAATTTCTAATTCTTAATTCTTTATTAACTTAGTTGTGTTATGAATATTAAGATTGTTACTGGATGTCCATTTGTCTTCTCCCATATTCTCATCATTATCTTGTATAGTGATTTTTTATGATTGACCACTCACTTCTCCAATCCCGACCCTATAAATATGATTCACCCTCATATGTAAGGGGTACTTGTGATGAGAAATACAAAGACTCACATATTCTCTCATTCCCTTGTTCTTCTTTTGATATAGTCTTGATTATTTCATAACACGTTATCAGCACGAAGCTCTGTCAACCTAAGAATTATCGTCAATAATTATATGTTGCATCGCATGTGTTTAATCGGCTGGAAGGTTGTGCCCGGAAGGTTGCATCACATTCGTTTAGAATACCCAGTAAGTATGTGACATTCATGCGGTTTGTGAAGAGATGATCTTGAATCTTGTGTAGAATTCGTTCAAAATACCCTGTAAGTATTGCTATTATTATTATTATTATCTTTATTATTATTATTCTTCTTATTATTAAGGAAGAAATATTTTAGAATTTGAAGGGCCAGAAACATGATCAACTTTTGTTTGTCTACGCCTTTTTCAAATGTCTTGATTCATAGCTTTAAATCATGATGTTTGTTTTAATTTATAAAGTCATGGTCTTGTAATGTTAGTACCAGGGAATATAATTCAAGTCATGGTTTTATATCATCCACTATATTATTATATAAGCATCCTTGAAGGATTGCTCATAGTATGGTTTTTTTTAGATTATCAATGAAGAAGTTTTGTGGTATAGTTCTTGAAGAACTAATGAATTGGTAATCCAATATCCTTGTAGGATTGCATAATGAATTATTTTCTTTATTTTTTTCTATGAAGATTTGTGATAGTTCTTGAAGAACTCAAAGAAAAATAACTTAATATTAAAGCATCCCTGCAGGATTGCTCTAAGCATGATTCTTTTTCGTCAATGTTTAAAATTTGTGGTATATTTCTTGAAGAATAATTGATTAGAAAGTATATTTTTCTTTGATCATCATATATGAAATATTTGTGATCGAGTTCCCGAAGAACTCGACTTTTACACGATTATTGCAATCTATTAGATTTATTTGACCTTAGTATGTTTTGAAACAAAGAAAATCAAGAGAAATGACATATAATTTATGTCTCAAATATTCTCATTGTAACATCCCTAATTTCGTTAATTTTGAATTAAGAAATTAACGAGTGATTTATTACTCGAGTAGGTAATAAATCAAGTCGCAGATATGAGGTTGTCGCGAAAGCAATTTTAATTGCTTGAGTATATAATTTAAATGCATAATTAAGTGGAAATTAGAACACTAAGAGTATTTTAGTCTTTATACCACTCACACAAAATGAGCTTCATGACACAAAAATATCCAAATGCTCTCTCATTCCTCACTTGTGTGAAATAAAAAGAAAGGGAAAGTAAGAGAGAGAAAGAAAGAAAGAAAGAAAGAAAGAAGGAAAAGTAAGAAATAAAGGGAAAGTAGAAAGAGAAAGAAGAAAGAAAAGAAATAGAGAGAGAGAGAGAAAGAAAGGAACCGAGAGAGAAAGAAAGAAAAAGAGAAAAACAGAGAGTGGGGAGAGAGAGGAGGTGAAGGGGAGAGAAGAAGAAGGGGAGATCTCCTCCAATCCAACACAAGGTAAGGGGATTTTTGTCTCATTTCCTCTCATTTTCCTTCCTCTTTCCAATGATGTAAATTTCATTACCTAATTCCTACCCATTTTTGATTCACCATTTTTGAAGCTTTGGAACTCAAAGTGGAAGGTTGATGGAGTTTGGGTTTGTGGTGGCTAGCATGGGGGATTGGAAGCTAGCTTAAGACCTTAGGAAGTTCAAAGTTGATTGGGAAGCCTTGATTCAACCCACATGGTTCGATTGGGGGGGTTTAGTGGTTGAGCTGCTGTTTGTGAGAATGGAGTTCGTGAAATTGCGGTTTGGAAGTGTTTGGACGCGTTTGGTACCCGTTCGGGAAGTTTCGGAATCGTGAGCACTTCAAAGTTTCAGTGTTTCGTGATTTTCATCATGATTGGTGAGTTTTACTCGCTTAGGGTTTTATTTTATGTGTGTTGACTGTATGATTTCTGTTATCGTTGAAATTGCATTCGTTTCGTAAATTTTGAGTCGCAAAAACCGTGAATTGGTCACGAAGTCACTGATTTAGCAATTCTGGAAACAGGTTCGGTTCTTTTAAAACTGGGACTGTTCGGTTAGTCCAAAAATTATGTGACTGATTTTGTTAGAAAGTAGACTTAACGCCGGTCGTTCTGGCACTGGTTTGGTTCAATTTGGAGTTTGTAGCTCGAGTATGAGTCTCCAAAGTTAGGTCAAATTTCTGGAATTAAATTGGGTATAGGTTCAGTGTTTCAGGTCGTGTGTTCTCAATCGAACTCCGTTTTGAATGATTCTTGTTTCATTGGAAAGTAGACTTAATTACCTACGGAATAGGCACTGGTTTCACCAAATTTCATTAAGAAATGAGAAATAAAATTGAGTTGCAAGTTGGGAAAAAAGTTCTGTCTGATTTTTGTACATCAGTGTAGTATTTTTAAAAACCGTAACAACTGGAGTCTTGTTTTGAAAAATGGATATTAAATGTAGAAACTACACTCAGAGAGATTTTTAATGAGTGGTCGTTTGTGGAAATCCGATGTCATTTTCTATTTTAAATAATTCGCCGAAGTAAGTGCACTGCTGTAGGAAATTCTGCACTCATGTTGTGTGTTAAAATGTCGGTTTGTGTCATTACAAATCTCGAAAATGAATTACTTGATGAAATTGCTTGTGATTCATGTTGTTTGGACTGGAATATGTGTATATTTGTCTGTTATGGTTGCAATTGGATTGGAACCCAGTTTGGGATCGATTGGAGAACGAAACGGTACGAAAAGGGACATAATGTCCCCAATTTCCGATGTATCGTTTTGATGCTCCGTTTGACTTCAAACTCTTTCAAATCCTTTTCCTAACCATTTATGATTACATAAGGATGATATTGTTATGACTGGAATGTGGTTTTAAGTTGTTTGTTGAATTTACAATAAAACTCTTGAAAAAAAGTAAAGTTAGATCACGTGTGGGAACCATTGTTTTATGAACAAAAATTGTGTTTCAACTGGTTATGCAGGTTCAAAGGGGTAACCACATGATATAAATAAATATCATGGAGTAGATTATGTTTCGGTATGTGAATTGTGTCGAGTATGGGTGACGACCCAAAGAGTCTAGCATACTAGGCGGGGAAGTCATGAGCCCTATACCGAGGCCCTATAAAATTTTACCATTAGGCAAAGTCCTATTAGGAAGGGGGTTCACCGGGATTTAGTCGGAGGGCAGTCGGTGTTATGCTAAGAATTTATGATTGCACTGTTTACCGGGATTTAGTCGGAGGGCAGTCGGTATTATGCAATTGATTATGTGCGTGGTTTATTTATTTATTTATTTATTTTGACAATTGATTATGTGTGTGGTTTATTTATTAAATCACGAAGTTAATGAGTTTTTAAAATTGGACCGAGTGATAGGTAAGGGGTCACGGTAAGACTCACTGAGATATGTTATCTCACCCTTGATGAATCCCCATCACATGATGGTTCTTAGTATGGAAAAGAGAATTTTATGTGAAGATTTTATTGAATGTAGGGAAAATGGCAACACTAAAAGAGTAAATTGTGCTAGTTGAAATTGTATTGCTTTGCAGTGTTTACGCTTGGTTTTTGTGGTGTTTTTGTGCCCCAGGACTAGGTGAAAGGAAGAACGAAGAAATGCAAGCAATCGGACGAAAAAGTGCCAAGGAATGAGCTTGCTTATACTGAAGTGGCGTGAATCGTCGCATGAGGCGCCAGTGAGGCGACAAAGGAGTGCAGGAAATAAAAAGTCCCTGTCCATTCGCGCCCCACTGTCGCATGAGGCGCCAGTGAGGCGCCAGTTACTGTAGCGTCCTCCAATTAGTGGCGCTTAAGTGTCGCTGGAGGCGCCAACGAGGCGCCCGATTCTTTGGAAAACACGATAAAACACGCAAAAGTTGCGTTTTGAGGATCTTCGACATTTTAGACGAATTGAAACCCTAGCACACCGAGAGAGTTGGTTGCATTTTGCTGACCATCGAAGAATCAAGCCTTGGGAACAAGAATTGAGACTTCGAATGTCATCATCATCATCGTTATTATCTTGTAATTCTCTCTTTTCCTTATCTTTGATCATGTGTAACTAAACCCCAATGTTGGGGATGGATAAATTCTGATTTAGATTTATTGTTCTTTGGTTTATCTTGATGATTTTTATCGTTTCTCTCTCGTTTGTGAATTGATATTACGTGTTTAACCTTTACGTAATTGGGAAATTATAGAACCTATATTCTATTCAATAATTTAACGGAAGTTCTTATTATTGGATTGTTTGAATTTCAATTCCTTCCATTCGTAAGTTTAGGAATATCCCCGCGAATTGATGTATGTGGCGAATCCTTGCGTTTAATGCTTGTTGTTAGTAGATGCACCTAAGGAATTAGGGCTTTTATCAATTAACAAAGACCTATTCACCTAAGGGATTAGGGCTTAGTTAGAATTGTGGATTTGATAGCAAATGAGAGAGAGAGATAACTCCCGAAAATAAATCGAGAACGATAGCATGAAATCGGAAGACATCCATCCCTAGCGTTTTCTCAACGTATTTCTTCCAACGTGTTCAGTTTTCTCATAGTTAAAAAGTCAAAATCAATTTATCGCTTTACCCCTTGAGCTTCATAGCTCAACATTACCAAACAAAACCCCTTTCAACTTGGTTCAAATTAGTCGTTGCATCGTAGTTGGCAAATTAAATTCGATCCTTGAGGGCGATATCCGGTTCTTACCGGTTTTATTACTTGCACGATTTGGTACACTTGCCAAATAGTTAACAAGTTTTTGGCGCCGCTGTTTTAGGATCGGAATTAATTTACTAATTATTTCAAGGCAATCGCTAATTTGAACCCGTATATACTTTAATTTGTTTTTAGTTTTGTTGCTTCTTTTTTACTTTATGCATATATTTTTTTATCCTTTTACCACTTTTACTCCCTTGATTCTATGAAAGCCAGGTGAATACTTTGTAAGTCATGGAGTCCACACTACTTCCACTTCGTTGTTGTTGTTGTGGAGGACCACATTTAAATGGCGATTGTGAGACATACTCCTATTGTGATCTTTGTGGGAAAGATCTTGTGTATTGCTCTTGTGAACCAGAATGGGTACTCCTTGACGAGCCTTTACCTTGGTTGGCCCAACCTAAAATTCTTGAGGAGCCAGAGTGGATAGTTATTGACAAATCATATCCCTGGTTAGCAGATGAACAACCACTTATTCAAGATTCAGAACAAGAAGAAAAGGGATCAATAATAGAAGAATCATGTGAGATAAGGAAATATGAGGAAGAAAAAATAATTGAGCGGGAGGATCCTCTTGTTTGGAAGGAAGCTAAAAACTCTCAATCTTGGGAAGGTATGGAAATCCAAACCAGAAATCACCCAACAAATCATTCTCCCTTCTCATCTTTTGAGAAGCAAGGAAGATGGGAGTGAAGAGCTTGATCGATATTTAGACTCCTTCTATGCCTTGTTTATCATCCTTCACCTTGAGAGGATATGGAAGCATATGAAATTGTACCTCAAGTTCATGAATTTCCTACCTCATAAACGGAAGAAGAAGGATGATGTGTTCTTCGTGTCATATATTCCACCTTGACAGAGGGGAATTGCAGCGTCAAGCTAGTGACGTTAAAGAAAGCGCTTATTGGGAGGCAACCCAAATTTTCTATCCCTGTCTTTTAATTTTACCTTATTTGATTTTATTTTATTTTCTCGCATTATTTTTATCTGATTAGTACTTTAGGGTGCATCTAGGACACATTTACACACTTGTAGGGAAGAATGGATGTGTTGGCAGCTAACCAGAACGCATGACAAAGAAACCAAGAGCGATTTGGCGGACTCGAGAATAGAATGGCAATGAGCACAAGTTTGGGATGAGAGCCCTATACACTGAGCAATGTGCACGATGTAGAGTGGAGGACGGTTGGATCCGGATGTCGACATCTTTCACCACCTCCGCTGAACTGCGGGACGCGGTTGAGTAGTCTACTCACCGCTATGGTTATTTTCTCTCCTTCCCTTATCTTGCATGATGTGATTGTGTACTTTGATGTTTTCTCTTAGGTTAGTTGTCGTTTTTAATTTTATTTTGTTTTTGCCTTAGTCTTTGTACATAGGTCTTCCCCTAAATCAATCGGTGAGGACAACTGCTTTGTGTTTAAATGGGGGAGGACCTATCGTCGATTTCATGAATAAAATGCAATCATATGGTGAATTTCTGTTTAAAATTTTTTGAAATTAGTTGAGCAAACTTAGTGATGATGTGGTGAGAATTGAGCGAATAGTATCCCCTGTGGTGAAGGAACTTATGCAATCTTGCTTCCACACTCAAAACATTAACTCAGGTGGAACTTAGTGATCCTAGAAATGATTTTAGCTAAGCTAGCTGTTTGGTGGACCATGGGAGTGCCAAATTTTTACTAAAAATTAAGGGTAGTTGTAGAAGCTAAGTTGGGGTGCATCGGTTGTACTAAGGGTGGGTATGCAGATTGTAGGATGGTCGGCACGTGTGGGTGTCGGTGTGCGTGAGTGAGAAAGATCGCAGCTGCGCGTCTACCCGTAACGCTGCGGTGTATGTATGCCGTGGTGTCGGTGTGTGTGAGTGCAACAACTGCGCGTCTACCCGTGAACGCCAGTAGTGTATGTCGTGGTGTGTGTGCGCGTGAGTGCAACAACGCTGCGGCGTCTACCCGTAACGTTGTAGTGTATGCCGTGTGTGTTTAAGTGTGTTTGTGAACAAGTGGAAAAATCCACATATTTGTGTAATTGTTGCAATTTCCAAGTAATCGCTTTGAGTAAATCTAAATTTTTGATGTAATGAGGGGTTGCGACCAAAAACTCTACGTTGTGTGGTTTGTGTTGTGTGTGTATTGAGTAGTAGTTGTGCCTTTGGTCCATCTGTAATACCGAATTAAGACCCTTTGTCGTTGCTTTGAAGCCCCTCAATCTTATGTGGAAACGTTAGTCTACCCTTTGTTTTGAAACATCTTTGGCGGTCTCGGAAGAAAGCCCTCTAGTCTTAGTTAGATGCATTTTGAAACTAGCTTTGTTCCAATTCAGTTAAATGTCACACACGCACTATTGAGCAAGTATGTGCTAGTGAAATTACCATATGTGGGATTGCAATTGAGTGACGATCGAAAGTTGTTGCTCAACTTGTCCTTTGGATGTTTGTGATTGTCTTGTTGAAAAAGGGATTCATAACTGATTGCATGTTATCTGATGTTGACGATGTTTTGTTTTTGTCTTGCATTGTCTTTGCTTGAGGACAAGCAAATGTTCAAGTTGGGGGTTGTGATGAATCCCCATCACATGATGGTTCTTAGTATGGAAAAGAGAATTTTATGTGAAGATTTTATTGAATGTAGGAAAATGGCAACACTAAAAGAGTAAATTGTGCTAGTTGAAATTGTATTGCTTTGCAGTGTTTACGCTTGGTTTTTGTGGTGTTTTTGTGCCCTGTGACTAGGTGAAAGGAAGAACGAAGAAATGCAAGCAATCGGACGAAAAAGTGCCAAGGAATGAGCTTGCTGAAGGCGGCGCTCGAATCGTCGCATGAGGCGCCCGGTGAGGCGACAAAGGAGTGCAGAAATAAAAAGTCCTGCCCATTCGCCCCATCGCCGCATGAGGCGCCGGTGAGGCGCCGCCATCGTAGCGTCCTCCAATTAGTGGCGCTTAAGTTGTCATTGGAGGCGCCAACGAGGCGCCGATTCTTTGCCGAAAACACGATAAAACACGCAAAAGCTGCGTTTTTGAGGATCTTACGACATTTTAGGCGAATTGAAACCCTAGCACACCGAGAGAGAGTTGGTTGCATTGGCGACCATCGAAGAATCAAGCCTTGGGAACAAGAATTGAGACTTGAATGTCATCATCATCATCGTTATTATCTTGTAATTCTCTCTTTTCCTTATCTTTGATCATGTGTAACTAAACCCCAATGTTGGGGATGGATAAATTCTCGATTTAGATTTATTGTCTTTGGTTTATCTTGATGATTTTTATCGCTTTCTCTCGTTTGTGAATTGATATTACGTGTTTAACCTTTCTGTAATTGGGAAATTATAGAACCTATATTCTATTCAATAATTTAACGGAAGTTCTTATTATTGGATTGTTTGAATTTCAATTCCTTCCATTCGTAAGTTTAGGAATATCCTGCGAATTGATGTATGTGGCGAATCCTTGCGTTTAATGCTTGTTGTTAGTAGATGCACCTAAGGAATTAGGGCTTTTATCAATTAACAAAGACCTATTCACCTAAGGGATTAGGGCTTAGTTAGAATTGTGGATTTGATAGCAAATGAGAGAGAGAGATAACTCCTGAAAATAAATCAGTAACGATAGCATGAAATCGGAAGACATCCATCCCTAGCGTTTTCTCAACGTATTTCTTCCAACGTGTTCAGTTTTCTCATAGTTAAAAAGTCAAAAACAATTTACCGCTTTACCCTTGAGCTTCATAGCTCAACATTACCAAACAAAACCCCTTTCAACTTGGTTCAAATTAGTCGTTGCATCGTAGTTGGCAAATTAAATTCGATCCTTGAGGACGATATCCCGGTTCTTACCGGTTTTATTACTTGCACGATTTGGTACACTTGCCAAATAGTTAACAACCCTATCATATGTTGTTGTTTTACAGAGAAACAGGAAAGAAGATCCTTCATGGCACGAGTAGATGGCGTGCACGAGAAGGAAATTGAAGATTTAGTTCTTCTCTTGTTATTTATTTTTTTCCCTTTTTATCTTTGTATCCGATTATGACTTGAATTTGTTTTAAGTTATGTAATCGTTTCCGCTATTCTTGTAAAGTTGTATATCTAAGCAGGAATTTTATCTCTGATGTATGCTAAACGGTGCACATTAATATTTCTACTAGATAGAAATATGAGGGTGTTACACTCTTGAATTAGCAAAATGAGAAAATATTTTCAGAAAATATGATGAATCAAGATTATGTGATATGGTGATTGTAATGAATACTCACAAACCACTCAATGAATTGAAGTTCATTCCCAGAAGTGAATAACTCACATTATAATTTTGGTACAAGAACATTTTTTCCCACCTGAAGTGAAAAAAAAATATTGGAAAGAATGAAAAAAAAAAAGGTAGGCATAGTAGCAATTTTTGCTATCGTTGTGGAGGCAAAGGTCGAACCTGTCGTACGCTAAAACATCTTGTTGATCTCTATCAACAATCACTTAAAATAAAAATAAAAAGACATATTGAGACAAAATTTATCTTATGAAGATGACGGTAATATGGATATATTTTCTTCCACTATCTTATAGTTAATCTAACTTACTACATGTTATGATATTGTTCCTTATAGATTTTATTTTATCATGTTAATATTTTATTAATATTTCTTGCATAGAAATTTTATTAAGAATTTTATTTGGCTATCGTATTTCCTTATAGCCCTATCATGTTTTCTATTTTGATGAAATCCCGAAGAATTCAACATTCAAGCATCCCTGTTGGATTGTATAAAGATGATTATCATGTTTGACTATTCTTGATGAATTCCTGAAGAATTCAATATTCAAGCATCCTACAAGATTGCTCAAAGTGTGAAAGTTTCTTATATAGTTCTTAAAGAACTCGAAAAAATATTCAACCATCCTACAAGATTGCTCAATGTGTGAAACTTTGTTATATAGTTCTTAAAGAACTCGAAAAAATGTTCAAGCATCCATTAAAGATTGCTCAAAGCACTATTTTTTTTGTCATCACTTAGATTTGAGATATAGTTCCTGAAGAACAAAGTAAATATGATTGTTGATGAAAATTTGTGATACAGTATATGAAGTACAATAAATCCATTATTCAAGCATCTCTGAAGGATTGCACAAATAACGGTTTCTATGTATCATTTACACATTGAGAATCCATTGGATTCCCCCAAGTCTCACAGAAGCTTTTTAATTTTCAAAGATATTCATATAAATGGATATCATATTTAAACGAGAGATGAAGGAGATATTGAATATGTTTATATAATGAGACATACTTTGATAAAATAAGTGTAGTGGAAAAATTGTCTATTTTTTCCTCTGATTTGTACTGCACTTATATATGTGCAATTGAAGCACATGTTATTGTAAACCAGAAGTTTACATGTCATAATAATTTAGTTGTTGGCAAGATCGATTGGACCATCCCGAGTATATAATGATCCGAAAAATGGTTAATTTTTTAATGTGAACTTGTATTGAAGAGCCAGTAGTTTCTTCAATCTACTAACTTTTGTGTTCACCAGTTCCCAAAAGAAATTGGTAATTTGAGCGAACAAGTATCTCGTAATTCTAGAAACTATATAAGGTGATATTTGTAAACGAGTACACTAATCACGTGGACCATTGAGATATTTGTGATATTAATTGATGCATCAAATATATGGCCACATATATATCGTCAACTCACAACTGGAAGTTTGTGTGATTGTTTGCTCAACTAATTTGAGTAATAGGTCATTATGTGGATTACCCTAAAAGCATCTCATAAGTGTTGTATGATATTGGACATCACTTAGTATACGCTCGCTCATAAAATGGTCTTGAAGAACCATTCTTTAGACGTCTAAAGTTAATTACATGACCAATACTTATGAGATAAGAAGTTCTAATTTCTACTTGGGAACATGAAATTTTACATGCTATAATATTTATTCACATCAAGCCAACAAGTTATCACAACTCTTCCCCTTTACATTTAGTTTTTGGTCACGAACCTAATATTTCCCATCTTAGAATTTTTGAATGTGCAATGCACTATGATGGGTCCTCAAATAATTTTGAAAACATATTGGATATAAATCTCCATGTATAATATATTATCTCGAGCCAGCAATTGGAGACTTGTTTATAGTCCAGTTTATCATTTGAAGAATTAGATTTCCCAACATTAGGAGGAGAGAATAAGCAGCTGGACAAAATAGATCAGTATGAATGAATTATCATTGTCTCATCTTGATCCTCAAACCAAACAATGTGAACTAGAAGTTCAAAAGATAATTCATTTGAAAAGCTTAGAAATCATCTACCAAATGCATTCAAAAGGTGTGACCAAATCATATATATCAGCTGCTAATGCTCCAATAAAATGGATGTCCCTGTTGGACAATCGTATATTGCAAATGAGTCTCAATCGTGCCTGAAGCGTGGTAGACCAATCGGTTCCAAAGGTAAAGATCCTCGAACAAGAAAAGGAGCTAAAACAAAAGATGGTCCAAGAGAGGATATAGAAACTCTAAAAGAGTATTCAGACATAAATGACATTACAGTTCCGGAAGAACTGATTAGGTACTTGAAAAGTTATGAAATTAAAGAGATCTCAATGAATTATGTCATGAATAAAATATAATGGAACCGAAACGAAGTCAACGTTGACAATGATTTTACTAAATATAGCACTAAATGTGATAAATATTAGTGAGGATCATTAATCAAAGTCTACTAAAGATTGTAGACAATGTGAATTGGCCAAAATTGAAAGATGAAATTGAAGCAGAATGAGAATGGTGAATTGTGAGATACAAAGCTCGACATGTTGCTCAAGTGTCGATGCGAGTAATTTTCAATACTTAATTATCCTTGTAGCACATGAAGAGCTCAGTTTTCAAAAGTTGAATATTGCTACAACTTATTTGTCGATAGTCATAATTATTTAAAGATCCCCGAATGATTTAATATTCCAGTGCACACTTTTTGGATTCTCGAGATGTTTACTCAAATTGAATCAGTACCTCCATGAGATGATATAATTTGAATACATGTGGTATAATCGTCTCAATTTATATTCTATATGAGGGATATAAAAATGACACCATTGGTCCACAGAGTTCTATGAAAAGATCAATACATGAAATTTGCTATAGTTTGGTATTATTGGAACTCCTGAAGAGCTTTTCAAAATTATAGATTACTCAAAGAAAGAGTTCTATATGAATGACCTCAAATTATATAAAATGAGTTTTTAAGGTTGAACCTGTGAATGATCTCTAAATGGAAAATCCCAGAAGGATTCAAGATGTAAATAAATATCTTCAAATAGAATCTTTTGAAAAACAAAGTCTCGTCTTGATCTAGAGACCAAACAATTAATTGACTCATTATATATATTTTTTATATTGAGTACATGAGTTTTGTGGCAAGCAAATAACAAATATCTCAGTCCTGAAGACTATAAAGCATACATGCATATCACAAACCAAAATGCATCAGAAAAGGGGTAAGATGGATATTTATGTTTGGCTATTGTGATGAATAAATCATTTTTATGTATTTTGCTCAAATTAACCATGCAGATACAACCTATGGTTCTTGCTTCTTCATTTCATGCCCAAATGTCAACAATTCAAAGAAGATGTTTTTGAAGATAATACTGACCCAAAGCTCCATTAAAAGAGGAGATACATCACAAGTGACAGTGGAGTAGATTGCTCCATATGCACTTAGGAAAAACTCCAAAGGCTGAAATTCATATTCTGAAGTGACGCTTCATTCAGGGGGAGAAAAGCTGCACTCTTTTTTCCTTTGCCATGGTTTTTCCCACTGGGTTTTCCTGGAAAGGTTTTTAACAAGGCAGCTCTCACTGACAGGATATTGTACTCCTTTTCCTTCACTAGATTTTTTTATCCCATTGGGTTTTTTTCTAGTAAGGTTTTAATGAGGCATATCCTCAACGGACATCCAAGGGGGAGTGTTATGAATATTAAGATTGTTAGTGGATGTCCATTTGTCTTCTCCCATATTCTCATCATTATCTTGTATAGTGATCTTTTATGATTGACCACTCACTTCCAATCCCCACCCTATAAATATGATTCACCCTCATATGTAAGAGGTACTTGTGATGAGAAATACAAAGACTCACATGTTCTCTCATTCCCTTGTTCTTCTTTTGATATAGTCTTGATTATTTCATAACAAGTTATATTCACTTTCTCGCTTTTTAATATTCATTTTTATTATATTAAGTTTATTAAATTGCATTTTATCTAAAATTGTTTTTAATTTTTTTTTCTTAACTCTTCTTCTGATCTATTAAAGAATTTTAATATATATTGTACTAAATTATTTTTTATTTGCATTCTATATCTCTTTTGTTGTTCTATTTCATTTTTTATTTGTTAACAATATTTTAATATTTTCATAAGTTTTTCTATAATCTCTTTTATTTGATTTCTTCTTTTTCCATCGGTCAATCAATCATCAATCATCAATCAATTACAATATATAAAAAGAAATGGTTGAAACATTTAAAAGATTAGACATATTATTATGCTGACACATCACAATTATTTGGGCAAATATGTCTTTAAATAATTCCCTCTCTAACTTTAAAAAAAAAACTTTTCATTCTCTCTCTGCTTATGGGTCCCACTTTTTCATTCTATGCTCTTTCCTCCCCTATTTCCTCTCTCTTCCTTTTTCAAATTTCTCTTGTTCTATCACATTTTTCTATTATTTTAATTACTTTAGTATTTATAAATTTATACCTATGTGGACATATGCCCTTTCGAAAATGTTCAATTCTCTCTCAGTCTTCTCGTTCTCTCTGAACAGCTAAGCTTTATATGTTGTCATAATTTTATTACTCTTGATTCCTGGCAGGAATTGATATATATATATAATTTGTCTATATATTGTCTTTTTTATAATTGAATATGTGTCTTTTGACTTTAGCGGAGAAACATACTATTGTCAATTACTTATAAGAAACAATTAGATGTAGAATATACTAGCGAAGAAAAAAAATTACATATTGTGCTATACTTTTTATTTAGATGGAGAATTTCTTCACATTGTCAAAATAATTTTTTTTATTAATATACATATATATATATATATATATATTATATAACCATGGATCTTCCATGTCACGATCCACATAGTATGACACGTCACTAATTACATCATCCACTCCTGAATTCAGTGCAATTCTTTACCAAGTCAGCTACCTAGCTCTGTTGTTTCATAAGCGTAACACATTATTTGTTAAACCATTCTTCATTGTTATTTTATATACAAACCTTGATACATTATTTTATATTTTTGAGAATGTTATGACTTGAAAATTGTTTAGATCTTACCTACTTTTTCACGTGTTTAATAGTTGTTAGGTACCTATTTTATATTTAGGGATTTGATTTAAATTTGATGAGTAATGAGTTTAGACGTTAAGTTATCATCAATAGACAGATTATGTATTACTAATTTGGTTTTTAGATATTAATCTTTATATAATCTTAAAGATTTTTATATAAAGATTGCATCTACGAATAAGACTAAATTTTTCATATTCTAATAATCTCCTGAAGTGTTAGTTTGATTTTTCCTGTTTATAGTTCATTTATAGGAATATACAAAATACCATAAGGGTTCTTTCGCAATATGCAATACAGATATATTAAATCGAAATTACAATTTAAATAGTCAAATAATATATAAAAAAATACTCACTATATTGGCAAAAGTAGGATGATAATTTATAGATAAAAATACTCACTATAAAAAAATTCTTTAAGAACCCATATAAAAAAATTCTTTAGGACGAGATTATAAAAGCAAGATCAAGAAGGAAAAATAGAACTTCATTTTATTAGAAAAGAGAGAAAGAAATGTGACAGAAGAGAGCCCAAGGGGAGACTAGGAGATTCATTTGTGGAATGAAGTATGAACCATTAATTGATTCCCTAATTGAGTTATATGTGTAGAAACTCAGGAAGATATGGAAAATACTTGTATATTCTCTGTGTGTATCAATTACAAGTAGGTGCTCCAATTTATAGAATAAGATTGGAGACAAATAAACAAAGAAAGTAATTACACATAAAGACTAATTAATCCTAAGATAATTACAATAATAAGAGTATCACAATATATCATAACACATCAATTACAATAATGAGAGGATCACAATATATCATAACATCCCCCTCAAACTCAAGTGGGTGGAGTTGTAACCAACTTGAGTTTGGAAATAAAATAGTACTTAATAATTTAGGAAAGTAATTTCATAACATAATTTCATTAGTTATCCATTTTTTATAACTTTTGTTTCTACATTAATTAAAGAAAACCCCAAGGGGTTGGCCTAGTCCCCTTGGGGAAGATAAATGTAATTACCTACGTAAGTGTTCAAAGAGCCCGAAGATCTTCCCTGCCTTAGACTGAGACGACATCTCCTCGCCCTAAACAAACATTAAGTAAAGCAGAAAATGTCGAAAAGATTCTTGCTCTAGATTTTTTTTGGTCAAATGCAATATTTTATTAGACACGGGAAAAGGCCGCCGAAACATTACAAATAATGTAACACTACTAGAAAAACTTTGAATAGCCATGGAATTTTTGAAAAATATTAAAATAATGGTACACCTAGAAGAAATTGGAAATATGTGTAAGGAATTAAATAATACTGTGAACACTCAATTTTTAACGGTAATATTGATGTTTTCACGAAAAATTACGAAAATATGTACTTTTGCGTGTTTTAATCGTGAAATACATCATTTTACTCGTTTTTATCACTTTCGCGTTATTTTTAAACAAAAGATTTGAAAAAACATATAATTCAAAAATTATAAAAATAATAGATTTAATTTATTTGTGTTACAATTTTTTTTACAACGGTCCAAAAAATAAATAAATTACAAATCCGAAAATAACATAACAAATAGAAATTAGGGTGCTCCAAACTGCTCCAGGTTGCTAATGGGCCTGGTCCACAGCTCAGATCTGAAATACAGAAGGCCCGGTCAAACGATAATTAATGCCTAAAACCTAATTTATCAATATAAAATCACAGTCAAGCAACAGTCAAAAGGGGGGACATTTTTTCAAGACCGTCAATCACCAAAAAAATTAGAGTTTCACACTGAAACCCTAATCACCCAAACAAACAACCAATCCAAAATCAGTGTGAGAAAGGACCAGAAAATGAGAGAGATGGAAAAAGGGGGGAAGAAACGAATCTGAGATGGTGGAAACCATCACCACCCAAAACATACCACCATCAGCCGCCACTACCTCTCAAAACCATCTCCAACCACCACAAAACACCCAAACGCACTTACCATCATTCAACTCCCAAACCGTCCCCTCCTTCACCCAAACTAGACCAAAAAATAAGAAAGAAAAAAGGGAGAGAACCGAAACCAGAGAGAGAGAGGAACGAAAAAATGCGAACCTGAAGGTCCCACACCACCGCCGGCGAGGGTTCTGACGGCAGCTTCATCTTCCCCGGCGAGAGCCTCCGGTGCCGTCACTCTCACCCCTTCGCATTTCCTCTTCCTTTTTCCTCCTTCTCTCTGCCCGATCTCTCTCCCTTTCCCTCGAACCTCATTCTCTCTCTCACCATCGCTCTCTCTCTCTCTCTCATGCTTTCCTCCATTGTTTTCTCTCTCCAAAGTTTTAGTTTCTCTCTCCCTCTAATATTAGTCCTGGCGGCGCAAATGGAAGAGAGTGTGGGGATTAGGGTTTTCACTTATATCGGATATATATATATATATATATATATATATATTTATTTATTTATTATTTATTTGTTTAGTTATTTTTTTTCTTTTATTATTTTATTTAGATCAGATCCTGTTTTTGTTTCCTACACTCTTTAATTCGCAACCACCCACCTCCTGCGAGCCCATTTACTGGTTTTTGGAGACTGGCACCCCCTAGTCAACAAAAACACATCCGGGCCTTATATTTGCACCCCCTATTTGTTAATACCACTCCCTGTAATTATTTGCACCCCTCTCTTACTATTACATCCCATTTCGAATTTTTATCATTATTTTTCTAAGTTTTCTTGCATTAATTATTATTGTATTTAGTTATTGGTATATAGTGTTTTCAAAAAAATAATATAAATGATAATTCAGGGTTTGACTTAGATGTACATCCTATCAAACCCACAACTTTGATTTAAGGGTTTTTAGTTGTACAACTTGGACCTTAAATCCTTTCATAAAAAAATCACAAACCTACAAATTAAATATTTTTTCCATTTGTCACCTAATTTCATTAAATTACAGAAATATAAATGGATTCGATTTGGATGTACATCTTGTCAATCCGGTTTAAGAGTCTTTAGTTGTACAACTTGGACCTTAGACCCCTTCAAAATTAAAATCAACCAACCGGCAAGTTTTCAGGAACTACGTGACTTTTGAGTCTCTCATCGCACCAGAGAGTACGTAGGCGCAAGGTCTCCCTGTCAAAGTCAAACTAAAATTTTCTTAAATTAGTGCTTTGTAAATAATTATATTTCTACTAAATTTAATTAAGTATTATTTTTGGGTAAACAAATAATTAAACAACTTATTAATCATTGCAGAAATCAAATTCAGGGTAACTGTCTTAGGACAGATGTGTTAGGGGTGCAGTGAAATTAGGTTTTCACCCCTTCCCTACGCATAACCGACTCCCGAATCCGGCCTAGTTACGCAGACCACTAACTCTTAGATAAGGTTTTTTTTTCAATTTTTCCTATTTTTAATAAATTGGGTGGCGACTCCATAATAAACACATATCTTGAGCCGTCCACGTCGAGATCCAGGTCGCGACAGGTGGCGACTCCACTGGGGACAGTGAGAGTCAAGCCCGGTATGTTTGGTTGTGCAAAATGACTATAAGGTACGCTTTGTTTACCCTTCTTAGTTTCTTATTTATTTATTTTTTCTTTCTTTGTATATATTCATTTTATATTTATATAATGTGCTTGATATAAATACTAGGTTAGTTGACATGTATTATTTGTTGTTTTGTTGTACTTATTGAAATAGTTTGTGATTTTATTTTATTTTTAAGATTTGAGGTTTGTATATTCCCTTCACACACTACACATACACTGTGAGCACACACATACACTGTGTAGTGGTAGTCATTTTGGATGTACATCCTGGTGTCTGCCATGAATTCCTCATATAGAGTACGATTTTCCCTAGTATTCACATTTTTGATGTACATCCTGGTGTGTTTAACCTTTCTAGGAGAATACTTGACTCTAGAGACCTGAAATATTTATAGGTTATAGTTGTTAACCCGGTGAGTGTTCACAATAGAAAGACAATAGATCCATATGGTTCAAAGTCCAATAGAATGGACCAACATAACTAGGCCACAAAGGGAGCTATTTTTCCTCTTATCCTTGTTTTTGATTGTATATATTTTTCTCGTTATCGCTCATTAGTTTACACAAAAAAAAATACAAAAATGAAAATTATGTTGCATTTCATGAATAAAAAGTATATAAAAAAAATCATGTTGCATTTCATGCATAAAAATAACATCAATAAAAACCAAATTGCATTTCATGCATATAAAAAAAAGATCAATAAAAATCATATTGCATTTCATGCATATAAAAAAAATATTAAAAAATCATATAGCATTTCATGCATACAAAAAAATCATCTGCATTTCATGCATACAAAAAAAACATTTGCATTTTAATGCATGAAAGACATAAAAAAAATCTTGTTGCATTTGCAAAAAAAATGTATCTCATAATAATAATAATGCAAAATTGCGTTGTTATTCATCATTCATCATAAATCATTCATTCATCATAAAATAAATTACATTGTTTTTAAGTACTTGATCGTACCTTGACCAATGAAGAGTTGAAGTGTTGATTGATTCGTCAAATGGGCCGGTCGTTGAATGAGTGAAAGGACCGGTCCTGGCTTCACGCGTTGAACACCTCGGATGGTACCTGCAAAGACACTCCGACGATCTAGTGAGAGGTCGCTCGGGCAGATAGCACAAGGTTAGAGAACGTACCTGATACCATATGCGAATGGCGTATATATACTGCGAGGTCCGACCGTTTTGCGGAGATTTCGGCCGGCGAGAATTGCGCTCCAAGCAGCGTGTTTGGGCCGATCGAGATGGGCTGGGCCGCAGGTCCAATTGCTGTTGGCAGTCCCCGTAATTGCTAATACACCCAGGAATAGTTGCCCCCCAAGCCTAGGTCGCTTAAGAGCGGTGAGGCTTGAATCGATGCCCCCGGAGTGAAGTTATCTTGGACGAAACGGACGCGCCGTTCGCTTTCTCGTAGGGGGTGTCGACCGCTTGTCAACCGTCGGCCGTCTTTATCGTGACGGTTGGTCTTACCGACATTTAAGACGCGACGTTTGGTGTTTCCGAGGTATGTTCGAGACAACCATTGGCGAGAAGACGGCGTTGTGACTCTTCGTATCCGGGCCCCTTCGCGCGTAAATCGCACTATAAATAGCCCCGCCTGCTGAGTTCATTTCTCACACTTCCAAGAATTGCTCGCTAACGACCGACTTGTCCGCGCCGACTTGCATCCAAAGTCGCTTCTGTCTACTAGCGACCGATCCGCCACATCTGCTTAAGGTACGGATCGATCTCTCCATTTACTTTTTTAAGCTTGAGTTTTTACTTGAAAGTATTTCGCGCTTTTCCACGCCTCGTGATAGGGGGTGTCAGTCGAGGATGGCCAATCGCCCCTCTCATGAGTGCTCTGCTCGCCGACGACCGACTTCTTCCCTTTATCATAGGTGTTTTTGCATGCCACGGACATAATCGACCACCCGTATTCGGAAAACCACCGCAATCCTTCGCTCCATACATGTCGAGGTAGGCGAGCCCAATCTCCACGAGGAAGAGCCCAAGTCGTCTTCGGGCGACAAAGGTTCTTGCTCTTGAGTGGTTCCTCGAGCAAGACGAGCTCGACTTCCCATTCCTCGGCCGAGGGTCGACAAAGTACAAAGAGCTCGGGTCAAGGTCCGTTCTTCCGAAGCGGCGGCCAGTGCAAACACCCCACCGGCGGAGAGGAAGACGTGGAGGTGGTAATCATTGATGATGAAGAGCCTAGCGCCGCCCCGGTCGCGGACGAGGAGATGGTAGAGGCCGAGGCGGCGAGATGAAGCGCCCACGTGGAAGAAGTGATTCAGCCCGACGTCAATATTTTCGTCCGGAAGCCAACGTCGGAGGGTCGAAGCGGCGGTCGGCCGAAGTCAAGGCGATGTAGCTCGAGATATATCGACATGTCTTGGGTGTCGGAAACTCTTCGCTCTAATAGGAGCATTATTACGATCGGCCACGATGCTTTGCCCGATCTGAGCGCGCCTTGAAGACTCACCGGGGGCGGAGGGTAAGAGGCATGAAGGAGGCGAAGATATCGCGACTTATTCTTCCAACTTCAAGTTCACGATGTATCGGCTCGTGTTCGAGAAGATGAAGATTACCCTCCCTTTACCGAATTCCAACGCGACGTCCTGCGCCATATTGGGGTCGCCTTCTAAGCTTCATCCAAACGCATGGGCGTTTTTAAAGACTTTTGAGGTCTTCTTGACTTTGGGTCGGCCGGTGTCGATGATGCTTTTCTTTGCTTCTCTTTGAGGTGAGTGGCTCGCAGAGAAGGCCAACAAGGAGAAGAGGAGCAAGTCTCCTTTAAGATGCGTAAGACCCACCACCGCTTTTTCAAAGCATTCCAGAGTCGTTGGGAGCGGCCTGGAAAAGTCGATATTCTCGGATCGTTCACCAGGAGGCCGGGAAGGCCGTTTCGAGGTTCAACCGGACGGGATGCTAGGTCCCCTTACTTCCCAATCATGTGGAATGAGGCTCATTTCGCAGCGGCGGGCGATTACATCTACTACTGAAAGACTTGGCGAGGCCGACACGGAGACTTTGGAGATGATAAAGTCGTTGGCGAGTATGATGCGCCCAGATCCTAAAGGCGACATACCTTGCGCAACCCTTTGTCTTGTACGGAAGGCCAAGACACGGAGGCCGAGATCGGTTCGCTTTTGAACTTTTTGTCCTTATATTCATTATCGATTTTTTTCTTTTAACTCATGACTCGGTATTTTGCGTAAAGAATGGCGGCAAAAAGCGGGATTTGCTCGCCTCCGTTTTGAAGCCTGAAGGAGGAGCAAAGAAGCACGAAGGTCCTCGGCGGCGGATGCTCCAGATCGTCTTCTAAGGTGCCCCAAACCCCAAGAGCCAAGGGAAGAAACCGGCCAACGAGCCCTTGCCGCCTCCTCGCACCGTGATCGCCCCAAACGGGCCAAGCATGATGGGTGGGGCTCGACCCTGCGCGACGGAGGAGGTTCCTATCATCTCGCTCAAAGCTTGGGTCCGGCCGATCTAGAAGCGATGCGAGAAAGAAACCCATGGCGCTCTGCGCTTTCTCTGCATGGGGGTCGAGAAATTCATGGCGTGAGCGGTGGCGAAGCCGATGGTAATTTTATTTTCTTAGTCTTGTACTCTTCATCTTACCTTTGTTCGACCGACTGACAACCCCTTGACCTGAATTTTGCAGGAAAGGACAAGGCTTTAGCTGAGGCGCAGCAAAAATATGACAAGCTCGCCCAGTCGAAGAAGGAGGCCCTCAAACGGGGGGAGGACGACCGTGCCAAGCTTGCAAAGAGGAACAAGGAGCTTGCTGCTCAGGTCACAACTCTGAAAACCGATCTCGAGGCCATGGAGAAGCGAGAGGCCAATTGGGTGGCAGAGAAGGCCGAGCTGGAGGAAAAGATCCGAATGGTGGCCCAGGCCGGTCAGGAGGCTGCAATTGAGCAATTTTACAATGCTCTTGGCCAGGCGCGGGCATTGAACCCAGACTTGAGGATCAATTTTGATGACAACATGATAAAGCCTACGCACTATGTTGAAAACAACAAGATCATGTTGCCTGCAGAAGTTGACGAGCAAGGCAATGTCGTTCGCCCGGCCACCATTCTCTTCTGAAGCCCGCCTGCGAGCGGTGTAATTTTTGTAACCGTTTAACTTGCCTTCGGGCACAACAATTCAAATGCTGCCTTCGAGCAGTCAAGTATTTGGGCGCTCGGCTTCGACCGGGCGTCTCTAATTTGTGATGACAATTTACTTTGGCTTAATTTATTTGTTTGCTTGAATCTGATTGCTTCGCATTTATTTTTCTAAGTTCGCGAACTTTAAATCTAGGTCGCTCGGCATTTCTTACCGCTAAGCGGTGCCTCTCGGTGACACTTGATTGGGCCATTCGATGGCTCTTGAGGTAGGTCGTTTCGACGGCCTACCGCGATGGGTTATCACTTAACCCTTGGGCCATTTTCGATGGCACTCGATATAGATCGATTCGTCGACCTAGAGTTTGTGGGTTATTACTCAACCCTTGGGCCACTTCGATGGCGCTCGATGTAGATCGTTTCGACGACCTAGCGTTGTTGGGCCATTTTCGATGGCGCTCGTTTGAGTCAACTCGGTGACCGTCGTTTGTGCCGGCTCGGTGGCACATGCCACAGATCGCTTCGACGACCTGAGGTTTGCGGGTTATCTAACCCTTGGGCCATTTCGATGGCTCTCGAGGTAGATCGTTCGACGATCTAATCAACTTTGATAAATCTTCGATCGCTCCTTTGCCACGGGCAATCTTGAGCGACCGGTCATACATTCTTGCGAGAAAATAAAGAACACATCATATTTCTAAAGGTCGCCTCGTAAAAAACCCGATGGGAAAAAGAGCGCGCTCGCTTTTCATTAATAGGTCGGTCATTTATTACATTCAAATTGTTCATTACATTCAAACGTAATATCTTCTAAGTTTCTCTCGCATTCCATGTTCGGGGATAGTCGCCCATCCATGGTTTCACTCGTAAGCCCCCTTTCCGATCTTGTTGATGACCTGTATGGACCTTCCCAATCCGTGCGAGCTTCCCTGGCGTGCATTCTTGTTTCCCACGTCGGCCCGTCTTAGAAACGAGTGACCGACCGTGAAGTCTCTCTTTTGCACGAGTGTTGTACCGGCTGCGACCTTCTGCTTGATCAATTGCTCTCTTAGTGGCGCTTGGGTGCGCGCTTCTTCAATTAGGTCCAATTCTTCTCGTATAGCTCGGCCGTTGTCAACCATCGTAGGGGATTCGAAGTTCTCCAATTCGGCTCGCCCATCTCTATGGGTATCACAAAGATCGATCCCATATACGATGCCGAATGGGGACTCCGGCCGTTGAGTGAGAGGGTCGTCCCGTAAGCCCATAGAACGGATCGCGACTCTTCGACCCAGTTCCCTTTCGCCGTCGAAGTCTTCGCTTCAACCCACGCGAACTACCCCGTTGGCCGCCCGACTGACCGTTAGTCGAGGGTGTTGCCACCGAGGTGAAACATTTGTTTCACCCCTAAGTCGCCAACATTTCTCTCGAATCTCTTGTCTGCGGAACCGGGTGCCGTTTGTCCGTTATCGATTCCGAGGATCCCAAGCGGGCAACACACACCGCGTAGAAGAATTTGCTTACTTTCGCGAAGTGATGGTTGCAAGAGGCTCGGCCTCGACCCACTTAGTAAAATAATCTACCGCCACGATCAAGAACTTGAACTGGCCTGGAGCAGGTGGAAACGGGCCTAGCAGATCCATGCCCCACCAAGCGAACGGCCAAGGTGAGACAAGACTTTGCAACTCTGTGGAGGGTGCAATGTGGACATCAGCATGTACTTGGCATTTCTTGCACTTCTGAACGAGCTTCTTGGCATCCTCGCCCATGGTCGGCCAATAATAGCCTACCGAGAGCCTTCTTAGCTATGGAGCAGCGCCACGGTGACTCCACAAACACCTTCATGAATGTCCCTTAGCACATGGTCGGCTTCGACCGACGTAAGACACCTTAACAATGGAGAGGAGAATCCTCTTCTGTACAACTTTCCTTCTATTACCGAATACTTGGTCGCTCTGAGTCTGACCAACTTAGCTTGCTTTCGATCACTCGGCTCATCCCCTTCAACAATGTACCTTAGGATAGGAGCGATCCAATCTGAATCCGTCTTTGACACGCAAGCGGCAAACGACTGACTTGGCTTGGTTGAAACGCTCGGCCGATTTAGAGTCTCTTGAATCACACTTATGTGATTCCCCGGAGTTTTGGTACTTGCCAGCTTTGATAGTATATCTGCTCGAACATTTTCGGTTCGAGGCACATGGGTCACTTCTGCCCGGTCGAACTGTTTAAGAAGCTCTCTTACCCTGACTAGGTAATTCTTCAGCACGTCGTCCTTAGCATCATATAATTCCTTGATCTGCGAGACGACCAGCAGGGAGTCCGATCGAAGTTCAACTCGGTCAACATTGAAGTCTCTGGCGAGCTGCAGGCCGGCTATACACGCCTCATATTCGGCCTGATTATTCGACGTATGGAAAGCGAAAGTCAAAGACACCTCCACAGCCAGGCCTTCAGAATTTTCTAGTATTAGGCCGGCTCCACTTCCTTTGCTATTAGCGACCCATCTACATGCAAGATCCGTGTCGTTTCAAACTTGATCTTCCGGGTAGGAGTCATTTCGCTATAAAGTCGCCAACACCGTGCTTTTTGCGGCCGATCCGGATTCAAATTTAATGCCAAACTCACCGAGTTCCACCGCCCACTTTATCATTCGTCCCGCCGGTCCGCCGATGGAGGACTTGCTCGATTGGTCGATCGGTCCTTACCACGACCTGGTGGGCCACGAAGTAGGGCCTCAACCTTCGAGCAGCGATCAGGAGTGCAAGAGCAAATTTCTCTATTTTCTGGTACTTCACTCGGGCCCGCGCAACACTTTACTAATAAAGTAGACCGGATTTTGTTTATTTCGCATTCTCGACCAACAACACGCTCGCCGTAACTTCTTCCGTGATAGCTAAGTACTGGTACAATGTCTCGCCCGGTAGCGGCTTAGTCATAATTGGAGGATTGGTCAAAGCTTGCTTCAATTCATCCAACGCTCGTTGGCATTGGTGGCCCACTCAAAATCCACCTCTTTCTTCAAAGAGCCTAAGCGAGTGGAGCGACTTGCAGCCGCTTTAGGGATGAACTCGAGAGAGCGGCCACCATGCCATTAAGTCGTTGTATTTCTTTTTAGAAGTGGGTGGCCTCATATCGCGATCGCCACCGCACTTCTCGTGGTTTGCTTTATCCTCTTTCGATCGGTGGAAGCCCAAAATCTGCCGCCCTCACCCCAAAGGTACACTTCTCGTGGTTGATCTAAGTGAGTTCTTCCTAGCTTCTTCAAATATTTCCCGAGGTCGCTCACATGATCCGGGTCGATTACGCTTTTAATGATCATGTCGTCCAAATACACCTACGAGATGCGACCGATCCGCCTCTTGAAAATTTTGTTCATCATTTTGGTAGGTCGCTCCCAGCGTTTTGAGGCCGTAAAGGCATCACCTTATCTTGAAAATTTCCCGATCGGTCATGAAGGTCGTCTTGTGGCCGATCGGGCGGATACATCGTGATCCGATTGTATCCGAGTAAGCGCCCGAAAAGACATGAGTTTGTAGGCGAGGCCCCATCGACCGGCTTGTCGATGTTGGAGTACTGAGGAAGGCATCCTTCGGGCATGCCTTATTTAGATCGGTATAGTCTACACACATCCTCCATTTTCCATTCTTCTTCTTAACCAGCACGACATTGGACAGCCAGGTCGTGTATTTGATCTCCTCTATGAAATTGGCCTTTATGAGGTCCTCAACGGCCTTTGCAGCGGCTTGAGATTTTTCCTCATTCTGAGTACGTCTTCTTTGAGCGCGGCCAAACGGCCCCTTCATCGATCGTGAAAGTTGATGGCGAGCTACTTCGATAGGAATGCGGGCATGTTCGATGCCCGCCATGCGAGCAGTCAAGATAGTCTCTCAAACATTGCACAAGATCTTGCTTCACTTGCTCTGGTAGGTCGCTACCGAGCTTGACTACCTTCGTTGGGTCGTCTCCCAACGGCACATCTATTAACTCTCCATGAGGTTCTGGCCTTTTCAACCTGTTTTTCAGCTCTCGGGCTAAGTCATCATCGTTATCTTCTGGGTCGCTGTCTGGATCATACCGAGCATCCAAATCAGTGACATTGACTTGATGGCCTTCACCAGTGCTTTGAACGTTTGGGCCAAGATCTACCTCATCACAAATTTGTGATACAGGTCGTGGCTTTCTCTTCGGCCTCTAGGTCTATTGCCGGTGGTAACCACCGGTCGCCCTTGTTGTAGAATTTCATCTTCAGGTGTACCGTTGATGCCACGGCCTCTAGCTTGCCCAGGGTCGGCCTACCAATGATGCACTGATAGCATGATTTGAGGGGGAGTACAAGGAACGTCGTGCGGACCGTCCTGTACAAAGTGCTATCTCCAGTGTCGTCACCAAATGTGACCATTAGCTCAATCGTCCCCAACGGGTAGGTGACTGCTCCATTGAAGCCCGTTAGGGGAGTAGGCTCGGCTTGGGGAATTATCTCGCTTCGATCGACCTTGATCTTGTCAATCAAGCCTTCAAACATGATGTCGGCCGAGCTACCCTGGTCGACTAGAATTCTTTGAACTTCAGTATTGGCCATAACTGCCCTGATTACCAACGGAACATAACTGTTCGGCCTACCATCGTGTAGGTCGCTATCTCCAAACGAGATGGGGTCTATTCGAGACCGGTGGGGACCGCCGACGTTGAACCGACCATCGAGGAGCTCGCCCCACTTCCTCTTTGTAGCTTTATTTGATTCTCTCACGATCCAACAGATTTCCACCGTGAATGACCATTGCGACGTTGCGACCCCTGGATCGTGGAGCTTCTCGATCCTAAGACCGGTCTTTGTCTTGGGTGCTTGAAACAACTAGAGCACCCTTCCTCGGCCCGGATCGACTTCTTTCTCGCTTCTCTTCGAGGTCGGTCGCCTTCCTCCGGCCTCGCATACTTTCCCAACTTTCCTTTTCGGATGAGTTCTTCGATATCGTCTTTGAGGCCATACTGATCATTAGTATCATGACCCTTGCTTTTGTGGTACGGCAATACCTCTTGGTCTGGTCGTGGCCCTTTCTTGAGCACGAGTGGATCGGGCCGCTTTACTCCCACAAACTCATTATTTCGCACTCGCTATAGATCTGCGCAATAGAGGTGTTTAGCCGAGTGCGATGATCGAACTTCTTATCACGAAAGTCAGACCGATTGTCGCGGCGACCTTCATGCCCTTTGGCCGGCTTGCTATTTTCTTCTTTAGGTCGTGCGATGCGACGGCCTTTCTTCTTGCCGCCAAGGTTTCTTCGACGCCATGTGGACGTTAGCCCTCGTTAAGAAGTAGCCGAGATCTTGGTAATGGTTAAGAGTGAATTCTTCTACGAACCGGTGGTCCGGTCGAATACCACGCTTCAGATATTTTAGCTTGTCCTTGTCTGACAAGTCACGAACGGACTCGGCCTCGGTGTTAAACCGGTCGATATATCGCCTCGGCGTCTCATTATCTCCTTGAACAACAGAGTCCAAGTATTCTTCATACCGATATTATTGGCGGTTTGCGGTGTAGTGAGACAAGAATATTACGATCAGTCGTCCCATGAGGAGATGGAATTGGGTCGCAGAGATTCCCACCATTCCAATGCTCGGCCGTCCAGAGACTGGGGAAAAAGCCTGCATTTCATGGTCGGTCCCAATTCCCTATAGCAGCAGTAATTATTGAAGTAACGGAGATGCTTGTCTGGATCTCCTCCGCCAAACTTGTTGAGATTGGGCGGCTTGCGGAGGTCTCGGAATTTTGTAACGCCTGATCTCCCTGGAGAACGGGCCGTGTTCATTCTGAATGTCGTTCGACCCAAAGGGTTGCATTGCGAGGCACGCCTCGTTGCCCGGCATTCCATAGAATCCTCCGGATGGGCCAGTTGGTGGAAGCTGAGGAGGCCTTCTGGGTCGCTCGCTTTGGCCTCTCCTTGGCCGGGGCGAAACGTCCCTAATTCTTCCATTTCTGTAATCTTCCAGCTCTTCACGAAAATCCCAAGATCTGCTTCTCGACCGACGTGACCCGGACGACTCATTGGAGGAGTACCTGGTAGTTGAGCGACCGGTGTCAGGACGGTAGCTAGAATCTTCGTAATCATAGGACATCGAGCGCGCCTACGCTGCGTTCTCGCTGGGGCGTCTGCGCGCTACGCGCTTCTTCTTGCCGGAGAGCGATGAGTAGTGCTCTCTCGGCGAGAAATGCTCCTTCGAGGAGGGGAGCGGTGTCTTCGCGCCGGCGACGCGAGCAGTATGTTCTCCGTCTTCCGCGTGTATGGCGCCGGAATCGAACTCTCTCGCTTCGAGAGATGAGCGCATCTCGGTCTGCGATCACTTGATTTTTGTTTTGCAGGATCTGCAAAACGGCTTGAGTGACATAATCGGGTAGAGGTTCCTGAATGCCCGCTTCAACCAGCTCGGGCGGCAGGTCTCCAGGAACGGCCGGTTGAACCTGTTGGAGGATAGGTCCACGGCCGTTGTGTGCGAAAGGCTCTTGTCGTGGAAGTCCTTAGACTCGTGGACTGTGACGGCCACGCCCTCCGGGGTCTGCTGCTGATTCTGCCCGGAGGGGTTGAGTCGAGAAGTGGCCCGCGTCTGGGGCCGGTCGCGTGGAGCCATGAAAGAGGTAGGATAACGCCGGGTCTCCCACTGTGGTCGCCAATTGATCGTACCTTGACCAATGAAGAGTTGAAGTGTTGATTGATTCGTCAAATGGGCGGTCGTTGAATGAGTGAAAGGACCTGGCCCGGCTTCACGCGTTGAACACCTCGGATGGTACACGCAAAGACACTCCGACGATCTAGTGAGAGGTCGCGGGCAGATAGCACAAGGTTAGAGAACGTGCACGATACCATATGCGAATGGCGATATATATCGCGCGAGGTCCGACCGTTTTGCGGAGATTTCGGCTGGCGAGAATTGCGCTCCAAGCAGCGTGTTTGGGCCGATCGAGATGGGCTGGGCCGCAGGTCCAATTGCTGTTGGCAGTCCCCGTAATTGCTAATACACCCAGGAACAGTACTCATAGCATCTTCCCTTCAAATGGAGCAAAAAATTCACTGCATTTCTAGCAAAAAAAAATAAAAATTTACAAAGCAAATGCATGCTGCATCTTAGGATGAGTGTTTGCATTCATATCATGCATTTCATAACATATTGGTTTCTTTGGCCCATCAATAAAAAAAAAGAGTTTTGAAGTCATTAAGTCTTCATTCATGTTAAATTTTTGTGGTCGTGTGAAAGTGGATACCAATCAAGCTTAGACTCATCGAATTGGATCCTTCTCTTGAAAGTTGTTGGGAAGGTTTGTCATTCGAGGATTAGAGAAGTAAGGTGACGGGAAAGATACAATGGGGCACTATATTGGGGCATATTGGGAAAGATGAGTGAAAAATAGGGAGACATAAGGTTGTGGCAATCAGTTCTTGAATAAAAAGTTCAAAGCCCAAAAGAAAGAGGATTGTCATTAGCACTTGTTTAATCATGTAAGCTTGAAACCAAGTTAACTTAGTTGAATATTTACACTAATAGATTTGCATGGATTTAAAAACCCATTTCCATCATTTCTCACCCATGTTCCCTTAAAACGCTGACCCATTTTCAAGTTCTTTCCTCAAGCGATAATTCTTAGAGCCCCTTTTGGTTGTATCATTCAAGGATGAGCTAGTGGACGAATATCTTATTGTGAAGATCCATTCCCTAAAAAGAAAAGAAAAAAGCAAAAAAAAAAAAGAAAAAAAGAAAAAAACAAAGGAAATAAAGAGTAAAGAATGTGTAATAGAGTGAATGTTTTATTTTGAAAATAATTTTTTTTGAAAATGTGGAATCATGATTTCAAATGATGAGTGACCATTTTTCTCTATCCCATAAAAAGAACCCGCATTGTCGCCTTTGAGCCTGCAATTTCCTTTCGCTAAACCCTGGACAAGGATCGACATTACAATAGAATTTAGTGCATTTAGTTTTCCAAAGTTATGAAATCAAAGAGATAGTAGAAAAAGTTCAAAAAAAAAGAGAAAAAGAGAAAAATGAATAAAGCCCGCAAGACTGAAAGTATGTATTGTCAGTCTTGGCAAAAATTAGGACACAAAAGGAATGAAAAAGCAGAGAAGGAAAAAAAATCAAAATATTATGAGGTATGGGGAATACAATAGAAAGCTGAATGCACCAAAGATCCTTGATCCATTCCCATAACCCATATCCTGAAACCCTTCTTTGAGCCTTCTATTCATTTGTCTACCATAGCATGTAACCCATACCCGCAAAACATTTCTTTGAACTTTCTACTCATTTCCTTTCCATAACCCATAATCCATGCCTGTAAAGCATTCCTTTATGCCTCCCAATCAATCCATCCCGATAACCTGTTACTCATACCTGTTCTTTGAACCTTCTAATCCGTGGTCACATTACAAACCCGTGGTCACATTACAAACCTTTGAAATCTAAAACTCCACTCTGATTGATGAATGATTATTTTCATTTTCTTAATGTTAATTTTGAGATAAATCATTTGCTTCTTTTAAATTATTCTTTGCTCTAATAAAAAAATGAGTTGAAAAGAAAAAAGAGAGAATCCCGCTAGATTGAAAACCCGAAAGGGCGGTCTAGGCAAAAATTAGGGTTAAGGGAAAAAAAAGAATGATAAAAAGAAAAAGTGAAGCCCGCTAGATTGAAAACCTGCAAAGGGAGTCTAGGCAAAAATTAGGGCACAAAAGGGGAATGAGACTTACAACGGGAAGTTGTGCAGTTCACTGGATAAACTTCTCCAACTTATGCCAAACAACAGTGTACATTGGGGCAATTTTTGTGGAGGGTAAACTTGAGAGTCTCGAGAAACCCCACACTGGGCCAAGGTTTCGTAAAGACCCTTTAGGAGTCAAAGGTTTATTGCTACATCATGTATTCTCTCAGGGAAATGTCTTTCACCAGAATGAGGAAAAATTCGTACCATACCCTACATCTGTCAAACTTTGTTTGCCACACCAGCGCACTCTTGTGAGCAACAACATTTACCAATACTGTGGCAAAACTGGTGCAAGACCATTCAAAATCCTCTTTGCACACTTGGGTTGTTTTCTCTTGAAGAATGCTTGTTGCCACATAGAAGCAAAATCTTTACAGGGCCCTTCATGAGTCAAACTTTGTTTGGTACACCCGTGTAGCCTTCTCTTGGGGTGATACCTCTTACCAACACCGGGGCAAAAATGTTTGCTTGACCCCTGATGAATCAGATTTTGCTTGTTATGCCTGGTAGTTTTCCCTCTGTGATAAAACCCAATTCTCAGCCAATTTCTAGCAAGTCAAGTACCTCAAGTAAATGGAATTCCCAATAACTCGGGGTTGCCATATGTTGCGCCCCAAAAAATCCGATTTGGACTTCTCGTTATGCAACTTGGAAAAAGTTTGGAGTCGCCACCAATATTTTAATGTTAAGACCAAAACATTGAAAAAAAGGTCTTTTAGTAAGGCGGATGGTCTTTCGAAAACACAGAGATGTAGGTTCGGGAGTCGGTTATGTGTGGGGAAGGTATTAGCACCCCACACATCCTTTCTACCGAAAGGGAACCTTTAACTTGATGTGTGGTTTAGACAAATGTTTGGTTTGAAAACGACTTGTTCTACTTCTTTTATTTTTTTTATTTCTTTTCTTTTTATTTGAAAGAATTTTTGGAAAACGGAGGAGAAAAGAAATCTTTTGTTATCTTTGCCACTCTAAACCGTTGTTGTTTGGTTGCCATGAACGCTCGCCCTCTTTGCGAAAACATTTTCTTCGTTAAACAAAAACCAATTGTCATTGATGATCACTCGCACCGTTGCTGTTTGATCATTAATGACGATTTCATTTTCCAAAGAGTTAGTAGTACGACCACTCTAAACCGTTGTTGTTTGGTCGTCACAAACGCTCGCCCAATTGCGAAAAACTTTCAAACCACTTTCAAAAAAATCAGAAAAAAAATTCTCTTTCCCACCCACTTTTTTTTTAAAAAAAAAACTTTGTTTTATTCCGCCTTTCCACACTACTAACTCTCGGGAAAAATCATCATTAACAATCAAACGGCAACGGCGCGAGTGATCATCAATGACAATTGGTTTATTTGAGGAAGAAAATGTTTTTTTTTTGAATAAAAAGGTTGAGCTTTTGTGAAGACCCAAACAACAACGACTTAGAGTGGCCTCACTACTAACTCTTTTTGAAAATGAAATCATCACCAACAAACAAACAGCAACGGCACGAGTGATCATTGATGACAATTTGGTCTTATTGGAGTTTTGAAGAAGGGTTTTGGGGAATGAGTTTTGGAAAAAAACAAAGTAGAACAATTTCAACCAAATTCCAAGTCCATAACCAAATGCAAAATGAATGAATGAAGTTCAAACATATTCAACTAATTAAGCAATCATGAACATGTTGATCATCAACTAGGATTAAGCATGCCAATACAATCAAGAGATTTAATTGTCAAAGATGCAAGATAAAGTTCTCAAAACAATTGTGCGTGTGTGTGAGAATTACTACGGGACGGGCAACAATCTCAAAGGGTATGCATTTATCTTAATGACTCTATGCTACAACAAGTAGGCTTACGTCTTCATATAAGAGTACATGCATGGGGGAGGAATTGCACACAATTAAATCAAGAAATTTAAATGGCATCATGAACGAGGGAATACAATTGATTATAGGCATAGAATGATCTAGGTTAGATGAATGAACATGCAAGCAATGATGTGCATGATTAGGCAAATATGCAAATGCATGAGCATACAAGACTATGCATGAATGAATAAGCATACAAGACTATGCATGAATGAATGATTGAGCATACAAGACTATGAATGCATGAGCATAGTTATTGTGCAAGGTATGAACATTTGAGTATGCATGAACATGTGAATATGTAAGTTAGAAATGAATGCAAAGTGATAAAAAACTTAATGAAATAAGTGATAAAAAGTGAATGAAATAAGTGGTAGAAAGTGAGTGAGATGGTAAAAGTAAAAAGTTAATGAAATGGTAAAATGTTAAAAACACAATGACACAACTTGCATTTACTCAACCACAATCAAAATGACAATCTTCAAGCAATCAAAGGGGTAGAAACCCTAGTCATGGCCGAATGCAAGCAAGCATGGAATCATCAACTTATTTTATGCAAAATTGACAACTTAACACACAAAACGACACAAGAGAAAAGGACCTAATCTATCATGCAAGTTCCTAAGACAAACATCAACCAAATCATGCATTTATTCACACAAAATCAAAGAAAACAAAACAAGCAACATGAACCTATTTTTCTTGCCCAAACCCGAGGCTATGTATGGCCCAAGATCAACAATTATTCAACCCCAAATCATAAAATGAACAAGAATACACAAGAACCCTAAAATAGAGTTCATGGCCGAAGCAAATGGGGTATGAGAATGGGTTTTCATTTGATGAGAATTATGCAAACAAGATTTAAAATACAAGAAAATACAAGAAAACACAAGAACAACTCCTTCAAAGCCAAGGAGCCACCTCAAACACCCAAGCCTCCCTAAGTGCATGTCAATAGTGTTTGAGATGTCTCCTCAAAGCAACAACAACAATATATGTAGGAGTTGAGATGAGGAGAAGAGAGATTATGCAAAAATGAAGAAGATGCAAGGGTTTTGAAGTTTTACCTTGAATCCAAGCTTGAAATGAGTAATATGAAGAACAAGACCACAAATAAACTAAATCCTCAACGAATTACAATGAAACTTGCGCACCTTGCCTTGATTCTTGAGATTAGATGATGAACAATTAGATTTTAGTAGAAGAGGAGGATGATATGTGAAGTAGGAGTGGGTTTGAGATACAAAATGGGAGTGAATTGAAGAAGAATGGAGGATGAATTGGGGGTAGGAGTGGGAGTTGTGTGAGTGAGAAAATGAGAGGCCAAAGATTGTGAGAGATGGGCTTAACAAGGTATTTATAGAATGCAATTAGGGTTGAGGGTGTTTTGGTCCTTGCATTCTAGTTGTGCTCTAGGATTGGACCTTAATTTTGAATCAAAGGCTAGGATTGATGATCACATGGATTGAGGACATTGAGAAAGCACAAATGAGGGAGTGAATGGGTGATATGCGCAGCTCATGAGGGGAGTGGAAAGGGTGTGAATTTCCAAAAATGTTTCTCCACAATTTCATATCACAAGATTGCCATTAACTATGAATGAATGGTGGAGATTTGCATCTTAATTTGAATGGAGGGTCATGATTGAGATATACTTTGCAAGTAATGAAAGTAAATCAAAAATGGAGGGATAATGGGCTGGTTATGCGCCTCATGAGGAGTGGAAAGGGTACAAATTGCTAGTTGGCAATTGTACTATTTGTCCCCTTCATGAACCTTCCATTATCTCTCTTTTTTTATTATTCCTCTTAGGATAATTGCACAAAAATACACCCCATTTAGGCCACATACTAGGAATCTTATGAATATGCCATTTTATGAGATCACCATGACCAAAAACATCATAAAAATCTCACCTTGCAATTTTGTAGAATATTCCTTTTTGATGCCTTTTTGAATTTGAAATTTTTTTACAATGCATGCATGCGCCACATATATGCATGACCGAAAATATGTTGCCTCAAATAAATTTCTCTAAAATTGCACAATTATTTTTGACGAGAAATTATCGTTTTGTGAAAAATGACCAAAATACCCTTTTGCCCTAAAAACCTTGTTTTTTGCTCAAAAATGCATTTTCACTCTAAAAATGTCCCTAAAAACCCTAGAATGACTTTTGAAACCCAAGAATGCATGCAAAATGCTCCTCACACTCTTCAAAAGGATGCCACACTTCACAAATTATTATTTTTTGTGGAAAATTAGGGTTTTGACCCAAGCCGGACAAAATTAGGGTATGACACCATAATACCTTTTTCCCTACCACCTTGTGTCGCCTTTGTCCGTCCTATGTTTTCCCTCCAAAAGCACCCTCCACTTTCAAACCAAAAAATCCAGAAAACACTAAATCTTAGCCCTCAAATACCCGTGAGTCCATGCATGTTCATTAAGCAATGCTTCAATAATGGTCAACTTGGAATCAGTGATGTGATTTAGAGAGCTAATGACAATCAGAAAAAAAAAGGGGAGAAGGTCCATTTTGAGGGTGTTTTGCTAAGGTGGGAAATAATCATAAAAGAAAATAGAAATCTTGAAAGGGCAATGATAAATTCCCATTTGAGGACAAGTTTGATGGGTTTCAACTGAAGCATGCACAAAGAAAACAAAAAGAAAAATGCTTTCAGTAAATTTAACTTTCATTACACACGCACTCAAGACTCATGCATAATTAATGCATTTCATGTCATAGTTTGCATACATTTTCATCCATGCATTCAACTTCATAACTAGAAGCATACATCTATGTTCAGTATTTGTAAATAAAGTAATAAAAAAAAGAGTCCTCCAAAGCAAGACGTGTGTTGCACACCATTCTTTCATCTACCGGTTCAGCCCTGACATTTCCATTCCCATCCCCGTGCTACCGTTCAGCCCTGGCACATTCTTTAATGCTACTGGTTCAGCCCTGTCATTTCCCTTCTCATCCCCGTGCTACCGGTTCAGCCCTAGCACATTCTTCATGCTACCGGTTCAGCCCTGGCATTTCCCTTCTCATCCCCGTGCTACCGGTTCAGCCCTGGCACATACTTTCATGCTATCGGTTCAGCCCTAGCATTTTCCTTCTCATCCCCATGCTACCGGTTCAGCCCTGGCAAATTCTTTCATGCTACTGGTTCTGCCCTGGCATTTCCTTCTCATCCCCGTGCTACCAGTTCAGTCTTGGCAAATTCTTTCATGCTACCGGTTCTACCCTGGCATTTCCCTTCTCATCCCCGTGCTACCGGTTCAGCCCTGACACATTCTTTCATGATATCGGTTCAGCCCTGACATTTCCCTTCTCAGCCTCGTGCTATCGCTCAAACCACGACACATTCTTTCATTCTCTTTCGTTCACTCGGCATTTCCCTTCTCATCCCCGTGTTATCATTCGGCCACCGACACATTCTTTCATGCTACAGATTCAGCCCCGGCATTTCCCTTCTCATCCCCGTGCTATCGGTTCAGCCCTGGCACATTCTTTCATGCTATCGGTTCAGCCCTGGCATTTCCTTTCTCATCCTCGTGCTATCGGTTCAGCCCTGGCACATTCTTTCGTGCTATCAGTCTTGCCACGACGAATCGTTTCGACATCTTGATCGATCTTACTCCGGCATTGTCTTTTTATTTTTCCCTTATCGGTCTTGCCTCTGGCGTTGCTTTTATTTCGTGCTATTGCTCTTGCCGACATCACTTTTTTCGACAAAGTCGATCGATCTTGCTCCAAGATTGTCTTTTATTTTCCCATTATCGCCTTGCCACTGGCGTTGCTTTTATTTCTTGCTATCGGTCTTGCCTCGACACTCGCTTTCGCCATGCCGATCGATCTTGCTTCGGCATCGTCTTTTATTTTCCCCGCTATCGGTCTTGCCCTGACGTTGCTTTTATTTCGTGCTATCGGTCTTGCCTTGACATCGCTTTGTTTCGACATCTTCGACCGATCTTGCTCGGCATTGTCTTTTATTTCCCCGCTATCGGTCTTGCCCTGGAGTTGCTTTTATTTCATGCTATCGGTCTTGCCACGATAATCGTTTTTGACATCTTGATCGATCTTTCTCCGACATTGTCTTTTATTTTCCCTGCTATCGGTCTTGCCCTGGCGTTGCTTTTATTTCGTGCTATCAGTCTTGCCCTGGCACTGTTTTCTGACATGCTAACTGATCTTGATCTGGCATTGTCTTTTTATTTTTCACGCTATCGGTCTTGCCCTGGCGTTGTTGTTATTTCCTACTATCGGTCTTGCCCACTGTTTTCTGACATGCTAACTGATCTTGATCCCATATTTCACCAGTTAAAATTGAGGTTCATAGCCGTACTTATCTCTTACTTTGATAATACAACAAAACATGGTTTTTTGTATTATATCGTAAGAGAGTAAGCACGGAGGGGCAACTGTGAACACTCAATTTTTAACGGTAATATTGATATTTTCACGAAAAATTACAAAAATATGCACTTTTGCGTTATTTTTAAACAAAAGATTAGAAAAAATGTATAATTCAAAAATTATAAAAATAATAGATTTAATTTATTTGTGTTACAATGTTTTTTTACAACGGTCCAAAAAATAAATAAATTACAAATCCGAAAATAACATAACAAATAGAAATTAGGGTGCTCCAAACTGCTCCAGGTTGCTAATGGGCTTGGTCCACGACTCGGAGATCGAAATCTGTAAAGGCTTGGTCAAAGCGATAATTAATGCCTAAAACCTAATTTATCAATATAAAATCACAATCAAGCAGCAGTCAAAAGGGGGGACATTTTTTCGAGACAGTCAATCACCAAAAAAATTAGAGTTTCACACTAAAACCCTAATCACCCAAACAAACAACCAATCCAAAATCAGTGTGTGAAAGGACCAGAAAATGAGAGAGATGGAAAAAGGGGGGAAGAAACGAATCTGAGATGGTGGAAACCATCACCTCCCACAACATACCACCATCAGCCGCCACCACCTCTCAAAACCATCTCCATCAACCCCCAAACCGCCCCCTCCTTCACCCAATCTAGACCAAAAAATAAGAAAGAAAGAAAAAAGAGAGAGAACCAAAATCAGAGAGAGAGGAACGAAAAAATGCGAACCCGAAGGTCCCACACCACCACCGGCGAGGGTTCTGACGGCAGCTTCATCTTCCCTGGTGAGAGCCTACGGTGTAACACCCAAAATAGTTCAATTAATTATTTAGTCGAGTTATTTAAGGTTTACAACTTTTTAATTAAGCCAAGTATTAATTAGGAGTTTACTTCTTTAGGGGATGCTTAAGTAAATGGAGAAGGTGGACGTAGAGGCCAAAAGACATTGGAGGCTCATGAGTCATTAGAGGCCCAAGTGTGTGCCTTAAATGAAAGTGTCGTAGGAGAGGGTGCATGTTTCCACCAAAAAGGAATCTAAGAAAAGTAAGAGAGAGAAGTTGGTAGGTGAGATCATTTTCTAGAGAGAAGGAGGAGCTTCCAGCGAAGAAGAAGCTCAAGTTCAAGGGAGAAGTTGTTGCTGCGAGTGTTAACTAGAGGATTTCGGTGAAGGAAGAGTGTTCTACTCAACTGAACAAGGTTAGGGGGCTCTCTTTCACGTATAATCATGTATTATGATGAATGGTTATGTGTGAGTAGACTGTAGCTATGTTTGCTGAGTTGTTTTGCATGCCTGATGTGTTTTTATGTTTTGATGTTGTGTTTGGCTCACTTCATTGGAGTGGTGTAGAGTGAATGAGAGAGTTGGTCATACGAAGGAAGAAGGAGTGAAATGGGAGCTGAGGAAGCTCTAAGTCCCGAAAGGCGAGTGAGTGAGGGTGGGTGACATAATCTTGGAGAGGTCCTTAAAGAATAGACTTAGGATAACGAAGGAGTAGCTGAAAACGTATAACATAAGGCGTCGAGTATGCGTTGAGTTAAATGGAGTAGTCGGTTTAGGATTGCCGAGGTGAAGTTACTTTCCCATACGTAAGCTGGAACTCAAGTGAATATGTAAGTGTCGAGAGATGTGAGCGTCGAAGCATGTAAGTGTCGAGAGATGTGAGCGTCGAAGCATGTAAGTGTCGAGAGATGTGTGCGTCGAAGTATGTAAGTGTCGAGAGATGAGATGTGTGCGTCGAAGTATGTAAGTGTCGAGAGATTGAGTGTGTGCGTCGAGGTGTGTAAGTGTCGAGAGATGTGTGTGTCGACATATACACATGAGTCGAAGGAGCGTACGTAGAAGTATAAGAGTGCGTTGGACTAAGTATAGGTATCGAATTGTACTTGTCGAAGTGAGGCGTATATATATGTGCCAATGCGTAAGTGTCGAATATAGGTGACGGAGCGTAAGGGATGATGTATAGGAGACGAAAGGTAAGGAAGTGTAAATTGAGGTGATCGGTGAGTTGAGGGCGACAGTCCTAGTGCTGTAGGCCGTTATGGGGAAGTCGGCCTTAGTGCCGTAATGACGTATGAGAGTTGTTTTGGCCGTAGGGCTACGAGTAAAGAATTAATTAAACGTTGAAGTCCCTGAGGGGCATTGAATAAATGAAAATGGTGAAAGCAGAGGACTTTGGTCCTAGAGGTGAGCAGAGGACTTGGGTCCTAGTCTGAATAAAAGGCTGCGGTCTAATTGGTGAGTGACTGAAATGGTGTTATGATTTAATTGAATAATGTATATATTGTGTGTTATGCATTGTTCATGGCGTCGCATAAATCATAAGCATAAGGTGATAGCAGAAGACTTCGGTCTTGGACTTGGTCTAAGGTGATAGCAGAGGACTTGGTCCTAAGGACTTGGTCGAAGGTGATAGCGAAGACTTCGGTCTTAATGGATCCATCATGCATATACCCTGGAAGTATGGGTCTGCATCATTCATATAACTCATGCACTAAATAATCGTGTTATTTGTGTGATGTGCCGAGGTGTTTATATGTGTTTGCTTATCATGATACTTGTCATAAAACCTTATTATATGTGTTTAGAGACTCACCCTAGCTGCTTTTATGTTGCTCTCATGTGGCAACTTGCGGTATCCCCGAGTAGAGGTCGGTTCTCACTCGCAGTCGTTGGCGTCGTCATTTTGCTCTGGTAGTGTAACATTGGGGGGCCGAGTAGTGTAGTGGTCTGTATGTAGGTTATGTTGTGTCGTAGACCTATGCCTTTTTGGACTTGTATTATTTTGATTATGTTGTAACTAATAACATATGACTTGTTGAGCTCGGTTCCTTCTTGCCGAGGTAATCGAATGTACATTACACTACACTCGCTGTTTTAATTTGCGCAAATGTGACTTGTTGTGTTTGATTGTTTTGCTTGGTTAAGTCCTTGTAGAAAAATGTAGCACTCCTTGAGTGGTTTTTGAAAACTCTGATTTAATTGCTAAGTAGTATTAGAATTTAAGGGGGTGTTACATACGGTGTCGTCACTCTCACCCCTTCGCGTTTCCTCTTCCTTTTTCCTCCTTCCTGTCATACCCCAATTTTGTTCGGCTTAGGTCAAAACCCTAATTTTCCCCAAAAACAAATAACCAGAGGAGAAGAGAGCATCATGCATTGCATTTAAGGTTCTAAAAGTCATTTCAAAGCTTCTAAAATCATTTTTTGAGTTGGAATGCACTTCTTGGACAAATTAGGGTTTTTCGGTGCAAAAGGGTATTTTGGTCATTTTGCAAATAAGGGACAATTTCTCAGGACAAATCATTCAACATGCATTTTTGAGATATTAGAGGTCATTCCTAGGGGGAAAAGTCATTTTTGAAGTAAAAATGTGCTTTGGGCAAATAACTAAGGTTTTTAGAGTGAAAGGGCATTTTGGTCATTTCACAATAAAAACGGTTTTTTGTCCCAAATCACTGAACAATCATCAATGATTTATTTGGGGAATATTTGTGCTTAATTGTGATTATTTTTTGTGCATAAATATTAAGCCTTTTGGCATAAAAATCAAATTCTTGAATAGAAGGGTAAAATGGTCTTTTCCTTTGAGGTGGGGTAAATAAATCAATTTTGGGATTGGTGAGATCATAAAATTCAGAGCCCAATCATTGAATCATGGGATATGGCCCAAAATGGCATGAATTTAGAAGAATTATCTAGAAAGGAATATTCCATATTCTTTTGAATTTTGAAAGGTCAAGTATAGTACAATAGTACAATTTGCAATTCCACTCACTCTCCCACTACCTAGCTGCGCATACTTCAGCCCCAATCCACTCCATTTTGATTTATTTTTATTGTTTGCAATTTGTGTTTAAATCTTGGCCTTCCATTCAAGTTTTGTGTGCAATCCTCACCCTTCATTTGAATCAAAATGGCACTTGTGTAATAAGCTTCATGGAAAATTACAATTTTGTAAATAGACTTATCCTTCACCACCCTCCATTAGCTGCGCACCCAGCCCTCTCTCTCCTCACTTTTGTGCCTTTTAATTACCCTCAATCCACGTGACATTGCATCTTGACCATTGATTCAAATTTTATCTCAAATCCTATTGGTTTGCAAGAAGCACATTGTCATAAATACCCTTGAGTTTGCACCCCATATAAAAACCCAAAAGCAAGAGACCAAGAAAAGACACACTCTAATTTTACCCTAGCTAGCACTCTTCCTCCTCTTCTCCCTCTCTTGGCCGTAGCCTCTCCCTCACTCTCCTCCATTGTTTTCTTTGATTTCTTCCTCCTTTTTCATCTCCAAATCCATTACTACTCCATACATTTCCATCCTCTCCTATTCTAGTTCATCCTTGCATCATCAAAAGCTTGTGGTTTGAAGATTAGCTTGGAGTTTTCCCTCAAGTTGTTCTTGATTCTATTTTGCTTTCTACTCTTTTCTAGTTGTTTCTTGAGGTAAGCCTATTTATCTCTTGCATTTTTAATTTTTAGCATGTGAATCTTTCTCCTACTCCTCTTTCCTCTCTCAAAGAGGCTTAGAGGGTTCATTTCAAACACTATGTCAAGGACATTGGGAGCCTTGGGTGTTTGAAGTGGACCCTTGGCCTTGATGAGAGGGTTCTTGTGTTTTTAACCATATTTTTTTTGCATTTTCACACTCATCTTTTCACTTTTTCATGAATAAAGGACTTTCATACATTATATGCATCTTCTTGTTCATACCATGACTAGCAAGTTGAACTTTGTCTTGATCTAGGGGTGTAGGGATTTCGGTTTTGAACCTTAGAATCTAGGGTTTTTATTTGCTTTCTTTTCACTCATTAATCTTATGTAAATAAATGCATGATGTGCTTGATTTGCATGATTTGATTATGAATTTAAGCATGAAAACTTGGTGCTTTTGTGCATATAGGGTTCGGCCATAGAGCCAATTTTGGTGCATGTTTGGGTGCTCAAATTGTGTTGTTTGATCTTGTGTAGACAAATGCAATTGTGTTAGTGTGTTCCTTTAATTTTTAACCATTCATTTATTTTTTACCTTACCACTCATTAACATTTTACCAAAAAGTAAAAAAACATTTTAACTTTTTACTTTACTATCTCATTAAATAATTACCATTCACTTCATGCATGTTCATGCATTCATATATGCCTATGCCTCTTGCATTCTCATACTCTCTTACATGTTCATGCATCCATTAATATCATGTCTTGCATTCATTATTATATGACCATGCATTCATTAATATCATGTTTTGCATTCATTATTATATGACCATGCACGCTATGTCTTGCACTCTTTTTCAATTGTTCATAGCAACTTGTGAATACTCCTTATGATTGTTTTGCTTGGGTTCTAATTGTTGTCTCGGTTTTGATTTGAAAAAGGATTTGAAATGTTCTATTTCTTTTCAAATTCAAAATTACAGGCTTTTCCAAATAAAAAAAACCCTAAGGCATTTTCCTAAACAAATCATTAGTCATCACTCGAAGCTGTTGCTTGTTTGATCGTTAATGAGGAGTTATTAGTGATAGTCACTCGAAGGCATTTTCCTAGGGTTTTTATTCCCTTTCTTCTCCACTCTCTTCTCTCTTCTCTCCCTCTCTCACCTACACCATCACCACAACCACCACACCACCACCTCTCTTCTCTCTTCTTTCTCTCACCCACACCACCACACCACCACCTCTCTTCTCTCTCGCCCAAACCAAAACCACCATACCACCACCACCACAACCACTCTCTTCTCTCTCTCACCCACCACCAAAAATCTTCTCCCCATTTCAAGATCTCTCTCAATCTCAGTTCGAAAATCTCTCTCAATTGCAACTTATCACTTCTCTCTAATTTCACCCTCTCTCTTCTCCTCACCTCCTTTTCCTCTCTTAGTGTGTAGTTTGAGGATTTAGTGATTTTAAATATCGTCCTTTTGTTTTATCCAATAATTACACATCTAGGTTTAATTGTTCCATCCATTGAAATGCAACAAGAAAAAACAGAAGCAAAAGAACAAATGAAACCCATTGAGTGATGAAATCTGAGTTTATTTGTTTCATCCATTATTGAAGAACTAAAGAAGAAATCTGAGTTTAATGGATTTCATTTGTGGTGGCGTGGTGGTGGTGTGGTGGTGGTGTGGTGGTTGTGGTGGTGTGAGAGAGAGAAGAGAGGTGGTGGTGGTGGTGTGGTGGTTGTTGTGGTGGTGTGGGTGAGAGAAAGAAGAGATAGTTGTGGTGGTGGTGGTGTGGGTGAGAGAGGGAGAGAAGAGAGTGGAGAATAAAAAATAATGAAACTTAAAATAATGACAAGTTAGCAATAAACAAAATAGAAAAGAAAATAAAAATGACAAGTCAGACTTCTGTTAGCCACGTCAGCGTTTTTTGTAACGTTGGTTAACAGAAGGGTCTATCTCAAAAATCTGCATTTTGCAAGGAGTTTTTTAAAAAAAATAATTTTGCAGAGTGCTAAACCAAAACATGTTATATTTGCAGAGGCCTAAAACATATTTAAGCCTTAATTAAACGATAAAAACTAATTCAAATTTCCAAAATAACATGAGCTATTAAGTGATAATCATCACTGAGGCTCACCACCCTTTTTTTCAATAAAGCAATCTCTCAAAAGAAAGAAAAGAAAAGAAAAGAAGTAGAACGATGTATTTCAAATCAAACATTTCAAAACCACATCAAGTTAATGGTTCCCTTTCGGTAGAAAGGGCGCGTGGGGTGCTAATACCTTCCCCATGCGCAACCGACCCCCGAACCTACATCTCTGTGTTTTCAAAAGACCACCCGTTTTCCAAAAAAAGGTTTTTTCAATGTTTTCCTAAATAAATATTGGTGGCGGCTCTACTATTCTCACGTTGTCAAACTGAAAAGTCCAAACCGGATTTTTCGGGGCGCACCAGCTGGCGACTTTGCTGGGGACAACTTTTCTTTTTTTTAAAAAAAAAAAAGAGATGAGGGTCAAGCCTAGTTAACCTGATTGTGTGTTCTATTTGTTTGATTTGAAAATTGGTTTCCCTTTCTTCTTTTCTTTTCTCTTCTCCTATATGTCTATGATTATGCTTATGCATGCATTCCTCAATTCCCATGATCCCTCTTCTCCGCTCCCTTTCTTAAGGTAAAAACATGCATTTCCCCCATTCTATTATGTCCCCTCCTTCTTAGCTCCCTTTCTTGAGGTAAGCAATGCGTGTAATTGCTGTTGACTTCTTAGGATGGCTTGTATATTGAAATGATGTATGCGTGTTGAACCCTAGGGTAGATGACCTTTTTGTCTGGATTGTTCAGGTTTTCCTTGCAGGTGGGGTTGGGTAGATTTTAGGAAGTATGTCCTCGATCACACACTTTCACACCTTACGATTTGTGTGCTATGAGTGGGCTCCTATACCCGGATCCAACAAACACTTAGGGGAGTGGAGGCGATTAGTGACTGTCATTCAAGACCTTTGTCCTGCATCGATACTCATGAAAGTCTCAACCGAGATACGCTTTCTCATGACGCCCCACACTTGGTAGCATTCTACATTTGTGGGTGTCGGCATGAGGATTCTATAGCTTCGGTAGCCATTGTGAGAGTGTGAATTAGAACTACATGGGAGGAACCTTTGAAGTTGCCCTAGAACTCAGGATCCCCACCTTTGTAGGACACGAGGGCATACGAATTGTGTGCTGCATGGTAATTTAGGACATGTCTTCCTCAAAAGGAACTTTTTCCAAGTTTTTTTCCAAGAAAATACAAAAATATTTTCCTTCTTCAAATAAACCACTGCGTGAGGCGGCACGTAGTGTGTCTCCTAAATTTTTGAACTTCCGTCCATATGCATCGCTTTTATTTTCTCCACATGCATCATTCACATCATAACCGCATCATGCCGCATTCATTAAGGCTAAATGTTGTAAATATTTGCATTCATATCGCATTTCATTTGCATTTGCTTCTTTGGGAACCACTGAATAATGTACCGTCTTGTCATAGGTGCATCAGAATGGAATTGAATAGCAAGACTTCACTCACTTCTCGCTTCCCAATTATGAAGAAAGTTGAGGTTGGTAGCCTGAGACAGTGTGCAGCCCTTATGGGCCCGATTGAGAGGGATTCCTTTGATCAGGCATATGGGAATATTCGCAGGCTTTTGCAGTTGAGTGTTCAAGAGGAGGCTCTTGTGGCTTTGAGCCGTTCTCGACGACGATGTGAGATGTTTCTTCTTCAAGAATTTTCAGCTATCACCTACATTAGAGGAATATGAGCAACTTTTGGGGTTCTCCAGATCTCATGCTAGACCTTACCAATATCAGGGACAATACTACACTGATGAGAAGCTTGCAATGTCGCTTAGGATTGGTGTGAACTAATTGAGGTTGCAAAAGTTAAAAAGAAATGGTATAGTTGGGTATCCGCAAGAGTATTTTGAGGGCCTGATGCAATCCTATGCCTTGGCTAAAAAGTGGGGTCCATTCAAGTTAGTGCTTGCTCTCACCATATTTGGGGTTGTTCTCTTTCCTCAAATAGAAAGGTATGTTGATGAAGATGCGATCGGTGCATTCTTGGCCTTCAAGGACACCAAGAACCCTATCAATCGTGCAGGCTCTTTGTTCTTGCTAACACATACCATGCTCTCACCTTCTGATCGGTTCCATAAAAAGAAGATGTGTCTTTCTTCTCATGTTCTCTATGTCCGCTCATTACCCATGTGATCCATAACCGAACGATGTTAGGGAGCGAATTTCTTATGCTCTAGGCCGTGAGGTGAAGGTCAAAGCGCTCGGAGTGGGTTGAGTTTCGAAAAACCTCAATGATCTCCAAACCGATGGTATACAAATTTGCTTGTTGGGATGACAGGACTGCGGTGGTATTAAGTCGTGGAAGCTTTCAAAAGCGTGCCTCTCATGGGGACTCGGGTGTATCAATTACAATCCTTCATTGGCCCTAAGGCAACTTCGCCATCCGATGAGGAACTCACCCTCCGAAAGCATGTTGTCCGTGTTTACCTCTATAAGGGGATGCCTAAATGCGGTGATTTGCTTCAAGAGTTCAAGCAATCATGGGAATCTGTAGTGCGAAAAGGAAATGAAGAGTCATCAAGAAGAACCAAAGTGACACCACCTTCAATCAATGGCTCAAGGAGAAGCTTCAAAGTACAAAATCACCGAGTCAAAGGACATTTCCCCCGAGGAGGAGATGCGAGCCTTATGTCCCTACCTATGAAGAGCTGAACGAAGTCAAATCCGCTTTAGCAAAGGTAGAAGAGGAAAAGAAAGCATTGCAGGCTAAGTTAGAGGAGATGGCTTTAGAGAAGGAAAAGCTAGAGGAAGAAAACAATGCCAAAATGATCGCTGTGGAAGAAAGTGTTAAGCGATTCAAGAAAGAAGAGCAAGGCAAGATAGAAGCCCAAAGATATCTGAAGGGGGCCAGAGAGGAGCTCCAAAGGTATAAACAGAAGACAAGGAAGGCACTTGAAGAAGCTGGACACTGGCCATTGAATTAGGACAAGAATCACATCTGGTGGCAGAGTTGAGGGGTCAGCTGAGAAACCTCGAGCGAGAAAGAGGTGCCATTGATGAGACTCTCAAAGAATATCAGCAAGCCTTGAGATTTGAAAGAGGAGTATTCGATGAATTGAAGAGGGACCTCCGTTGTCTAGAGGATGCCTACAGACAGGTCCGAGCTGAGAGCCAATATTGGGAAAAGCGCTTCCTAGATTTGATCGGAAAGATTGAAGATCAAGAGATCATTAAGGAGCTCAGGGATGAAATCCAGCTGTGGAAGAGCAAGTTCTCGAAGCTGACAGAGCTGGCCGGATCAAAGCTATGTTGGGGGTTCCCAAGAATCTGAGGATGGCTGAGGCTGAGATGCATTTCTTCAATACCCCACCCGAGGTGTACCAGTTTGTGAAGTACTGCAGAGCATTGATCACAGAGTTCAAGGAGCAGTCTCAAGGTGCAAGTGTCGGCAATAAAAGGAAGAGAGTTGGGGAGCTTGAAGCTATTTGTATTTGATTTGTTTACTTGTACTCTTCAGCTTAAGCGTTTATTTTGAGATTTGTATTCAAGAATATTGTACCTTTTCTTTATGAACATTGTGCTGTCTTTTCGCTTTAATGGAAATTGGTGAAGCTTTGAATTCTTGATGAATGAAGTATGCTATTTTGATTCCTCGTTTACTACAATTCCAAAATCAAAGAAATGTTTATGCGCTTATGACAAGACAAGGTGTTCTGTGTTTCCCGGCATCAAGCAAACATTGTGCATGAATACATTCATTCATGCATTCATTTTGATTCTTACGCAATAAATATTTAAATAAGCAGAAAAGGCACGCTGGTTCACTTTCACCGTTACAACACCCGGCTTCAAGCGAGATTAATGGCAAGTAATTCAGAGAATCCAGAGGTCGAGGTTGAGAGTCAGATGGATCCAGATGACCCGGTTATAGCAATACTCAACCCTAAGCAACTGGCTTAGGAGAACCAGGCCTTGAAAGATAAGATGGGTGCTATGGAGGCTCAGATGCATGAGATGATGGTCACGCTGCAAGGTTTAAAGAGTGGGAGAACTGCTGAGGGTGTCGCCGTAGTGGGTCCTGATGGCGTCACTTCTTTCGTTCCTCCTCGATGTCGCCAAACGCTACAATTGCGATCCCTCGGGATCCGGTCGGTCACCTGTTTCGCCGAGAAATGAATGTGTCAAGTCGGTACACTCCACAAAGATATCCCAGGGTATGCTGCGGGGTACATGCCGCGATCTGTTAGACCTACTCTGTTGGTGTGGCTGCACCTAATCAAGTCATCGCCACCGCGTGCGGGAGGCTCTTGGGAGGACCGCAAATTCGGACTCTAGCCCTCATGCGTGCTCGATCCTTCTCAGGGGCTTGCAAAGACGCCCTCAAAAAAAGCATTGCATCTCATCCATTCCATGATAAAAGATCAAACGATTTATCAAAAGTTTTTATCATGTTTTAACCAATGTTAACTCTCTGTGAAGCGTTCTTCCGATGAAGTATGCATGTCACGTGCGATTTCTCTTGTTTGAGTCGATCAATTTCCTTCATTTATCATCATTCCCCATCCAAGTCTAATCCCGCCCCGTCCACCCCTAAAGCGCATATTTTCTCCCATCGAGTACATACTTGACTTTTTTTGGTTCATTCTCGCTAACACTTTAAGTCATCCATCTTTGAGGGCAATTGCGTGATCACTAATTTCCTTATCGATTATCATATTCCTTTAGTGCAAGTCTTTCTAAAAAAAATATAATAAAAAAGGATCAAATAAGCTCGCTAGGTTGAAAACCCGCAAAGGGCGGTCTAGGCAAAAAAGAGCGCCCGATGGATTGAAAACTCGCAAAGAGCAATCCAGGCAAAAGTTAGGGCACAAAAATAAAAAAGAAAAAAAAAGAGCAAGCACATGAAGATAGATAAATTATTGTCCTAAAGTTAAGTCTTATAGAAATAAGCAATCGGGATTTGAAATGAAATTTGGTCATCTCTCCATACCCTCAAAAACCTAAAAGCACAAAAAGTCCATCTCCTACCCCTCTTAAGCCAAAGATTCAAAATTACAAAAACACCCTTTGTTACCCATCTTAAGCCGAGAAAAGCCCAAGATATCCCCATCACCCTAGACGAAGGTTAATTCCACATCAAAGATGGTATATCATTTTCACCCAAGTTAAAAGGAAAGGAAATTCACGAAAGGAGGGGAATAACAAAGTCTCAAAAAGGAGAATCCCAAAAACAAAGAAAGGAAGACAAAGGGAGTATAAATTGAGAGTCAATACATTTTTCCATAAAGCATAAGAGCTCCCCTTCAAAAAGGCCCTTAAATTCAATGGGTTCAGTCGTTTCCCCTTTCAAAAAACCCTCAATTCATTGGGTTTAACCATCTTTTCTTTCATAAAACCTTCAAACACCTCATCAAACCTAATAACCATTTCCTTCATAAACCACTGACCATCGGCCAACACCGAATAAGACCCATCCTCCCCATCAATCCCAAACACATCATTAAACTCAATCATCCCCTTCTCCACATCACAACCCTGAAAAGTCCATTTCGATCAATGACTAATTGCTTTCGTTTTCTCAAGTTTTAATCTTAGGACAAATAAGTTTATCCATTTACGATGTGTTTGCTCAAAAAGAAAAAAACAAACAAGCAGAAAAAAGAAAGCTGCTCAAAAAGAAAGAACAAACAATCAAAAAAGAAAGTTGGTAAAAAAGGAGAAGGACTTGCACTCCAAGATGCATGCATTAAAACAAGGTTTAGTGGTCACCAAGTGGGGCCTCCCCTCATACTAAAAAGTCAAAACTTTCATTGCATTTGAGTTGTTCTTAAAGAGAACCAAAAGTGTGTACTAGGGGGCATTCTCTTCACCTCTCACTCCACTCAACTTTGGGGAAGTTCGTTCATTGCCCACCCCATTCATATATCACCCTCAGTTCATAACCGTCACCATAACTCTGTCGCCTTTCACAACCCCCCTCAAGGAAACCATTTGAAATATCATTCGAAAGTGGGGCAGGTGCGTTCCCATTCCTTCACCTCATTCATTCCTATAAAACCTCACCGGGGCAGTCTCTCAACTCACTATCCTAAACAAAGCCTTGTCGTTCTAATTGGGGCAACTTTGTCCTTGTTATGACTGGGGCAACATCAAACTTTATGGGTTGAGACAAAATCTCTTTTGCTCCACCCTTCATTTCAAAAGCCGAAGCATTCCCAATTCATCATCTTCTACACCCCTAGTTGTTGTCACCACTAGACAGAGGCAAGCTGTTCACTCATCAAAGACCTGAATTGGGGCAATCTTGTATCTCTTGACCCCTCATGAGCTTCGGCAATAACCATGTCTGTCATTCCTTCACTTGCCATAAATGTCCATGCCCTAAACCAATTCCAAGTTAACTGACTCATTCATTCACATTTGCACTCCTATGCATGCTTACTAGACAATGCTTCAAAAAGAGAGAACACAAGTTGTTTACGTGATATCTAAAATTCAGTCATCATGGAAAGAAAGAGAAAACAAGTGAGGTTGTTTGTAAATAAAAACCTTGAGAACACCGGAGTTTGAATCAAATTCAATTTTTCAAATGGTCAATAATCATCTCGAGTCTCACATCTCATCATCACAAAAATGTTTACCTCATGCATCTAGGCATTTCAATATATTCATTATGGCATATGCATCAAAGCATTAAATTTGCATCTTCACATTTTTTGCATTCATCACATAGCAAAAAGACAAAGAAGCGTTCCACGTCAGTTGCACCATATTCATACCTGCATTTCATAGAGGAAAATAGTAAAGGAGAAAAAGCAGAAATCTTTTCATTGCATTGGCATCATATTAATGCTAGCATTTCCATAAAAGAAAAAGAACAAAAATCATTGCATCAAACATCAGAGCATCGCATCATATTAATGTTTGCATTTCAAAGAAGAAGCAAACACAAAAGAACACAACATCTTCATATCATTCAACATTCTCATATCATCCATACCATTCATCACCCCATGACATCAAACGGTACATTACGCTTTCAAATTCGCATCTCAGAAGAGCGAAAGAATAACAAAAGAAAAATGAGGATGAAAAATCAAACAGAAGAAACATCCCACCAAAATCAATCATTGCATCCATGTGCACCCAAATACCCAAGTGCATGCATTTCATGCACCACCCAAGAGAAAAGTTACTTCGGACCAGAGAGTCCCAAAATCTCATTTTTAGAAGGTCACCATGACACGGAGTTCGTAAACTCCATCAACCCAGAGTTCGTAAACTCCATCAACCCAGAGTTCGTAAACTCTATCAACCCAGAGTTCGTAAACTCCATCAACCCAGAGTTCGTAAACTCCATCAACCCAGAGTTCGTAAACTCCATCAGCCCAGAGTTCGTAAACTCCATCAACCCAGAGTTAGTGAACTCCCACAGAGTTAGTGAACTCCTTCCACAGATCACAACATCGTATGCGAGCACGCGATGGATCCATCGAACCGTTAAGTCCTTCCGGATTAGTTGTGTCGGCCTAGGGCACGGCGTAAATCCATTGATCAAATCGATTCGGACTGATGTTGATCGGCCGCTCGAAAAGGCCACCCCCAGAGCTCGGACTCGACAAGAGTCCGTTAGAAGGTTTTTAGGCAACCTCCGAATTCCCAATTTACTGCTTTTCCAAATTTACCGCTTTTCCCAATTTATTGCTTTCCCGTTAATGCGACAAGTGTTAACCCTCTCTCAAAAGGAAAATAACAAAAGATTTGAACTTTTAGGCGGACAAAATTAGTATTATTTCTATATCTTTATTTCCATTTCACCAACAAATATGAAAAGGCCAATTCATATTTTTGGCGAAATGTGAAATAAGAGAGGGCAAAATTAATACCCCAATTTTGTCCGCCCTTTTAACTTTAGACAATTTTAGGTTATCGGCTCAACTAAATCAAAATACCGTTGTTTAAATTAGGAGGAACGCGAATGATCGATCTTTTCGTATGCGTTCTTCAATTTAATCTTCAGTATTTGGGTTTAGTAAATCACATAAGTAGGTCTACCAAAAGTCGTTTTTTTTCTTTCTAGAAATTTAGCTCGTCTTTTCAGTTCAGGCTTAAGAATACAATTCTGAGTCGGTTTTAGTGTTTTTAGTTAATGAGCTCATTTATTCTATTTTGGGTCTCGTTTTAGCGTATTTGTCTGGTCGGGCCCGTTCTCGTCTTTGTGTTTGGCCCGACTCTTTTTCGTATTATTAATTTTATCTTGTGCAGTTAATTTATTTTGAGTATATATGTATAGTCCAAAAATGCCAAAAATTCTATTTAGTGTTATTTACAATTTAAAAGTGTTATATAATCCAAAAATGTCAAAAAAGAATCTATTTAATTTTTATTACAAATTAGAAGTGTTCAAATGTCCAAATGTCAGAAAAATACAAAAAATAATAACACATAATGTACAAAAATAATTAAATCCGAAAATACAAAAAATAAAAAAAGGCAAAGAAGACAGCAAATGCTGGGTTCCAAAGAATGCTCTCCAGCAAATTGGGCACGATCCGCTCAAACACGAAAAAGCAGTCAAGGCCCGTTCAAAATCATTAATTACTAGACCTAGAATTTCGATATAAAAAGCAGTCAACAGCAGCAGTACAGGGCAGACACGAATTTCAAAGAAAACGACTGCACAGAAATTAGGGTCTCACTGCGAAACCCTAATCAGTAAAACAACACAGACACCTCCAATCTTCACAAAACCATATTCAGCCACACCACCAACAACCACCACCCAAACAACCACCATCACCACCACCCAAACAACCACCATCACCAACCCCAGCAACCACCCCTCACCTAACCCCCCACACCACCGTCGGCCTCCCTCTCAAAAACCACCCAAACAACCACCATCACCACCACCCAAACAACCACCATCACCAACCCCAGCAACCACCCCTCACCTAACCCCCCACACCACCGTCGGCCTCCCTCTCAAAAACCACCCAAAATCACCACAACCTCATCCAACCACCACAAACCGTCGCGTAAACCAGCCCCCTCCCTCTCACAGCCACAAACCGAAACCCCTCATCCCCCAAACCAAAAACAAACCAGAAATCCAATGAAGGAGAGGAGAAGAGAAGAACCAAAAACAAAATCAGAAACGAAAAAGCGCAGAAAAAAAAGGAAATCACCGGCGGTGTTCCCATCTCCGGTGTCGTCTTCTCCTCTCGCCGTCGTCACCTCCACTATCACCGACCACGCCGTTCTCTCCCTCTAACTCTCTCGCAGACCACGCCGTCGCCTCCGTCTCTCTCTCTCTCGCCGTAAAAGCCGGCGAAGTTTCCGCCGGAATCCTCACTCTCTCTCGCGGCTGCGGTCTCGCGGCTGCGGTGCCGCTAGGTGAAGGGGAAGGGATCAGATTTTAGGTTTAGGGTTTTTTGGTGTTGGGCCTATATGGCCTGTCTTTGTTTTCATTTTTATTATTTTTATTTTTTGTTCAGAACGCTAATCGCACCCCCTTACTTACGCCGCACACCTCCCCACTTAAGCCCGGGCCGCATACCGGCTCTCCTATGCGAATTGGGCTTACTGTTTACACCCCCTGTTTAGTTATACCACCCCCCGTAACTAATGACACCCCCATTTTGCAATTTCTCACCCTTTTTCTCGTTTTTTTTAACTCGAATACGTTTCATTAAATCCAAAACTTTGTTAGTGGCCATGCGAATCCTTTGCTTGCATGATCATTAACAATGTGGACCTAGTGATGATCACTTGGAGCCTTTGCTCAATTGATCATCATGAATGCCTAATTTTTCTAAATACTTTTCATTAAATCAAAACTTTGTTAGTGGTCATGCGAAGCCTTTGCTTGCCTGATCATTAACAATGAGGACCTAGTGATGATCACTTGGAGCCTTTGCTCAATTGATCATCATGAACGCCTAATTTTTCCAAAGACTTTCAATCAAAAAACTTTGTTAGTAGTCCTGCGAAGCCTTCGCTTGCATGATAATTAACAATGAGGACCTAGTGATGATCACTTGGAGCCTTTGCTCAATTGATCATCACAAATGCCTAATTTGTCTAAAAAACTTTCAATGAATCAAAAAAAAAGTTTGTTAGTAGTCCTGCGAAGCCTTTGCTTGCTTGATTATTAAAAATGGAGTGCTAATGGTGGTCACTTGGAGCCTTCGCTCAATTGATCATCATGAAAGCTCAGTTTTCACAATTAAACAAAATAAAAATAAAAAAACTAGAACTACGTAGCTTTGAATTCTCCATCGCACCTGGAGATACGTAGGAGCGGATCCCCTCCGTCAAGCACAACAAACTAAAAACATTTTTCCTTTCAAAGAAAAATCCAAAGCGGCTAACTCTCGTCAAGCGCCGCAAAATAAAAAATTCATTAGGTCTTTTCAATCAAAGGCAAATTCAAGTATTTTTCAAATCAACACTTAATACCACACGTTTAATTAAAGGTTCCCTTTCAGTAGAAAGGAGGTGTGGGGTGCTAATACCTTCCCCATGCCTAACCGACCCCAGAACCCAAATCTTAGGTTTTCCAAAAGACCATCCGCCTTCCAAAAGGTTTTTCTTCAATATTTTCCTTATAAAAATATTGGTGGCGACTTCATTGTTCTAAAAGGTTGTAAACGAAGAAAAACCCCTCGGGGACTTTTTCGGGCGCAACACCCGTGAGCTATGTTTAGTCCCAGATTTGGTTTTACCACCGAAGTTCAAAGCTCCTGAGGTAGACAAGTGCTGAGGATCGGCTGTCCCGAGAGCCATGTTACAATGTTTGTCAGAAAAATGGGTCCTTATGCCAATGATGACAAGCTCATTGACATTGCTTCAAAAGCAGATCTGGTGGAGCTCCTCTAGATTGGTATATGAAGTTGCAATCCTCTGAAATTCGTTGTTGGAAGGATTTGTCTGAAGCTTTCATGAGACAGTATAAGTACAACATGGACATGGCTCCGGATAGGTCACAGTTGCAGCACATGAGTAAGGGCGAAAAGGAGACTTTCAAGGAGTATGCTCGAGAAATGGCGGCACACCGCCTGCCAGTTCAACCTCCTCTCGATCGAGAAGGAAATGGTATACATGTTCCGGAAACCACCGCAAAGAATTTATTATGATCGGTGATCACAAGTGTTTCAACTAGCTTCTCTGATATGATAGTCTTCGGGGAAAGACTCGAACATGGCCTTCGGAGTGGGAAGATCTCGAATCACCTCAGTAATGCAGGAAATTCTGGCGGTTCAAACACTCAGAAGAAGTACCAGCCCCATTTCACTAAGAAGAAAGAAGGAGAAACTAATGTCATCTCAGGGGGAAATTCATCTTTTGGTACCCTCTACCACAACCTGGCTCCATTCCATTCTGCGCTCGGTGCCACCCGCCCGAGGCGATGTGATCCACAAGGCCAGTGGTTACCGGTTCAAGAAGCGGACGATTTTGACCCAATCAGATGACATACGCGAGTTGTTTAATCATTTGACTTCCAACAACCTGATCAACACTCGGCCAATGAAAGTCGTTCAGCCACCATTTCCCAGAGGGTACAATGCTAATGCTACCTGCAGTTTCCATGAAAACGGGGTCGGTCATGCTGTGGAAGAATGTAAAGCCTTTAAACATGTGGTGCAAGACTTGATAGATGCTGGTTGGATCTCGTTTAAGCAGAACAACCCGAATACAACAATCAATCCTTTGCCAGTCATCGGGAGTTTGCCAACGCTATAGAAAGTCTCGTCGGGAATTGGTAAGAGATGCGTGAGAAGATCAAAACTCCATTGAGTGTTATCTACGTATTTGAGTTATGTCGGGCTGAGGTTGTTAAGAGGGGGTGTTGCCACGAAGAAGGGTGTGCTGACTCTTTATGCGTGAGAGATTGTGAAAGCTTCAAGATGATCCTGCAGGACCTGATGGATCGGTATGTGGTCCAGATAGGAACCCATGGTATGGAAGATGAAGTGTTGACTCTACATTCGGACAGTGGTAGGGAGACCAAAAAGCCAATTGAAATTCTGTGCAATCCTGATCCGAGATTAGTTCAAGACGAGGTTCGACCAATAGCCACTAAAGACCCAGTTCCCTTCTCATGCAAGGAAGAAATCAATGAAGACGTAACAGTAGTGCCTACAAAAGAGGGATGTTGGGATACCCTAGGGGAGCCCAGTGGAAAGTTTGATTACTTGGTCAGATATGATGCTCCTGAGAGTGCTCGAATCCGAATGGAAGATATCCAGCCTATAGGATGGGGTGAAGAAGATGAGCAACACCCCCAAGTGGCTGTCATCATGGATAGCTCTGAATCTGAAGAGGTGTGGACACTATACCCTGACGAAGATAGAGGAATCAGTAAGCCCATTGAAATCCCTTACAATTTCAATCCCAGATTGGTGCGAGCAAATGCTCAACCGATAGTGATTGAAGTGCCAGCTCCATTTCTTTATGAGTCAAATAAGGCAGTCCCATGGAAATACACAGCAGAATGCTCTCCAAACGCTACCACTGTGACCAACATAGTAGGATTAAGTGGGATCACAAGAAGCGGAAGGGTGTATGCTCCAGAAACCCTTCGGGCAGAAACATCTAGAGAGGCTGAGAAGAAAATTTGTAGGGAGAAAGGAAAAGAGCCAGAGGTTGCTCCAGAGAAAGTAATGGAAAAAGAAGCAAATGAATTCCTGAAGATCGTCCGGCAAAGTGATTATCGAGTGGTTGATCAGTTGAAGCAGACACCATCCAAGATATCCATGCTATCATTGTTGCTCAGCTCGGAAGCACACAGAGCAGCTTTGATGAAAGTGTTCAGCGAAGCCCATGTTGCAGCGGATATCTCAGTGAATCAGTTTGATGGGATTGTGGAGAACGTAGTGGCTGCAAATCACCTAACATTTGCTGATGATGAGTTGCCTTCGAGTGGAAAAGAGCACAATCAAGCTCTGCATATCTCGGTAAAATGTGGAGATTATGTGCTGGCCAGAGTATTAATTGACAATGGGTCTTCATTTAATGTAATGCCAAGGTCAACTATGGATAAGTTGGATGTTGATTGCTCTTACATGAAACCAAGTTCGACGCTGGTGCGAGCATTTGATGGGTCCAAAAAGGAAGTGCTGGGAGAGATGGAATTTCCCATCCAGATTGGTCCTGAAGTCTTCTGTATCAATTTCCAAATCATGGACATTACCTCTTCATATAGTTGTCTGCTACGAAGACTCTGGATCCATATGGCTGGGGCAATCCCTTCTTCTCTACACCAACGGGTCAAATTTATGGTTGATGACAAGGTTGTGGTAGTATTTGGTGAGGAAGAGACTCTGGTTAATAAGCCATCAGAGTTCAAATATGTGGAAGCCGCTGAAGAGTCTTTGGAAACAGCCTTTCAGTCCTTGGAGATCGCCAATTCAGTATTTGAAAGGACCAAGGAAGAGGAGATGATCGCTAAATTATGTTGGCCCAAGGATACTGGGTTGGTTACGGCTTAGGGAAAGTGCAGTCGTGGAATTTTGGCTCCCATCCGGTGAAGGAAAACAAGGACCGCTTGGGGCGGGATACACTTGCAAGTGAGGAGGAAAGACGGATAATGGTGGACGAACGAAAGAGCAGATGGTTAGCCAAATCCAGAGGTGAAGATCCATGGCCCCAGAGGATCCAAATTTGTGACATCGATCGAGTTTTGTGAGTCTTTGGTTTATTGGATCCTAACCAAGTTCTTTGTCCTCGGAGATGGTTACGAGTCCGAAAAGGGTGGGGCGAGTCAGTTTCGTCATTGCGACACCGGTGAAGAGTTAAAGAATTGGAAGGCTGCTGATTCTCCTGTGACTTTTAATTTAAAGTAATCATTTGTAATGCAACCCCGTGGCTCTGCCCAAGGCCATAGGATCAGTTGTTAAGGGCACACATGTTTTTATTTTCTAAATCATCATCATCAATAAAAACGTTTGTTTTGAATTTCTCAATCAATAAAGATCATTTTCTCTTCATTACATGAGTCTTTTACGTGTTTGTTATTTGTTTGTTTTCTTGTTTCGCCTTTCATTACGCTTTTTCGCCCGGCAAAATGCGGATCCACAACAATAGTCTCGAAAGCAGCGGTGTCAACGATCCACCTTTTGACTTTGATCACCCTATCAATCAAGTGAGGGGATGTTGAGGAAGGCGGGAAGCTCCTCCGAACTCATGAGGTTAATGGAACAAGAAGAAAGGGTAATTCAAACCACACGAAGAATCTATGAAGTGATCAACTTGGGTACAGATTGAGAATAAGAAAGAGGTCAAAGTGGGTACCACCATGAGTGAGGAAGATCGCATGAAGTTGGTTCAATTTGTTGCCACGATTATGTGGATGTGTTTGCATGGTCCTACCAAGATATGCCCGGGTTGGACACCGACATTGTGGTACACAAGTTACCAGTCAAGCCCGAATGCCCGCTTGTCAAACAGAAGTTGAGAAGGATGAAGCTGGAGATGTCCCTCAAAATCAGAGACGAAGTGAAGAAGCAATTTGATGCAGGGTTCCTAGCAGTGGCCAAGTACCCGCAGTGGGTTGCCAATATTGTCCCAGTTCCCAAGAAGGATGGGAAGATCAGAATGTGTGTTGACTACTGAGATTTGAATCGTGCCAGTCTTAAAGACGATTTTCCTTTGCCTCACATTGATGTCTTAGTGGATAGTACGACTCAACACTCTTTATTCTCCTTCATGGATGGATATTCGGGATATAATCAGATCAAGATGGACCCTGAGGACATGGAAAAGACAACTTTCATAACACTTTGAGGAACATTCTGTTATAAGGTCATGCCATTCGGTTTGAAGAATGCTGGCGCAACCTACCAGAGGGCCATGGTCACCTTATTCCATGATATGATGCATAAAGAGATTGAGGTTTATGTTGATGACATGATCGCAAAATCTAAAACCGACAAAGAGCACGTTGTCAATTTGCAGAAACTCTTTGAACGGTTGAGGAAATATAAACTCAAGCTAAACCCAACCAAGTGCACGTTTGGGGTGAGATCAGGGAAGTTGTTAGGCTTCATTGTCAGCCAGAAGGGAATTGAGGTTGATCCAGACAAAGTCAAAGCCATTCTCGAGATGCCAGTGCCCAAAACAGAAAAAGAAATCTGTGGTTTCCTCGGAAGGTTGAATTACATCTCCCGGTTCATCTTCCAATTGACTGCCACTTGCGAGCCAATTTTCAAATTGCTATGCAAAAATCAAAAGTCGAAGTTGAATGATCAGTGTCAAGCAGCCTTTGAGAAAATCAAGGTGTACTTGCAGAATCCACCAGTCTTAATGCCACTTGTGTCAGGCAGGCCTCTCATCTTATACCTTACAGTGCTAGATAATTCAATGGGCTGTGTGTTGGGGCAGCACGATGAATCCGGGAAAAAGGAGCATGCAATATACTATCTAAGCAAAAAGTTCATCGATTGTGAGACAAGATATTCTATCTTTGGAAAAGACTTGTTGTGCCCTAGTTTGAAATTTGCTCATCGTTTAAAGCGTTACATCTTTGAGTCACACAACTTGGTTGGTGTCAAAATGGATCCAATCAAGTACATATTTGAGAAGCCAGCTCTTACGGGGACGAATTGCTCGTTGGCGGATGCAATTGTCGAATACGATATCTCGTGACGCCACACAAAAGGCGGTTAAAGGTAGTGCACTTGCCGAGTATTTGGCATGTCACCGATTCCGGACTACCAACCAATGCGGCATGATTTTCCCGATGGCGATATTATGGCTTTGTTCGGCGAGGAAGTCCCAAGAAAGTGAAAGATGGAGAATGATATTCGATGGTGCGTCAAATGTATGGGGGCACGGGGCGGCGTGTGTTGATATCTCCTGACAACCGCTTTATTCCTGTCACTGCAAGATTGAGTTTCTATGTCACGAATAACATAGCTGAATATGAAGCGTGCATCCTAGGTATTCAGGCAGCCCTAGAATGGAAAGTTAAAAGGCTAGATGTGTATGGGGATTCAGCCCTGGTTATTCATCAAGTAAGAGGCGATTGGGAGACCAGAGATCCTAAACTGATTCCTTATTGTGATTATATGCAAGAGTTGATGAAATCTTTTGATGAAATCACCTTCAAGCATATCCCTCGAGGTGAAAACCAGTTGGCCGATGCATTGGCAACGCTGTCCTCTATGTTCAATGTCAGCTGTGACAAGAGCCTGACTAATATCGTAAGTCAAAGACCGGAGTTCTCACTGCGCATCACTATTGCACAGCAATAGATGAGGAACTTGACGAGAAGCCTTGGTATCATGACATCAAACAATACATCACTAATCAGGAATACCCACCTGGGGCATCAGAGAATGACAAGAGAACTCTCAGAAGATTGTCAAGGAATTTCTTCTTGAGTGGTGAAGTTCTCTACAAAAGAAACTATGATATGGTTCTCCTGAGGTGTGTGCGCCAAAGAAAAGCTGAAAGATCATGAGAGATGTGCACGAGGGCTCGTTCGGAACCCATTCCAGTGGACACACCATGGCTAGAAAGATCCTAAGGGCGGGTTATTACTGGCTCCAGATGGAATCAGACTGTTATAGCTTTGTAAGGAAGTGCCACAAATGCCAGATCTATGCTGATCATATCCATGTGTCGCCTGCCAAATTAAATGTTTTGACTGCATCTTGGCCGTTTTCAATGTGGGGAATGGATGTTATTGGTCCTATTGAACCCAAAACGTCAAATGGGCATCGCTTCATTCTGGTTGCAATTGACTACTTCACCAAGTGGGTTGAAGCTGCCTCATACTCCAGTATAACCAGTTCAGTGGTTGCCAAATTTGTAAAGAAAGACCTAATTTGCCGCTATGGTCTTCCACACAAGATCATCACTGATAACGGGTGCAACCTGAACAGTAAAATGATGAAGGACCTGTGCAAAGAATTCAAAATTCAGCATCATAATTCCTCTCCCTACCGCCCAAAGATGAATGGGGCAGTAGAAGCAGCCAACAAAAACATTGAGAAAATTGTGCAAAAGATGGTGGTAACCTACAAGGATTGGCATGAATTGCTTCCCTTTGCTTTGCATGGCTACCATACTTCAGTGCGCACTTCAACTGGGGCAACCCCTTTCTCTCTGGTATATGGGTCGGAAACAGTCCTCCCTATCGAGGTTGAGATACCCTCACTGCGGGTCTTGATGGAAACCAAGTTGGAAGAAGCCGAGTGGGTACAAGCCCGTCTGGATCAGCTAAATCTCATTGAGGAGAAAAGAATTGCAGCCTTGTGTCACAGGCAACTGTACCAACAGAGAATGAGAACGGCTTTCGACAAGAAAGTCCGACCTCGTGAATTCAAGCAAGGGGATCTGGTACTCAAGAAGATTCTGCCCATCCAAAGTGACCCCTGTAACACCCCTTTTCTACCCCTTAATTTACACGTCATTATCAGAGTAATTTCATTTTCAAAAATATAAATTTATTGGATAGAAAGGAAATGCCACATCGTCATAAGCAAAAACTCATCGTTTGCACCATCAAGGTTTGTGCAACAACGCAATCGTCACAAAACTTAAATTTCAAAATAATGTTATCACAGCGGAAATAAATGATGACTCACTAGTCCACTCAAACACGTCTCATAATCATCAAAATAAATAATTCATACAGTTAATTGATTCATAACAAATCCGACTACGCCCCCTAGGTGCTACAGTATCAGAGAGCGACTCGACAACCTCCCAACAGCTACTAAAGAAGGCAGCAGAACCTTCACTCGCGGTTACATGCAGCGTTGCCACCATAGAGCAACATTCCAAGCAGAAAGGGTGAGTCTTCAAACAGCATAAGAGCATAAATAATAATCAATATATTAAAGGACAATATCTATAACTACCACAGCACACTTAACGTCGCATTACAACCATCACAGAACAACATCGGCAACCAACATCAAAACACATCACAAACAACTACATCATTCAAATGCACATATATGAAAATGCAACCCACGTCGCCGGGCATATGCATGAGGTACCATCGTCGCAAAAATACAATCGTTCCTAGCCGTCTCTCCCTCTTCCCTTTGCACGCTCCCTCTCTTCCTTTCTTCTTTTCTTTTCTTTCTCTCCAAGTTTCTAATAACTAACCCTAGCTTAAGTCATGGGTTCTCTTACTTGGGCCCTTCTCACCACCCGGTTGATTACTAACGCTACTCCTTTTTCCTAGTTAAATTACCACTCACTTCTTTACTATTCACCACTCTTCCTTTAAGTTAATTACTCTATTATTATTTTAAAACAACCCACCAAACACTACTTAATTAATTAATTAAATAAACGTTTTGAATTATTTTTGGGGCGTTACAACTCTCCCCCACTTAAAATATTTTCGTCCTCGAAAATTTTAACTCACATGAACTTGTCTATGCTCTAGGCTACTCATACTTAAGGTTACACCTAACCCACCCAACGGCAACCAAACAAAATTCACAACAACGATCCTGGTCGAAAACCGACAGGGGACACAGAGAAACTCACCAGGCAACACATCACAATCCTAACAGTTAACACTGTATTTAAACGTACCTCAATCGCTACCATCATTCCTCCGTAGATTCAGCACCCGCCAAAACAAACACTCTCCCACTGGACTTCTCCTTCTTCGGCTTCGGGCACCTAGAACTAACGTGTCCCACCTCTTCACAGTTGAAACAGACCACATCCTTACGGTCACAATCAGTTGCTATGTGGCCCTCTCTACCACATCGGAAACACCTTTTCACCTCAGGCTTGCACTCGAAACTTTTGTGTTCGGGCTTCCCGCACTTGTAGCACACAACTTTCTCAGGGGCATCTCCCCCACTTGGCTTAGACCCTTCAGTTAACTTTCCTTTGCCCTTACCCGAAGACACCTCATATGGTTTGTCACGACTCGAAAGGTTCTTCTTCTTCTCTCTCATAACTCTGGAGAAGGCATTAGTGTCCTCCTCAAAAATCCTGGCGCTATTAACTAACAAGGGGAACACACGAATTTGTTGATACCCTATGGCTCTCTTAATATCGGCACGCAACTCGTTTTCGAACTTAACACATTTGGAGAACTCAGCACCCTCCCCATCATAGTGCGGATAAAACTTGGACAACTCAGTAAATTTTGCAACATATTCAGTTACAGACATGCTACCTTGTTCAAGCCTCAGAAACTCAACCTCCTTCTTTCCGCGGACATCTTAGGATAGTATTTCCTCCTGAACTCCCTCTCGAAACACGGCCCAAGTAATTTCCTCATTTGGCGACCACTAATCTTTGCCTATCCGCCTCCACGACCATCGCCTCCTTCTTCAACATGTGCGTACCATAACGAACTTTCTGAGCATCGGTACAATCCATAACGCGGAAAATTCGCTCCATCTCCCCCAGCCACTCAAGGGCACCATCAGGGTTGTACCCGCCTTCGAAAGATTAGTGGTCCATCACCAATAGCATTGGGTATGTTACCCACAACTCCAAAGAATAGCTCGCAAGCGCAAGCAAGCGGCATCGTTCGAATCCGCCCCGCCATTCTAGCACTGCAACGGAAAACAAAAATCAGAAACGAGTAACACAGCTCAAATGTTACTCAACTTGACGACTCAACCACCGGCCGGACAGACCGAACTGCTTTGATACCAATAATGTAACACCCCTTTTCTACCCCTTAATTTACACGTCATTATCAGAGTAATTTCATTTTCAAAAATATAAATTTATTGGATAGAAAGGAAATGCCACATCGTCATAAGCAAAAACTCATAAATCGCACCATCAAGGTTTGTGCAACAACGCAATCGTCCACAAAACTTAAATTTCAAAATAATCTTATCACAATGAAATAAATGATGACTCACTAGTCCACTCAAACACGTCTCATAATCATCAAAATAAATAAGTCATACAGTTAATTGATTCATTAACAAATCCGACTACGCCCCTAGGTGCTCTGAAGATCGAGAGCGACTCGACAACCTCCCAACAACTACTAAAGAAAGCGCGAGAACCTTCACTCGCGGTTACTGCAGCGTTGCCACCATAGAGCAACATTCCAAGCAGAAAAGGTGAGTCTTCAAACAGCATAAGAGCATAAATAATAATCAATATATTAAAGGACAATATCTATAACTACCACAGCACACTTAACGTCGCATTACAACCATCACCGAACAACATCGGCAACCAACATCAAAACACATCACAAACAACTATATCATTCAAATGCACATATATGAAAATGCAACCCACGTAGGGCATATGCATGAGGTACCATCGTCGCAAAAATACAATCGCCGCTTTGAGCATAGCTCCTACGCGCAGCCATATCGTCGCCGAATACGTTATGATATGTATGAGACTCTATGCATCACTCATCAAATCAATCAACATAAATCAACAATTACACATCACCACACAACTTTCCCCAACGTCGCTTTTGGCCATACCCGCCCAAAATGTCATTATCATCGCTTTTATATCATCCTCATAAACATCATCATCATCGTCGCAATTGTATCATTATCATGAACATCATCATTATCATCGCAACCATAAAACACTCATAGAGTGTATTCGTCATATTCATCAAAATCATATATATATATATATATATATATCACATCATCATAATCACTCATAGAGTGAACTCGTCATATTAAATCAAAACCATCTAGCAACATCATCACGGATCATACTTTTTTTCTCATCATCATTGAGCATATATAGATATATTTTTAGTTGTCTTTTAGCTTAGTGTGTTATAAAATAGTGAACTGATTGACTATGGGATTACTCAGGTAACTGATACTACTTGCAACAGGCATTGGCCACCTTTGCAAGACACTCTCAGTGATGCCCTTGTAAATACACGTGAAAGAAATTCGGACCTTAGTGGTAAACCACAATCTAGCCATAGTCAATTAGCACACTAGTAGTATAACCTTTCACCGAGACTCATTTATATAAACGTAGTATCACAATTTTTTTTTTGTTAAGAGTCGTCACGTTTCAATTCGGGAAAACACTTCATCTTTAAGCTTAGACACCCACATTGGAAAACGAGGAACATCACATTTCTCAAAGTTGGAAAACATTGCAATTTAATTTGTATAAACGGCAACACAAAACAGTTTATTTTGCCTTAAAAATAAAATATTCAGTTAGGCCTCTGAATAAGCTTTCCAACGCATCTTAGAACACCTCAATCGGGTTCCCGGTTCGCAAGATATCGATTTTTCAAAAAGCGTGACAAAGACTTTAAAGAAAATAGTGAAAAACAGTTGACTCGCGCTCCGAGCGCGCGAGTCGCGCGCGTCGGGGGCGCGATTGGGCAGGAAATCAGATCTTTTGCGCAGCACACTTGCGCCGAGTGCAACTTAAGCGCAAGTGAGGCGCGACAAGCAGCAGAAACATCAAATTGTGCGAGAAAATTCAGATCTTCAACACCAAAAACACATTTTATTCACCAAATCACTCATCACCTCATCACTAAGGGTTCATCAAGAACAATTAACATTTTATCAACAACATCAAAGTCATCAATTCAGATCACAAACATCAAAATTCAGCAATCATCTCAATAATTCCTCAGCAACATCAACAATCATCAATTTTATATTACAACATCAAAAGTCATCCATAAATCATTCAATTCTTCAACCACTCATTAGACACCAAACATTAACGAATCATCAACAAACAAACATCAATAAATCCTCGACAACAAGCATCACAACTCATCTTAAATTCACAACAACACCAAAAATTCAACAAAATAATTAAACGTAATAACTAATACCGCCTAGGTGTCATAGGACTACCCTCCCATATATTGACCATTATATAAACCCTTATAATGCGAGACTCCCTTACCTCGAATACGTAAGCTCAGTGAGAAGACGTATGAGAGCACCGATTTGAGTAACTACAGCAACACGACGATCTCCTCTTCTATTTCTCTCCCTTCCCTTTGCGCCCAACTCCTTCTCCTCCTCCTCTCTCTCTCTCTCTTTGTTTTTTTCCTAGTCGTCTCTCCTCTTCCCTTTGCACGCTCCCTCTCTTCCTTTCTTCTTTTCTTTTCTTTCTCTCCAAGTTTCTAATAACTAACCCTAGCTTAAGTCATGGGTTCTCTTACTTGGGCCCTTCTCACCACCCGGTTGATTACTAACGCTACTCCTTTTCCTAGTTAAATTACCACTCACTTCTTTACTATTCACCACTCTTCCTTTAAGTTAATTACTCTATTATTATTTTAAAACAACCCACCAAACACTACTTAATTAATTAATTAAATAAACGTTTTGAATTATTTTTGGGGCGTTACAACCCCGAGGAAGTGGACACCCACTTATGACGGCCCGTATGTAGTCAAGAAAGCCTTTTTCGGAGGGCGGCCGACACTCACAAACATGGGCGGAGAAGACCTCAAGAACTCGGTCAATGCAGACTCAGTGAAGAAATATTATGCCTTAAAGAAATAAGTGAAAAAAGAGAAAAAACGAGCCAAGTAAGAATTCGCTCGCTAGGTTGAAAACCCGAAAGGGCGGCCTAGGCAAAATCAGAGTGACCCGGTGGATTGAAAACCCGCAAAGGGCGATCCAGGCAAAAATTAGGGTCAGAAAACTTGAGCATGAAAAGTAAAGAAAGGCATACAACTCCCGAAGACTTGGATGAGGAGTGATCAAGGTTAAGGACACAAATGTTGGCACTGCCTGAGAGACTGACGATGTAATTCAGCTTCTCTATTGTTTTTTTCGTGTCTTTTTGTAGTTTAAAAACTTTCAAATGTATTGAACAGTCGTCGTAACATTCTGTACGATCGGCTTCTACATCAATAAAGCTCAATTTTCTCATGTCTTGTTTGTTGTTATTTCTGCTTTTTCTGCTCAAAATAAGTGTTTTATGATGATGATGATGATCCTGAACTGTAAAACCTGTGAATACATCATAGAGCATTACAAATCATTGCGAAATCTTTAAAAGTCACGGGAAACAAGCGATTTCCTAAAGAAAATCAATCTTACTAAGAAATTTGCCTCATGAGACCATTCCGGATGGCGAACCATAAAGCAAACTTTGCGTTCGATTCATGAGCCTTGCGGTCTCCATCGGCTTCTCGGTCTCTCGTGCAGAGTATCGGAGTCGGTTGAACCGAAGAAAAGAATAAGCGTTTGTCAAAAAGCGAAAACAAATGATCGTAAAAAGAAAGGCGATCAAAAAAAAAACAGAAAAATCAAACGACCGGAAAAAAGAAAGCTGGTCAGAAAAGAATTAAAAAAAAAAAAACAAAAGAAAACAGTCTATCACATGCATCATCACACCAAAATCATAACATTGCATGCACTCGCATAACATGTTCCTGCATAACATGCCCTTGCATAACATGCACCCATGCTTCATGCATCATCCCTTGCATCAACTGACATATGCAGGTACCTCAATTCAGTGCGCCAACAATAGCTATCTCAATCAGTCAATCAACAGGATTTGCTAATCCCTTCTCGCGTGTCCCTTCAGGACCAATGCGTCCCTTCAAGATCCCGTCGTCATCGAGCACCGACGAATCATCAGACCCTGGGGTCCTTCAATTTAGTTCAAATCAACAGTCCAAGCAGCGACTTTGAACTCGACCTTCATCTCGCCAAGTCATCACGGAGCATGACAGATCAGCCCTTCAGACCTCGTGTCCTTCATTTCGCCAAGTCATCACGGAGCATGACGGATCGGCCCCCCAGACTTCGCGTCATATTCGTCAAAACCATCTAGCAACATCATCACAGTCATACTTTTTCTCATCATCATTGAGCATATATAGATATATTTTCAGTTGTCTTTTAGCTTATTGTGTTATAAAATAGTGAACTGATTGACTATGGGATTACTCGGAGTAATTGATACTACTTGCAACGAGGCATTGGCCACCTTTGCAAGACTCTCGGTGATGCCCTTGTAAATACACCGTGAAAGAAATTTCGACCTTAGTGGTAAACCACAATCTAGCCATAGTCAATTAGCACACTAGTAGTATAACCTTTCACCGAGACTCATTTATATAAACGTAGTATCACAATTTTTTTTGTTAAGAGTCGTCACGTTTCAATTCGGGAAAACACTTCATCTTTAAGCTTAGACACCCACATTGGAAAAAGAGGAACATCACATTTCTCAAAGTTGGAAAACATCGCATTTTAATTTGTATAAACGGCAACACAAAATAGTTTATTTTGCCTTAAAAATAGAATATTCAGTTAGGCCTCTGAATAAGCTTTCCAACGCATCTTAGAACACCTCAATCGGGTTCCCAGTTCGCAAGATATCGATTTTTCAAAAACGTGACAGCACTTTAAAGAAAACAGTGAGAAAACAGTGAAAAACAGTGACTCGCGCTCCGGAGCGCGAGTCGGGCGCAACTGGGGCGCGATTGGGCAGGGAAATCAGGCTGTTGCGCAGCACACTTGCGCCTGGAGCGCAACTTAAGCGCAAGTGAGGCGCGATTGGGCAGCAGAAACATCAAATTGTGCAGAAAAAATTCAGATCTTCAACACCAAAAACACATTTTATTCACCAAATCATTCATCACCTCATCACTAAGGGTTCATCAAGAACAATTAACATTTTATCAACAACATCAAAGTCATCAATTCAGATCACAAACATCAAAATTCAGCAATCATCTCAATAATTCCTCAGCAACATCAACAATCATCAATTTTATATTACAACATCAAAATTCATCCATAAATCATTCAATTCTTCAACCACTCATTAGACACCAAACATTAACGAATCATCAACAGCAAACATCAATAAATCCTCGACAACAAGCATCACAACTCATCTTAAATTCACAACAACACCAAAAATTCAACAAAATAATTAAACGTAATAACTAATACCGCCTAGGTGTCATAGGACTACCCTCCCATATATTGACCATTATATAAACCCTTATAATGCGAGACTCCCTTACCTCGAATACGTAAGCTCAGTAGAAGACGTGTGAGAGAGCACCGACACCAGTAACTACAACAACACGACGATCTCCTCTTCTCTTTCTCTCCCTTCCCTTTGCGCCAACTCCTTCTCCTCCTTCTCTCTCTCTCTCTCTCTTTGTTTTTTTTTCCTAGCCGTCTCTCCCTCTTCCCTTTGCACGCTCCCTCTCTTCCTTTCTTCTTTTCTTTTCTTTCTCTCCAAGTTTCTAATAACTAACCCTAGCTTAAGTCATGGGTTCTCTTACTTGGGCCCTTCTCACCACCCGGTTGATTACTAACGCTACTCCTTTTTCCTAGTTAAATTACCACTCACTTCTTTACTATTCACCACTCTTCCTTTAAGTTAATTACTCTATTATTATTTTAAAACAACCCACCAAACACTACTTAATTAATTAATTAAATAAACGTTTTGAATTATTTTTGGGGCGTTACAACTCTCCCCCACTTAAAATATGTTCGTCCTCGAAAATTTTAACTCACATGAACTTGTCTATGCTCTAGGCTACTCATACTTAAGGTTACACCTAACCCACCCAACGGCAACCAAACAAAATTCACAACAACGATCATGGTCGAAAACCGACAGGGGACACAGAGAAACTCACCAGGCAACACATCACAATCCTAACGATTAACATCGTATTTAAACGTACCTCAATCGCTACCATCATTCCTCCGTAGATTCAAAGACACCGCCAAAACAAACACTCTCCCACTGGACTTCTCTCTTGGCCGGGCACCTAGAACTAACGTGTCCCACCTCTTCCACAGTTGAAACAGACCACATCCTTACGGGCCACAATCGGTTGCTATGTGGCCCTCTCTACCACATCGGAAACACCTTTTCACCTCAAAGGCTTGCACTCGAAACTTTTGTGTTGGGCTTCCCGCACTTGTAGCACACAACTTTCTCGTGGGCATCTCCCCACTTGGCTTAGACCCTTGATTAACTTTCCTTTGCCCTTACCCGAAGACACCTCATATGGCTTGTCACGACTCGAAAGGTTCTTCTTCTTCTCTCTCATAACTCGGAGAAGGCATTAGTGTCCTCCTCAAAAATCCCGGCGCTATTAACTAACAAGGAACACACGAATTTGTTGATACCCTATGGCTCTCTTAATATCGACGCACGCAGCCCGTTTTCGAACTTAACACATTTGGAGAACTCAAGACCCTCCCATCATAGTGCGGATAAAACTTGGACAACTCAAGAATTTTGCAACATATTCGATTCTGGACATGCTACCTTGTTCAAGCCTCGAAACTCAACCTCCTTCTTTCCGCGGACATCTTAGGATAGTATTTCCTCCCGAACTCCCTCTCGAACCACACCCAAGTAATTTCCTCTTTGGCGACCACTAATCTTTGCCTATCCGCCCTCCACCAGCCATCAGCCTCCTTCTTCAACATGTGCGTACCATAACGAACTTTCTGAGCATCGGTACAATCCATAACGCGGAAAATTCGCTCCATCTCCCCCAGCCACTCAAGGGCACCATCAGGGTTGTACCCGCCTTCGAAAGTAGGAGGGTTCTCACGCTGAAACGTAGCCAAACTACGCGTTCCATCACCAATAGCATTGGGTATGTTACCCACAACTCCAAAGAATAGCACGCAAGCGGCGGCAAAGTAGTGCGACATCGTTAAGATCCGCCCCGCCATTCTAGCACTGCAACGGAAAACAAAAATCAGAAACGAGTAACACAGCTCAAATGTTACTCAACTTGACGACTCAACCATTGGCCGGTAAGACCGAACTGCTTTGATACCAATAATGTAACACCCCTTTTCTACCCCTTAATTTACACGTCATTATCAGAGTAATTTCATTTTCAAAAATATAAATTTATTGGATAGAAAGGAAATGCCACATCGTCATAAGCAAAAACTCATCGTCTGCACCATCAAGGTTTGTGCAACAACGCAATCGTCACAAAACTTAAATTTCAAAATAATCTTATCACAGCGGAAATAAATGATGACTCACTAGTCCACTCAAACACGTCTCATAATCATCAAAATAAATAAGTCATCTGATTAATTGATTCATTAACAAATCCGACTACGCCCCTAGGTGCTCTGAGATCGAGAGCGACTCGACAACCTCCCAACAAACTACTAAAGAAAAGCGCAGAACCTTCACTCGCGGTTACCTGCAGCGTTACCACCATAGAGCAACATTCCAAGCAGAAAAGGTGAGTCTTCAAACAGCATAAGAGCATAAATAATAATCAATATATTAAAGGACAATATCTATAACTACCACAGCACACTTAACGTCGCATTACAACCATCACCGAACAACATCGGCAACCAACATCAAAACACATCACAAACAACTACATCATTCAAATGCACATATATGAAAATGCAACCCACGTCGCCGGGCATATGCATGAGGTACCATCGTCGCAAAAATACAATCGTCGCTTTGAGCATAGCTCCGGCCGCAAGCCATATCGTCGCCGAATATAGTATGATATGTATGAGACTCTATGCATCACTCATCAAATCAATCAACATAAATCAACAATTACACATCACCACACAACTTTCCCCAACGTCGCTTTTGGCCATACCCGCCCAAAATGTCATTATCATCGCTTTTATATCATCCTCATAAACATCATCATCATCGTCGCAATTGTATCATTATCATGAACATCATCATTATCATCGCAACCATAAAACACTCATAGAGTGTATTCGTCATATTCATCAAAATCATATATATATATATATATATATATATATATATATATATCACATCATCATAATCACTCATAGAGTGAACTCGTCATATTCGTCAAAACCATCTAGCAACATCATCACAGTCATACTTTTTCTCATCATCATTGAGCATATATAGATATATTTTTAGTTGTCTTTTAGCTTAGTGTGTTATAAAATAGTGAACTGATTGACTATGGGATTACTCAGGTAACTGATACTACTTGCAACAGGCATTGGCCACCTTTGCAAGACACTCTCAGTGATGCCCTTGTAAATACACCAGCGAAAGAAATTCGGACCTTAGTGGTAAACCACAATCTAGCCATAGTCAATTAGCACACTAGTAGTATAACCTTTCACCGAGACTCATTTATATAAACGTAGTATCACAATTTTTTTTTTGTTAAGAGTCGTCACGTTTCAATTCGGGAAAACACTTCATCTTTAAGCTTAGACACCCACATTGGAAAACGAGGAACATCACATTTCTCAAAGTTGGAAAACATTGCAATTTAATTTGTATAAACGGCAACACAAAACAGTTTATTTTGCCTTAAAAATAGAATATTCAGTTAGGCCTCTGAATAAGCTTTCCAACGCATCTTAGAACACCTCAATCGGGTTCCGGTTCGCAAGATATCGATTTTTCAAAAACGTGATAAAGACTTTTAAAGAAAGCAGTGAAAAAGCAGTGACTCGCTCGGGGCGCGAGTCAGCGCGAGCGAGGCGCGATTGGGCAGGAAATCAGATCTATTGCGCCTTTACTTGCGCTGGAGCGCAACTTAAGCGCAAGTGAGGTGCGATTGGGCAGCAGAAACATCAAATTGTGCGTAAAATTCAGATCTTCAACACCAAAAACACATTTTATTCACCAAATCACTCATCACCTCATCACTAAGGGTTCATCAAGAACAATTAACATTTTATCAACAACATCAAAGTCATCAATTCAGATCACAAACATCAAAATTCAGCAATCATCTCAATAATTCCTCAGCAACATCAACAATCATCAATTTTATATTACAACATCAAAATTCATCCATAAATCATTCAATTCTTCAACCACTCATTAGACACCAAACATTAACGAATCATCAACAACAAACATCAATAAATCCTCGACAACAAGCATCACAACTCATCTTAAATTCACAACAACACCAAAAATTCAACAAAATAATTAAACGTAATAACTAATACCGCCTAGGTGTCATAGGACTACCCTCCCATATACTGACCATTATATAAACCCTTATAATGCGAGACTCCCCTTACCTCGAATACGTAAGCTCCGTAGAAGACGTATGAGAGCACCGACGAGTAACTACAGCAACACGACGATCTCCTCTTCTCTTTCTCTCCCTTCCCTTTGCGCCAACTCCTTCTCCTCCTTCTCTCTCTCTCTCTCTTTGTTTTTTTTTCCTAGTCGTCTCTCCCTCTTCCCTTTGCACGCTCCCTCTCTTCCTTTCTTCTTTTCTTTTCTTTCTCTCCAAGTTTCTAATAACTAACCCTAGCTTAAGTCATGGGTTCTCTTACTTGGGCCCTTCTCACCACCCGGTTGATTACTAACGCTACTCCTTTTTCCTAGTTAAATTACCACTCACTTCTTTACTATTCACCACTCTTCCTTTAAGTTAATTACTCTATTATTATTTTAAAACAACCCACCAAACACTACTTAATTAATTAATTAAATAAACGTTTTGAATTATTTTTGGGGTGTTACAACCCCCGAGGGAAGTGGACACCCACTTATGACGGCCCGTATGTAGTCAAGAAAGCCTTTTCTGGAGGAGCGCTGACACTCACAAACATGGACGGAGAAGACCTCAAGAACTCGGTCAATGCAGACTCAGTGAAGAAATATTATGCCTTAAAGAAATAAGTGAAAAAAGAGAAAAAACGAGCCAAGTAAGAATTCGCTCGCTAGGTTGAAAACCCGAAAGGGCGGCCTAGGCAAAATCAGAGTGACCCGGTGGATTGAAAACCCGCAAAGGGCGATCCAGGCAAAAATTAGGGTCAGAAAACTTGAGCATGAAAAGTAAAGAAAGGCATACAACTCCCAAGACTTGGATGAGGAGTGATCAAGGTTAAGGACACAAATGTTGGCACTATTCCTGAGACGAGATGATCGTAATTCGAACTTCTCTATTGTTTTTTCGTGTCTTTTTGTAGTTTAAAAACTTTCAAATGTATTGAGCGATCGTCGTAACATTGCATGCGATCGGCTTCTACATCAATAAAGCTCAATTTTCTCATGTCTTGTTTGTTGTTATTTCTCTTTTTACGCTCATAAGTGTTTTATGATGATGATGATGATGATCTGAATCATAAAACACGTGGAATACATCATAGAGCATTACAAATCATTGCGAAATCTTTAAAAGTCACGGAAACAAGCGATTTCCTAAAGAAAATCAATCTTACTAAGAAATTTGCCTCGCATGAGACCATTCCGAGATGGCGAACCATAAAGCAAACTTGCGTTCGATTCATGAGCCCTGCAGTCTCCATCGGCTTCTCGGAGCCTCGTGCGGGAGTATCGAGAGTCGGTTGAACGAAGAAAAGAATAAGCGTTTGTCAAAAAGCGAAAACAAATGATCGAAAAGAAAGGCGATCGAAAAAAAAACGAGAAAAATCAAACGATAGGAAAAAGAAAATCGGGTCGAGAAAAGAATTAAAAAAAAACAAAAAAAAGCAATCTATCACATGCATCATCACACCAAAATCATAACATTGCATGCACTCGCATAACATGTTCTGCATAACATTCCTTGCATAACATGCACCCATGCTTCATGCATCATCCTTGCATCAACCGACATATGGAGGTACCTCAATTGATGCGCCAACAAAGAGCTATCTCAATCGGTCAATCAACAGATTTGCTAATCCGCCGGGACTCGCGTGTCCTTCGGGACCAATGCGTCCCTTCAAGATCCCGTCGTTATCGAGCGAGAAGCGAATCATCGGACCACTCGGGTCCTTCAATTTAGTTCAAATCAACAGTCCAGCGGCGACTTTGAACTCGACCTTCATCTCGCCAAGTCATCACGGAGCATGACAGATCAGCCTCCGGACTGCGTGTCCTTCATTTCGCCAAGTCATCACGGAGCATGACGGATCGGCCCCCGCACTTCGCGTCCTTCGACTAGCCGTGCCGGTATAAAGCATAGTGTAAGTCCATCAAGGTAAAATGTATCACCCTACAACTTGATATTGAATCTCGTGCCGCTCGAGCAGGCCACCTCCGAGCTCGAGTGCTCCTTCAGAGCGCGCAGTGCTCCTTCGAGAACCTAAGTGTTCTTTCAGAGCCACAAGCGCTCCTTCTTTATTGCGTTCTTTATCACTTTCTTGATTTCACGCGATGATCGGCCTCCCAGAGGTCGATTCTTCTTCTTATTTTCTTTATCGCTTTATTTTTGCTTGCTTTTTGCCACTTTGAGGTTGGCACCAATCTATTTCTTGCCTTTGTTGGCTTAATGAGAGTCGACACTTCATTCATTACAGTAGTTTCTAGTGGCATCCATTCACCAAAAAAAAGCGAAAAAAGGAAAAGAAAATTCGGTTTTTCCTAGGAAGACAAAATAGGTATAATTTACGAATTCTTTATCTCTATTTTGCCTCGGAATATGTTTGGCCAATTCATATTCCTTGTTAAACTCTAGATAAAGAGAGGCAATTTATCATACCCCAATTTTGTCAGAAGCTTAGGTCAAAACCCTAATTTTCCCCAAAACAAATAACCAGAGGAGAAGAGAGCATCATGCATTGCATTTAAGGTTCTAAAAGTCATTTCAAAGCTTCTAAAATCATTTTTTGAGTTGGAATGCACTTCTTGCACTACAAGAAAATCGTTGATTTGCCACGGACATTTCCGTGGCAAATGTACAAATTTCCGTGGCAAAACAACATTTGCCACGGATTTGCCACTGGACCAAAAATGGTGGCAAAAGCGCGTCGCGTAAATCGTTTGCCACGGACTTTTCCGTGGCAAATTTTTCCGTCGCAAATCCGTGGCAAATTTTTCCGTCGCAAATCCGTGGCAAATTTTTCCGTCGCAAACCCGTCGCAAATCCGTCGCAAATTTTTTAAAAAAAATAAAAAAAATAAATAAATCCAGCAATTTGTTATGATCCAACATCATTATCATAATATAAAAGGAACATGAATCCACAGACAAATACAGAGAGATCATCATACTCCCCTAATCTAAACCAAATCAGAAAACATCATACTCCCCTAATCAAAACCAATACAACATAGGAGAAAAGGCCACAAGACCAGCCAGACTCTACAACAAACTCATTCGTCCTAGAAGAGAAGAACTCAAACTAACTGGAAAGCATTAAAAAAGGGGGTGCGAGAATTAAATGTTTAGGCTCAAAAGGAGCAGTCCAACCAACTCTTCGTCGACCTCGAATTAAGTAAGTTAGCATCTTGCACCATCTGTTGATTCGGTATCCACAACAATGACCTCCTCACGGCTTCCTTCCTCTTCATGCTGTTACTCCTGGCTTCCTTCCTCTACATTCTCTTCCTCTGTGTAGTGTTCTTCATTTTGTTCAGTCAACTGCAACAAAAGGACAACAAAATAGCTTTTGTAATTCTACTTAGTGTTTTATATTAAATAAACTCGGATTGTGATTAAGAACATAGTATGAATACAAAAAAACTCATGCGCACATAGTATATGACACTATTTAATCCATGGGAAGCTATGAAATTGCTATCTTAGAATTAAGGAGCCACAACAACAAGCACAAACACAAATAAAAGCAAATATGGTAAATTGGCATTCTTAAAAACCAACAATATCAACGGAAGAAGGTGACAAATAATGAAGCAACCCATATATAAAGGGAGAAAAACAAAGAATGTCACATAGAGTACAAAAAGGTGTAGCAACATGAGAAATAGGCGAAACACGTTGTGAGAAAAAATTTGCATTGAACCTCTAGAGAGTTTTAATCTTGAGGATAATCATACTTAATCTTTTATGAAGTCTTATATGAACTAATTTGTCAAACATATAATATTTCTACCTAATGAATCAGATAAATTGATGTAAATGAATCAAATTTGATTTGAAAAGATAAACACTAACATTGAGATTATGCAATGGGTAGGTCGAACAAAAAAAAAAAATGCATCTTTGCAGACTTCTTCCGTGCATTAGAATAGAGTAATTAAGTACTATACTCACGAGTACAATAAATTCATGGGATAATAGATTTGCACAATGCTCTCTTTTAATTGAGTTCCATGTCCATTAATTGTTTAAGCACAATTAGCAGCTTAGTAGAGAGTTGGTTCAAAATTGATTAGAAGATGGCGGCCTCAAATTAAATAAAATAGAAAAGAATACATTAAACTACATGAAGCAAAATTGTCTTAAATACATGAATGGTTGCAATTTGGATAGTTTGAAAACAATAAAGTGATCATCCATAAGTAAGTTAGACTGATGGAATTGACTTCAAAGGATAAATGAAGGTGGGGAAGAATTGTGGGATATTGGATAAGTCAAACTCTAATACTGAGGATGCAAACATCATGGCAAAGGTGCAAATAAATGAAATCAATAATAAACTAAAGAATTATGGCGAGATAAACAATTTTAGTTTGACTAAGAACAAAAATAGAGGACTACAAACATATCATACTTAATAACAGAAAAGACACCGCCAAGAAATCAAGATACAATCGAGAAATAAAGCAATGTTGAGGTGGGAGTAAAATCAAGCCTCAACTAAAAAGACCACAATTGCAAATATATAGCTAATCAAGATTCAAACAAATCATATAGAAAGATCCACTCTCATCAACTTTTTTCCTTTTCTAAAATAGACTTATAAACTTTCCCATCCTATAAGATATACATCTACCGGTTTGTTATAATCCATCCTAAAATAGAGTGAAAAGACGATTACAACAGAATTACGGATCTTGATCAAGCATTTCCCGCTCTTGAGGGCTAAGATCAGTCGATCATTATAATACAAAAGATGCTACATGGTGATGGGAAAAGCGATTAGCAACAAATGATATTTGAAATTGAAAACTTGAAGCCATTGGAAGAAAGAAATTATGGGGAAAAAGGTCAAAACTCACAAAGCAATTCTAATGTGCTTGTAATTGTAATGTACTGGCGATTAATTTGTGTGGAATGTCTTTGTAAGAACAATTTCAACCTCTGTTGCAACAACAAAAAAAGAATTGAAGTTCAAAAAGTAAAAGAAGAAAGCTGGAAATGAAATCTCGATTAAAATACCAGCAATTCTAACAAGTAAGGATACAAAGAACTCCGCCATATGTTGAAAAAACACCGCTATGAAATGATACAAAACCAAATTGTTAGCAATAAAGAACAACGGCGTGCATACTCAAAAACATCATGTTCAAGTTCAAGTATGATGAAGAAATCCTCTTAATTTATATGATCTGAATACCAAATAATCTTTAAAATAAGCATTACAGCTAGTTAGAATCACAACAATAGATAGCAAAATAAATCTTTTATCAACAACAAAAACTTTCTTAGAACGTATTTGATGAGCATTACCACATGCTCACTTAGGGCCCATTTGTTTAAGATTGAAAAAATTGATTTTCAGATAAATTAATATAGATATGATTAAAAAAAAGGAAAACAATTTTTTTGGAGATTTTTATGCAAAGCAAGAGATGATTTGTGTTTGTTTACCATAATGAAAAACATTTTCTGTCTTTTCACTCATCTAGCACACTCATTAAAATCGAGATCATTTCACGAAGCTACTCAAAATATCTTTTCATCTTAGAAACACTAACACGAAGCCCAATAAAGTCATTACGGTGATCATAGGAATTGAGAACACCAGTCAATCAACAAAACTAGCCTAAACTTCATTATTTACTGATCCGGAAGCAAAACTTACCAAAGAGAAGCGCGCAATTTTGAGTTGCCTTTCAGGATACTTATGAAAAAACCTATACTCTCAAACAAGTTTGAAGTCATGCATTCAAAAATCAATTTCTCCTGTTGACACGGACCATGAACAACAGGATATTAGTATTAACCCACGAGATCAAATAATAGTTATTTAAATCGAAACAAATAATAACTAAGAGGTCGGATAATCATTCCTCATACATTTCATTAATCGGTATTAGATTCTTCCGAATTTTCCAATCAAAGTTTCCTTAAAACAAAATAACTAGATATGAATAGCAGAAAGAACTCATACGCTTAGAGAAAGAACTTACGTGTTATAGAGAATATGGGCGAGGTTCTCACTCAAGCAAGGAGGTAAAAATTGGTCAACAAAGTATACAACGATACAAATTCAACCCTTAGGATAAAACTTTAATTGGGGTCCACTCATATAATAGTAAGTTGAAAACTTGCGATATTTGATTATTGGTTTGTGATCTCTAATAGGTTAAGGGATCAAACAATACAAACTGTTTCTTCATGAATGATTTGGAAAATTTCAAGAGTAGATACATACTACATAGTATCTAAAGTTGTAGAGATGAGAGGATACAAGCGCCATGAGAGGATTTTCAAACAAGGGACAAGATAATACACATCCGAATCGAACTTAGAAGTTGAAAACTTGGACTTCTTTCCCTATGGGAATTGAAAGATTTAATAGTTACTGGTAGAGCGAGCTAAGAAAACCATAAAAGGCTTCTAAGATATTAATTATAGAACCCCAAAAGGTTGAAAAAATTGTTTTCGTTTAGTCCGAGCTTCCAAAAAAACAAACACTAAGATATTAGTTATTGAACCAAATTGGCGGATGAAAAACTTTAAAAGCAATTACCTCTTCGCTGGGTGATTCCTTGAATCGGGCAAGTATTTGCACCATTGCTGCGATAGTTAATCGATCGAGAGAACATTTGATGGAAGTGCGAGTTTATCGCTTCAATGTCATCCGCAAATCCATCAGTAGATGAATCGCGATCCCACCATTTTGCGATCCGCTGTGTGGACTTCCTTTAGGAACTTAAGGCACTCCAAGCCAAAGCAAGCATACATATATCAACCACTATTCTGCTGACGATAAATTCAAAGACAACTTAAAAGGCACAAGACTAGAAGATCGCATAAATTTGTATGGTTAGAGTCTTGGTAAATCGTAAATCGGGGCATGAGGAGGAAACATCACCTCAAAAAGACATCCTTGTGCGTAGTTAAGTTGTTAGTCAACCACTTCTCAAGGTCAATAAATTCTTTTTTCAAGCAAAAGCGGTGCCAACCTTATACTATAATAAGAGGAATAGTGTCCACCATGGTGATAGAATCAGTAAAACAAACAACAATTAAAAATGGCAAACAATAACAAAGTCAATAGATTGGCACCCAAGAGACAAAGTTAGAAAAATTATTGCAAAGGTAACAAAAAGGATTGGAGGGAAGTGAGAATTCCTCATTTTAACAAATTTTAGGTTCGGAAAAGAAAATTTTAAGTGATGACCAACTCTAGCTATTACAAAAATGACCCAAAATGAAAAGTTCATGATTCACACTTTATATGAGAGTCACCAAGCTCTTGGCCGATGTCTACAATTCTTGTAATGTTGTCTACTTTCGAGATCCAACAAGCCCTCAAAAAATGAGAAAATTACACAAACCCCAAATCCCAAATCGGTCCCATTAAGTTACGATCAAGCTGAAAGTAAAAAATAAGTGAAACGAAAATAAACCTAAGCACAATTTTGTTCACCATTAAGTTCGAGAAAAATCATCAAATCTAACCATTTATTGACTCTTATCGGTCCCATTCAGAAATATATGTAGTGCAAGTTCATGAACTTGAAAGTTAAAGAGTGTATTTAGAGACGACATAAAAAGAAAAGAGAATATTTACCAAAAATTGCGAGCATCGGGCCAAGCGTTTCTATTAAACCGCTTAACAGCAATCCTCATTTGATTCTCCATCTTCCCTTTATAAACAACATTTGGAGCCGTTTCTCCATGTTCAGATACTATATTCTCAACAGTAAAACCAGACGTTGCGTTATTAAGTTGCTCCAAAGTAAATTCACGAAATCGGTTCCATTATTGGCCACATTCCTATACTCGTTTCTGAAACAAACATCGCTATAAACATAAATCAAGTATCAACGATCGTTTATTGAGAAAATCGGAATGTACTACGATCTCAATATATCACATTCAACCTACCTCCTCCATTTGGTACTTGAAGAATAGATGCCTTAACTTGTGAATCAACACAACATGGCATCAAACTAGAGCACTGAAATCATTATAGTAATATTTGAACCTAAACTCAAAAAGCAATTTTGATTCTCATCTGTCGAACAAAAGCAGAATATCATAAATAAGCAAAAAAAGTGAAACCACAAAACCTAAGAAGACCAAAACAAAATCGAATCAGAATCAAAATCAATATCAAAATCTAAATCTAAACCCTAACCTTATATAAATCATAAGAAAAGCAAAAATTGGGGTTAGGGTTTTGAGAGAGAGGGGATTCAAAGTTTCGGGTCAAGAGAGAAATCTTGGGTTTAAGAGAGAGTTAGGTTTAGGGTTTTACAAAAAAATTGGGATTTACTCAGATTCAAAAAATTGGGATTTAGGGTTTAACAATAACTGAAATTAGCAACAAATTAATGATAATGGCAAGTCTTACTGTAGTACGTAAGACGTCGGTGGAGGAGAAGCGGTGGTGAATCTGAGAACGGCGCCAACGGAACAAAATCAACGTCGCAGATTAAAACCGAGGTCGCGAGGAGAAAGAGAGGGCTCGAGGAGAGAAGAGAGAGGCGCGATGGGAGAGGCGGTGAAGGGCAGGAGGAGGACCGTGGAGGACGGAGGAGGACCGTGGAGGACGAAGGTCGTGGGAGGAGAGCAAGGAAAACTGCATGCGAGGGAAGGAGGAAAAGCATGCGAGGGAAGGAGGAAAACTATACTCGGTTGTTAGATTAAAACTGAGGTCGTGGAAGGAGTGTGGGTTTTAATTTGGGATTTGTCGTTTGCCACGGGTTTGCGACGACTTGTCCGTCGCAAATTAGCGACCGAAATCATTTTCCGTGGCAAATTAGCGACCGAAATCATTTTCCGTGGCAAATTTGAGCGGGATTTTTAGCGCCTAGTCCATAAGACTTTTTTCGTCGCAAATCCGTGGCAAATTTGCGACGGCCAATCCTCCGTGGCAAACTTTGGTGGCAATGCAAGCTTATTCTTGTAGTGTTGGACAAATTAGGGTTTTTCGGTGCAAAAGGGTATTTTGGTCATTTTGCAAATAAGGGACAATTTCTCAGGACAAATCATTCAACATGCATTTTTGAGATATTAGAGGTCATTCCTAGGGGGAAAAGTCATTTTTGAAGTAAAAATGTGCTTTGGGCAAATAACTAAGGTTTTTAGAGTGAAAGGGCATTTTGGTCATTTCACAATAAAAACGGTATTTTGTCCCAAATCACTGAACAATCATCAATGATTTATTTGGGGAATATTTGTGCTTAATTGTGATTATTTTTTGTGCATAAATATTAAGCCTTTTGGCATAAAAATCAAATTCTTGGATAGAAGGGTAAAATGGTCTTTTCCTTTGAGGTGGGGTAAATAAATCAATTTTGGGATTGGTGAGATCATAAAATTCAGAGCCCAATCATTGAATCATGGGATATGGCCCAAAATGGCATGAATTTAGAAGAATTATCTAGAAAGGAATATTCCATATTCTTTTGAATTTTGAAAGGTCAAGTATAGTACAATAGTACAATTTGCAATTCCACTCACTCTCCCACTACCTAGCTGCGCATACTTCAGCCCCAATCCACTCCATTTTGATTTATTTTTATTGTTTGCAATTTGTGTTTAAATCTTGGCCTTCCATTCAAGTTTTGTGTGCAATCCTCACCCTTCATTTGAATCAAAATGGCACTTGTGTAATAAGCTTCATGGAAAATTACAATTTTGTAAATAGACTTATCCTTCACCACCCTCCATTAGCTGCGCACCCAGCCCTCTCTCTCCTCACTTTCGTGCCTTTTAATTACCCTCAATCCATGTGACATTGCATCTTGACCATTGATTCAAATTTTATCTCAAATCCTATTGGTTTGCAAGAAGCACATTGTCATAAATACCCTTGAGTTTGCACCCCATATAAAAACCCAAAAGCAAGAGACCAAGAAAAGACACACTCTCATTTTACCCTAGCTAGCACTCTTCCTCCTCTTCTCCCTCTCTTGGCCGTAGCCTCTCCCTCACTCTCCTCCATTGTTTTCTTTGATTTCTTCCTCCTTTTTCATCTCCAAATCCATTACTACTCCATACATTTCCATCCTCTCCTATTCTAGTTCATCCTTGCATCATCAAAAGCTTGTGGTTTGAATATTAGCTTGGAGTTTTCCCTCAAGTTGTTCTTGATTCTATTTTGCTTTCTACTCTTTTCTAGTTGTTTCTTGAGGTAAGCCTATTTATCTCTTGCATTTTTAATTTTTAGCATGTGAATCTTTCTCCTACTCCTCTTTCCTCTCTCAAAGAGGCTTAGAGGGTTCATTTCAAACACTATGTCAAGGACATTGGGAGCCTTGGGTGTTTGAAGTGGACCCTTGGCCTTGATGAGAGGGTTCTTGTGTTTTTAACCATATTTTTTTTGCATTTTCACACTCATCTTTTCACTTTTTCATGAATAAATGACTTTCATACATTATATGCATCTTCTTGTTCATACCATGACTAGCAAGTTGAACTTTGTCTTGATCTAGGGGTGTAGGGATTTCGGTTTTGAACCTTAGAATCTAGGGTTTTTATTTGCTTTCTTTTCACTCCTTAATCTTATGTAAATAAATGCATGATGTGCTTGATTTGCATGATTTGATTATGAATTTAAGCATGAAAACTTGGTGCTTTTGTGCATATAGGGTTCGGCCATAGAGCCAATTTTGGTTGTACAACTTGGACCTACAAATTAAATATTTTTTCCATTTGTCACCTAATTTCATTAAATTACAGAAATATAAATGGATTCGATTTGGATGTACATCCTGTCAATCCGGTTTAAGAGTCTTTAGTTGTACAACTTGGACCTTATACCCCTTCAAAATTAAAATCAACCAACCGACAAGTTTTCAGGAAGAACTACGTGACTTTTGAGTGTCTCATCGCACCAGAGAGTGCGTAGGCGCAGGGTCTCCCTGTCAAAGTCAAACTAAAATTTTCTTAAATTAGTCTTTTGTAAATAATTATATTTCTACTAAATTTAATTAGTATTATTTTTGGGTAAACAAATAATTAAACAACTTATTATTCATTGCACAAATCAAATTTAGGGTAACTATCTTAGGACAGATGTGTTAGGGGTGCAGTGAAATTAGGTTTTCACCCCTTCCCTACACATAACCGACTCTCGAATCCGACCTAGTTACGCAGACCCTTAACTGTTAGATTAGGTTTTTCTCAATTTATCTATTTTTAATAAATTGGGTGGCGACTCCATAAAAACACATATTTTGAGCCGTCCGCGTCGAGATTCAGGTCGCGACAAATACTATGGAAGAAATTAATAAAAATAGAATTTTAATAATAAATAACACTTATAAAATAGCTGAATATACGTCCAATAAATTTAAAAATGGGCGTTATGAAATTAATAACATACAAGACACTTTAATTGATATAAGTAGAGAAAAATGTATTAATGAGGATGAAAATATATTTTAAATTAGAGACATTTTTCAACAATTAGAGAACCTTTTAGATTAATAGATAGCAAACCAATTGGAATAAAGGAAATTAGTTCGTTAATAAAACAAGAACCTCTAGATTATGAGCCTTCAATATTTATTAAACCTGTAACTTCATTGAGAGGATAAGAGATGAATATATGGAATCACTAAAAAGGTCAAATAATATTGAAGAAATTAGTCAATTACTAGAACAATTAAAGATAGTTGAAGAATAAAATAAACAAATAAATAAAGTAGAACAAATATAAACTAAAAACGAAAATGAAGAAGTAATATTAAATTATAGTTCCTTAGAATTAGAATCAGAGATTATATTTATGGAAAAGGGTGAATCAAGTAATACAAAACCAAAAAAAAGAGGATTATTGGAAAGTTATGAAAGGAGAACTCTAAATCGAAGGAATTATGGTAGAATGAATGAAAAATGGACTAAAATTCAAGATGAATTTAAACCTTATTATGAAGAAATTAGAACTAAAAGATTATTAGATCTTGATTGTGTGAGAAATAAAAAAGATGTGCTTATAAAGTGGACTAATGAAATAATTATGCTAATAGCAACAGATGATAGATTCAGAAAAGTAAATCTAATGGATGTTAAAGAATTAATAACATTCCTAACATCGGGAAATGTCCAAAAATTCTTATCAAGCAATAGTGATGATGCATGGAAGCGTTATGCTAACAAGACATGACACTTTAATTGGTTGTAAATGGATTTTGAAAAAGAAACTAAAACCTGATGGCACTGTTGATAAATACAAGGCTCACCTTGTAGCCAAAGGTTTTAGACAAAGAAATAATATATATTTCTTCGACACATATTCACCTGTTACTAGAATTACATCCATAATGGTACTAATTTCGTTGGCCGCAATTCACAATTTGGAAGTACACCAAATGGATGTTAAAACCGCCTTTTTAAATGGTTAATTAGAAGAAGAAATCTATATGGAACAACCTGAAGGGTTTGTATTTCATGGGAAAGAACACAAGGTCTGTAAGTTAGATAAGTCTCTGTATGGTCTCAAACAAGCTCCTAAACAATGGCATGAGAAGTTTGATAATTTAATTATATCGAATGAGTTTAAAGTGAATGAAAGTGACAAATGCATTTATTACAAAACCGAGAATGACATTTGCACTATCATATGTGTAACGCCCCAAAAAATTATTGGCTATTTATTTAATAAATTATTGGGGATTAGATTGTGGAAAAATATTAGAAATAAAAATATGGTATTTTATTAAATCAAGGGGGGTTGAATTGTAACACCCCGAATTTCGTGAGTGGTGGTTCTTTTAGTATGTGTTGTCTTATAAATCATTTTTATTTATAAGGTTAGATTATTCTTGAGTGTTTGAGTCATTAAAATTAGTTGAAATCACTTTAAAGGGTATTTTTATATGCTATTGGTAATATATTATTAATAATATTATATATTTATTTTATTTTTATTAAATACCAGTGTTTGAGATATTATTTCTTTAGAAAGTTATTTTGGTCTATTGAGGTGTTAAAATAATAGTATAGTGATATTGGGCTCTAAAAGTATTTAAAATGAGTTTTTGGGCTAATTTACTCGCATACACCCCTTCCTTACCTAAGTGCACCCCTTCCTTACTAGCCGACCTAGTATAGAGCATTGGCACGCTATTGAGAGAGTCATGAGATACCTTAAAAGGACCATGAATCTCGGATTACATTATCAGAGATTTCCAGCTGTACTTGAAGGGTACCGTGATGCTGATTGGAATTCTCTATCAGATGATTCCAAAGCAAACATTGGCTAAATATTTAGTATAGCTGGAGGCGATGTATCCTGGAAATCTAAGAAACAGACCATATTGGCTTAGTCCACTATGGAGTCAGAAATGATAGCACTAGCAACTGCTAGTGAAGAAGCTACTTGGCTAAGATGCTTACTAGCAGAGATTCCCTTATGGGAAAAACCAATGCCAGCTGTGTGATCCACTGCGATAGTACCGCGGCTATTGCAAAAATAGAGAACCGTTATTATAACGGTAAGAGATGACAAATACGTTGTAAGCACAACACTGTGAGAGAATGTATCTCAAAAGGAGCTGTGAGAGTGGATCATGTACGCACTGATATGAACTTAGCTGATCCTTTGACGAAAGAATTAGCTAGGGATAAAGTCTAAAATACATCTCAAGGGATGGGACTACTGCCATTAGAATCACGAGTCACTCACGATGGTAACCCTACCTAAAATATTGGAGATCCCAAGAATTAGGTTCAATGGGTAATAAAAAGTTGTGAAGTGATACGAGATGAACATTCTAGAATGAGTAAAGAAGCATGATTCCTGAAGCGACTTAAGGTTGGGGTAATAGAAACTCTTAATGAGATCTATATTCTATGTGGAGTGGACTACCTAGCTCCAGGAGTACTCTTGATAGACTCACCTTTGTGAATGTAGAAGTGGGGCCGCTTCCTATGGAATCGTTGGCAGGATTCCTAGAGTGTTCACTAAACTGGGAGAGACGTGCAGGGTCATAAAAGCATGGGCTTAAAAGAATACACCCATAGAAAAGGTTGTGTGTGGTTTTGATGTTCGAGATAGAGTTCAAGACTACGAGTCATTCTTGTTGAATCGAAATCCTAACCACTATGTAAAGGTTCAAGTCGTAGACACCTTTGCTTATGCACAATCTTATAGAAGCGTTTGACGCTGTTTCTAAAACTTCTTTTTAAATTCAAGTGGGGGATTGTTGGAATTTTCAATGAATTTTGTGTGAATTGAAAAAGTCCCACATTGCTTGGAATAGACACTATGTGAATGTTTATAAGTGTGAACCTCACCCATTGGGTTGGGCCCCAGGGGGTACCCAATTTTGTGGATGGGTGAGGACACACACAAAGTGACCACCACACATGCGCGCGTGCGCCGCCGTCGTCCGACCGGCCGGCTCGGCTTGGGCTGGTGGTGTATTATATTATTTTATTTTCAGAAATAATTTTTAAAGGAATAAAAATTATTGTTTGACCAGAACCGTTTTTTTACCAACACAAAGTGTAACGTTTTTTTTATTAAACCGTAATGTTTTTTTATGACTCTAATGGTTTTGTCTACAAAGAGTCGTTGGCTCTTAATGGATTGCTTCGACCATCACTCACTCAACCACTATATAAGGAGTGATTTTCCTCACTTTATCCTTGCACCAAAACTTTGTGAATCAAGAGTTTTCTTCACAAGTTTTCTCTCTTCTCCCTTATAACATCCTTCTTCTTTTGAAAGCTTGAGATATTTTCCAAGCTAAGATTGGTTTTCATAACCATATAGAGTGGTTTCCATAAACCATATTGAGGGTGTATTTCTAGAACGAATTTCTCACAGTGCAGTGAAAATTCGTAACAGTGTAACTGGGTTGTTTTATTTTGGGGACGTCGTGGTTGATAGCCTACTTGCACCTTTGAGTAGTGCCACGAAACGTCTTAAAGAGAGCGACCTAGTCCGCGACTCATCCCAGTAATATCTTCGATTTATTTTTAATAAAAATAAAAACTTAAAACACTATTGTTTGGGGAAAGTTCTGGCTAAGGAAAGACTTGGTATTTAAGTGTGTCCATTGTGACCCACCTCTCTTTCCTGGGAACCTATTCGAATTAACAATTTTAAGTCAGCCATGACAACCGAAGAAATTACTGGTACTGGTTATGTTGCCTCTGACTTCAACAAACCATTCCGGTTTGAGGGAGCTCACTTCAAACGTTGGCAACCAAATATGATCTTTTTCTTAACTATGAAAAAGGTTTCCAATGTCTTGACTGATGATATTCTAGTGGCAGATGAAACAGTCACACCAGAAGAAAAGTATAAGACAGCTAAAGAAATACTCCTATGGAAGGAGCATGACTATCTCTATAAGAATTTTATTCTTAACGGACTTGCTGATGATCTTTATGATTATTATAGTTCGTGCAAGTCTGCCAGGGATGTATGGAATGCTCTGAAAAAGAAATACGATACTGAAGAAGAGGGTGCTAAGAAATATGATACTGAAGAAACGGGTGCTCTAAAAACTTAAAACACTGTTGTTTGGGGAAAGTTCTGGCTAAGGAAAGACTTGGTATTTAAGTGTGTCCATTGTGACCCACCTCTCTTTCCAGGGAACCTCTCTTTCCACAATTCAATCTAAATCAATATATTTAGTTTAGACATTTTATGTGTTTGAGTCAATGTCGAACCAACCCGAACTAATCCATATATAGTTGTTTGGTTTGGGCAACATATTTTAAAAAACAAACCGACGAACCCAAACAAATCCATACTAGGTGCTAGTAATTTTGTAATTTTAGAAGCGCACGATGCTATTTGCTTAAACTTTTTTGTGTTTTAGTCAAAGCCAAACCAATCCAAACCAATCTATTACAGTGCATGATCCGTGTGAATAATCTGAAGCAACTCATCCAATATCGAATTGGTTTGGTTCAAATTTTGGAGAAAAAAACATAAACACTCAAAACCAATCCAAACTTTAACTACGGATACTTAAATTTTGTCTCTGCTTTCCTAGTCACAGAAGGTTAGCGACGACACCTTTTTTATTCATTTTTTTTAATTTCTTAACTCTTTTTCGTACGGAACTATCATATTTAATATTGCTAAAACTGATTCATATATTTTTGCAATTTCTCTATTATTTCATTCCTTTATATTAATATCCATATTTTTCTATTACTGAAGCTAATCTATTTTTATGTCTTTCAATATAATTTCTAATTCGTAGTTCTTTATTAACTTAGTTTGTATTCACTTTCTAGATTTATAATATTCATTTTTATTATACTAAGTTTATTTTCTAATTCCCTTTTTTCAAATTACATTTTATCTAAAATTGTTTTTTATTTTATTTTTCTTAACTTTTCTTCTAATCTATTAAGTTTTAGATCTATCAAAGAATTTTAATATCATACTAAATTATTTTTTATTTGAATTCTACATCTCTTTTGTTGTTCTGTTTCAATTTTTATTTGTTTACAATATTCCAGAATTTTCATAAGTTTTTCTATCATCTCTTTTATTTGATTTCTTCTTTTTCTATCGGTCAATCAATCATCAATCAATAACAATATATGAAAAGAAATGGTTGATATATACATTTAGAAGATTAGACATATTATAATGTTGACACATTACAATTATTTGGGCAAATATGTCTTTAAATAACTCCCTCTCTAACTTTTAAAAAAACTTTTCTTTTTCTCTTTGTTTATGGATCCCACTTTTTCCTTCTATGCTCTTTCCTCCCATATTTCCTCTCTCTTCCTTTTTCAAATTTATCTTTTTCTTACACATTTTTCAATTATTTTAATTAGTTTAGTATTTATAAATTTATACCCATGTGGACACATGCTCTTTCAAAAATATTCAATTCTCTCTCAGTCTTCTCGTTCTCTCTGAACAGGTAAGCTTTATATGTTGTCATAATTTTATTACTCTTGATTCTCAACGGGGATTGAAATATATATTTTGTCTACATAATGTATTTTTTATAAGTGAATATGTTTCTTTTGACTTTAGCGGAGAAATATTATACTATTGTCGATATTACTTATAAGAAACAATTAGATGGAGAATATTCTAGCGGAGAAAAAATTACATATTGTGGTATAATTTTATATAGATGGATAATTCCTTCACATTGTCAAAATAGTTCTTTTATGAATACTAGTATGTAAAATCGGTATTTCTTGCCTATGTCCACGGGAACACATCAACACAATTTTCATTCATCATCGCAACCATGATTACATCAATTTTGTGACCCAACCCCAATATGTGTATCACTCTACAGGAGTCTCTCACTCTAAAAGTTACAAGGAATGATAACACTCACACATCACAACAAATGATCACAACACTCTCCTTTACATATGACATGGCTGACAATTCTCCACCTCTCTACACTGTCACCCAAGAATGGGAATGTTTCATCTCTTCACTTGGGCATGTCCTATCTCTTCACAAGTCTCTCTATTTATAGGAGAGAACATGACTTCCATGCATGCATAAGACTTAGTGGACATTAATTTTTCCACATTTCCAAGACTTTTGAACATTCACCCACCTTGTGAAGTGTATCACTTAAATTTCCACTCTCTTCAAATTTCTTGAAAATTCCAATTGACTATTTCCACTTATATATTACTCCCTCCGTTTCACAATACATGTCGTTTTTAAAGACTTATTTTGTTTCATTTTATTCGTCGTTTTCAAAGTCCAATGCAACATTAACTATTGCGTTATCAATAATATCATTAACTAGTTATTGCAGATAGAGAAATATGTAAAGTGAAATAATAAATAGTTAAGGGTATTCTAGGAAAAAGATATATACTTCCATCAAAACCAACAAAATTTATTAGTTTTCTTGATATGTGTAAATTACCTTAAAACAACATGTATTGTGGAACAGACGGAGTATATGTTTGCCACACAAAAGAACTAGCTATTTATTTCCTGATGGTGTTGGAGAATCCCACTAATTTTTTTTTGCTCCTAGTAAGATAAAGATGAATAAAATTTCAATAGAAAAAAAAAATGTAAACTTTGTGTCTTTAGAAAAAAACAATAAAAGAACAGAAGCAGCCTCAAATTTTTTTCACACTATTATTTCTCATTCAGATTTAACTCACTTATAATCTATGAAGCACCGATACAGACACAAACATCGGACACAGCACAGACTCGGACACCCAGACATTAGTTTTAGTTTAAAATTTATAAAATATACAAGTAATTGAAGTATCGGTGTCGGTATCCGACACAGAGTCTAAATTTCTGTCAATACTTTCATAGATATTGCATAAAATATCTTATATATATGGACAAAAGGATATATAAAAGATAACTTATGGTTTTTTTGTTTTTACTATACGGACAAAAAATATAAAAGATAATACTTTTTTTTTTAATTTAGAGGAAATGATAAATAAATACTACACACAATCACACAATCACATTTAATTAGGTACAAACTCAGAAGTTGACATCTCGCTGAAATTGCCATTTCAACCAACAGTAGATGATATAGAATATAAACATATATTGATGACATTTAATTTAACTATATTTTATCATGATAGTTGAGTAAAATGAATTTTAAGTCCTTTACTTAGCTTTCCATATACAGCTTAGAGATGAGTGCTAACGATCTTTTACATTTTCCTTCTGACAGTCACTTCATGATTGAGTGAAATTCAGATACATTTCGCTAAATAAATAGTCACATTTTCAAAGTAGTAGAATTCATAAATTTTCCAATACGATAAGTTTGTTTCTCAATAAACGGTTTCGTGAAAATAATAATAAGTTTGTTACAAATTACGTAAAGTGTGATGCTAACCAGTGTATTTTGGAGTACTTTAGCATTCAGAAAAAATTTAAATGTTAATTTACCCAAAGTTTGTTTCTCAATTATCAGTTTCATGAAAAATTTATTAATTTCGTGACAAAATACGTAAAGTGTAATGCAAAGCAACAAGATTTGGAGTATTTTAGCGTTTCGAAAAAAAATTAGATTTTCAAATATGTGAAATTCGTTTCTCAATAACCAATTTGGTTAAAAAAATAAGAATTTTGTAAGAAAAAATACATAAAGTGTATGAAAAGCAATGCGTGTTTTTGGATACTTTAGCATTCAGAAAAAATTAACTTATACTCAAAGTTTGTTCTTCAATAATCATTGTCGTGAAAAAATAATAATTTTGTGACACTAACCCGTGCAACATATATACCCTTTTACTAATTTCACCACTATAAAAAATCAACTTTCTTTTTTATACTTTTCATCTTTATATTTTTTAGGAACATATTTTTCTAAACCTTTAAAAAATAATTTACTTTTATACCTCTTCTCCTTATATTTTCTATTTTACACCTTACTTATCTGTATGTAATAACCAGAATTTTCGCCTCACGCTAGTAATTGAGCAAGGGTTGAATATATAATGTCAAAGAAAGTCATAGCTTACAATTTTGCAGTCAATTAAGGACTTCAAGGAAGCAAGGTAAATGAGGTCGATAATGATTAGATATAATATACTATCTGAGTGTACAAGGCTGACCACGTTTAGAGTTGAATGTGTGAGTCCATGCACAGTCATGCACGTTACCTCAGTGCTTCCTTCTATTATATTATTTCTCAAGAACTATTATTCAACCAACCCATTATTTATTCTTGTTCTCAGTAAGCAGTCCTTCCCTCTACACCAACCAAACACATGAAACAAACCTCTATATAATCCTCCAAAAACTGCAGCCTTCCATCACAACTCAGAATATCAACTCTCCAAAACTCTCTTTCATACCATTTTCTTTCTCTCCTTCATTTTAATTTCTTTCCTTCCATATTCTCTTAAAACTAGCTTTGAAGTACATTTTGCATTAATTAACAAAATGGAAGCTGCAACCATTACCAACAACTTTAACGGTGGTTCATTCTGTTTGAAGAATAGTACTATCAATGCTAGTGATCCTTTGAATTGGGGTGTGGCGGCAGAGGCCATGAAGGGAAGTCACTTGGATGAGGTGAAGCGGATGGTGGAGGAGTACCGGGCACCGGTGGTTAAGCTCGGCGGGGAAACCTTAACAATCTCGCAGGTGGCTGCGATCGCCGGAGCATACGATCAAGGTGTGAGGGTAGAGCTGTCGGAATCTGCAAGGGCTGGTGTTAAAGCTAGTAGTGATTGGGTGATGAACAGTATGAACAACGGGACTGACAGTTACGGTGTCACCACTGGTTTCGGTGCTACCTCCCACCGTCGAACCAAACAAGGTGGCGCTTTGCAGAAAGAGCTGATCAGGTAATTTACTTCACAGATTGCCATATTTGACTAATGCAACTTAGTTTGGATCAAGTTTTAACTTATATGACTTATTTAATTAAAATAAATTTTTAATGTTTCAATTAAAAATTCTTACAATGGGTGTTTAGTTATTTATAGGGAATTAAAAAAAAAAAGTGGTAGTGCTTATTCATTTAAATTATTGTTTTTTAGGTTTTTAAATGCCGGAATATTTGGCAATGGGACAGAGTCAAGCCACACACTGCCACAAACATCAACAAGAGCAGCCATGCTAGTGAGAATCAACACACTTCTTCAAGGATACTCAGGCATTAGATTTGAAATTTTAGAAGCCATCACCAAGCTTCTCAACAACAACATCACCCCATGTTTACCACTTCGAGGAACAATCACAGCTTCAGGAGATTTGGTACCTCTTTCATACATTGCTGGTTTACTCACTGGTAGACCAAACTCCAAAGCTGTTGGACCCTCCGGAGAGGTACTCAATGCAAAGGAAGCTTTTCAATTGGCTGGAATCAATGATGGTTTCTTTGAATTGCAACCTAAAGAAGGCCTTGCACTTGTTAATGGCACTGCTGTTGGTTCTGCCTTAGCTTCTATTGTTCTCTTTGATGCTAACATATTGGCTGTCTTGTCGAAGTTCTATCGCCTATTTTTCTTTGAAGTCATGCAAAGGAAACACGAGTTTCATGACCATTTGACACACAAGTTGAAGCACCACCCTGGTCAAATCGAAGCTGCTGCTATTATGGAACACATTTTGGATGGAAGTTCATATGTCAAAGATGCTAAGAAGTTGCATGAGATGGATCCTTTGCAGAAGCCAAAACAAGATAGATATGCACTAAGAACTTCACCACAGTGGCTTGGTCCTCTTATTGAAGTCATTAGATTCTCTACCAAGTCAATTGAGAGGGAGATTAACTCAGTCAATGACAACCCGTTGATTGATGTTTCACGAAACAAGGCCCTACATGGTGGAAACTTCCAAGGAACACCTATTGGAGTCTCCATGGATAACACACGTTTGGCACTTGCAGCAATTGGAAAGCTCATGTTTGCTCAATTCTCTGAGCTTGTTAATGATTTTTACAACAATGGGTTGCCTTCAAATCTCTCTGCTAGTAGAAATCCTAGCTTGGATTATGGTTTCAAGGGAGCTGAAATTGCCATGGCTTCTTATTGTTCTGAGCTACAATATCTTGCAAATCCAGTCACAACTCATGTTCAAAGTGCTGAGCAACATAACCAAGATGTGAACTCTTTGGGTTTGATTTCGTCTAGGAAAACAAATGAAGCCATTGAGATCCTTAAGCTCATGTCTTCCACATTCTTGATTGCGCTTTGCCAAGCAATTGACTTGAGGCACTTGGAGGAGAACTTGAAAAACTCAGTGAAGAACATTGTAAGCCAAGTTGCCAAGAGGACTCTTACCATGGGTGTCAATGGAGAACTCCATCCTTCAAGGTTTTGTGAAAAGGATTTGTTGAAAGTGGTTGAAAGGGAACACGTGTTTGCCTATATTGATGACCCTTGCAGTGCTACATATCCATTGATGCAAAAGCTAAGGCAAGTGCTTGTGGATCATGCATTAGTAAATGGTGAAAGTGAGAAGAACTCAAACACATCAATCTTTCAAAAGATTTCTAGTTTTGAGGATCAGTTGAAGACCCTTTTACCAAAGGAGGTTGAAAGTGCAAGGACTGCATATGAAAGTGGAAATTCAGAAATTCCAAACAAGATAAATGGATGCAGATCATACCCACTTTATAAGTTTGTGAGAGAGGAATTGGGGACTGGTTTACTAACTGGAGAAAAGGTCATATCCCCAGGTGAGGAATTTGACAAGCTATTCAGTGCTATGTGCCAAGGAAAAATCATTGATCCTCTTTTGGAATGCCTTGGGGAGTGGAATGGTGCCCCTCTTCCAATTAGTTAATTTTCCCATTTATTTTTAGAAGCATTTTCTTTGTATCTATGCAAAGTACACTAATAATCATTTGATTTGTCCCTCATTTAGCAAATTAAGATAGAAAAGCTTCATTTTTGTTTCCTCAATGTCAAAGAGAAACTTGTAACTTACTAAATTAATAGAAATTCAGTTGTTTGCCAAAGCTTTGAGTGCCACTATATAATATAACACATGCAAATGGTGCTTTGCTTCAAAATCATGCACAGTCTCCTAAGCAAAAAATTCTGGTACAGACCTGAATTTTGAGTGAACAAACCTATACACAATAGTAATTAAATAAAAAAGTAGCAACTTGGGTTGGGTGAAAGTGAGTGTGGTGATGACGGAGTATGGATTGTGAGGTAGTTAAGGTGAAGGTTCGAATTGAGAGGGGGTCAGTTTCCATCAAACAAATGGATTCACATCTTATCTTGTCCATCTCTTGTATGTATATATGTGATGGTGTTCATTTAGTTCAGACAAACTAAACCAATCCACAATTCAATCTAAATCAATATATTTAGTTTAGACATTTTTTGTGTTTGAGTCAAACTCGAACCAACTCGAACTAATTCATAGTGTTTTGGTTTGGGCAACATATTTTAAAAAATAAATTGATGAACCTGAACCAATCCATACTAGGTGCTAGTAATTTTGTAATTTTAGAAGCGCACGATGTTATTTGTTTAAACTTTTGACTTTCATACCTTATGTTTAAGTAACAAAATTTTAATATAATTGATTCGAAGATTATTAAAGAGTTTTGTTTGATTTGGTGTAATTTTTAAACTCTAGATTATTTTTTTGACTATTTAGAAGTATTTTTTTTGACATAAAAAGTCTAGTTCATTTCATTCATAATAGTAGCAAGGATACACGCTGGTACATAAAATAAAGTATGAGAAGGGGCTGAGGACAATGCTACCCCCGCTAAGGTATGAGTCAACTTGTTAGCCGCTCTCCTAGAGAACTCTACATGAGAGTTTGCATTAAAAAAACGAAAAGACTCCCTACATGACTGTAAGATACAACCATAATCAGAAGTAATCATAGGGGCTTTGTTGAAATCATCGACAACAATTTTTGCATCCATTTCGAAGATGACATTCCGGTAATGAAGTTCACGCACCCAATCAATCGCCACCAACAATAGAGCTGGCAAAATGGGTCGGGCCCGTCGGGCCGGGCTCCTGAAATATGGGAGGGTTTGGGCCAAAGAAAATGAGCCCGTTTTAATACCCGGGATTTTTAGCCCGGTCCATAAAAACCCGAACTCGTGACGGGTTAGCCCAGTCGGGCCATGGGTAGCCCGTAGGCCCATAATTATTAAAAAGGGGGGCATATTAATTGCTGTCCAGCCCAATATTAGTAATCAAATTTCAATTTACTACTCCCAAGTCCCAACGTTGGAATTCTTCTCCTCTTTATCAACATGAGTGTTATTCTTGCATGAATATAGCTACTGGAATTCTTCTCCTCTTTATCAACAGGTTGTCGTTGGTTCTCTTTTTTTGAATTTTATTAAAAAGTATTATAATATAAGCCTTACATTGTATACCAAAAAATATATAAGCCTTACATTAAAATGGTGCTAAAAGATTGAATACTGAAAATTGATTAATTCGATTCAATTCTTTCTACAATTCAGTGAGTTAGAGAAAAATAGAAAAAAAAAATGGCGGAGAATGTGGGCTAGCCCGAAAAACCCGTAGCCCGCATAGGGCTGGCTTGGGCCGAAAAGGTTGAGCCTGAATTACAACTCGGGCTTCTTGGCCCAGACCGTAAGAGCCCGAGCCTGATGCGGCCCAGCTTGATATGGGCCGAGTAGCCCGTTTTGCCAGCTCTAACCAACAACCCCAGAGCCTCTCCTTTGTAGACATCAATCAATGGGGCAAAGGAGTGAAGTTTTGCAGCTATAAAGTTTCCAAACTCATCCCGGATACACATCCCAAAACCAACTCTATTTCCACTAGCATCAAAGGCTGCATCAATGTTGCATTTGACGAAATTAGGAGATGGTTTCTGCCATATTATCGTTGTTGGTTTGGCACGGCAGCAGCAGAAGAAAGCAGTGTTGAACGCTAAAAACGCTGCTTTGGCAAAGAACCCGATCTGTCAAAAAACCAGCTCCATTTCGCACAATATGACAGCAGCGGAGTCACAGGAGTTATTCCAAACCAAGTTGTTGCGGCTTGTCCAAATACTCCACAAGTTCGTGGCCCAAGCGCAGCGCAAATGACCATGGAGCTGTTGCATGACATTAAAAAACCAGTCTTGGAACGAATTAGTAGCTGCGGCCTCCCTAGCTACCAAGGACTGAATGCCAAGCATTGTCCAGCACAAGGCAGCCGTGGTACAATTCGCAAATAGATGCAAAATAGTCTCTTCGAAATCACCACAAAACAGACACATAGGAAGAATGTCCATGCCACGGAGTAGAAGAACAACACAAGTTGGAAGACAATTTCTCCCTAATCTCCATAAAAAATTCTTAACCTTTGGAGGCAGTTTTAATTTCCACGGCACACCCCAACAACCCTCCACCAAATGAGTAGAATTATTATGAAGAGTTTGCATAGCCAACCGATAGGAGCTTCTCACAGAATAAAGCCCATTGCGCTCACCTCTCCAACTAACCTCATCATCATGGACACAATGAAACAAAGGGGTAGCCAATATCACATCACTAGAAGGACCATCCAAAAGAAAACGGACCAACGCCTCATTCCAACACTTCCTATCTTGAACAGCCAAATAATCCACACGAAGAAGAGGATTAAAAGTACCTGAGTTCTGAGGCCGAAGTTGAGTAGATACTTTGATCCACCGATCTTCAAACAACCGGATAGAGCTACCATTCCCTATACTCCACATAGAACCATGACATAACAATCGTTGAGAGGCAATAATACTATTCCAAACGAAGCTCCCATTGCTCCGTTTGGTGGCATGAAAAAAATCACTATGCGGAAAATACTTGGCCTTATATAGCCTAGACACCAAAAGATCCGGTTGAGTTTGGAGACGTCAAGCTTGTTTTCCCAAGAGAGCAAGATTAAAAGATTTCAAATTCCGAAATCCCATACCACAATGTGCCTTTGAAATACACAATTTCTCCCAAGACATCCACTGAATCCCGTTAGTAGCCCCACCATTACCTCCCCACCAAAAGCCATTGAGCATACGCTCGATATCAACAATGAGGGTGGAAGGTATTAAGAAAAGGCTCATAAAATAAGTTGGGATAGATTGTAATACCGATTTAATCATATTAGAGAGCATTCTACCACTCCAAGAGTTGATCTTATTCCAAATCTAATCCTTAATAAATTTGAACAAAGCTTTTTTACTCCTTCCTACCATAGATGGGAGCCCCAAATATTTTCTGGTACCCAAGCATACCTGGACACCCAAGTGAGTAGCAATAGTTGCCCTTTTATCTGAGTGAACATTCCGACTAAAGAAAATCTCTGACTATTGAATGCGAGTGGCTTCACCCAAAGATGCTCTGGAAAAAATGAAGCAATCATCTGCAAACAAAACATGAGATATTAAGGGTGCTCCCCTACAAATGGCGACGCCATGAATGTCCACAGAGGCTAAAGATTTGTGTAGTAAAGCTGTCAAACCTTCCGAGCACAGAATAAATAGATAGGGTGACAGTGGATCTCCCTGTCTAAGTCCCCGTCTCGGGGTGATGGGCCGTACACGATCCTGATTAACAATCATAAAGATAGAAACATATTCAATACATTTACGCATCCAACTTATCCAAGTACCATTGAACCCCAACCGACTCATCACAGCATAAAGATAGCCCCAATCCACCCTATCATAGGCTTTTCTCATGTCTATTTTCAAGGCAACCTCTCCTATTTTTCCTTTTCGCTTATTCTTAAGATAATGAATAATTTCAAAAGCTATTATAGCATTGTTAAGAATAGACCGACCAGCCACATAAGCATATTGCTCAATAGACAGACACTTAGAATGAACATTTTTAAGACGATTAGCAAGTTCCTTAGAAACAACTTTGTAGATGACATTGCACAAAGCAATTGGACGCCAATCAGTCATAGAAATTGGATTGTCTTTCTTTGGAATAAGCGCCAAGTTTATGTCATTCAAGTCGTGGGGGAATTCTCCCCTTTGAAGCCAACCTACACAAGAATCAAAAATTTTATCCCATAAGTATCCCAATAAAGCTTAAAGAAAACGGGATTGAATCCATCCGGACCTAGGGCCGTATCATCATCCATTGCCATAAGAGCTTCCTTAAATTCTTCTTTCTCAAAGGCTCTAGTCAAGAGATTATTATCTCTCGCAGTAATCTTAGGTTCCATGACCCTAGTCACGGGGTCATAGTATCCCAACCTACTAGAGAATAAATCATGAAAATAATCAACTGCAACCTGTCTTATCGCCTCAGGCCTTGTTGCTTGGGTACCCTCAACACGCTACAAGCTAACAATGTTTTTCTTTTCGTGTCTAGAAATGGCACTGGCATGGAAATATTTTGTATTCTGGTCAACATCCTTAAACCAAAAAGACTTAGACTGTTGCTTCACGAACGCATCTTCCTGCATAATCAGTTTTGCAAGTACCTACTCATCCTGTTAAACCTCAAAACACCCTGGCTATCCTGACGGTTGCGCACCCTTTGCATGGCTTCCCTACAAGCCGAAATATCCTCCCTGAATTTCAGGCGCCAACAGCGTCCCCAAGACATAACACTACAAGAAAATCGCTGATTTGCCACGGACATTTCCGTCGCAAATGTACAAATTTCCGTGGCAAAACAACATTTGCCACGGACAAAAATTGGTGGCAAAAACGCTCGTCGCAAATCGTTTGCCACGGAACTTTCGTGGCAAATTTTTCCGTCGCTAATCCGTCGCAAATATCCGTGGCAAAGTCGTCGCAAATTTCATCGCAAATCCGTGGCAAATCCGTCGCAAAAATAAAAAAAATAATAAAAAAAAATTAAATCTTCAAACATATATACATGCTGCATAAAATTAAGCTAGCTAAATAAGATAAATCTATTTACATGAAAGATAAATTCACTTCTCTCAAATGGGAAAGATAAATTCACTTTCTCATAAAAATCAAAATGAACATGGCATATATAGCCAAAGCATGACTATAACCAAAAGGATCTTAAGTAAATATATGATCAAAGCATTGCTAAGAATACTACATTGCAAATACATTACAGTATTAAATTGGAAACATAATCCAACGTCTAACACACTGCTTAAAAAAATAAACACTAAATTTAGCAAGAAAGGATTTACAAAGATACATTTCATTACAATAACTTGAATTTGAGAGCTATCAATAATACATTTCATTGTGCATATAAATATGCTGATATTTTTCTTCGCAATATCCAATAAGAAGAACCAAGTTTCTGTGATGAATTCTTCATAGGAGGGCTACCAGCATTTGTGACTCAACTTCAATGTTATGGATTATCAAAGATTGTGGTGCAACTGCAAACACAATATAAAAATTTGTATATAATACTTGTCTCAATTTGATACAGGATATAATATACCTGTGAAATTCTCATATGAACATTTAACCCCATACCACCACAGGAAACGAATAAAAGCAATTTATCACAGGAAATGAATAATGATGAAACATTAAAAACCAACCTTGATAATTGTGCGGACTTTGCATTCCCATTTCTCCTCTTACCTGTTTGAGGAACACAGATGAATCAATTAACTCACACCCGAAGAAAAATCAATAGTATTTAGTCATACGAAAATAGTACCGAGGTAACGAAAATTAAAATATGCAATTTCAAGAAGCTCACCATACATTGATCCAAAATATTTGATATAAGGAATATTTATGAAATGCAGTTCCATTATTGGCCTCGATTCTATACTCATCTTACAAACAAACATCGCAATAAACATAAATCAAGTATCAATGATCGTTTTTACAGGAAAAACATAATGTACTATAGTCTCAATGTATCACATCTACCTACCTCCGTTTGGCACTTCAAAAATAGATGCCTTAACTTGTGAATCAACGCAACATACCACCAGACTGGAGCACTGAATCCCTATTTTGACGTGCCTTTTGAATATATCAAAACAAATTCAAGTCATTGGGCTTTGTCCAACAAATTCAAAAATATTGTTGCCACCAGAACACCATATCTAAGGCTTTGTCCAATAAAAAACAAAACATGCCATAACGAGAAAGACTTTGACAAAAACACAATCTCAAATGAAAAATATATTTATTAACTTACCAACTTAGAGACCAAAGGGGTCTCTAGCATCAAGTCCAATAGGTGTGGCAATAGATGCATTTTTCTCACCAAAGTGACATCTTCAAAGAACGATAAGCAAGAGAGCTCTCGGTTGAGTGGTTTCTCCGAAGAGAGGAAGTATATCTTCTATTGTCGATGTGAAGGACTTGTGTGAATCAGTCAAATTTAAAATGGTATAACAAAGTTTGCTAATTTAAAAATCATACTCAGATATATCAGTCAAATTTATAGAGGTTACTTACCTGTGGTTGAGATTCTGATTGAAGCATCTCCCTCATTAACAAAGTCAACCAATTAAAATGTAGATACTTTTCTTCATACAAAAAAGGTGTATGGTTTTACGCAATTCGGACAAGCACACTTAGCTTATGAAGCAATTGCTAAGTGAAAATATTGTGAACATGCAGAACATCATCAATGTGAATAACAATGATGGTCGAACAGCTCATCATGTAGCTATGATTCATGACATAAAGCGTGATGTGGTGGAATCACTAATGTCTTTTCCATCAAATGATTTGAACAGTCGCGATGCGATCGAATGACACTTTTGGATCATTTGAAGCAAAGTGTGGAAACTGAACTCTCCCATGGAGAAACAGAGAACTCGACACAGAGAAAAAGGAGAGCAGAACAGAATTTTAATCTGAAAATCTGATCTGATCTTTATTGCTTCACTTGATAACTAATATATACAATTGTAAGTGAGTGATATGGCTGTAACCAACAATAAGAGGCTAACAAACTACTTAACTTTCTAAGCGCATGTAAACTAACTAATGATGACCATTAAGTTAAGCTAAAGCTAGTTTTTACAAGTAACACAAAGACCAAGATCAACATCTTTTAAATGCACGAATCAGATGAGAAATCTGTGAATTCTGGTATAGAACTCACACAAATAACCATAGAACAAAGTAACTATCACAGAAAGTACCTGAATCAACTATCTCAGAATCCAAGTGCCTTTCTAGATTCAATCCCAGTTGCCTGACCTTATATACTTTTACTTGTGGTAGATATATACCTTCAATATTGAATGGACATGAGTGCCAAGACTTTTGAACTAATATCTGTATGATATGCTTTCATCAACCCAAATACTTAACAGATGCATCCAATCAAATACTTAACAAATACCTAATATCTGTATTATTCATTTCAACACATTGGTCATTATTTCACCTTTTTGGCTTCAAATATTAATAGATTAATCTTGTTATCATTGTCCAAGTCTAGGATTGCAGAATCCAATCAGAATAAAATGAAACTTTAAATTGGTATTAATACAAATATAAACTTAAAACGGGTCTCTGCAAAGAAAGTCAAACAAACATCAATTGCTGGAGCTCATAATCAGCATTCAGGTATTTTCATAAACACCAAATGATGAAACAAACATCAAGTTCTGGAGCTCATAATCAGCATTCAGTTATGAAGAAGGATTTTCATAACCAATCATTCACTAAGCATAAGAATAATCGATCACTCAATCATTCAAAACTAGGCCATAACAGACACTTAATCAATCATTTTCACTAAGCATAATCAATCATTCAGGTATTTTCATAAACACCAAATAATAAAACAAACAAGCAAGAAAATCACTCAGAATTTTGAAGAAAAAGTGTTAGGGTTTGAAGCGGTGGAAGAAGCTTGACTTTAGGGTTCAAAACTCATCTCATTACCGAATATCATTCAAAATCTCACACTCAAGACTTAAAACGCAAAAGATCGCAGAACTCATAGCACGAAAATCACTCAAAATGTTGAAGAAAAAACGTTTGGTTCCATTAGGTTACCTTCACGAAGAAGAAAGCGAGCACTGTCGGAGAAGACGAGCAAAAACCTTGAACCAAAAAATATCGCGCGATATCTCGCTTTTTCTTTTGAATCGAAGCTTTACATTGTTGATTTTTCGCGCGATGGAAGCTCGGAGGTCCTTCGTGCCTTCTCTCTCCACCGTCGAGCTCTCTCTCCTCGCGTTCTCCTCTTGCGTTTTCTTTGTCAAGGAGGGACGATGTGTATGGGAGAAGGTTGAAATGAGTATTTTCTTTTTGTGGAAGAGGAGGTGTGAGGAGCGAGCGAACGTGAGGGAGGAGAAGGAGCGGTGAAGGAAGTTCGAGAGAGGAGAGGAGCGAACGAGAAAGAAATAGAAAGAAGAAGGAAGTTCGATATTATGAACGGGAATTGGGGTTTTAAGCGAAGGTCATTTGCGACGGGCTTGCCACGGCTAGTCCGTCGCAAATTTGCGACCATTTTCTAAGTCTGTGGCAAACTCCAGCGGGAAACTTCGCGCCTCTTGCTTTTTATACATTGCCGTCGCAAGTCCATGGCAAACATGCATTTAATTAATATCCGTCGCAAGTCCGTGGCAAACTACCGACGGAATAAAGTCTGTGGCAAATATTGGTGGCTAAATCAGACTTTTCTTGTAGTGATATAAGAGTACTCACACAGCCCCTCAAATAGGATTGGACATCACCTACGGTCCCAGAATTCCAACCATCACGAACAACTTCATTAATATCCGGCTCAGCTAGCCAAGCATTTTCAAATTTGAAGGAGTAGTTACGTTGCGGAACACCCAAATAGTCCCGTTGAAGCAACAATGGAGAGTGGTCTGATTTTGGCGAGATAGGGTTCAACAACTTAGCTTGAGGGAAAAGCTCCAACCATTCCTTTGTTGCAAAGGCCCTGTCTAGTGTTTGCTCTATTACATGAGGGGTACCTAGTGCAAACCTCCATGTAAATTGGCAACCTGTTAATGGCAAATCAATTAACTGAGCATCAACAATTGCTTCTTGAAAGTCTCTCATGAGATAATTTGGATGATACAGTACCCTCTTTTGTCCTCAGATAATTTAGAAGTATTCGTAATTGGGATATTAAAAAAATGTAGTTTGTTGTATTTTGGAAAATTAACATTTCAGTGCATGATTTGTGTGCGTAATATGAACCAACTCATCCAATATCGAATTGGTTTGGTTCAAATTTTGGAGAAAAAAGCATAAAATCCAAACCAATCCAAATTTAAACTACATATACTTGAATTTTGTCTTTGATTTCCTAGTCACAAAAGGTTAGCAACGACACCTTTTAAAAAAAAAAAAATTCTTAACTCTTTTTCGTACCGAACTATCATATTTAATATATCTAAAATTAATTCATATTTTTTTGCATTTTATCAATTACTTCATTCCTTTATATATTAATATCCATCTTTTTGTGTTAATGAAGCTAATCTATTTTTAGGTCTTTCAATATAATTTCTAATTCTTAATTCTTTATTAACTTAGTTGTGTTATGAATATTAAGATTGTTAGTGGATGTTCATTTGTCTTCTCCCATATTCTCATCATTATCTTGTATAGTGATCTTTTATGATTGACCACTCACTTCCAATCCCCACCCTATAAATATGATTCACCCTCATATGTAAGGGGTACTTGTGATGAGAAATACAAAGACTCACATATTCTCTCATTCCCTTGTTCTTCTTTTGATATAGTCTTGATTATTTCATAACACGTTATCAGCACGAAGCTCTGTCAACCTAAGAATTATCGTCAATAATTATATGTTGCATCGCATGTGTTTAATCGGCTGGAAGGTTGTGCCCGGAAGGTTGTTCCCGGAAGGTTGCATCTCATTCGTTTAGAATACCCAGTTAGTATGTGACATTCGTGCGGTTTGTGAAGAGATGATCTTGAATCTTGTGTAGAATTCGTTTAGAATACCCTGGTCTTGATCAACGTGATCAACTTTTGTTTGTCTAATCCTTTTTCAAATGTCTTGATTCATAGCTTTATATCATGATGTTTGTTTTAATTTATAAAGTCATGGTCTTGTGATGTTAGTACCAGGGAATATAATTCAAGTCATGGTTTTATATCGTCCACTATATTATTATATAAGCATCCTTGAAGGATTGCTCATAGTATGGTTTTTTTTAGATTATCAATGAAGAAGTTTTGTGGTATAGTTCTTGAAAAACTAATGAATTGGTAATCCAGTATCCTTGTAGGATTGCCTAAAGAATTATTTTCTTTATTTTTGCCTATGAAGATTTGTGATAGTTCTTGAAGAACTCAAAGAAAAATAACTTAATATTAAAGCATCCCTGCAGGATTGCTCTAAGAATGATTCTTTTTCGTCAATGTTTAAAATTTGTGGTATATTTCTTGAAGAACAATTGATTAGAAAGTATATTTTTCTTTGATCATCATATATGAAAGATTTGTGATCGAGTTCCCGAAGAACTCGAGTTTTACACGATTATTGTAATCTATTAGATTTATTTGACCTTAGTATGTTTTGAAACAAAGAAAATCAAGAGAAATTACATATAATTTATGTCTCAAATATTCGCTTGAATTAGCAAAATGAGAAAATATTTTCAGAAAAATATTATGAATCAAGATTATGTGATATGGTGATTGTAAAGAATAATCACAAACCACTCAATGAATTGAAGTTCATTCCCAGAAGTAAATGACTCACATTATAATTTTGGTACAAGAACATTTTTTTTCCCACCTGAAGTGAAAAAAAAAATATTGGAAAGAATGAAAAAAAAGGTGGGCAGAGTAGCAATATTTGCTATCGTTGTGGGGGCAAAGGTCGTACCTGTCGTACGCTAAAACATCTTGTTGATCTCTATCAACAATCACTTAAAATAAAAATAAAAAGACATATTGAGACAAAATTTATCTTATGAAGATGACGGTAATATGGATATATTTTCTTCCACTATCTTATAGTTAATCTAACTTATTACATGTTATGATATTCTTCCTTATAGCTTTTATTTTATCATGTTAATATTTTATTAATATTTCTTGCATAGAAATTTTATCAAGAATTTTATTTGGCTAGCATGTTTCCTTATAGCCCTATCATGTTTTCTATTCTTGATGAAATCTCGAAGAATTCAACATTCAAGCATCCCTGTTGGATTGTATAAAGACGATTATCATGTTTGACTATTCCTGATGAATTCTTGAAGAATTCAATATTCAAGAATCCTACAAGATTGCTCAAAGTGTGAAAGTTTCTTATATAGTTCTTAGAGAACTCGAAAAAAATGTTCAAGCATCCATTAAAGATTGCTCAAAGCATGATTTTTTTTGTCATCACTTAGATTTGAGATATAGTTCCTGAAGAACAAAGTAAATATGATTGCTGATGAAAATTTGTGATATAGTTTATGAAGTACAATAAATCCATTATTCAAGCATCTCTGAAGGATTGCACAAATAACGGTTTATATGTATCATTTACACATTGAGAATCCATTGAATTCCCCCAAGTCTCACAGAAGCTTTTTAATTTTCAAAGATATTCATATAAATGGATATCATATTGAAATGAGAGATGAAGGAGATATTGAATATGTTTATATAACGAGACATACTTTGATAAAATAAGTGTAGTGGAAAAATTGTCTATTTTTTCCTCTGATTTGTACTGCACTTATATATGTGCAATTGAAGCACATGTTATTGTATACCAGAAGTTTACATGTCATAATAATTTAGTTGTTGGCAAGATCGATTGGACCATCTCGAGTATATAATGATGCGAAAAATGGTTAATTTTTTTAATGTGAACTTGTATTGAAGAGCCAGTAGTTTCTTCAATCTACTAACTTTTGTGTTCACCAGTTCCCAAAAGAAAATGGGAATTTGAGCGAACAAGTCTCTCGTAATTCTAGAAATTATATAAGGTGATATTTGTAAACGAGTACACTAATCACGTGGACCATTGAGATATTTGTGATCTTAATTGATGCATCAAATATATGGCCACATATATATATCGTCAACTCACAATTGGAAGTTTGTGTGATTGTTTGCTCAACTAATTTAAGTAATAGGTCATTATGTGAATTACCCTAAAAGCATCTCATAAGTGTTGTATGATATTGGACATCACTTAGTATACACTCGCTCATAAAGTGGTCTTGAAAAACCATTCTTTAGACGTCTAAAGTTAATTACATGACCAATACTTATGAGATAAGAAGTTCTAATTTCTACTTGGGAACATGAAATTTTACATGCTATAATATTGATTCGCATCAAGCCAACAAGTTATCACAACTCTTCCCCTTTACATTTGGTTTTTGGTCACGAACCTAATATTTTCCATCTTAGAATTTTTGAATGTGCAATGCACTATGATGGGTCCTCAAAGAATTTTGAAAACATATTGGATATAAATCTCCATGTATAATATATTATCTTGAGCCAGCAATTGGAGACTTGTTTATAGTCCAGTGTGATGATTATCATTTGAAGAATTAGATTTCCCAACATTAGGGGGAGAGAATAAGCAGTTGGATAAAATAGATCAGTATGAATGAATTATCATTGTCTCATCTTGATCCTCAAACCAAACAATGTGAACTAGAAGTTCAAAAGATAATTCATTTGAAAAGCTTAGAAATCATCTACCAAATGCATTCAAAAGGTGTGACCAAATCATATATATCAGCTGCTAATGCTCCAATAAAATGGATGTCCCTGTTGGACAATCGTATATTGCAAATGAGTCTCAATCGCGCCTGAAGCGTTGTAGACCAATCGGTTCCAAAGGTAAAAATCCTTGTAGCACATGAAGATCTCAATTTTCACAAGTTGAATATTGCTACAACTTATTTGTCGATAGTCATAATTATTTAAAGAACCCCGAAGGATTTAATATACCAGTGCACACTTTTTGGATTCTCGAGATGATTACTCAAATTGAATCAGTACCTCCATGAGATGATATAATTTGAACACATGTGGTATAATCGTCTCAATTTATATTCTATATGAGGGATATAAAAATGACACCATTGGTCCACAGAGTTCTATGAAAAGATCAATACATGAAATTTGCTATAGTTTGGTATTATTGGAACTCCTGTAGAGCTTTCCAAAATTATAGATTACTCAAAGAAAGAGTTCTATATGAATGACCTCAAATTATATAAAATGAGTTTTAAGGTTGAACCTGTGAATGATCTCTAAATGGAAAATCCCAGAAGGATTCAAGATGTAAATAAATATCTTCAAATAGAATCTTTTGAAAAACAAAGTCTCGTCTTGATCTAGAGACCGAACAATTAGTTAGTTAATTTTTTTTGTTTAACAAGTTAGAAAGAGCTAATTATTAATTGACTCATTATATATATTTTTTATATTGAGTACATGAGTTGTCTGGCAAGCAAATAACAAATATCTCAGTCCTGAAGACTATAAAGCATACATGCATATCACAAACCAAAATGCATCAGAAAAGGGGTAAGATGGATATTTATGTTTGGCTATTGTAATGAATAAATCATTTTTGTATGTATGTTGCTCAAATTAACCATGCAGATACAAAGTATTTTTGTCAGATGGAAGTCAGCTATTATCTACATATGGTGACCTTGAAACATCTTTGATCTACGAAACAACCTATGGTTCTTGCTTCTTCATTGCATGCCCAAATGTCAACAATTCAAAGAATATGTTTTTGAAGATAATACTGACCGCAAAGCTCCATTAAAAGAGGAGATACATCACAAGTGATAGTGGAGTAGATTGCTCCATATGCACTCAGGGAAAAACTCCAAATGCTGAAATTCATATTCTGAAGTGACGCTTCATTCAGGGGGAGAAAAGTTGCACTCTTTTTTCCTTTGCCATTGTTTTTCCCACTGGGTTTTCCTGGAAAGGTTTTTAACAAGGCAGCTCTCACTGACAGGATATTGTACTCCTTCTCCTTCACTAGATTTTTTTTATCCCATTGGGTTTTTTTCTAGTAAGGTTTTAATGACGCATATCCTCAATGGACATCCAAGGGGGAGTGTTATGAATATTAAGATTGTTAGTGGATGTTCATTTGTCTTCTCCCATATTCTCATCATTATCTTGTATAGTGATCTTTTATGATTGACCACTCACTTCCAATCCCCACCCTATATATATGATTCACCCTCATATGTAAGGGGTACTTGTGATGAGAAATACAAAGACTCACATATTCTCTCATTCCCTTGTTCTTCCTTTGATATAGTCTTAATTATTTCATAACAAGTTGTATTCACTTTCTCGCTTTTTAATATTCGTTTTTATTATATTAAGTTTATTAAATTGCATTTTATCTAAAATTGTTTTTAATTTTATTTTCTTAACTCTTCTTCTGATCTATTAAAGAATTTTAATATATATTGTACTAAATTATTTTTTATTTGCATTCTATATCTCTTTTGTTGTTCTATTTCATTTTTTATTTGTTAACAATATTTTAATATTTTCATAAGTTTTTCTATAATCTCTTTTATTTGATTTCTTCTTTTTCCATCGGTCAATCAATCATCAATCAATTACAATATATAAAAAGAAATGGTTGATACATTTAAAAGATTAGACATATTATTATGTTGACACATCACAATTATTTGGGCAAATATGTCTTTAAATAATTCCTTCTCTAACTTTTTAAAAAAAAACTTTTCATTCTTTCTACTTATGGGTCCCACTTTTTCATTCTATGCTCTTTCCTCCCCTATTTCCTCTCTCTTCCTTTTTCAAATTTCTCTTGTTCTTTCACATTTTTCTATTATTTTAATTATTTTAGTATTTGTAAATTTATACCTATGTGGACATATGCCCTTTCGAAAATGTTCAATTCTCTCTCAGTCTTCTCGTTCTCTCTGAACAGCTGAGCTTTATATGTTGTCATAATTTTATTACTCTCGATTCCTGGCGGGAATTGAAATATATAATTTGTCTATATATTGTCTTTTTTATAATTGAGTATGTGTCTTTTGACTTTAGGGGAGAAATATACTATTGTCAATTACTTATAAGAAACAATTAGATGTAGAATATACTAGCGGAGAAAAAAAATTACATATTGTGCTATACTTTTTATTTAGATGGATAATTCCTTCACATTGTCAAAATAATTTTTTTTTAATATATACATATATATATATATATATATTATATAACCATGGATCTTCCATGTCACCATCCACATAGTATGACACATTACTAATTACATCATCCACTCCTGAATTCAGTGCAATTCTTTACCAAGTCAGCTACCTAGCTCTGTTGTTTCATAAGCGTAACACATTATTTGTTAAATCATTCTTCATTGTTATTTTATATACAAACCTTGGTACATTATTTTATATTTTTGAGAATGTTATGACTTGAAAATTGTTTAGATCTTACCTACTTTTTCACGTGTTTAATAGTTGTTAGGTACCTATTTTATATTTAGGGATTTGATTTAAATTTGATGAGTAATGAGTTTAGACGTTAAGTTATCATCAATAGACAGATTATGTATTACTAATTTGGTTTTTAGATATTAATCTTTATATAATCTTAAAGATTTTTATATAAAGATTGCATCTACGAATAAGACTAAATTTTTCATATTCTAATAATCTCCTGAAGTGTTATTTTGATTTTTCCTGTTTATAGTTCATTTATAGGAATATACAAAATACCATAAGGGTTCTTTCGCAATATGCAATACAGATATATTAAATCGAAATTACAATTTAAATAGTCAAATAATATATAAAAAAATACTCACTATATTGGCAAAAGTAGGATGATAATTTATAGATAAAAATACTCACTATAAAAAAATTCTTTAAGAACCCATATAAAAAAATTCTTTAGGACGAGATTATAAAAGCAAGATCAAGAAGGAAAAAATAGAACTTCATTTTATTAGAAAAGAGAGAAAGAAATGTGACAGAAGAGAGCCCAAGGGGAGACTAGGAGATTCATTTGTGGAATGAAGTATGAACCATTAATTGATTCCCTAATTGAGTTATATGTGTAGAAACTCAGGAAGATATGGAAAATACTTGTATATTCTCTGTGTGTATCAATTACAAGTAGGTGCTCCAATTTATAGAATAAGATTGGAGACAAATAAACAAAGAAAGTAATTACACATAAAGACTAATTAATCCTAAGATAATTACAATAATAAGAGTATCACAATATATCATAACACATCAATTACAATAATGAGAGGATCACAATATATCATAACATCCCCCTCAAACTCAAGTGGGTGGAGTTGTAACCAACTTGAGTTTGGAAATAAAATAGTACTTAATAATTTAGGAAAGTAATTTCATAACATAATTTCATTAGTTATCCATTTTTTATAACTTTTGTTTCTACATTAATTAAAGAAAACCCCAAGGGGTTGGCCTAGTCCCCTTGGGGAAGATAAATGTAATTACCTACGTAAGTGTTCAAAGAGCCCGAAGATCTTCCCTGCCTTAGACTGAGACGACATCTCCTCGCCCTAAACAAACATTAATTAAAGCAGAAAATGTCGAAAAGATTCTTGCTCTAGATTTTTTTTGGTCAAATGCAATATTTTATTGGACACAGGAAAAGGCCGCTGAAACATTACAAATAATGTAACACTTCTAGAAAAACTTTGAATAGCCATGAAATTTTTGAAAAATAATAAAATAATGGTACACCTAGAAGAAATTGGAAATATGTGTAAGGAATTAAATAATACTGTGAACACTCAATTTTTAAAGGTAATATTGATGTTTCACGATAAATTACGAAAATATGCACTTTTGCGTGTTTTAATCATGAAATACATCATTTTACTCGTTTTTATCACTTTCGCGTTATTTTTAAACAAAAGATTAGAAAAAATATATAATTCAAAAATTATAAAAATAATAGATTTAATTTATTGTGTTACAATGTTTTTTTTTCAAAGGTCCAAAAAATAAATAAATTACAAATCCGAAAATAACATAACAAATAGAATAGGGTGCGACAAACTGCTCCAAGTTGCTAATGGGTCTGGTCCACATCTCCAGATCTGAAATACAGAAGGCCCAATCAAACGATAATTAATGCCTAAAACCTAATTTATCAATATAAAATCACAATCAAGCAGCAGTCAAAAGGGGGGACATTTTTTCGAGACAGTCAATCACCAAAAAAATTAGAGTTTCACACTGAAACCCTAATCACCCAAACAAACAACCAATCCAAAATCAGTGTGAGAAAGGACCAGAAAATGAGAGAGATGGAAAAAGGGGGGAAGAAACGAATCTGAGATGGTGGAAACCATCACCACCCAAAACGTACCACCATCAGCCGCCACTCCTCTCAAAACCATCTCCAACCACCACAAAACACCCAAACGCAGTTACCATCATTCAACCCCCAAACCGTCCCCTCCTTCACCCAAACTAGACCAAAAAATAAGAAAGAAAAAAAAGGGAGAGAACCGAAACCAGAGAGAGGAACGAAAAAATGCGAACCTGAAGGTCCCACACCACCGCCGGCGAGGGTTCTGACAGCAGCTTCATCTTCCCCAGCTAGAGCCTCCGGTGCCGTCACTCTCACCCCTTCGTGTTTCCTCTTTCTTTTTCCTCCTTCCCTCTGCCCGATCTCTCTCCATTTCCCTCGGACCTCACTCTCTCTCTCTCTCTCTCTCTCATTCTTTCCTCCATTGTTTTCTCTCTCCAAAGTTTCAGTTTCTGTCTCCGTCTAATATCAGTCCTGGCAGCGCAAATGGAAGAGAGTGTGGGGATTAGGGTTTTCACTTATATCTGAAATATATATTTATTATTTATTTGTTTAGTTATTTTTTTTCTTTTATTATTTTATTTAGATCAGATCCTGTTTTTGTTTCCTACACTCTTTAATTTGCAACCACCCACCCCCTGCGAGCCCATTTGCTGGTTTTTAGAGACCGGCGCCCCCAGTCAACAAAAACACATCCGGGCCTTATATTTTCACCCCCCTATTTGTTAATACCACTCCCTGTAATTATTTGCACCCCTCTCTTACTATTGCATCCCATTTCGAATTTTTATCATTATTTTTCTCAGTTTTCTTGCATTAATTATTATTGTATTTAGTTATTGGTATTTAGTCTTTTCAAAAAAAAAAAAATAATAAACGATAATTCAGGGTTTGACTTGGATGTACATCCTATCAAACCCACAACTTTGATTTAAGGGTTTTTAGTTGTACAACTTGGACCTTAAATCCTTTCATAAAAAAATCACAAACCTACAAATTAAATATTTTTTTCATTTGTCACCTAATTTCATTAAATTACAGAAATATAAATGGAATCGATTTGGATGTACATCCTGTCAATCCGGTTTAATAGTCTTTAGTTGTACAACTTGGACCTTAGACCCCTTCAAAATTAAAATCAACCAACCGACAAGTTTTCAGGAAGAACTACATGACTTTTGAGTCTCTCATCGCACCAAAGAGTACGTAGGCGCAGGGTCTCCCTGTCAAAGTCAAACTAAAATTTTCTTAAATTAGTCTTTTGTAAATAGTTATATTTCTACTACGCATAAATGACTCTCGAATCTGACCTAGTTACGCAGACCACTAACTGTTAGATTAGGTTTTTCTCAATTTTTCCTATTTTTAATAAATTGGGTGGCGACTCCATAAAAACACATATTTTGAGTCGTCCGCGTCGAGATCCAGGTCGCGACAAACACTATGGAAGAAATTAATAAAAATAGAATTTTAATAATAAATAACACTAATAAATTGATATAAGTAGAGAAAAATGTATTAATGGGCGTGATGAAATTAATAATATACAAGACACTTTAATTGATATAAGTAGAGAAAAATGTATTAATGAGGATGAAAATATATTTTAAATTAGAGACATTTTTTAACAATTAGAGAACCTTTTAGATTATAATGAAAATAATAAAGTATAACAATAAAGGATTTAGAAAGATTAATAGATAGCAAACCAATTGGAATAAAGGAAATTAGTTCGTTAATAAAACAAGAACCTCTAGATTATGAGCCTTCAATATTTATTAAACCTGTAACTTCATGGATAAAAGATGAATATATGGAACCACTAAAAAGGTCAAATAATATTGAAGAAATTAGTCAATTACTAGAACAATTAAAGATAGTTGAAGAATAAAATAAACAAATAAATAAAGTAGAACAAATATAAACTAAAAACGAAAATGAAGAAGTAATATTAAATTATAGTTCCTTAGAATTAGAATCAGAGATTATATTTATGGAAAAGGGTGAATCAAGTAATACAAAACCAAAAAAAAAGAGGATTATTGGAATAGAAAAAATCAATGGGAAAGTTATGAAAGGAGAACTCTAAATCGAATGAATTATGGTAGAATGAATGGAAAATGGACAAAAATTCAAGATGAATTTAAACCTTATTATGAAGAAATTAGAACTAAAAGATTATTAGATCTTGATTGTGTGAGAAATAAAAAAGATGTGCTTATAAAGTGGACTAATGAAATAATTATGCTAATAGCAACAGATGATAGATTCAGAAAAGTAAATCTAATGGATGTTAAAGAATTAATAACATTCCTAACATCGGGAAATGTCCAAAAATTCTTATCAAGCAATATGCATGGAAGCATTATGCATGTAAATGGATTTTGAAAAAGAAACTATAACCTGATGGCACTATTGATAAATACAAGGCTCACCTTGTAGCCAAAGGTTTTAGACAAAGAAATAATATATATTTCTTCGAAACATATTCACCTATTACTAGAATTACATCCATAAGGGTACTAATTTCGTTGGCCGCAATTCAGAATTTGGAAGTACACCAAATGGATGTTAAAACCGCCTTTTTAAATGGTTAATTAGAAGAAGAAACCTATATGGAACAACCTGAAGGGTTTGTAGTTCATGGGCAAGAACACAAGGTCTGTAAGTTAGATAAGTGTCTGTATGGTCTCAAACAAGCTCCTAAACAATGGCATGAGAAGTTTGATAATTTAATTATATCGAATGAGTTTAAAGTGAATGAAAGTGACAAATGCATTTATTACAAAACCGAGAATGACATTTGCACTATCATATGTCTCTATGTAGACGACTTACTCATATTTGGATCAAACATTCATGCCGTAAATGTATTTTCACTTTGATATGAAACACCTTGGAGAAGCAAGTGTAATACTTGGTATTAAGATTACTAGGTCCGAGAAAGGAATTTCTTTGGATCAATCTCATTATATTGAGAAGATCCTAAAGAAATACAATTATTTTGATTGTAAACCTGCATGTTGACCATACGATCCGAGTGTCAAACTTTTTAAGAACACTGGTAACAGTGTAAGACAAACGGAATATGTGAGCATCATTGGCAGCCTAAGGTATGCCACTGATTGTACCAGACCCGACATTGCCTATGTTGTGGGATTATTATGCAGGTTTACTAGCCGACTTAGTATAGAGCATTGGCACGCTATTGAGAGAGTCATGAGATGCCTTAAAAGGTCCATGAATCTCGGATTACATTATCAGAGATTTCCAGCTGTACTTGAAGGGTACAGTGATGCTGATTGGAATACTCTATCAGATGATTCCAAAGCAAACAGTGGCTAAATATTTAGTATAGCTGGTGGCGATGTATCCTGGAAATCTAAGAAACAGACCATATCGGCTCAGTCCACTATGGAGTCAGAAATGATAGCACTAGCAACTGCTAGTGAAGAAGCTACTTGGCTAGGATGCTTACTAGCAGAGATTCCCTTATGGGAAAAACCAATGTCAGCTGTGTGATCCACTGCGATAGTACCGCGGCTATTGCAAAAATAGAGAACCGTTATTATAACGATAAGAGACGACAAATACGTCGTAAGCACGGCACTGTGAGAGAATGTATCTCAAAAGGAGCTGTGAGAGTGGATCATGTACGCACTGATATGAACTTAGCTGATCCTTTGACGAAAGGATTAGCTAGGGAGAAAGTCTAAAATACATCTCAAAGGATGGGACTACCGCCATTAGAATCACGAGTCACTCACGATGGTAACCCTACCTAAAAGATTGGAGATCCCAAGAATTAGGTTCAATGGGTAATAAAAAGTTGTGAAGTGATACGAGATGAGCATTCTAGAATGAGTAAAGAAGCATGATTCCTGAAGCGACTTAAGGTTGAGGTAATAGAAACTCTTAATGAGATCTATATTCTATGTGGAGTGGACTACCTAGCTACAGGAGTACTCTTGATAGACGTGCAGGGTCATAAAAGCACGGGCTTATAAGAAGACACCCATAGAAAAGGTTGTGTGTGGTTTTGATGTTCGAGATAGAGTTCAAGACTACGAGTCACTCTTGTTGAATCGAAATCCTAACCACTATGTAAAGGTTCAAGTCGTAGACACCTTTGCTTATGCACAATCTTATAGAAGCGTTTGACGCTGTTTCTAAAACTTCTTTTTAATTTCAAGTGGGGGATTGTTGGAATTTTCAATGAATTTTGTGTGAATTGAAAAAGTCTCACATTGCTTGGAATAGACACTATGTGAATGTTTATAAGTGTGAACCTCACCCATTGGGTTGGGCCCCAAGGAGTACCCAATTTTGTGGATGCGTGAGGACACACACAAAGTGACCACCACACATGCGCGCGTGCGCCGTCGCCGTCCGACCGGCCGGCTCAGCTTGGGCTTGTGGTGTATTATAATATTTTATTTTCGGAAATAATTTTAAAGAAATAAATATTATTGTTTCACCAGAACCGTTTTTTTACCAACACAAAGTGTAACGTTTTTTTTATTAAACCGTAACGTTTTTTATGACTCTAACGGTTTTGTCTACAAAGAGTCGTTGGCTCTTAATGGATTGCTTCGACCCTCGCTCACTCAACCAATATATAAGGAGTGCTTCTCCTCACTTTATCCTTGCACCAAAACTTTGTGAATCAAGAGTTTTATTCACAAGTTTTCTCTCTTCTCCCTAATAACATCCTTCTTCTTTTGAAAGCTTGAGATATTTTCCAAGCTAAGATTGGTTTTCATAACCATATAGAATGGTTTCCATAAACCATATTGAGGGTGTATTTCTAGAGCGAATTTCTCACAGTGTAGTGAAAATCCGTAATAGTGTAACTGGGTTGTTTTATCCTGGGGACGTCGTGGTTGATAGCCTACTTGCACCTTTAAGTAGTGCCACGAAACGTCTTAAAGAGAGCGACCTAGTCCGCGACTCATCCAAGTAATATCTTCGATTTATTTTAAAAAAATAAAAACTTAAAACACTGTTGTTTGGGGAAAGTTCTGGCTAAGGAAAGACTTGGTATTTAAGTGTGTCCATTGTGACCCACCTCTCTTTCCTGGGAATCTATTCGGATTAGCAATTTTAAGACGTTTCTAAGTCAGCCATGACAACCGAAGAAATTACTGGTACTGGTTCTGTTGCCTCTAACTTCAACAAACCATTCCGGTTTGAGGGAGCTCACTTCAAACGTTGGCAACCAAAAATGATCTTTTTCTTAACTATGAAAAAGGTTTTCAATGTCTTGACTAATGATATTCCAGTGGCAGATGAAACAGCCACACTAGAAGAAAAGGATAAGACAGCTAAAGAAATACTCCTATGGAAGGAGCATGACTATCTCTATAAGAATTTTATTCTTAACGGACTTGCTGATGATCTTTATGATTATTATAGTTCGTGCAAGTCTGCCAGGGATGTATAGAATGCTCTGAAAAAGAAATATGATACTGAAGATGCGGGTGCTAAGAAATATGATACTGAAGAAACGGGTGCTCTAAAAACTTAAAACACTGTTGTTTGGGGAAAGTTCTGGCTAAGGAAAGACTTGGTATTTAAGTGTGTCCATTGTGACCCACCTCTCTTTCCTGAAAACCTACTCGGATTAACAGATGGTGTTCATTTAGTTCAGACAAATCTAAACCAATCCACAATTCAATCTAAATCAATATATTTAGTTTAGACATTTTTTGTGTTTGAGTCAATGTCGAACCAACCCGAACTAATCCATATATAGTTTTTTGGTTTGGGAAACATATTTTAAAAAACAAACCGATGAACCCAAACCAATCCATACTAGGTGCTAGTAATTTTGTAATTTTAGAAGTGCACGATGTTATTTGCTTAAACTTTTTTGTGTTTTAGTCAAAGTCGAACCAATCTATTGCAGTGCATGCATGATCCGTGTGCATAATCTGAAGCAACTCATCCAATATCGAATTGGTTTGGTTCAAATTTTGGAGAAAAAAAAAACATAAAATCAAAACCAATCCAAACTTTAACTACAGATACTTATATTTTGTCTCTGCTTTCCTAGTCACAAAAGGTTAGCGACGACACCTTTTTTATTCATTTTTTTTAATTTCTTAACTCTTTTTCGTACGGAACTATCATATTTAATATTGCTAAAACTAATTCATATATTTTTGCAATTTCTCTATTATTTCATACTAATTTCAATATATGAATATTATAAACTCTTTTTCTATTACTGAAGCTAATCTATTTTTATGTCTTTCAATATAATTTCTAATTCGTAGTTCTTTATTAACTTAGTTTGTATTCACTTTCTAGATTTATAATATTCATTTTTATTATATTAAGTTTATTTTCTAATTCCCTGTTTTAAAATTACATTTTATCTAAAATTGTTTTTAATTTTATTTTTCTTAACTTTTCTTGTAATCTATTAAGTTTTAGATCTATCAAAGAATTTTAATAGCATACTAAATTATTTTTTATTTGAATTCTACATCTCTTTTGTTGTTCTGTTTCAATTTTTATTTGTTTACAATATTCCAGAATTTTCATAAGTTTTTCTATCATCTCTTTTATTTGATTTCTTCTTTTTCCATCGGTCAATCAATCATCAATCAATAACAATATATGAAAAGAAATAGTTGATATATACATTTACAAGATTAGACATATTATAATGTTGACACATCACAATTATTTGGGCAAATATGTCTTTAAAAAACTCCCTCTCTAACTTTTAAAAAAACTTTTCTTTTTCTCTTTGTTTATGGATCCCACTTTTTCCTTCTATGCTCTTTCCTCCCATATTTCCTCTCTCTTCCTTTTTCAAATTTATCTTTTTCTTACACATTTTTCAATTATTTTAATTAGTTTAGTATTTATAAATTTATACCCATGTGGACACATGCTCTTTCAAAAATATTCAATTCTCACTCGGTCTTCTCGTTCTCTCTGAACAGGTAAGCTTTATATGTTGTCATAATTTTATTACTCTTGATTCTCAACGGGGGTTGAAATATATATTTTGTCTACATACTGTATTTTTTATAAGTGAATATGTTTCTGTTGATTTTAGCGGAGAAATATACTATTGTCGATATTACTTATAAGAAACAATTAGATGGAGAATATTCTAGCGGAGAAAAAATTACATATTGTGGTATAATTTTATATAGATGGAGAATTCCTTCACATTGTCAAAATAGTTCTTGTATGAATACTAGTATGTAAAATTGGTATTTCTTGCCTATGTCCACGGGAACACATCAACACAATTCATTCATCATCGCAACCATGATTACATCAATTTTGTGACCCAACCTCAATATGTGTATCACTCTACAGGAGTCTCTCACTCTAAAAGTTAAAAGGAATGATAACACTAACACATCACAACAAATGATCACAACACTCTCCTTTACATACGACTTGGCTGACGATTCTCCACCTCTCTACACTGTCACCCAAGAATGGGAATGTTTCATCTCTTCACTTGGGCATGTCCTATCTCTTCACAAGTCTCTCTATTTATAGGAGAGAACATGACTTCCATGCATGCATAAGACTTAGTGGACATTAATTTTTCCACATTTCCAAGACTTTTGATCATTCACCCACCTTGTGAAGTGTATCACTTAAATTTCCACTCTCTTCAAATTCCTTGAAAATTCCAATTGACTATTTCCACTTATATATTACTCCCTCCGTTTCACAATACATGTCCTTTTTAAAGACTTATTTTGTTTCATTTTACTCGTCGTTTTTAAAGTCCAATGCAACATTAACTATTGCATTATCAATAATACCATTAACTAGTTATTGCAGAGAGAAATATGTAAAGTGAAATAATAAATAGTTAAGGGTATTCTAGGAAAAAGATATATACTTCCATCAAAACCAACAAAATTTATTAGTTTTCTTGATATGTGTAAATTACCTTAAAACAACATGTATTGTGGAACAGACGGAGTATATGTTTGCCACACAAAAGAACTAGCTATTTATTTCCTGATGGTGTTGGAGAATCCCACTAATTTTTTTTGCTCCTAGTAAGATAAAGATGAATAAAATTTCAATAGAAAAAAAATGTAAACTTTGTGTCTTTAGAAAAAAACAATAAAAGAACAGAAGCAGCCTCAAATTTTTTTCACACTATTATTTCTCATTCAGATTTAACTCACTTATAATCTATGAAGCACCGATACAGACACAAACATCGGACACAGCACAGACTCGGACACCCAGACATTAGTTTTATTTTAAATTTTTTAAAATATACAAGTAATTGAAGTATCGGTGTCGGTATCCGACACAGAATCTAAATTTCTGTCAAAACTTTCATAGATATTGCATAAAATATCTTATATATATGGACAAAAGGATACTTATGGTTTTTTTGTTTTTACTATACGGACAAAAAATATAAAAGATAATACTTGTTTTTGTTAATTTAGAGGAAATGATAAATAAATACTACACACAATCACACAGTCACATTTAATTAGGTACAAACTCAGAAGTTGACATCTAGCTGAAATTGCCATTTCAACCAACGGTAGATGATATAGAATAAAAACATATATTGATGACATTTAATTTAACTATATTTTATCATGATAGTTGAGTAAAATGAATTTAAGTCCTTTACTTAGCTTTCCATATACAGCTTAGAGATGAGTGCTAACGATCTTTTATATTTTCCTTCCGACAGTTCATGATTGAGTGAAATTCAGATACATTTCGCTAAATAAAGAGTCACATTTTCAAAGTAGTAGAATTCATAAATTTTCCAATACGATAAGTTTGTTTCTCAATAAACGATTTCGTGAAAATAATAATAATTTTGTTACAAATTACGTAAAGTGCGATGCTAACCAGTGTATTTTGGAGTACTTTAGCATTCAGAAAAAATTTAAATGTTAAAATACGCAAAGTTTGTTCCTCAATTATCAGTTTCATGAAAAATTTAATAATTTCGTGACAAAATACGTAAAGTGTAATGCAAAGCAACGAGATTTGGAGTATTTTAGCGTTTCGAAAAAAAATTAGATTTTCAAATATGTGAAATTCCTTTCTCAATAACCAATTTGGTGAAAAAAAATAAGAATTTTGTAAGAAAAAATACATAAAGTGTATGCAAAGCAATGCATGTTTTTGGATACTTTAGCATTCAGAAAAAATTAACTTATACTCAAAGTTTGTTCTTCAATAATCATTGTCGTGAAAAAATAATAATTTTGTGACACTAACCCGTGCAACATATATACCCTTTTACTAATTTCACCACTATAAAAAATCAACTTTCTTTTTTATACTTTTCATCTTTATATTTTTTAGGAACATATTTTTCTAAACCTTTAAAAAATAATTTACTTTTATACCTCTTCTCCTTATATTTTCTATTTTACACCTTACTTATCTGTATGTAATAACCAGAATTTTCGCCTCACGCTAGTAATTGAGCAAGGGTTGAATATATAATGTCAAAGAAAGTCATAGCTTACAATTTTGCAGTCAATTAAGGACTTCAAGGAAGCAAGGTAAATGAGGTCGATAATGATTAGATATAATATACTATCTGAGTGTACAAGGCTGACCACGTTTAGAGTTGAATGTGTGAGTCCATGCACAGTCATGCACGTTACCTCAGTGCTTCCTTCTATTATATTATTTCTCAAGAACTATTATTCAACCAACCCATTATTTATTCTTGTTCTCAGTAAGCAGTCCTTCCCTCTACACCAACCAAACACATGAAACAAACCTCTATATAATCCTCCAAAAACTGCAGCCTTCCATCACAACTCAGAATATCAACTCTCCAAAACTCTCTTTCATACCATTTTCTTTCTCTCCTTCATTTTAATTTCTTTCCTTCCATATTCTCTTAAAACTAGCTTTGAAGTACATTTTGCATTAATTAACAAAATGGAAGCTGCAACCATTACCAACAACTTTAACGGTGGTTCATTCTGTTTGAAGAATACTACTATCAATGCTAGTGATCCTTTGAATTGGGGTGTGGCGGCAGAGGCCATGAAGGGAAGTCACTTGGATGAGGTGAAGCGGATGGTGGAAGAGTACCGGACACCGGTGGTTAAGCTTGGCGGGGAAACCTTAACAATCTCGCAGGTGGCTGCGATCGCCGGAGCATACGATCAAGGTGTGAGGTAGAGTGTCGGAATCGCAAGGGGTGGTGTTAAAGCTAGTAGGATTGGGTGATGAGCAAGTATGAACAACGGGATCGCGATTCATTGGTGTCACCACCGGTTTCGGTGCTACCTCCCACCGTCGAACCAAACAAGGTGGCGCTGCGAAAGAAGCGATCGGGTAATTTACTTCATTACTTCATGTCGATTGCCATATTTGACTAATGCAACTTTGTTTGGATCAAGTTTTAACTTATATGACTTATTTAATTAAAATAAGTTTTTAATGTTTCAATTAAAAATTCTTATAATGGGTATTTAGTTATTTACAGAGAATTAAACAAAAAGTGCTAGTTCTTATTCATCACAATTCTTGTTTTTAGGTTTTTAAATTTGGAATATTTGGCAATGGGACGAGTCTAGCCACACACCGCCACAAACATCAACAAGAGCAACCATGCTAGTGAGAATCAACACACTTCTCCAAGGATACTCGGGCATTAGATTTGAAATCTTAGAAGCCATCACCAAACTTCTCAACAACAACATCACCCCATGTTTACCACTTCGAGGAACAATCACGGCCGGGAGATTTGGTACCTCTTTCATACATTCTTTGGTTTACTCTTTGGTAGACCAAACTCCAAAGTGTTGGACCCTCAGGAGAGGTACTCAATGCAAAGGAAGCTTTTCAATTGGTGGAATCAATGATGGTTTCTTTGAATTGTGACCTAAAGAAGGCCTTGCACTTGTTAATGGCACTGCAGATTGGTTACGCCTTAGCTTCTATTGTTCTCTTTGATGCTAACATATTGGTTGTCTTGTCTCAAGTTCTATCGCCTATTTTTCTTTGAAGTCATGCAAAGGAAACACGAGTTCTTGACCATTTGACACACAAGTTGAAGCACCACCCTGGTCAAATTGAAGCTGCTGCTATTATGGAACACATTTTGGATGGAAGTTCCTATGTCAAAGCAGCTAAGAAGTTGCATGAGATGGATCCTGCGCGAAGCCAAAACAAGATAGATATGCACTTAGAACTTCACCACAGTGGCTTGGTCCTCTTATTGAAGTCATTAGATTCTCTACCAAGTCAATTGAGAGAGAGATTAACTCAGTCAATGACAACCCTTTGATTGATGTTTCACGAAACAAGGCCCTTCATGGTGGAAACTTCCAAGGAACACCTATTGGAGTCTCCATGGACAACACACGTTTGGCACTTGCAGCAATTGGAAAGCTCATGTTTGCTCAATTCTCGAGCTTGTTAATGATTTTTACAACAATGGGTTGCCCTCAAATCTCTCTGCTAGTAGAAATCCTAGCTTGGATTATGGTTTCAAGGGAGCTGAAATTGCCATGGCTTCTTATTGTTCTGAGCTACAATATCTTGCAAATCCAGTCACAACTCATGTTCAAAGTCTTTGAGCAAAGACATAACCAAGATGTGAACTCTTTGGGTTTGATTTCGTCTAGGAAAACAAATGAAGCCATTGAGATCCTTAAGCTCATGTCTTCCACATTCTTGATTGCACTTTGCCAAGCAATTGACTTGAGGCACTTGGAGGAGAACTTGAAAAACTCAGTGAAGAACATTGTAAGCCAAGTTGCCAAGAGGACCCTTACCATGGGTGTCAATGGAGAACTCCATCCTTCAAGGTTTTGTGAAAAGGATTTGTTGAACGTGGTTGAAAGGGAACATGTGTTTTCCTATATTGATGACCCATGTAGTGCTACATACCCATTGATGCAAAAGCTAAGGCAAGTGCTTGTGGAGCATGCATTAGTAAATGGTGAAAGTGAGAAGAACTCGAACACATCAATCTTCCAAAAGATTTCTAGTTTTGAGGATGAGTTGAAGACCCTTTTACCAAAGGAGGTTGAAAGTGCAAGGACTGCATATGAAAGTGGAAATTCAGCAATTCCAAACAAGATAAATGAATGCAGATCATACCCACTTTATAAGTTTGTGAGAGAGGAGTTGGGGACTGGTTTACTAACTGGAGAAAAGGTCATATCCCCAGGTGAGGAATTTGACAAGCTATTCACAGCTATGTGCCAAGGAAAAATCATTGATCCTCTTTTGGAATGCCTTGCGGAGTGGAACAGTGCCCCTCTTCCAATTTGTTAATTTTCCCATTTACCCTTAGAAGTATTTTCTTTGTATCTATGCAAAGTACACTAATAATCATTTGATTTGTCGCTCATTTAGCAAATTAAAATGGAAAGCTTCATTTTTGTTTCCTCAATGTCAAAGAGAAACATGTAACTTACAAATTAATAGAAATTCAGTTGTTTGCCAAATCTTTGAGTGCCACTATATAATATAACACATGTAAATTGTGTTTTGCTTCAAAATAATGCATGGTCTCCTAAGCAAAAAAATTGCAGTGCAGACACTGAATTTCGAGTAAACAAACCTATACACAATAGTAATTAAATAAATAAGAAGCAACTTGCGTTGGGTGAAAGTGAGTGTGGTGATGACGGAGTATGGATTGTGAGGTAGTTAAGGTGAATGTTGGAATTGAGAGGGGTCCGTTTCCATCAAACAAATGGATTCACATCTTATCTTGTCCATCTCTTGTATGTATATATGTGATGGTGTTCATTTAGTTGAGACAAATCTAAACCAATCCACAATTCAATCTAAATCAATATATTTAGTTTAGACATTTTTGTGTTTGAGTCAAACTCAAACCAACTCAAACTAATTCATAGTTGTTTGGTTTGGGCAACATATTTTAAAAAACAAATTGATGAACTCGAACCAATCCATACTAGGTGCTAGTAATTTTGTAATTTTAGAAGCGCACGATGTTATTTGTTTAAACTTTTGACTTTCATACTTTTTGGTTAAGTAACAAAATTTTAATATAATTGATTGGAAGATTATTAAAGAGTTTTGTTTGATTTGGTGTAATTTTTAAACTCTAGATTATTTTTTTGACTACTTAGAAGTATTTTTTTGACATAAAAAGTCTAGTTCATTTTCATTCATGATAGTAGCAAGGATACATGCCGGTACATCAAATAAAGTATGAGAAGGGGATGAGGACAATGCTACCCACACTAAGGTATGAGCCAACTTGTTAACCGCTCTCCTAGATAACTCCACATGAGAGTTTGCATTAAAAAAATGAAAAGACTCCCTACACGACTGTAAGATACAACCATAATCAGAAGTAATCATAGGGGCTTTGTTGAAATCATCGACAACTATTTTTGCATCCATTTCGAAGATGACATTCCGGTAATGAAGTTCACGCACCCAATCAATCGCCACCAGATGCAAAATAGTCTCTTTGAATTCACCACAGAACAGACACATAGGAGGAATGTCCATGCCACGGAGTAGAAGAACAACACGAGTTGGAAGAAAATTTCTCCCTAATCTCCATAAAAAATTCTTAACCTTTGGAGGCACTTTTAATTTCCAAAGCACACCCCAACAACCCTCCACCAAATGAGTAGAATTATTATGAAGAGTTTGCATAGCCAACCGATAGGCGCTTCTCACAGAATAAAGCCCATTGCGCTCACCTCTCCAACTCACCTCATCATCATAGACACAATGAAACAAAGGGGTAGTCAATACCGCATCACTAGAAGAACCATCCAAAAGAAAACGGACCAACGCCTCGTTCCAACACTTCCTATCTTGAACAACCAAATAATCCACACGAAGAAGAGGATTAAAAGTACCCGAGTTCTGAGGCCGAAGTTGAGTAGATACTTTGGTCCACCGATCCTCAAACAACCGGATAGAGCTACCATTCCTTATACTCCACATAGAACCATGACATAACCTAAAATCTTAGTGCCTATCTCATTGTGTCATTATGTCACTTAGTGCCTATCTCATTCATCTAAAATCTTCTCTCTTATTTAACTCATTTTTCTCTCTCATATTCTCTCTCCAAAAATAACCTAATTAAAGTGGCCAAATGTATAAATTGGTAAGCTGACTAAATCCAAATCCCTAATAAATTCCTTTCAAAGTAACAGTGACTAGATAGTTTTCTAAAATTTTATTTTTTAAGTTTGGGTTTTTATGTATTGCAACAAAAAATATCTTCATGTAAAAGTACCATTTTATTTGATAATTGAAACCACATTAAGATGTTCCTTTGGAGTCAATAGCATTAGGTAAATAAAAATATAACTATTAAATAAATAGACTTGTTATTATAATACTTACAAGACCCAAAAATTAATCCTTAATTGAAAAGTGTACCTGAGATATGTAAACAGAGAATTGATTAAGAATAATTATGAAATAGCTAGCAGCAAACACCTTGCTACTTTGCAACTTTTGTGCTCCCTACTAGTTGCTACTTTGTAGTACCTGTGATAATATTGATGATGACAACTCAAATATTTCCTCTCTATTTTTTCTAATGCTTGTATGTTCTAATGCTAATCTTAGTGGCTATATATAGACGAGAATCCTACTCTATTTATAACTTCTCATTAATAAAAGATCTTATAGTTGTTAGCAAAGGATAAACCTTGTAACAAACTTCCTTATTATCTTATAGTTGTTATAGCTTTGTAGGATTAAACATATAAATTTGAACTTTGGCGTAGAGATTTAAATTTAAATTTGAACCTTTCATGTTAATTTAATTTTAATTTATAGGTATTTCAAAAAAAAATTGGTCAAAAAAATTTAATTTATAGGTTGATTAGTTGGTAGTTTTTTTTTGACCAAAATATTTTTCTTATCATGAATTTTACTTATATATATATATATATATATATATATATATATATATATATATATATATATATATATATATGAATGTATGCTTGGTCCGGTAGTAAATTACAAAGTACTATCTTTTTTCTTAACATGAATTTTACTTCTAGATATGAATGTATGTTTGCAATTAATTAGCGATGAATAATGTTGGTGCAGCGGTTTATTAAACTTTTGTGTGTATTATAGGTCCATGGTTCGATTCTAGGCTATATAGATTTTTGATTTTGTAAAACACATTTTAGGATAAAACTTTTTAAAATTAAGAAAATGTTAAACGTGGGATTCGAAACTAGATTCAGCTACTTAAAAAGAATGATTCTTTACCACTAGACTAAACATCAATTTAGTTACCTTTTTAGACCTGTAACATATATAATTAAGCATTAGATGAAATTATAAAATTGATTTATAATTAAACATTAGTCACCAGAAATATTTGCCAGCCTCTGCCCCCATTGCTGATTCGGATGACTAACTGACTCTTCAAAAAAAACATATAGAGCATGTTAAAACATATTTTTTTTATTTTAATATTTCAGCAAAAAAAACTTTTACCAACAACTTTATTCTGTTGCTAAAAAATAGTTTCTTTTTTCTCAACGATTTTGGTTGTTGTTGGGATAAGTTTATTTTTTGCCAACGACATTATTGTGTTGTTGGTAAAAAATGAGTTTTTCTCAACAATTTTAGTTGTCGTTGAGATAAATATATTTTTCTCTACAATTGTGATATTGTTGGGAAATGAACTTTTTTATCTCAACGACTTGAAATGTCGTTGCTATCACTAGTGCAGAAAAGACTTTTAGTATCGGTTATTTTGCACTTTTACCATCTGTTAAATAACCGATGCTGAATGTGACTTTTAGCATCGGATTTTCAAAAAACCGATGCTAAATGTCATTTTTTTGGTGTTTTTATGTCTTGAAAACATACTATTAGCATCGGTTATTTAAATAACCGATGCTAAAGGTCCATTTTGGTGACTTTTAGCAACGGTCATCCATAATAACCGATGCTAAATGACGTTTTTTTGGTGTTTTTTATGTCTTGAAAACATACTATTAGCATCGGTTATTTAATTAACCGATGTTAAAAGTCCATTTTTGGTGTTTTTTATGACTTTTAGCAACGGTTATCCTTAATAACCGATGCTAAAGGTCCATTTTTGGTGTTTTTTATGTCTTGAAAGCATACTATTAGCATCGGTTATTTAAATATCAAAATAATCAGAGAACTTTGACTAAAATCAAGCAAATCTGCAAATAGAACACAGTTTAGGGTTTCAAATTCAAATTCTATCTTCTCTTACTTTTAGGGTTTCACAAAAGCAAGTAATCAAATCAGAGAAGAAAACAAACCATGAGCAACGAAGAGAAGAAGGCTATTCTGGAACTGATGGGAAGACGAAAGCAATCTTGCTTAAAACGACGTGTGAGAGAGCGAGAGAGCGCCGTTATGAAAACGTAGGGTTTCGTGAGATTCGTGCGTGAGAGAGAGTCGTGGGTGACAGAGCTTCGTGCGTGAGAGAGAGCTTCGTGCGTGAGACGACCGGCGAGAATGGCGGTGAGTGAAGCTTGCTTCGTGAGTGAGAGAGCGCTGTAAGGTACTCCTGCGTTGTGTTGTGTTGTGAGTGAGAGAGCGTTGGAAAATTAGATGACCTTTAGTATCGGTTGTCTAATAACCCGATACTAAATGTGTTAGAGACACACATTTAGTATCGGTTGTTTAAACAACTGATACTAAATGTAAGCGTGAAAATTGAAAGCTTCAATTTAATTTCAAAATTGCCACCGCGCCTACATTTAGCATCGGCTGTTTAAACAACCGATGCTAAATGGTGTTGTCTAAAGTCATTTTTGCACTAGTGCATACATATATTGTTGCCAACAACTTTGTTTTTGGGGGGAAATAGTCGCTGCGAATTCCTGTTATTGTTGTAGTGGTGGTTGTTTTAATTAAAGATATACAGATATAGTTGAAGATATAGTTTGATTAAAGATATAGTTGATGATAGTTAATTGATTATTAAGGTAAAATAGGAGAAAGAAAAATAAAGATATTAGTAGTGGGTATTTTGATTAAAATTATTATAGATTGACTAAAGTTATAGTTCATAGTTGATTGTTGAAGTGGAAAGAGAAAAGTGAGTTTTAAATATGAGATTAAAAGGTTAAGAGATGATGTGAGAAAGTGGGACCCACAAAAAATAAAAATTGAAATAGAATAATTAGAAATGACATATTTGTCCTCAAAAAGTGAGTTTCAAATAAGGATAGATTGGTAATTTTGGTAGTGGTTGTTTTGTATACAGTTATAGTTGATTGATTGATTGATAACACTAATAAAATAGCTGAATATACGTCTAATAAATTTAAAAATGGGCGTGATGAAATTAATAATATACAAGAGACTTTAATTGATATAAGTAGAGAAAAATGTATTAACGAGGATGAAAATATATTTTAAATTAGAGACATTTTTCAACAATTAGAGAACCTTTAGATTACAAAGAAAATAATAAAGTATAACAATAAATGATTTAGAAAGATTAATAAATAGCAAACCAATTGGAATAAAGGAAATTAGTTCGTTAGTAAAACAAGAACCTCTAGATTATGAGCCTTCAATATTTATTAAACTTGTAACTTCATGGAGAGGATAAAAGATGAATATATGGAATTACTAAAAAGGTCAAATAATACTGAAGAAATTAGTTAATTACTAAAACAATTAAAGATAGCTGAAGAATAAAATAAACAAATAAATAAAGTAGAACAAATATAAACTAAACACGAAAATGAAGAAGTAATATTAAATTAAAGTTCCTTAGAATTAGAATAAGAGATTATATTTATGGAAAAGGGTGAATCAAATAATACAAAACCAAAAAAAAAAATAAGAGGATTATTGGAATAGAAAAGATCAATGGGAAAGTTATGAAAGAGAAACTCTAAATCGAAGGAATTGATTATGCTAGAATGAATGGAAAATGGACTAAAATTCAAGATGAATTTAAACCTTATTATGAAGAAATTAGAACTAAAAGATTATTAGATCTTGATTGTGTGAGAAATAAAAAAGATGTGCTTATAAAGTGGACTAATGAAATAATTATGCTAATAGCAACGGATGATAGATTCAGCAAAGTAAATCTAATGGATGTTAAAGAACTAATAACATTCCTAACATCGGAAAATGTCCAAAAATTCTAATCAAGCATTAGTGATGATGCATGGCAGCTTTATGCTAAGGTTGTAGAAAATAATCAGCAATTTGCTAAATTAATAATGAATTTTATCCATCAAGAATTAATAGGATATAATGCCCTCGAAAACAAAACATATGTAAATAAATTTTTACACGAAAAGGCCAAAGCACACCTAAATGGAATTCAATTATGAAAATCTGTGAAGCACAAAGTTTTATTTGTGAATATCAAAAATATTATTATCAATTAATCAAATGAAGGAAAAAAGAAATATATAGGGAAATATTCATAGACAAATTACAATATCCACTTAATACAAAAATAATAACTGTGTGGAAAGCACATCTAAAGGAAACGGCTAATACTTTACGAGGAATTATACAAATTTTATATAATGAATTAAGACAACAATGTTTACAAAGAGAAATAATTAGGCAATTAAATAGGGGAAGAACTGCAATGTTGTGATCTGCCGGTCTTATTTCAAACCGAAAGGTATGGTTGTAATAAACAAAGACCTAGGAATATCATAAAAGAAATCAAAAACCTCAATTATGAAAAACCTATCCTAAAGAAAAGCCTATAAAAATACTAGAAAAAAGTGTTTTAGAAAAAAGAGGCAAACACCAAGAAAATATTGTCCGACAGGGAAAAAGAATTGTGTGTGTTGGATATGCAATGTAGAAGGACATTATGCAAATGAATACCCAAAAAAGAAGGAAAAGGATAATAAAGAAAAAGAAAAATTAATAAAAAAGGTAAATAAAATATATGACTTATAACTCCTAGATGATGAACTAAGTGATAGTGAAAATAGTGTATATGAATATCTTAGTGATAAATTATCTTCAGAAGAATCTGTATAGTACATATATCAAAATTAAAATCAAAATGAAAATAAGGAAACTGAACCATATATAGGCACAGTTGCAAGCATTTGCATAGCAACAAAAGCACAATGTAGCAAATGGGAAAAATTAGAAAACCCTTAAAAGTTCAAAAAAGTTTCCATTAAAGGAATCTTATGTTTCAGATGCATAATCTGTTGTATTTCCACTCACGCTGTATGTATAATCTGCTGTATTTACAGTAATCTGACAGGGAACAAGCTTTCGGGTCCAATTCCTAAGGCTCTCAAGCAAAAGGCTGATACAACTTTGTGAGGTTTTCTTGTTCCCTAATTGATTTTGGGTTTTAAATTTTCTTTTGCCCTAATTGATTTGTTTCCATCGTATGCGAATTGGTGAAGTTTCTTTTGTTGATTTTGTGTTCTTAGATTTGTTGTGATGCATATGTCAATGTGTTTTGGGTGGGTTAATCGTTTAACAGTTACTTTGTTTACTTAGAATATGTGAAAACTAAAAAGTGAATTGAGTAAGTTTTATGAAATTTTAGAGCTATTTTGGAATTTCATTAGACTCTGCAGTACAGGTGTTTGATAAATTGCCACTTGTTTCCCTGCATATTGGTTTGTTCTAGTTATACTTGTTTAAATATTGATTGTTTCCTCGTTTACTCTTCCCTTGATATTGTGTTATGGAATGAACTAGGAAGTTTAATACTCTGAAATCTCTTTTCTTTTTCAATCTACTTGTCTAATTTTTATGCAATCTGTTTGTTAATTTGGATTAACATTAAGGATGCAATGAAGCATTGGGAAAAGGAAATATACCCGGTAGTTGTAAGTAACAACAAAAGCATAAAACTGATGAACTCCCAACACTAGGTGGTGATAATGCTTAATGCTATGATTATGACATGGCATTTTAATTCTGCTAATCCTTCTAAGACAATACACCTTTACTGCTGTGTAATGAAGATGAATGTGTAACGAGTTTAGTACTGCATGTTTATTATTTATGGCACTTGCTAATATTCTGAAGTAAGACTTTATTTAGTCTAAGCAACTCCAGCATCTTAATGCCCATTAAAAATGAGACCTCATTAGATTTAGTCTAAGCCATCGAATCCCTAACTTCCTGCCGTTCTTGCGAAGCCACCGCGAGCACCATCGAATTCGTTCTTGCGCCGTCGCTGGGAACCCCAAGCCATCGAAACCCTAACTTCCTGCCATTCCACGAACAAATTGATTTCAGGTATTTAACTTCTCTCTTTATCTTCTTTGAGGTTTTCTTATTCCCTTTATTTTTCTTCTCTTCAACCACATAATCTTCTTTTTCAATTGTTGAGATGTTTCAGTTTTCTGTCTTGTTTTTTTTTCTCAGGCAGTGATCCAAATGAAGACCCCTGTGTGTTTAATTATACTCATATTCTGAAATGCATTGTTATAGAATTGCATGCATCTTTGCACTTGGGATGGAACTAATATTTACATGCAGTGTAGACGTGATACATTTATCATGCTTCCATTGTGATATAACCTTACGTTCATCTATGTGATCTAATGGTATGCTTGCCTTATTTGGTTCGAAAAATTTAGTGTTACTGATTGGATTTCATTTTGGTATGACTTCCAGGATTCTATTTCAATTCTGCAACACTGAAATATATTGTAAGGAGAAGCTGCATACTCTTCAACTAAAGCAAGACCTAGGTGAAGCTGAGTCTCGTAACTCTGACCTTTACAAGGTAACTACTTTAATAGTTGGAATTTCTTTTTTATTTTAGAGTTCATGGAAATAAATTTATCCTTGCTGGAAGATTTATACAATATACAGCTTTGACATATTAGCTTATGCTCAATCTTTCTCAGGGAGCTAGGGAAAATCTAGTCCAACTTAAACAATAAGGTACTAATTGAATTGCTGAGCTCCTTTTCTTTTGGTATATTGATGTTGATGATGGAACCATTAAGTTGAATAGAGTCATCTACTCGTGCTGTGTTGAACACTATCCTCTCTTGGACTCTTTGAATACTTATGCTTGAATGAATGATTAATTGACCCCTTTTATGAATTTTATGTTCAATTTTAGTTGTTTGATGTTAGTTTTGGAGTATAACTGAATACTGGGATGTCAAGGTGGGAATCTGGTTCTCAGTTCACATCTTACCACACACTACTATATGTAGTGTGTGTGTGGTAAGATGTGAACTGAGAACCTTTTTTTTTTTAAAAAAAAAAGACTTATAGCATCGGTTGTTTAAACACCCGATGCTAAATGTCATTTTCTAAGACATTTAGCATCGGTTGTTTAAACAACCGATGCTAAATGTCATTTTTCAGACAGCAAAAAAAGTCATGAAACGTCATTTAGCATCGGTTTTTTGAAAATCCGATGCTAAATGTCAGACATTTAGCATCGACTGATAACCGATGCTAAATATCAGACATTTAGCATCAGTCGATTTAGCATCGACTGATAACTGATGCTAAATGTGCAAAATAACCGATGCTAAATGTCTTTTCTGCACTAGTATATCCTGGAATACAAGTAAGTATTAATACAAACTCGAGATAAATAACTTAAACTAAATCCATAATAGCTATCTAAATCTTCCAAGTCTTGATTCAACGATCAAGGTACAAGAATTACAATACAAAATAACTTAAACTTCCAACAACCAGATTTCCTCTAGCAGAAAATCAGCTCAAGTAGCTCATTCGCTTAGGCTTTGTACCTATAAACAACAAAAACATAAACAATGAGATTACAAATCTCAATGAGCGCCTCCGAGACCCCTTACGGTTCCTCTCATTCGCTCTTTTTAATTATCTGATTTTTTATGCCGAATAATGCTAGAACACCCTTTAATCCGGGAAAACCCAATTCGACTATACATACCGAATAATGCTAGAGCACCCTTTGATTAGAGAAACCCCAATTCGGTTGTACATTTTAATTATCTTATCTTACACTTGGCTTAGCACAACCTAGGAAATCCTTGACTTCAATCCGGAGAACCCCAATCCAATAGTCAATGAAGGATAATGCTAGAGCCTTGACTTTTAGGCTCATGACTTCCTTCCACCAAGTGTGCTAATAATTCAGGATCGTCATCCCTTTAATAAATTATGTATCATGTCATTGTTATTCATAACTTACTTGGTTACTTTACACTTCTCAATTGATACAACAATACTCTGGTCGTTTATTTAATAAAATAACAGCATTCGAATTAGACAATATTCGATCAAATCTTTTTTTATTTTCCATCAATCATAATCCAAATCATAGTATTTATGTTCAATCATCAGAAAAGGTTTAGGAAGGGATCAGAGAAGGTTTGGAATCGAAAGGAATAGCATTTGAGGTATTTAAAAATGGGTGACAGAAGGTTCGGCCTGGACTGAGCTCCTAGGTGCACGGACCGAGGTTGTCGTAAAAGTTTTTTGCGTGCATCAAAATAACGAGACGCACGGTCCGGGGCTAGAGGCGCACAGACCAAGCTCCTTCACCAGACTTGCAAAAACTCTGATTTTTGTAAAATTTGTTGTTCCTGTTGGTTCCGATCGATTCCACTCCTTTTCCAACTCAATTAAAACATACAAACAGATTTAATACCACACAAAACCAGTAGATTTCAATGATCTTCACAATAATTTCATAGCTTTAATAAACTCAAAGTCCCACATATTTTATAAAACCGTAAAATTCCAATTTTGACACATTCAACCATGCTCACTTATCAACAAGTATAATTTCAGTTCAATCACACAATTAAACAATATAAACACACAACGTGGTGAGGACACTCACTGAAATCCATGTCCCTCGAAACTTTGACGACTCAAAACTCCCCAAAACTTCAACTCCCTCAAACTCAACCCCATAGCTTCCCAACATCACCAAACTGAACCCAAACCCTTTGAATGACACCAACACCACAATGTACTTGAATAAGACCCTCAAACCCTCAAGAAGTTCAGAATTTCTCAAGAAAAAGAAAGAACACCATGGCTTCAATCTCCCTCAAACTCGTTGCCATGGAGGAGATGGAATGATGTTTCAGTTTGAGTTTGATGATGAAATTGGTATCAATGTATTGAGGAGAGAAAAATGGAACAAGATTGTGGCAAAAATTTTGACATGCAATGAGGAATGAAGTTTCCTCCCTCCTCTCTCTGTCACGTTACTCTCTCTCCTCCCTCACCTCTCTCTTTCTTTTCTTTCTTCAGCTGAAACAAGAATGGCAAGTGTATGTGTGTTGTGTTTGGTGTATTTATAGTAGTTAGGTGTAAAGTTTATTTTATCCCTACTTACTTGCATCAAAGTACTTATCAATTAACTTCAAAGTATTTATCCTCACACACTATCACTAATCAATTAACTTCAAATAATCCTCACCGTAGTGCAGTTTGTGCGATGTACTCTTTTCCTGCCTGAGTCTTTTTCCCAATAGGATTTGGCTCAGGAAAGTTTTGAGTAGACCCTCCCTCTTTCCTGCTTTCCATTGTAAATGTTGGGCACCCCTTGTGCTCCCTTCAATGAAATTATTGCTTATCCAAAAAAAAATTAACTTCAAATAATCTCAACTTAACGACTCATATATCAATTAAATTAAGACAACCACTATTATGGGGGACGAACCAAGCGGAAGCTGGTGGGCATGTGACATCCGTGGCTGAGGAGGGCGGGGAGTGATCGTCGGTGCCCTAAAAGGTGGCATGGCAAAGAGCGGCTCCTGGTAGCTTCAAAGCGAAGGGGCGCGTGAATGAACCGAATACGCACCGGAATGAGAGGATCCCGAGGCCGTGCGGCGGTATGGGACTGCATGCATTGAAGGAAGGCTTAAAAGAATTGATTTGGACTACCTATACCAACAAGATGCATCTTCTTTTCGGGAGCCCATCCCATAAGAACTCAATAGTTAAGCGTGCTTGACTTGGAGTAGTAGTGGGATGGGTGACCTTCTGGGAAGTTTTCCAGAAAGCATGCAAGTGAGGACAAAGCATGCTGAAAAAGACTCGTGTTGGTTCGTGGGGGCAGTCAACAGTTGTAGAAGCAGTCTGGGATGTTACAAATGGTGTGACACTTAGTCCTTAGGTGTGGGTTTAGTCATTGGTGTGACACTTAGTCCAATAATGAGGTGTGTTGTGTTGTGGTGATGATAAAGCGATGTGTGGGCTTCGGCCCAAAGCGATGCGTAGGCTTCGGCCAAATATTGTGAACGAAGTGGAATTGCGAAGTGAAAAGTGATGAGTAATAATTGTGGTGGTGAATGTATTGTGTTGTGATGCATTGACATGGGGTCACATAAAGCATGCATATTCAGCGACGATGTGGGCTTCGGCCAAAGTGATGTGGGCTTCGGCCAAAGTGACGTGTGCCCTCGAGGCTTATAGCGATGATGATGGATCCACATGCATATTGCATTTCATACATTACATGCATGCTCTGGTGATTGATTGGGTGTTCATGAACTAATGGTGTGTTTGGTGTAACTGTATTTGGTGTAACAGTATCTGACGTAACTGTATATTTGGCGTAAGTGTAATTGGTGTAACTGCATTAATGATGTATTTGAATTGACCGTATCTCTGGTGTGCCTATTCTACTGTGTTTCCTGTTTTATTTATTATTATCTATGTATTGAGACTCACCCTACTGCGTCGTGTTGCCTCGTATGTCAGCAACCTGCAGGTGATAGCAAATGAAGTAGTCTAATGATGGTCATGCTCTGATACGTAGCACCGGGGCGGGAAGTCTTAGATATCTAGTAATTTATTTTGATGTATTTAGTCTGATCTAAGATGTTGTATTAAATACTTTGAGACTGGTCGATGTTCTGCTGTGCTGGTGATTTATAACCAGGATGTTGTAAATAACTAAATAAGTGTTTTTGAGGGTTCGCCCCATTTTGACGTGCTATGTATCACGCACAAGTTGTTTTATTAAAATTCAATTCGTCGTTTTATGTTTTTGAAGAAATGTAGCACTCTCTTTGAGGTGCGTGGAATATTTTTGAAAACTCTGATCTTAAAATTGACTAAATAGTAGTAAATAGAAAGGGGGTGTCACTATTCTCTTATCAGCACGAAGCTCTACCGTATTTTCACTTGACTGAGCCAGAAAGCGTGAGCACAAACATAAATGCGTTAGAAGAGAGCGAGTTTTATATTTTATTTTTCACTATTCTAATCAATAAATCATTTTATATATGTTCTCCAAGTTAACCATGCAGAAGCAAAGTATTTTTTGATCTAGATCAAGTCAAATCTCAAGCTAGCTATTATCTTTACGTGGTGACATGAAATATATTATGATATACAAAACAATATGGTTCTTGCTTCTTCATTTCAAGCTCATGCAAATGCCAATAGTTCAAGGAAGATGTCCTGAAGATAATATGCTGATAGCAAAACTCCATTAAAAGATGATACTCACAAGTGATAGAGCGTAGTATATTTCCCCATAAGCACTCAGGGAGGAACTCCAGATGTTGGAATTCATATTCTTTATTGATGCTTCAAACAGGGGGAGAAAAACTGCACTCTTTTTTCCTTCGCTATGGTTTTTTCCCATTGGGTTTTCTTGGCAAGGTTTTTAACGAGGCAGTTCCCAGAGAAAGGATATTGTACTCTTTTTCCTTCACTAGGATTATTTTCCCACTGGGTTTTTTCTTAGTAAGGTTTTAATGAGGCATATCCTCGATGGACATCCAAGGGGGAGTGTTATGAATATTATTATTATATAGTGGATGTCCATCCTTCTCCCCATCTTCTCATGTAGTGGATTTTGATCATTGTATTCTCACTTACCATTCCACTCCCTATAAATAGGGTTCATATGTTAGTGTAAATTGATACTTTTGAAGAGCATAATGAAAAGATTCTCTCATTATCTTCTTCTCCCTTGTTCATCTCTATTCTCTTATATGATGTCTAGTGTTTGTTCTTACTCAAGTTTTGGTTATTTTCATAGGGCAAAATAAATTACTACTAGCATTCCATTGAGTTGTTTAGGTTATGGAATTCCATCTCTAGTTGGGGGTTTCAGTTCGAAGGTTATCAAATGTGGTGCGGGTTCATCTCTCTCGACCGATTCGGAGTTCAAGGAAGGGTGATCGAGGACCCGGACTTGAGATCTCTTTCTTATCTCTTCTATGGCGGGAGGTTTCTTTCGTATCAAGAGTGTGTTGGGGAGGCCAGGGAAAGACGGATTGGATCGAGAGGTTGTAACACCCTAAATGATTTAATTAAGCAATTGATTAAATTATTTAAAGTGTTGCACTATTTAATTATATTAAGTTATAATATAGTGTTTAATAATATAGTATTTTATTAAATTGAAGGGAGTGGTATTGGAAATACCTAAGCTGCAGATTTGGGCCAGGAGCCCAAGCCCAATGACTTAGGCTCTAGGGATTGTGCATTTCGCACTAAAGAAAAAGAAAGAAAGAAAAACGAAAGTGAGAAGAGAAAGGAGAAGAGGAGAACGGCGCTAGAGAGTGAGAAGAAGGAGAAGAGGGATCGCACCAATCACAGACGAAAGAAAGGAGCTATTGTTGCTGTGGGTTTTGTACGTGACTCGGAGAAAGAGACTTTATACGGTGTAATTTAAGGTAAGGGAGTCTCACTCTATAATAGGGAGGATAATGGGTTATATGTAGATCATAGGTCTTGTTTGATGTTAATTGATGATTGTTTGATGATTTGAACCATTGAATTTGATGAATTACATGTTGAAATCGATTTAGGGCTTAAATTAGGGTTTATAACATGTGATTTCGTGATTTGTGATGTAATTGATGATTGAACATGCAATTGATTGTTAGAATATGAAATTAGGAGGATTAGAATGATTATGGAGTGAATTGATTTAAGGAATTTGGGAATTTGGGATTTTTGGGTTTGGGGCGCCAAATTGCTAGGAATAAGCGCACGTGTAATTGTTCATGTACTCGTTATGTGTATGCAGTGTGTGTGTGTTCTGCCAGGCGCTAAGTTCTTTGGGAAAATGGCGCCTGTGCTCTGTTTTGTGGTGGTGGGTGTGTGCGGTGGCGTGGGCGCCAAATGCCGCCTGTGGTGCCAGAATGGCGCTGTGTCACTATGAGATGTTGGAGGTGTGTGTGTGTCTTTGTCTGGCGCCCATCTGCTGAGAATATGGCGCCTGTGCAATCGTTCATGTGCACATATGGGGTGGTTTGAGTGAAACTTAGAGTTACGAGCATATTTTACCGTGCCATCTTTTGCAGATTTGCTCGCCCAAAATCAATTTTAAACATTTTGGCTCGAGTAGTTTTATGTTAGCATGTGTCATTTGAGAGATGTTCGGTGGGTATTCTTTGTGGCGCTATATGTGTGCGCCTGCCGGGTGGTGGTTTTGAGTGAAACTTAGAGTTACGAGCATATTTTACCGTGCCACCTTTTGCGCTTGCTCGCCCAAAATCAATTTTAAACATTTTGGCTCGAGTAGTTTTCTTTTGCATGTCTTTTGTGTGTCTTTGTGCCAAGTGCGAGCCAAAAAAGTCTTGCAGGCGCGCCAGTCGAGCGCTGTGTATGAGATGTCTCGGATTTGTATCTTAGTTTGTGTCTAAGAGCGTGTTGCACTGGGGCGCCAGATTGCTAGGAAAATGGCGCCCGATGGTCGTGGTCATGTTGCCACGGGCGCCAAGTTCTTTGAGTTTTAGGCGCTAGTCTTTGTGTTGCCACAGGTGGCGCTGAATGTGTGAAAAATAGCGCCTAGTCTTTGCCTTGTGTTTAGGTGTGTCTTTGTTTTGGTCCTTAGGTGTGATTTGGTCCCTAGGTGGTTCATTTGGTCCTAAGGGTGTGGTTTTGGTCCCTAGATGCAGTTTGGTCCAAAAGGTGTCAATTTGGTCCCTAGGTGTTGAATTGGTCCTAAAAGGTGTTTTAGGTTCGTGAGTGAGGTTTAGTCCCCTACTTGAGATTAGTCCTTGGGACTTGATTGTGTTGAGTAGTGACTGAGGTGATTGATGATGCCATGGGGGCATGAGCCATGGGGGCTATAAATGAGATTAACAATGAGGCGAGAAATAATTTGTGAGTTTGTGATATTGTAAATGTGCTTGTGATGTGTTCATGGAGTCTCATGCATACATTCACGCGATCGCGACGTTTATAAATTGATTGTGAGGCCATGAGGGCGGGCCATGGGGGGCGAGTCATGAGGCTCAATGTGATAATGATCTTTGCCGTGGGGGCAAATGGTACCACATGCATGACCACATTGCATACATCCTCATAAACGCATAAGTGCTATTGTGTAAAGAATGGTTTGGTTTGTGTGCTGTAAACTGTGCCTGTGTGATGCTATGGTTGTATATATATTGCTTATTATCACCTTTATTATATAGTTCGAGACTCACCCTTTCTGTTGTTGTTTACCACAAGTAGTCATGAGTGAGGGCTTGCTACCTTCACTATTTCCCGAGTCGGTCTGCTCTGATACGTAGCACCTAGGGGATGGGATATAAACCCTAGTTTGATTTGTTTTGCTCACTGTTGAGCTTTTATATGTATTATGTCTTGTTTGAGCTGCTTGAGCACTCTTTTGAGATGTAGTTTTATTTCCGCTGTGTGATATGAGATATTATTCCACGTGTTTTTATGGTGTTACGTATTTGATTATATTTATGAGTTGAATTGGCTGTTTAAGTGTTTTTAAGAGATAAGTGTAGCATTCCATTTGAGAAATAAATTTTTATATACTCGATTTTTGATTTAAATTAGGGTAGAAATGGGGTGTTACATTAGTGGTATCGAGCAAAAGTTCGGTCTGTCAGCCCAGTGTGTCTCTGTCATGTCATATTGTGTATGACAATTAGGTGTCTTAATTTAGTTACGAAATGGTTGTTTATCTTTGCAGTGCTAGGTTGAGATGGCGAGAAGAGTTGATCTTTGCTCTTCTTTGAGGCTTTGCAAGCCATAGCGCGGAGTTATGGGGACTCGTGAGAATCATCGAGACCCGTAGTCGGCTACTTTCGGAGGAGAACCCTCCTACATTCAAGGGAGAGTACAACCGGATGGTGCAATGGCTTGGTGAAGGAGATTGAGAGGATCTTGGGGTGATCAGTGCAATGATGAGCGAGAAGGTCGGGTATGGTACACACACTTTAGTTGAGGAGGCGATGGTGGTGGCTAGAGAGACCGGTGAGAGGTTAGGGGCTGCCCAGAGAGGTTACTTGGGTTGTGTTCAAGAGGAGTTCACGAGAAAGTATTTCCCAGAGGATGTCGAGGTAAGAAGAAATTTGGAGTTTTTCTTGGTGAGGCGAGGTAGTATGGTATCACACCGAGTATCTTTGCTAAGTTTTACCGAGCTAGCTAAGTTCTATCCACACTATCTCGAGGGTGGTTACGAATTCTCGAAGTGCATTAAATTCGAGAATGGGTCGAGAGCGATATCAGCGTGCTATTGGGTATCGAGGATCGGGGTGTTCTTGATCCGGTTGGATCATTGCGAGGATCTTTGAAGAGGACGGTATTGCTCGCTCTCAGAGTTATGAGAGATCGGAGGGTAAATTCGAATAGGGGCAAGCCTTATGAGACATCTGCTGATAGGGGTAAAGCAGAGGTATGCTAGTGGTAGCAAGTATCTTTGGTGGTAGCAGTCACGGTGAGGGTAAGAGGTCCGCCGAGGCAAGAGACCAAGTGGGGAGATGCTCCTGGCGATATTGTGTGCTTCAAGTGTGTGGCCGGGTCACAAGAGTTTTGATTGTAAGTCCGGGGAAAGATATGCTTCAAGTGTGGGAAGGATGGTCACATGGCGTCCAGGTGTGATCGTAAGGAAGCAGTGTGTTTCAATTGTGGAGAAGCTGGTCACTTTAGCTCCAAGTGCACCAAACCAAAGAAGGAGAGGTCCACTGGGAGAGTTTTTGCATTGGTAGATTCAGAGGGACCCAATGAGATTAGAGGTACTTGCTTTATTTATGGTACACCTTTAGTTGCTATTGTTGACACGGGTGCTACGCACTCCTTTATTGATTCTGTCTGTGCTGAAAAGTTGAATTTAGTATTGTCTACTATGGAGAGGGGGATGGTTATCGACACTCCAGCTAAGGGTTCGGTAACTACTTCTCTAATGTGTGCTAGGTGTCCTCTCTGTCGGTCTTGGCAGAGATTTTACGATTGACCTTATCATTTACCATTGGGTGGGTTGGATGTGATTCGGGTATGGGTGGTTAGTAGATAACCATGTACACATCAACTGTTTCAACAAGTCTGTGAGTTTCCTTCCTCCAGAAGAGGAAGAGTCTATTTTACTGTCTGCTGATCAATTGCGTGAGGTAATGAAAGAGGGTGGTCAGCTGTTTGCTTTGATGGCCTCTATGTCTGTGAGAATCAAGCCGTGGTTGATGGGTTGCGGTGGTGTGTGAGTTCCACTGAAGTATTCCTCGATGAGATTCCTAGTGTGCCACCGCAGAGAGGAAGTTGAGTTTGGGATTGAGCTTGTGCACAGTACTAGGCACGTGTCTTTGCACCGCATCTGGGATGTCGACACGAGTTATGCGAACTAAAGGAGCGGTTGGAAGAGTTACTTGAGAAGAAGTTTGTGAGGCCTAGTGTGTCACCATGGGGAGCTCGGTTTTGTTGGTTAAGAAGAAGGATGGGAGTATGCGTGCGTGTGTGGATTACGGACAAGTGAACAAGGTAACTATTAAAAATAAGTATCCTCTCCCGAGGATTGATGATCCGATGGACCGGTGGTGGGTGCTAAGGTTTTTAGCAAGATTGACTTGAGGTCGAGGTTATCATCGGATAAAGGTGAAAGATGAAGACATCCGTAAGCAGCGTTCGAGCGAGGTATGGGCACTATGAGTACTCAGTAATGCCGTTTGGTGTCACTAATGCACCGGGGTGTTGATGGAGTACATGAACCAAGATCTTCCATAGCTACTTGGATCGGTTTGTGGTTGTTTTTATTGATGATATCTGGTGTACTCTAAGTGCGAGGAGGAGCATGCGAGCACTTGAGATTGGTGCTACAGGTCCCGAAAGAGAAGAAGCTTTATGCTAAGTTGTCCAAATGTGAGTTACATTTGCGTGAGGTAAGCTTCTTGGGTCACATGATCTCTGGTGATGGTATAGGCTGTGGACCCGGCCCAAGGTTGATGCGATGTTGCGGTGGGAGAGCCCAAAGTCGTGGATCGAGATCGAGAAGTTTCTTGGGGTTGGTGGTTTACTACGGGAGGTTTATTGAAGGGTTCTCTAAGCTAGCCCTTCCGTTGACCCAATTGACTGTAAAGGAAGAGCCTTTGTGTGGGATGCAAAATGCGAAGAGAGCTTCCAAGAGTTGAAGAGGCGGTTGACAACATCTCCAGTGTTAGTGTTTTGTCTTAGGATCAACCTTTTGTTGTATCTTGTGATGCTTCCAAGATGGGTTTGGGAGGTGTATTGATGCGAGGATGGGAAGGTAGTTGCTTATGCGTCCGCACAGTTGAGGACACATGAGAAGAACTACCCGACTCATGATTTGGAGTTAGTTCGCTATTGTTTTTGTGCTTAAGATTTGGAGGCACTATTTGTATGGTACCAGGTTCGAGGTGTTCAGTGATCACAAGAGTCTGAGGTATCTGTTTGACCAGAAGGAGCTGAATATGAGGCAGAGGCGTTGGTTAGAGCTTTGAAGGATTATGATTTCGGCTTGAACTATCATCCCGCAAAGCTAATGTCGTGGTGATGCTTTAAGTCGGAAAACTTTACATATGTCACTATGATGGTGAGGAATTGGAGTTGATTGAACAATTCTGTGATCTAAGTCTAGTTTGTGAAGTGACACTCCAGAGTGTCAGATTGGGTATGCTGAGGATTGGGAATGACTTCTTGGTTAGTGTCAGAGACGCCCAGAAGCTGGATGTGAAACTGGTTGATTTGTTGGTAGCTGGTGATCAGGCTGTGGATGGGGATTACTGAGTTGGATTCCCGTGGTGTGTTGAGATTCGGGGACAAAATCGTGTTCTGGCGATCTTTGAGTTGAAGAAAATGATACTTGAGGAGAGCCATAGGAGCAAGCTAAGTATTCACCAGTGCTACGAAAATGTACCATGATTTGAAGAAAGCTGTTTTGGTGGCACAGGATGAAGAAGGATGTTCTTGCAGATTTGTATATGCATGTTTGACTTGCGAGAAGTCAAAGATTGAGCACGAAGCTGCGCAGGTGATGCAACCTTTAGAGATTCCGGAATGGAAATGGGGATGACATTTCCATGGACTTTGTATTTGGGTTGCCAAACAACGTGAGGGGGTTTGACACTATCGGGTGATTGTGGATAGGTTGACCAAGTCTACCCATTTTATTCCTATCAACATCACACATCCTGTGCTAGAAGTTGGCTAAGATTTATATTCGGTGGTAGTGAAAGCGCATGGGGTTCAGAAGAGTATTGTGTCGAGATAGAGACACGAGGTTTACATCCGAGTTCGGAGGAGCTTGCGGGAGGCATTGGGGTCTAAATTGAGGTTGAGTTCGAACTTATCATCCTCCTCGGTGGTGGAATGACCGAGAGAACCATTCGATCCTTGGAGGATTTATTGAGAGCTTGTGTGCTAGAGCGAGGGGAGGTGCGTGGGATACACATCTCCCACCGATTGAATTTACTTACAATACTTGACTACCATTTGAGTATAGGGATGGCTCCATTTGAGGCATTGTATGGTCGGAGTGTAGGACTCCTTTGTGTTGGCATGAGTCAGGTGAGAGCGTTGTGCTTGGACCGGAATTGGTTATGGAGACTACTGAGAGAAGGTAAAGATGATCAGAGAGAAAATGAAAGAGTCCAGCAGTCGCGAGAAAAGTTACCATGATAGGAGGAGAAAAGACTTGGAGTTTTGGTGGTGAGCATGTTTTCTTGAGGTCACGCCTATGGTGGTGTTGGGCGTGCCTTGAAAGCAAAGAAGTTAACTCCGAGGTTTATTGGACCGTGCAAATCACCGAGAGGTTGGAAAAGTTGCTTATAGGGTGGCCTTGCCACCTAATCTTTCGAACTTGCACGCGATGTTTTCCACGTGTCACGCCTTCTAAGTATATTTCGAACCGTCTCACGTGATTCACATGGATGATGTGGAGAGTGCGTGAGAACCTTCTTTGTGGAGACTATGCCGGTGAAGATTGATGATAGAGAAGTGAAGGTCTTTGAGAGGAAAGACATTGCCTTAGTCAAGGTAGTGTGGTTGGGAGCTACCGGTGAGAGAATGACTTGGGAGCTGGAGAGCAGGATGCAAGAGTCTTATCCAGAGTTATTTGACTCAGGTATGAATTTTGAGGACGAAATTTCCTAAGTGGGGGAGAGTTATAACACCCTAAATGATTTAATTAAGCAATTGATTAAATTATTTAAAGTGTTGCACTATTTAATTATATTAAGTTATAATATAGTGTTTAATAATATAGTATTTTATTAAATTGAAGGGAGTGGTATTGGAAATCAGAATCAAGCAGATTTGGGCCCGGAGCCCAAGCCCAATGACTTAGGCTCCTAGGGATTGTGCATTTCGCACCAAAGGAAAGAAAGAAAGAAAAAACGAAAGTGAGAAGAGAAAGGAGAAGAGGAGAACGACGCTAGAGAGTTAGAAGAAGGAGAAGAGGGATCGCACCAATCAAAGAGGAAAGAAAGAAGCTCTTGTTGTTGTGGGTTTTGTACGTGACTCGGAGAAAGAGACTTTCTACGGTGTAATTAAAGGTAAGGGGAGTCTCACTCTATAATAGGGAGGATAATGGGTTATATGTAGATCATAGGTCTTGTTTGATGTTAATTGATGATTGTTTGATGATTTGAACCATTGAATTTGATGAATTACATGTTGAAATCGATTTAGGGCTTAAAGTAGGGTTTATAACATGTGATTTCGTGATTTGTGATGTAATTGATGACTGAACATGCAATTGATTGTTAGAATATGAAATTAGGAGGATTAGAATGATTATGGAGTGAATTGATTTAAGGGAATTTGGGGAATTTGGGATTTTTGGGGTTTGGGGCGCCAAATTGCTAGGAATAAGGCGCCCTGTGTACTGTTCATGTACTGGTTATGTGTCTGTGTGCAGGTGTATTCTGCCAGGGCGCTAAGTTGCTGGGAAAATGGCGCCCTGTGCTCTGTTTGTGTGGTTGTGGGTGTGTGCGATGGGCGGGCGCCAAATCTTGCCCTGTGGTGCCCAGAATGGCGCTGTGTCACTTTATGCTTGATGGCCAGGTGTGTGTGTGTGTGCTGTCTGGGCGCCAATCTGCTGGGAATATGGCGCCCTGTGCACTGTTCATGTGCACATATGGGGTGGTTTGAGTGAAACTTAGAGTTCTGAGCATATTTTACCGTGCCATCTTTTGCAGTTGCCTGCCCAAAATCAATTTTAAACATTTTGGCTCGAGTAGTTTTATGTTAGCATGTGTCATTTGAGAGATGTTCTGGTGGGTATTGCTGTGGCGCTATATGTGTGCGCCTATGGGGTGGTTTGAGTGAAACTTAGAGTTCTGAGCATATTTTACCGTGCCATCTTTTGCAGTTGCCTGCCCAAAATCAATTTTAAACATTTTGGCTCGAGTAGTTTTCTTTTTGCATGTGCTGTGTGTGCTGTGCCAAGTGCAGGGCGCCAAAGTCTTGCCAGCGCCCGATCAGCGCTGTGTATGATCGTGTCTCAGTTTGTGTCTTAGTTTGTGTCTAAGACTGTGTTGCCCAGGGGGGGCGCCAGATTGCTAGAAAATGGCGCCCGGTGGGTGGGGTGTGTTGCCTGCGGGCGCCAAATTCTTGAGTTTTAGGCGCCTAGTCTTTGTGTTGCACAGGGTGGCGCCAGAATGTGGGAAAAATGGCGCCTAGTGCTGCCTTGTGTCTAGGTGTGTGATGTTTTGGTCCTTAGGTGACAGTTTGGTCCCTAAGTGACAGTTTGGTCCCTAAGTGACTATTTGGTCCTAAGGGTGTGGTTTTGGTCTCTAGATGCCAGTTTGGTCCAAAAGGTGTCAATTTGGTCCCTAGGTGTTGAATTGGTCCTAAAAGGTGTTTTAGGTCCGTGAGTGAGGTTTAGTCCCCTAGTTGAGATTAGTCCTTGGGACTTGATTGTGTTGAGTAGTGACTGAGGTGATTGATGATGCCATAGGGGCATGAGCCATGGGGGCTAGAGCCATGGGGGCTAGAGCCATGGGGGCTATAAATGAGATTAACAATGAGGCGAGAAATAATTTGTGAGTTTGTGATATTGTAAATGTGCTTGTGATGTGTTCATGGAGTCTCATGCATACATTCGGCTGCGGTCGCGACGTTTATAAATTGATTGTGAGGCCATGAGGACCAGGCCATGGGGGCCAGAGTCATGAGGGATCAATGTGATAATGATACTGCCATGGGGGCAAATGGTACCACATGCATGACCACATTGCATACATCCTCATAAACGCATAAGTGCTATTGTGTAAAGAATGGTTTGGTTTGTGTGCTGTAAACTGTGCCTGTGTGATGCTATGGTTGTATATATATTGCTTATTATCACCTTTATTATATAGTTCGAGACTCACCCTTTCTGTTGTTGTTTACCACCTAGTTTGATTTGTTTTGCTCACTGTTGAGCTTTTATATGTATTATGTATTGTTTGAGACTGCTGAGCACTCTTTTGAGATGTAGTTTTATTTTCGCTGCGTGATATGAGATATTATTCCACGTGTTTTTATGGTGTTACGTATTTGATTATATTTATGAGTTGAATTGGCTGTTTAATTGTTTTTAAGAGATAAGTGTAGCATTCCATTTGAGAAATAAGCATTCCATTTGAGAAATAAATTTTTATATACTCTGATTTTTGATTTAAATTACCGGGTAGAAATGTGGTGTTACACTTATCAATTAACTTCAAAGTATTTATCCTTACACACTATCACTAATCAATTAACTTCAAATAATCCTCACCGTAGTGCAGTTTGTGCGATGTACTCTTTTCCTGCCTGAGTCTTTTTCCCAATAGGATTTGGCTCAGGAAAGTTTTGAGTAGACCCTCCCTCTTTCCTGCTTTCCATTGTAAATGTTGGGCACCCCTTGTGCTCCCTTCAATGAAATTATTGCTTATCCAAAAAAAAATTAACTTCAAATAATCTCAACTTAACAACTCATATATCAATTAAATTAAGACAACCACTATTATGGGAAACAATACTAACTTGGGTGTTACAATTCCCCAACTTACTAACTACTAATTTTAATCATTATTACTACTAGACCCCAAACTAACTAACGCTTAAGAGGACATCTAATTAGATATCTTCTCAGTAACTTATTGTGTTAACTTTGCATTAACTAATTCACACCATAGTATTTCATTTAGAGATAATAAAAAAATAGATATACCAAGCTTATTTGAAGATATAGAGAAAATTTATTACCCTAAAAGAAACTAAATAACCGAGTTAGGGGCGCTCATAAAAAGACCCAAAATATTAGACTTAAGAAGAACTCAAATTCCAAAACCAATTAGATTTTGATGCACAAAAGATAGAAGAAGATAATATTGATAAATTAGCAAATCAAGTAAAGGAGTTAACAACATATATAAAGAATAGAATATGAGCAATTTATTTAGAGCTAATGTAGAAAGATTTACTAATAATGAAAAAAGGATAAATGAGATAAAGAAAATGATAGAAAAACTTACAAATCAATTAGAATATTGTTTACAAATTAAAAATGAAATAGAATAACAAAAGTGATATAGAATGCAAGTTGAAAATAATTTAGTGAGATATCAAAATTCTTTAATGGATTTAGAATTCAATAGATCAAACACTTAATTGGTATCAGAGCACTAAGATGGATAAAGTACAAAAACTTAGCATATCAGGAGAAGATTTTAGAAAAATAAAATTAAAAGCAATTTTAGATAAAATATAATCTGAAAAAAAATAGAATTAGAAGGTAAAATTAATATAATAAAAAGAAAAATTAAAAAGATAGAAAATGAATATAAGCAAAGTTAATAGAGATAAAATCATTAAAAGTTTTATTGAAGAACCTAAGAAAAGATTATGTACATATTATAAATTTATGGATTTTTACATAAAGAAAGGAAATAGTGAAGAAATTGAGAGAATATCAGAAAAAATTATAAGAATACAAAATATGTTGGTTTCGTATAAAACGGAGCTAACAGACAGAATTAAAAAATGAATATAATAAAGGTTCCGTCGTTAATAGTTTGCGACCATCAAATTAGAGTCGAAAATTAACTTTCTGTCATTAATACACATCACTATCTTAGCTTATTCTAGTTGTGTAAGATACTAGCTCACAAATGAAGCATCGTCAAGTCCTCTAAGGATAAGATTAAACATATGAACAACCAACACTAACAACAGAAAAATAAAATCTAAGACCATTATGGGCCATAATAGAAGCATAGCATCCAATCCAGCCCACTAGGGTTTCCAAAATGATTAACCAAAAGTACCATAGTAACTGCCCGTGTCTCCACCACCAGCAGTAGAGTAGAGCATCGAACCAGCCATCCAACAAGCATCCGGAGCCAACATCCTCCTTCGGGAAATAGAGCAAGCCACCGCACCTAAGGAAAGGAACCTACCAAGAAGAATAATGAGGAAAAACTGAAAGTCCTGAACTTTCCCCGAAAATGAAGGCCAAAACAAAACAGCCAAAGGGTTCCCTTCCTTGAAACATAGTGGCCACACAAAACAATAACATATACTGACTGAGAGACGAGACACTGCAAATACACATTGGAACCAGCTCCAGGACTTCAACACTCAGCACCATAGCAAGCAAAAAAAGGAGCAACATAACACCTGGACCACCGTAGAGAGCCACGACTAACCTCCAAAAAGGAGCACTTAGAGATGCCCCAAAGACAAGAAAAACAGAAGATCCACATAGGAAATGAATGGAGAAAGATGAAAAGTCCATAACTTTCTTCAGAAAAGAAGGTTGGGGATCTCCCCACTTGGAGGCCAAAGGTTAAAAACTGAAGGGGAGAAAGGGTTCTAGGACAACCTAGGTAATAAATGGAGCAAGCTGTGGCGATGGTAGGAAGGGGTACAGATCTGACGAAGAGATAAGCGAAGTGAACACAAAATTGGGTAACAGACAGGGGATGGAGGAGGCGGAAAGGTCGGGGGTGAGGAGGAGGTGGGCGAGCAGATAAGACTAGAAGAGGGAAGGAATACAAACCACCTCTATCAATAAGAGAACGATCGGGTCGGAGAAAGAGGGAAGGCGGAGGAAGGAGGCTTATAGACCCAGTCGTGAGGTCCTTTCATCATGACAGAACTAGAAGCGCGACAACAACAGCGAAACCACAAAGAAAGGGTGTGTGTAAAGCGCCGTTCACTAATAAGGAGGTTCCTTGCTCTAAATAAACAAGTGAAATCTCTCAAAAAAATTTAAACTTTATACGTCAGGCCCCACAACCACTCACTCTACACGGGAATGGATTATCTCATGACTTTATCGTGCAGTGGAATCTGAACCACCCATTGAATAAGACAAAAAGCTAGAGAAATATATTAAAATAAGTGTGAGAGAGAATTGAATGGTGCAGATTTAACACTTGAGAGTGTCAAGTGAAAAGTTCAATGGAGAGAACCCCTCCCTACTCTACACGGCTCTGGTAGAAGTAAATGAGAGAGGATGAAGAGACAATGAAGTATTTTAATAGGGGTACTTTGGGTAGTTCTTATTGGGGTGTGTCCTTAACAAATGGGCTCAAGTACCTAACCCTGTATCCAATAGGCCCATCTCAAAGAGAGAATCTGAGCCGTTGGTTTCCCAATTCTATAAGAGACCTTTCATTTCATCGCTTCACAATACGCAGAATAATTCTTAGTTTACAGTGAACAGAAGAAGAGAAGGATTCGAAGATGTCGTCTGGAGTTGTGAACAACGACGAAGACAAGAAGCCCACCGATCAGGGTGCACACATCAACCTCAAGGTTAAGGGTCAGGTTCGTTCTTTCTTTCCTTCATTCAATTTCTAGGGTTTTTCTTTTTTGTTAGATCATGGTATTTTCACCTCGTCGATCGTCAATTTTTATCTCTTTTTACCATCTCTTTCAATTGTAAATTCTTTTATGTCGTTCATGATCGTTTGCTGAACAGGGAGGATTTCTTTCTATTGTTTTTTGTTTTTACTTTTTTCTGGATTTGATCGTAGGGTACGGAATTTAAAGATGTTTTTAGTTTGGGTTTGAATTAACAATTTTATTATGCTTTTCTGCTGCGAATTTCAATTTTTTAAGGCTCAGTCCAATTTGATGCTTTGATGTCATTAGGAGAAGTAGAATTTCGTGATTTTTATCTATTGAACTGATATTTATATGATATTATCGTTGACGTGTTGTTTGTTAATTTCTTTCTTATTTTTGTATTATTATTTTTAATTTGTACGGATGGACTAATTTAGGTAGGTAATTAATTGATCTCTTTTTTGGGTTTCTATTTTTATTTTCATTTTCATTTTCATTAGTTTGGATGCTTTGAATTTTTATGTTTTGAGGGATGTTGCTGACTTTATTTTATTTTTAATATTTAATTATTTGCTTACATGTTGCAGAGGTTGTTGTATCACTCTCTGTCTGTCATCTGATTTTAGGTTTTATGGAAGGAGATGAGCTTTTGTTTGTTTAGTTTGGCTTAGAAGGGGAAAACAATGATTATTTTGAATCTGTGTATCACATGTTGAAGTTAATTACTATGAGTTGTTGCACTGTTATAGTTTGTTTGCCACATTATTATAACTTTGGTAACATGAAAGTAACATGGGATTTATATGCTAATTTGGTTGTTTTTTTAATGCTGTAGGATGGGAATGAAGTTTTCTTCAGAATCAAGAGAAGCACTCAACTGAAGAAGCTTATGAATGCTTACTGTGACAGGCAGTCTGTGGATTTCACCTCAATTGCTTTTCTGTTTGATGGTCGTCGCCTCCGCGCAGAGCAGACTCCAGACGAGGTTTGTGTTTGCTGACATCTTTGTGTTGTTTCATCTCAACAGCTTGTTTTAATTCTTGGTTTATGTTGCAGCTGGAAATGGAGGATGGAGATGAAATAGATGCAATGCTTCATCAGACAGGAGGAGGTTCTGTTATTTGAAGGGTGTTTTCTGTCGCATTATAAGTAGAATTAGTTTGATGTAGGGTTAGGTTAATGCATATTTTGCATGTTCTATTATCTACTATATGATACAGCTGTTGCAGCTGGACTTTGTAAGCTTGGAGCTTCCTTTGTCAATATGATTATGAGTGGATTATAATATTTCTTCCTATCAAAGGTTATATTTCTTTGTTTTATGCTGTTGGCTCCGTAAGAGTAGTATGATATATCTAACATTTGGAGTATGTGTTGGATTTTTAGCTCATGCTCTGAAGCTCTAAAGGGATATTGTCAGCTCATGATCTGAATTGGCATGTGATTTTTGATTTTGATGGTTTACATGTTACAAATGTGTTGGTATCATGGTTCTTAACTTGACTGGACCGGCTGTTCTACTGGGAAATCGCATGGTTAACTAGTCTGGAAAGCCGGTGAACCAGCTCAGCCATTGGTCACTTGTTTTTACCAGTTCTCTCTTAAAAGCTGAGGAAAAAATTGAAACCAAATTAAGAAACAAGGAAAATAGGTGGCAGGTTCTGACGATTCGATTTTTTAACTTTGATTGCATTGGCTTCTATCTGTTTTCCTTATTTGAATATCAAATCAGTTTAACTGGAGACACTGACTTCTTGCATATTAGCCTTTTTATTAGGCAACATGGGAGACATTCCATGAGCTATTCTTCCTCTCCGTTGTTGCCACACATTTAGACTATGATTACTCAAGAAAGTTTGCACTTGAATGTAGATATACTTTATGATGACTTATTTTAATTTTTTAGAGTTAGTGTTATTGTGAATGATCAATAAGAATGGATTTATGGCGAAACTGCTATCTGTGAGAATGTTGCGCAACTTTTCAGAAATGTTTTTACTTCAATTGATCCTTATGCCTCAACCCAAGCACAATGCATTGTTACCAAGATATTCCAAAAACCGACAGAATTTTCTTGGGGAAGCTTTTACTGCTGGTGAAGAGGTTAGAAAGGCGTTGTTCAGTATGGTTAATCTTAAAGCACTAGGCCCAGATGGATATTCCACACTCTTGTTCGAGGATAATTGGGAAATTGTGGGGGAATCTGATTCCAAGGGGTAAGGTGAATCTGATTCTAAGGGATACTAAATTGGCCCATGCTTCGTACAACCCCCCTCCTATTCACTAGAACCCCCTACCGCCCAAAAATGCTTTCAAGATATTTTTGTCTTTTTCCTTTAAAACCCCCCTTCACCACACTAGAACCCCCCATTCTTCCTCCACCACACTAGAACCCCCCCCCCCCCCCTCTCATTCATCCTCCTCCCCTTTGGCGTCCTCAAGCTCCCACTGGCCTCCTCCTCCTCCTCTTGGTAAGAATCCATTTCCCTTCTCTATCTTCCATTTTCCCCATTTTTTCATTGTGTCTGCAGATGTTATTCGGACGTAGAGAAGTCGCACACGATCGACGGCGCACCGAGCGATTTGTGTTGCCTTGTGTTAGATCTTTCACAACGATCGATCGGCGTCTTGCGCCGATCTACGCCGATCGGCGTCGCGCCGATCGCTTATTCGGATCTGGAAAGGCCGAATGGGCCTGATTCTGTGTTTTTTACTTGTTTTTTCAGGGATGACTACTTTCTTCTTCACTTTTGATAGATATAATGGGGAGATTTGCTTCCCAGATGTGCTGGACCTGATGCCAGACTCGGTGACATTTTTGATAGATATTGGGGGCGCAGTCTATGGCTACAATCAGGGTTTTGGCAGGATATATTGTGACACTGGGGAGTTTGTTCGTGCATACGGCTGGGGGAGCTACGATAGGTTTGACAGTGTTTCTCTGCAGATGACCTACATGGGTGGGGACCGCTTCAGTGTCAGCAAAGTCCCCGACTCTGACGTCAGCTCTGGCAGTGACTCTTCTGACACTGAGTCTTCTGACACTGAATCTTCTGACTCCGATGATGACTCCTCCAGTTCCGATGATGAGTTATCAGCGTTCCTTATTTGTAGTTTATTTCTCTTGAATTATTAATGAATGAAATTTTAATTTGTTGTCCATTGTTAATTTTGTTCGTTTTTTTTTCATTGTGAATACTGGTGCATACATGAAAATAAAACAACATAAAAAATAAAAGACATAAAACGACATAAAAAATTAGTGAAAATAAATGAAACTATTGGCGATCTCTGGGTGGGCACAACTGCAATTAATTTAGATCTTCCATTTTAGTGAAAAACAACGAAGAGAGAGAGAGAGTGAGAATCAGTGAAGTGTGAAAATCACTAAAGAGTGAGACTCTATTTATAACTGTTGGACGGTGGGGACTGATCGGCGCACGCTTGGTTGACCATGGTCGACCCTCACTGGATCGAACCTGGTCAAATTTGAATTTGAGTCAATTTGGGTTGTCTGACAAATGATTGACAGGTTCGGCGCTGCGATATTCGACCATGGTCGATCAACCGTGCACCGAATCGTCCACAATCTTAAAAAAAAACCAATTTTCAGCAAAGACTTTTAGTCTTTTCACCCCAAAAAGGGGTGTCTAGTGAGTAAGGGGGGGGGTGTACGAATCATGGGCTTACTAAATCGGAACATGCTTATGTGGTTAGGCCCATAGAGTGGTCTACAAAATTGTTATAAAGAATAGGGATTTTTCTTTTGTACCCCCACCCTCTCCCCTTAAACCCCCACCCACGCTGAAATCCCCAAAATGCCCTTCAAAAAATCTTTTTTTTTCACTAAATTACACGAATCGTATATATCTTTTTTGTGGCCTATATACGATGGGGAAAATTTTGACATCGTATATATGTTCATTGTGCGTATATACGATTGATGCGTTTAAGTCAATCGTATATACGCAAAATGAACTTATATACGATGTCAAATTTTTCCCATCATATATATCCCCCAAAAAGATATATACTATGGGCTTTGTTTTTGTTAGCGATTATGATTTTATTACCGGTTATAATTTGAAGTCTCGCGATTTGATTAACATCAGCGAGTGCGTAGTGCTATTGGATAAAGTAAACGCGTATAATTACAAAAACGCGATATAGTATATATACACGTGTAATACAAAATATGTGTGAATCTATCTACAAGCCGTCAATAGAATCATCGGCTAAATCTATACATCTAGACGCATCATTGCGAGTGAGAGGCAAAGACGGGAGGACACATAGACGCGCCATAGGGTAAAACGTCCAGGCATACGGATGCAACCATGAAGCGGACTCGATGACGTAGTCTTTGGTACCATTTGTGGGGCAATAGGAGGCAACAGACAAGTGGGAGAGATTGAAAGATTCAACCGATTGTACATTTTGCTTGTTCGGAAGCGGATATGATTTTCAACTTAGATGAACTATAAGTGCCTCTCAAAGGCAGATAAGTGAAATTCATAGGTAAAGAAAACTGAACCAATGCAACATTATACCTGGTTGCAACCATATACCCCATCTCAGGCAAATCAAACCACTTTGACTCCGGCTGACGTCCGTATGACTCGATAGTTAAAGCTTTGCGAAGCTCTAACAGTCGGTTCTTCCCAAACATGTCAGAATACAAGGTTTCCATGTCCTTTGTTTCTGAATCAAAGCTTGCCTAATCGAGGCCGGGAGTCCTCACCCATGTCAAGTCCAACCCCGACTGCTCTAAAACCGCAGTTACCGTCACCTTCAACATCAACAATTTTTTCAACATAGTTGCGCACGTGTGCTGGAACAAACGGTAAGTGGATTTTAGTCTCAGCTGTCTGTGATAATACTCTAGAAGCACCCTGAGATAATTTGGTTGACCGCTGTGTAGGAATTTTGGAAGCCCTGATTCTTCGGTTTGTTTTACCCTCTCATCCACGTGCTCCCACCCAGAAGGATCACGCTTAGCATCAAAAAATTTCCCTTTTTTCTTCTTTGGTGCACCTTTCGTTCTGACTTTTGATTTAGGTGCAACCATAGAAGAAGTAGAAGGGAAAGCTATCTCATTCAGCTGCCTCTTAATAAGAAACTTCTCCTCCTCACTCACTTTATTAAATCTTGCCAAGATAGCATCAAACTGGTAAGAAATATCGCATCCAGATGATTTATCCTGAGTGGATTTATCATCTATTGCATCCAAACTCAACTGTTTCCAGTGATCATCAACAAATGAAGCGGAATAGAATTGCGGAAGCATGAAAAATACCTATCTCACAAGCACAAGGAAGTAGATGTGTCTTCCTTTGAATGCACCAAGCACCGCTTTTGTCGTATCCAACCCCGATTTCGACCTTTCAAACTCATTAACCATGTGTCTCGGTGCGAGATAAAGAAACAAGTCCTTGAAGATTTTTAAGCAGTGGAATATTGGACTTGACTTCAATTTCAGCGATGCTTCGTTGAAAAGACCCGATAATTTGATCAAAATGTATTGCCAACATGTCATCAATAGATATCAAACATTTTGATAAATCACCTTCAAGTCTTCAATCGTCTTTTCAAAGACCAATGCAAGGATTCCGCTCTGAAATAATAAACAAGTGTCAAAAAAATCGAGTAACGGATAGAAATAATAAACAAGTGTCAAAGAATTTTAATCGACGAAAAAAATATGTCAACGTGTCAAAAATCGAGTAACGGATAGAAATAATAAACAAGTGTCAAAGAATTTTAATCGACGAAAAAAATATGTCCACGTGTCAAAAAAATCGATTAACGGATAGAAATAATAAACAAGTGTCAAAGAATTTTAATCGACGAAAAAAATATGTCCACGTGTCAAAAAAAAATCGATTAACGGATAGAAATAATAAACAAGTGTCAAAGAATTTTAATCGACAAAAAAATATGTCCACGTGTCAAAAAAATCGAGTAACGGATAGAAATAATAAACAAGTGTCAAAGAATTTTAATCGATTTAAAAAAATATGTCCACGTGTCAAAAAAATCGATTAACGGATAGAAATACCGTTGGTTGTCGAATTCCCCAAGTGTGGGATCTGGTTTGTCCATCTTTGAGATAAATCGCTCCTTGTGCGTGGTCAACCATGTGTCGTGCACATATTTAATGAGAGCGGGTTTATCGAGCAAGCGACCTCAAAAAAACTTGATTAGATAGATAGTGTGACTCATCAACGAGAATCAATAATACATAGCCGAGAGAGATTCGACCTCCTCCCGTCTATCCTTGTGAACCAACTCCTTAATCTTGGCTTTGACATTTTTGTAACATGCCAATGACACAATAAATTTGTAGCAGCAGGGGAAAGACATCAAGAATAGCGGACATACTGGTAGAGATCTCTGTGCTGTCAAGAAAACTCGAGGATGAATAGAATGCAACTCACATATACCTCGCAATTTGCTCCAATACCCAAGAAAAATGAATAGCAAGCTCCCGCCCAATATAAGCAAATGCAACGTGGAAGCTTATCTCGGTGTTTGTGACTCCACAATCAGTAGAAGAGGCAAATTATATCTGTTGGTCTTGTAGGTTGAGTCAAGAATGAGAACTTTGGGAAACAACACGAGCAACTTTATAGAAGTGGGATGAGCCCACATGATATCACCGACGACATCGAGTTGCGGAATCTTTCTAGACCAACATAGATAATTATGAGATTCAATCAATCTCAACACCTCCCGAATGTCCGTTCTAGGACCCCTCTTTGTAGACCGGTGTTTGTGACGTTGCTATAAACAGCGAAGACTAGTCACATTCTCGGATCTAGCTTTTTCAAAGCGATAATAGTAGCTTTCGGTCCGACATCAAGATCCGCATGCTCGTTAACGAGCCTTTTGCGCTCGCATGGCGCCCAAATAAACAAGTACCAGCGGAAGTTTTGAGCAACTCGTGCGTGTGTCTACCACATTTAACCGTGACACACCAACCCCACGGCTAACGGTGCAAGTAGCTTTCAATCTAAAAGGATGACCTCTCCTTTTAGAACCGAAAACCCTTGAATCATTAGTAAACCCGCCTTGTTTGTCGTGACCAAAAACAACCTTATCTACTTCCCTCTTTCCGGTGCTTTCTCGGATCTCACAATAACAACAACTACACCGATAGTTCTACCAATGACTTTGGCCCACTCCTCCACGACTGTCGTGTAGAAAATATCTACAAAATATATAACTTACTAAGTACTTAAGTAAATTAATTCCATTTACCAAACTTGAGTAACAAAATTATACCGTATCCGTCGTGAAAGTTAATGTAGTATCAATATCAACAGCGCCAACCGAGAGTCGGCATGCTCCGCCAGAGGCGGGTCAATATCTGCTCCAACAAAAGCAGATAGCAACTCGATAAAAACGAAAAAATAGCCCGATCGTATATACCTCCTCAACCATGTATATACGATGGGTATTTTTTTCACATCGTATATACATGGCCCAGATGTATATACGATTAGATCTTCGCAGCCCACTCGTATATAACCTATATACGATGGGTAGTCAACGAAGCATTTAATAATGCAATCGTATATATGCCTTGAAGGACATATATACGATGAGTAGTCAACGAAGCATTTAATAATGCAATCGTATATATGTCTTGAAGGACATATATACGATGAGTAGTTTTTCAGGTCAACGTTCATTAATTAATGTAATCGTATATACCTTCCATCGAGGTATATACGATGCGTTATCTTGTGGGTCCCAGTCAGAGAGAATTAATGAAAGTCAAAAACTGATTTAATGCCAGGGGTAAAATGGGTATATCATAAATGGGTGGGGGTGGGAGGGGATGGGGTGGGGGTATAAAAGAAAAAACCCTAAAGAATATTGCAAACAAAATTAGGACCATCCTTACACAAGTGGTCTCTTTAACTAGAATAGTTTGTTCCTTTTTAAGGGTTTCGTTGTTATCTTATAATCTCATCGTTTCCTTATACTTTTATTACTCTATCTAACCTCTTCATCATCACCTTTTTTTTTCACCTTGTTTCAAACTTCACTTCACCTAATCAGTTCATTTTCACTTCAAATCAAACCCTGACCATCATTCATCATCTTTACAATCATCCAATATTATCATCCAAAATGATTACACCAAAACAAACTACCAAGATATAACCTAACATTTACAAAATCATCTACATATAACAATAGTTACAAAAAGCGTAAGCAGATCTTATTACAGAGCATTTTCATAGTTTCATCCATTCTAAACCTTCCATTCACATCAAAGCCGTGTAGATATGACCACCAATCAACATCCAAAACGATAATAACCTAGATCGAGAAGATCTTCAAGAGATTCGATTCTCGCACAAGTGAGCAGTGTGTTAGTAGCAAGAAGAACGTTAGTAGGTCACTTCTATCGATAAAAGTGTTAATGTAAATGCAACAAAGGAGGTGATCTCAAAGGCATGGTGCGCTATGTAGGGCTCCAAATCACCGATTTTGGGAGAAACAAATTCATGTTTTCATTTGAGGAGGAAAAACATAGCAAGGAGGTGTTTAACAGAGCTCCTTGGTACTTTTTGAACCATCCGATGTGCCTACTGATTACGGATACGAAATATCACCTCATGAGATCAACTTTGATCATAATCCTTTTGGATTCAGGTACACAATCTTCCTATGGAGTTTCTAAATAGTAAGAATACGACAACTATTTTGCAAAAAACAGGAAGAATAGTGGAAATAGAGGAGTCTATAGTAGATGGAAGAATTCTAAGAACATACATGAGGGCCAAGGTTGAGATAGATGTGACAAGATCTCTTCCTTCGGGGTGTTGGGTGCCAAGGAAAGATCTCCCAAGAATATGGGTGATCTATAAATATGAAAGACTGCAAGATTTATGTTTTAATTGTGGTTTAATGGGTCATGAGCAAAGAACTTGTGGAGTTCCTAGAATGAAATCTTCTTATTGTGCTTCTATTCCTAAATATGATATCCACCTTAGGGCCCAGCCTTCAAAACCAATTGCAACTATTCTCAAGGAGCACAAGAAAAGATATGGGAATTCTACAAAAGACTCAGCTAAAAAGTATTTTAAGAGAAAAGAGTCTTCTGCTGAAGCAGAGAAGAAGAAGGGCCCTGAAATGAAGGAGTCTCCTGGGGAAAGGCATACTAGAGAGAAAGCTAAAAAAGATTGGGAGGAAATGATAGCTAATTGTGGAGAAATTCAGTAGGAGGAGGTTAGGGGAGAAATTTCAAACCCTTGGAAATTAAGGAATCTAGTAGTGATGATTCTTGTAACTTGGAACCGCATGGTTCTATTTATTCTGATGAGGATAGTGAAATGCCTCCTGAAGCTTATATGAAAGATGAGGAACTTGAAGCCTATAGAAAAAGAGATAGATATGAGATAGGTGAGGCTAGTCATCAAGCACCTCAAGAAGTTCTAGAAAGTAGTGTTGATAAATTTCAGAACAATGAAGTGCTAAACTGGAGAGAGCCTCTAAAAACTCTCGCTAAAAATGATATCGCCTATCTTGTTGAATTTCCAACAGAGGAAGGTAGTAATGAGGAAGTTGTTCTAAGTTTGAGAAAAGAAGAAGAGGAGGCCTTGGCTTTAACTTTGGTCACAGGAATGTTATTGATCAAGAAAAGAGAAATCATACAAGAAACTGAAGAGGAAATAGCTAGCAAGAGAAAGAAAACTGATTCTCCTAACGAATTTGAAGAAACCAAACCCTTCTCGGGGAATTTGGCTCATTTGACTTAGGTTGTTCTTCCAAGAAAGAGGCGGCGGGCAAGTCATCGCTTCTCCAAAGCAATGACTTGCATTGCTTGGAATTGTCGGGGTTTGGCGGCCACGACAAATAGGGAACTGAATGGTCTTTTTAGGGATCAAAAGCCTCGCCATATTATTTCTATCGAAACTAGAGCTCATAATGAGCGGGTTGAAAGAGTTAGAATGAAGTTTAGGCTTCAACATGCTTTTGTGTTGAAGTTAATGGCACTAGTGGTGGTTTGTGTATGTTCTGGAATGACTATTATGAGATTTGATTCTTGAGTCTTGTAAGAATTATATTCATGTTGTGGCTAAGGAAAGAAGATCTAATTTTTTCTTTGAAATAACCTTTGTTTATGGCAATCCCCTATTTCTTTGAAAGGAGGATGTTGTGGAATAAAATTCTAAGGCTCAAACCAGCTAATAATGGGGCTTGGTGTTGTCTAGGGGATTTTAATGAAATGCTTTCCAATGATGAGAAGGAAGGAATGAATGATGTGGAGCCAAGTAGAATGTCTCTGTTTAGAGAATTTATTAATGAGGCTGAGCTTATGGATTTTAGTTTACAAGGTTGTAGGTTCACTTGGATTAGCAACCCAAGAGATGGAATGATAACAAGGCAAAAGATTGATCGGGTTCTAGCCAATTGGAGGTGGAGGAATGCATTTCCTCACTCAAATTCAACTGCTCTACCTATCATTAATTCAGACCACTCTCCTATAATTCTTAAACCTAGACCATCTACTAAAAGTGGAAGTTCCTTTAGATATGAATCTTTTTGGGAAGAAAATTGTGATTGTAGACAGATTGTTAAATCTGCCTGGAATAGTACTATTGATGACCCTTGGCAAAAGTTGTATGCTAATGCTTCTAAGTGTAAACAGAACCGAGTAAGTGGCACTCAAATACCTACAAAAATGCTTGAGAAAGAGATTAAACACCAAGAGCCTTCTACAGAGTGAAATGAATTTGGACACTAATTTGGTTGATTGGGGGAAAGTGAATAGGTTGAAAGCTGATATTGATGTTCTTTGGAAGCAAGAGGAGCATTATTGGGGGCAGAGATCTAGGGTGAAATGTAACACCCCCTTATATTCTACTAATTAATTAATTAAAATCAGAGTTTTCAAGAACCTCACTCTCAAGGGAGCATTACATTTCACTTTAAGAAACCAAACCGAACTATCAAGTTTTATACAAATGGAAATAAAACACGTTTTATTTAAAAATCAATATGTTCTGAGTTCAACGGTGAAAACAAAACAACAACAACTACTATCCTACTCAGCCCCCCAGTGTCACACTACCAGAGCAGACGCCACAACTCAACAGAAGAAGGAAGAACCTTCGCTAGCTATCACCTGCAGGTTGCCGACATGAGAAGCAACACAAAAGCAGTAGGGTGAGTCTCTAAACACATATAATAGAGGTTTATGATAAATGTAATGCTAAGAATGCACTAAAACCCCTAGGCTCATGTAACAAATACAACTCAACTCATCAACTCACACAAAGCAAATTAGCTCAGCAGGCTATGACACCTCAGTTCATAGCACAAAATAATACTACAATCAGTTCATGATCTATATGAATGATGCAGCCCATACTTCCAGGCATATGCATGATGGATCCATTAAGACCAAGAAGTCTTCGCTATCACCTTCGGACCAAGTCCTTAGGACCAAGTCCTCTGCTATCACCTTAGGATCAAGTCCTTAGGACCAGAAGTCCTCTGCTATCACCTTATGCTTATGATTTATGCGACGCCATGAACAATGCATAACACACAACATATACATTATTCAATTAAATCATAACACCATTCAGTAACTCACCAATTAGACCGCAGCCTTTTATTCATAAATAGGACCTAAGTCCTCTGCTCACCTCTAGGACCGAAGTCCTCTGCATTCACCATTTTCATTTATTCAATGCCCCTCAGGGACTTCAACGTTTATTTAATCCTCTACTCGTAGCCCTACGGCCAAAACAACTCTCTTACATCATTACGGCACTAAGGCCGACTTCTCTGCATCGGCCTACAGCGCTAAGGCTGTCGCCCAGCTCAACGAGCACCTCGACACACAAGCATTTGACTAACAGTCAATCCGAGTACTCCAACGTCACTTAGGACCAAAACGACACCTATCGCGCCATCGTTTGGACTTAACGTTACTACCGTCGCACTCACCGTCGCCTCTCGCAGTGAAATACACTAAATGTAGCTCACACGCAGCACCTCGGTACCCCCATTTGGCACCTCGGCAAAGACACAACACCTCGGCGTACTGACTGTACCACGGCTCACTACTATTTCGACACCTCTGCCTTCATCACACTCAAACTACGATTACACTATGGTCGACATTTCCTAACATGAAACCTACGCATTACTTCGCCTATTTACCGACTCCAACTACGCTAGATTCGAATGCGCAAGACTTCGGCTACGCCAGCTCGACTACACTCGCTTGGAAGTGCGCCTAAGTTCGACCACACTAGTCTCGCCTATACTGACTTCGACTATGTTGATCTCGGATAAGCCTAATTTCGACGGTACTAGTTTATAGCAACTCCACCTAAGCACGTACACCACCCAACTCGGCATATACGTACTTCGGCTTACCTACTCTGCACCATAAATCATCTCGGTATCTACACATATACCACAACTACCATACTTATTCCACCTCAATCATGACTCAGCTGGTTTACACTACCTCGGCTCATTCACACCTAACCACACAACTACACCCTTATACCCCTACTTACGCTCCTTCGACTCATGTAAATGTCGACACACACCTCTCTCTCGACATATACATACTTCGACACACACATAACTCTCGACACATACATTCTTCGACACTTACATTCTTCACAGATTAGCCTACTCAGGCAACTACACCTCGGTTTCTCTACGCTCTCATGCGCCTAACCTTCCTCTTCCTTCCTTTGGATACTTCTCCCTAAGATTAAACTTAAAAACGCTCTTACTCCCAATAATACTTGGGGACCGAGAGTATCCTCAGTTCCCATTTTCCTCCCCTTGGTTTCTCACCCAACCAACTCACCAACAACCATCACAATCTTCACCAAAGTGAAGTAAACACATCTAAAACATTCATTAAACACAAAACGCAACTCAGGCAACAACTCTAAATCCATTCACACACAACACTCATCATATACTCAAAATTTATAAGTGAAAGAGAGCCCCCTTACCTCAACTAGTTGCAGAAGATCACTCTCGACACTTCAACACAATGATCACTCACGCAAGCAGCTCTTCTTAGTCAATTCCAGCCTCTTCCACGCCCAGAGTTCTCCTCCTTCTCTCTAGAAGCACTATTCCACCTACCCTTTTCCCTCTCTTACTTTCCCTTTACCGTTCTTGATATTTTGCTGGAAAATGAATTCTCATCCTACGGTCACTCTCTTTAAGCCATGCGTATGGGCTTCCAAGGAAACATTGGGCCTCTTAATCACTCATGGGCTTCTAATCTCACCTTTCTCTATTTACTTAAACGCCTCCTAATAAAATAAACACTCTACATTGATCACTTAGCTTAATTAATAATGTTGTAAACCTTAAGTAACCCAATTAAATAACTAATTGAATTACTTTGGGGTGTTACAAAATGGCTCAACTTTGGAGATAAAAATACAAAGTTTTTTCACACATCTACAATCCAAAGAAGAGATAGGAACAAATTGTTGAGAATCAAAGATGGTACAGAGAATTGGTTAGAAGGTCGATCAAGTTTCTAATGGTATTTGTACATTTTATAAAAATCTTTATTCTCTTTGAACCTATATCCAATATTGATCGGTGCTTAGAAGTGTTGCCTAAGTGTGTTAATGAATCTATGAACTTGACTCTTACCAATCCTGTCATAATGAAGGAGGTGGAGGAGGTCGTTTTTTCTCTAGGTTCTTATAAAGCTTCGGTCCCGATGGACTTAATGGGTTATTCTATCGGAAAAATTGGGAAACAATTAAGTTTGATGTGTTTCAAGCAAAGTGAAACAGCTTTTTTTTTGATGAGAGGAATTCGGGAAGGATATTAATTTTACAAATGTGGCTTTGATTCCTAAGATTCTTAACCCGATTCTATTTCTAATCTTAGACCTATTAGGCCGCTGCTCCTTCATGTCAAAAATTATTGCTAAGATTTTTGTCAAAAGATTGAAACCTTTCTTATCTTCAATCATTACACCTCAACAAAGTGCCTTTGTGGGAGGTCGTATGATTCAAGATAATTTAATTGTAGCTCATGAAGCCTTTCATTTTCTCGAAAAAGAAAAAGGGAAAGGAGGTAAAGGCTTAGCAATTAAATTAGACATGAATAAAGCTTATGATAGAGTTAGTTGGGAATTTTTGCAAAGAGTATTAATTTCCTATGGGTTTGATTCAGTATGGGTATCTAGAGTGATGTCTCTTGTCTCTTCAATTTCCTATTCTTATCAAGTTAATGGTTTTGCTTCTAATAGAGTTGTGCCACAAAAAGGGTCTTAGACAAGGGGATCCCTTGTCTCCTATCTTTTCATTCTTGTGTTTGATGTCTTATCTAGGCTCATTATAGATGTGTGCTCTAAGAAATTAATGACAGCATCCAAATAGCAGATTCGCCCCCTCTCTCACACTTATTTTTGCGGATGATGCTATCCTATTTGCTAGAGATTCACACGGGAGGAAATTTATCAACTCATAAAAGTTTTAAACATGTTTACTAAAGCTTCGCCGAAAGTGAATTTGACTAAACGGTATAGTGTGTGGCAAGAATTTGAATCCTAGAACAAAAGCTATGCTTCATCGGATGACTCGGTATTGCTATTTGGGAACCGCCAGGAAATACTTAGGGATTCTCGCTCAATGGGGAGGATCTAAGGTTCAAGGATTGAGGTGGATTAAGGATATGGTTCTTAACAAGATGGAAGGTTGGAAAGGTTCCTTACTAAATGAAGTCGAGAAGGAAATCATGATCAAGTCAAGAATTCAATCTATTCCTAGCTACACTATGGCTATTTTTCTTCTTCCAAAGACCTTTTGTTCTTCTCTAACATCATCCGCAGTGGCTCGTTTTTGGTGGAGATCTTATGGGAAGAATAAGGGTATTCATTGGAGAAATTTCTCCGATCTTTGCTTACCTAAGTTAGAAAGGGGTATGGGCTTCAAAGAGTTTGAAAAAATTAACAAGGCTTTTCTTACTAAGCAAGTGTGGAGATTAGAGAAGAATCCTAATGCATTCAGGCTAAAATATTGAAGAGTATCTATTTTCCTAGAGGTGATATTTGGGGTGCTTTGGAGTTGGTAGAAATTCTTCTTGGGTGTGGAAGAGTATGATTCAAGGTCTGTCTTTGTTGAAAGAGGAGGGTAGATGGCAAATTGGCAATGGTCTTACAGTTCATGTGTCTAATGATAGGTGGTGGCCTCTGGTTCTAAAGTGATGTTGCTTAACAAAGGTTTACGTGTCTAAGGTTGGTGAGTTAATTGGTCCTAATTTAGATTGGGACCATAGTGTTTTGAGGAATAATCTCTCTTCTTCCTAAGCAATGAAGTGATTAAAACCCCAATTTCTTGGTGTTCATCTCGGGATAAGTTCTTCCGGCCTCACACAAAAGATGGTATCTATATTGTTAAATCAAAGTTATAAATCTATTGCTAAATCTCGCTTAAGTCCCAATTTTAGAGCTTCTTCCTCTACTAATGTTAAACCTAAAGAACTTTGGTCTACTATTTGGAAAGCTAAAGTCCCTTCTAAAATAAAACACTTTCTATGGAGAGCAATGAATGATTTCTTACCTACTAAAGAAGCTTTATATAGGAAAAGAATTTCTCCTACCTCCTTGTGTCCTATTTGCCATCTAGATAAGGAAACTACTGAACATCTAATTTTGTTGTGCCCTTGGACAAGAGCCTTTTGGTTTGGATTGCAAATTATTCCTATTGCTTCTTCTATAGGCATGTCTACTTTGAGTGTCTGGTTTTTAGATATTTGTGAGTCTCACCTTCTAAGTTTATGTTTGCCATTTGGAATGTCTGGAAAATGAGGAATGAGGTCATTCATAATGGTAAGATTCCTAATCCGATGGGGGTAATTCAGAGAGTAAATATTCTGAGTATGGAATTTCTGGAAGGCACTCTTAAGGAGACTACAGCTAATCTTGATCCTTCTCCTATAGTTAACAGGGTGGATTCGTGTAATTGGAAACCACCAAAACCCCCTTTTGTTAAATTTAATTCTGATGCTTCGTTTAGTAAGGCATCAGGGGTGTGTTTCTTAGGAATCATATGCAGAGATGAAAAAGGGGATATTCTTACCTCTTTAACAAAAAGAATGTTTGCTGTTTCTCCGTTGATGGCTGAGGCTTTGGCGCTCCGTGAAGCTGCATCTATGGCGTCTTCTCTTCAGATCCAGTCTTCAATAATTGAATCGGACAATAAATTGTTAGTCGATGCATGCTTGAAAAGAAATCAGATAGGTGAGATTCAAATTGTGCTTGATGATATAAATTTTTTTGTGAACAATTTGGAATCGAATATTATTACCTGGACGAAAAGGGAGGGTAACTCTGTTGCTCATGAGTTAGCTTCTTTAGCTTCTACAAATCAAATTCCTGGGAATTGGTTATCAAATCCTCCTTCTTCTTTGCGTAAACTGATCACGTTGGACAATATGAAGGTCTATGCTTAATGTTTTTTGTTGATTGGGGTTGAAATCTGGAGTTTTGGTTGATCAATTGTGGGAGGATTTGAGGTGGAGTTTGATTTCGTGGGTGTCTGATGATGTCTTCGTTGATTTGGTGGAGGCTAGGGTTTTGCTATTTCCGAAGATTCTGTCCTTTCCTTCATAGACTTGTACGTTTTAGCTTCTTTTGGTATTTTGTAATTATTGGTTTGTACTTTAGTCAATCGGGTCGTGGAGTGGATACCCGTTTTGATTTGTTTGGTCTTTGCTCTTCTTGGGCTGGATTGTGTGTTCTCAGCTTGAGCCCATTAGTTGTGTGGTGCCTTGTTTGTTCCTTTGTGTTGTGTTGGTTTGGGCCTTGCCTGTTTCTATGAAAATCAAACAACTTTGACCAAAAAAAAACTAGAATAGTTTCATTGTTAAAAGAAATACGATGGGAAACAATAGCTTTTAAAGTTGCATAGGATTCTCATATTCTATTGCCAGAATGAAGAGGTTCTCACTAAGTTTTTAGAGAGAGAAGGTCCGATAAGATTGTCAAATATCTTAAAAGGTTTTGGTAGTTATTAACTTATGGTTAATAGCTAGTTTGGTCTATTACTTGAAAAACTTTAAGTGCTGTCTAACTCTTAATAGTCATTGGTCTTGCGATTGGGTATAACATGTAGTCTATTGAAGTATCCAGTTTCAGATATTTTGTGTTCTTCCTCCTTATCTTTGAATTTAAGAGTATTGGTAGAGTTCATCTACTTCATTTACATCCTGTCTCTGTTTTTATGATGATATTGTTAACATCTCGAGTGAAAGTATAAAGAAGTCCAGTTTCTCAGTTTGTAGAGTCTAGTAAAAGATCTAAAGAGCAAGTATAATTTTGTTTTGAGTCAAAAGAGCATGAAAGAGCAAAAGAGCATAGGTAGTTAGTGTCTCTTAGGTTGGTCAAAATACAGTCAAGTTTCAACTTATTCTGTTAGTCTTTGTATTGATATTCTATGATGTTAGTAAAAGAATATGAGTTAGTTTTGTTCAGTGTCCAGGGTTATTAACAACAGTAGTAGTATCTTGTATCTGAGGGTGATATTTCTTCAGATATCTTCTGTTTCTTTCTGTCTTTGTTCAGTCTACAGTTTTTTTTTCATAGAGTCTTCTGGCATCTTGTCTAAGTTCTGCTTCAGATTTGAGCTTCTTGTATCTTCTCTTCATGGATATTCCTGAAGATGAACGTGAAATAATGATAGAGAAACTTGTGCTTGCAACAAAAAAAATATAGAGTATGGTTTGAGAGCGGTTGTAGGACAAGTTATTTATGATAGAGTGGTAAACAAAACAGCTTTTAGAACTATAATGTCCAATACTTGGAAACAGTATAAAGGATTGTTTATCACTGATATGAGGGATAACAAATTCCTTTTTACTTTTCCTACTGTCTTAAATGCGAAAGAAGTTCTAAGTAGGGCTCCATGGTTTGTCATGAATCAAGTTCTAAGTCTTCAAAGATGGGAGGAAGGTTTTGCCTTCTCCAAAATCAATTATGATTTGGTTATTTTCTGGGTTCAAATACATGGTTTACCTAGAGAGGATGTTAACCCAGAAAATGCTTCTATTCTGTTAAGGAAAGTTGGAAGGGTGGTTGAGATTGATGACCCTTTTAAACTTGGAGGGGGAGCTCCTACACATTTTATAAGAGCAAGGGTAGCTATAAATATTAATAAGACTCTTTGGTCTGGTTGTTGGATTCAAAAACATGCTGATAGAAGAGTTTGGGTCCATGTCAAGTATGAAAGACTCCAAGGTTTGTGTTTTAAATGTGGAGAGTTTGGTCATGAAATCAGGAAGTGTATTAAACCTATGACTATGGCTGCTATTAACAAGAATATGCCTAAATATGGGCCTTTTCTTACTGCTTTTAAACCTAAAGCTTTCCAAAACCAAGGTGAAGCAAGTTCTAGTAATCAAAATCATAGTCATTCTCAAAGCAATTATTCTAATGAAGGTGGAGCTAGTGATGAGAACAGTAATACTGAGAATAGAGAAGAAGAGGATAATCCTAATATTTATAGTGATATGAACAATATGGAGGCCTCTATTCCTTTGGCTAAGGTGATTGTCCACAAGTTTGATTGTAGGGATTATGATTTACCTTCTTTTCAAGGTGACCCTCCTTATTATGTTGAACTTCCTCCTGAAGATTTTGATATGAATCTTCATGCTACTACAAGTATACCTACAAGAGTGGAAGAATGTCTTAGTAACAAGTTAGCAACTGGGTTTAATATAAAGAGAGGAAGAGACATGGATAAGCTATGTTTAACAAATGATGAAGGAGAAAGTAGTAATAGTGGTATAATGAAGAAGGCAATGGTGATAGCTGTTATTGATGGGTATGTTTTCACTGCTAGTAATGACATGACTGAGGAGGGGATATGAATTGCTGCATCCACGACAAGTAGAGAGCTTCAAGAGCTCATAAAGAATCATAAGCCAGCAATTTTATTCCTTATGGAGACTAGGGCTCAAAAGGAAAGGGTGGAAAGAGTTAGAAGAAAACTAAAATATAATAAAGTCTTCTGTGTGCCTGCTCAAGGTATTTCTGGGGGGTTAGGTTTGTTTTGGAATAATGAGTATGATCTTCAAGTGATGGACTCTACTATTAACTATATTCATACAGCAGTTAAGGAGAAAAAATCTGGAAATCTATTTATACTGACCTTTGTGTATGGTAATCCTACTTTTGATAGAAGAAGGCATTTGTGGGGGAATTTGTTGAGATTAATGCCTCTGGGAGGAGAGCCTTGGTGTTGTCTAGGGATTTCAATGAAATGTGTTCAATTACTGAGAAAGATGGCCTTAGAATAGTTGCTCCTTTGAGAATGGCTTTGTTTAGAGACTTTTTAAATGCTGACAGTTTGATGGATGTTGATTTGAAGGGTAATAAATATACTTTTTCTAGTAATCCTAGAGATGGTATAGAAAAAGAGATAGATATGAGATAGGTGAGGCTAGTCATCAAGCACCTCAAGAAGTTCTAGAAAGTAGTGTTGATAAATTTCAGAACAATGAAGTGCTAAACCGAGAGAGCCTCCAAAAACTCCTCGCCTAAAAATGATATCGCCTATCTTGTTGAATTTCCAACAGAGGAAGGTAGTAATGAGGAAGTTGTTCTAAGTTTGAGAAAAGAAGAAGAGGAGGCCTTGGCTTTAACTTTGGTCACAGGAATGTTATTGATCAGGAAAAGAGAAATCATACAAGAAACTGAAGAGGAAATAGCTAGCAAGAGAAAGAAAACTGATTCTCCTAACGAATTTGAAGAAACCAAACCCTTCTCTGGGGAATTTGGCTCATTTGACTTAGGTTGTTCTTCCAAGAAAGAGGCGGCGAGGCAAGTCAACGCCCCTCCAAAGAAATGACTTGCATTGCTTGGAATTGTCGGGGTTTTGGCGCCACGACAAATAGGGGCTGAATGGTCTTTTTAGGGATCAAAAGCCCGCCATATTATTTCTATCGAAACTAGAGCTCATAATGAGCGGGTTGAAAGAGTTAGAATGAAGTTTAGGCTTCAACATGCTTTTTGTGTTGAAGCTAATGGCACTAGTGGTGGTTTGTGTATGTTCTGGAATGACTATTATGAGATTCAGATTCTTGAGTCTTGTAAGAATTATATTCATGTTGTGGCTAAGGAAAGAAGATCTAATTTTTTCCTTTGAAATAACCTTTGTTTATGGCAATCCCCTATTTGCTGAAAGGAGGATGTTGTGGAATAAAATTCTAAGGCTCAAACCCTAATAATGGGGCTTGGTGTTGTCTAGGGGATTTTAATGAAATGCTTTCCAATGATGAGAAGGAAGGAATGAATGATGTGGAGCCAAGTAGAATGTCTCTGTTTAGAGAATTTATTAATGAGGCTGAGCTTATGGATTTTAGTTTACAAGGTTGTAGGTTCACTTGGATTAGCAACCCAAGAGATGGAATGATAACAAGGCAAAAGATTGATCGGGTTCTAGCCAATTGGAGGTGGAGGAATGCATTTCCTCACTCAAATTCAACTGCTCTACCTATCATTAATTCAGACCACTCTCCTATAATTCTTAAACCTAGACCATCTACTGGAAGTGGAAGTTCCTTTAGATATGAATCTTTTTGGGAAGAAAATTGTGATTGTAGACAGATTGTTAAATCTGCCTGGAATAGTACTATTGATGACCCTTGGCAAAAGTTGTATGCTAATGCTTCTAAGTGTAAACAGAATCTGAGTAAGTGGCACTCAAATACCTACAAAAATGCTGAGAAAGAGATTAAACACCTGAAGAGCCTTCTACAGAGTGAAATGAATTTGGACACTAATTTGGTTGATTGGGGGAAAGTGAATAGGTTGAAAGTCGATATTGATGTTCTTTGGAAGCAAGAGGAGCATTATTGGGGCAGAGAGATCTAGGGTGAAATGGCTCAACTTTGGAGATAAAAATACAAAGTTTTTTCACACATCTACAATCCAAAGAAGAGATAGGAACAAATTGTTGAGAATCAAAGATGGTACAGAGAATTGGTTAGAAGGTCGATCAAGTTTCTAATGGTATTTGTACATTTTATAAAAATCTTTATTCTCTTTGAACCTATATCCAATATTGATCGTGCTTAGAAGTGTTGCCTAAGTGTGTTAATGAATCTATGAACTTGACTCTTACCAATCTGTCATAATGAAGGAGGTGGAGGAGGCACATTTTTTTCTCTAGGTTCTTATAAAGCTTCCGGTCCCGATGGACTTAATGGGTTATTCTATCGAGAAAAATTGGGAAACAATTAAGTTTGATGTGTTTCAAGCGGTGAAACTTGATTTTTGATGAGGAATGCAGGGAAGGATATTAATTTTACAAATGTGGCTTTGATTCCTAAGATTCTTAACCCCGATTCTATTTCTAATCTTAGACCTATTAGTTGCTTTGCTCCTTCATGTCAAAAATTATTGCTAAGATTTTTGTCAAAAGATTGAAACCTTTCTTATCTTCAATCATTACACCTCAACAAAGTGCCTTTGTGGGAGGTCGTATGATTCAAGATAATTTAATTGTAGCTCATGAAGCCTTTCATTTTTACAAAAAGAAAAAGGGAAAGGAGGTAAAGGCTTAGCAATTAAATTAGACATGAATAAAGCTTATGATAGAGTTAGTTGGGAATTTCTCGCAAAGAGTATTAATTTCCTATGGGTTTGATTCGAGTATGGGTATCTAGAGTGATGTCTCTTGTCTCTTGATTTCCTATTCTTATCAAGTTAATGGTTTTACTTCTAATAGAGTTGTGCCACAAAGGGTCTTAGACAAGGGGATCCCTTGTCTCCTATCTTTTCATTCTTGTGTTTGATGTCTTATCTAGGCTCATTATAGATGCGTGCTCTAAGAAATTAATGACAGGCATCCAAATAGCAGATTCTGCCCCCCTCTCTCACACTTATTTTTTGCAGATGATGCTATCCTATTTGCAAATTATTCCTATTGCTTCTTCTATAGGCATGTCTACTTTGAGTGTCTGGTTTTTAGATATTTGTGAGTCTCACCTTCTAAGTTTATGTTTGCCATTTGGAATGTCTGGAAAATGAGGAATGAGGTCATTCATAATGGTAAGATTCCTAATCCGATGGGGGTAATTCAGAGAGTAAATATTACGAGTATGGAATTTCTGGAAGGCACTCTTAAGGAGACTACGACTAATCTTGATCCTTCTCCTATAGTTACTGAGGGTGGATTCGTGTAATTGGAAACCACCAAAACCCCTTTGTTAAATTTAATTCGATGCTTCGTTTAGTAAGGCATCAAGGGTGTGTTTCTTAGGAATCATATGCGAGAGATGAAAAAGGGGATATTCTTACCTCTTTAACAAAAAGAATGTTTCTTTGTTTCTCCGTTGATGGATGAGGCTTTGGCGCTCCGTGAAGAATTTGCATCTATGGCGTCTTCTCTTGAGATCCAGTCTTCAATAATTGAATCGGACAATAAATTGTTAGTCGATGCATGCTTGAAAGGAAATCGAGATAGGTGAGATTCAAATTGTGGTTGATGATATAAATTTTTTGTGAACAATTTGGAATCGAATATTATTTACAGACGAAAAGGGAGGGTAACTCTATTGCTCATGAGTTAGCTTCTTTAGCTTCTACAAATCAAATTCCTGGGAATTGGTTATCAAATCCTCCTTCTTCTTTGCGTAAACTGATCACGTTGGACAAGATGAAGGTCTATGCTTAATGTTTTTTGTTGATTGGGGTTGAAATCTGGAGTTTTGGTTGATCAATTGTGGGAGGATTTGAGGTGGAGTTTGATTTCGTGGTGTACAGTGATGTCTTCGTTGATTTGGTGGAGGCTAGGGTTTTTGCTATTTCCAGTATCTGTCTTTCCTTCATAGACTTGTACGTTTTAGCTTCTTTTGGTATTTTGTAATTATTGGTTTGTACTTTAGTCAATCGGGTCGTGGACTGGATACCCGTTTTGATTTGTTTGGTCTTTGCTCTTCTTGGGCTGGATTGTGTGTTCTCAGCTTGAGCCCATTAGTTGTGTGGTGCCTTGTTTGTTCCTTTGTGTTGTGTTGGTTTGGGCCTTGCCCTGTTCTATGAAAATCAAACAACTTTGACCAAAAAAAAAAACTAGAATAGTTTCATTGTTAAAAGAAATACGATGGGAAACAATAGCTTTTAAAGTTGCATAGGATTCTCATATTCTATTGCCAGAATGAAGAGGTTCTCACTAAGTTTTTAGAGAGAGAAGGTCCGATAAGATTGTCAAATATCTTAAAAGGTTTTGGTAGTTATTAACTTATGGTTAATAGCTAGTTTGGTCTATTACTTGAAAAACTTTAAGTGTTGTCTAACTCTTAATAGTCATTGGTCTTGCGATTGGGTATAACATGTAGTCTATTGAAGTATCCAGTTTCAGATATTTTGTGTTCTTCCTCCTTATCTTTGAATTTAAGAGTATTGGTAGAGTTCATCTACTTCATTTACATCTTGTCTCTGTTTTTATGATGATATTGTTAACATCTCGAGTGAAAGTATAAAGAAGTCCAGTTTCTCAGTTTGTAGAGTCTAGTAAAAGAGCTAAAGAGCAAGTATAATTTTGTTTTGAGTCAAAAGAGCATGAAAGAGCAAAAGAGCATAGGTAGTTAGTGTCTCTTAGGTTGGTCAAAATACTGGTCAAGTTTCAACTTATTACGTTAGTCTTTGTATTGATATTCTATGATGTTAGTCAAAGAATATGAGTTAGTTTTGTTCAGTGTCCAGGGTTATTAACAACAGTAGTAGTATCTTGTATCTGAGGGTGATATTTCTTCAGATATCTTCTGTTTCTTTCTGTCTTTGTTCAGTCTACAGTTTTTTTTTTCATAGAGTCTTCTGGCATCATGTCTAAGTTCTGCTTCAGATTTGAGCTTCTTGTATCTTCTCTTCATGGATATTCCTGAAGATGAACGTGAAATAATGATAGAGAAACTTGTGCTTGCAACAAAAAAAAATATAGAGTATGGTTTGAGAGCGGTTGTAGGACAAGTTATTTCTGATAGAGTGGTAAACAAAACAGCTTTTAGAACTATAATGTCCAATACTTGGAAACAGTATAAAGGATTGTTTATCACTGATATGAGGGATAACAAATTCCTTTTTACTTTTCCTACTGTCTTAAATGCGAAAGAAGTTCTAAGTAGGGCTCCATGGTTTGTCATGAATCAAGTTCTAAGTCTTCAAAGATGGGAGGAAGGTTTTGCCTTCTCCAAAATCAATTATGATTTGGTTATTTTCTGGGTTCAAATACATGGTTTACCTAGAGAGGATGTTAACCCAGAAAATGCTTCTATTCTGTTAAGGAAAGTTGGAAGGGTGGTTGAGATTGATGACCCTTTTAAACTTGGAGGGGGAGCTCCTACACATTTTATAAGAGCAAGGGTAGCTATAAATATTAATAAGACTCTTTGGTCTGGTTGTTGGATTCAAAAACATGCTGATAGAAGAGTTTGGGTCCATTTCAAGTATGAAAGACTCCAAGGTTTGTGTTTTAAATGTGGAGAGTTTGGTCATGAAATCAGGCAGTGTATTAAACCTATGACTATGGCTGCTATTAACAAGAATATGCCTAAATATGGGCCTTTTCTTACTGCTTTTAAACCTAAAGCTTTCCAAAACCAAGGTGAAGCAAGTTCTAGTAATCAAAATCATAGTCATTCTCAAAGCAATTATTCTAATGAAGGTAGAGCTAGTGATGAGAACAGTAATACTGAGAATAGAGAAGAAGAGGATAATCCTAATATTTATAGTGATATGAACAATATGGAGGCCTCTATTCCTTTGGCTAAGGTGATTGTCCACAAGTTTGATTGTAGGGATTATGATTTACCTTCTTTTCAAGGTGACCCTCCTTATTATGTTGAACTTCCTCCTGAAGATTTTGATATGAATCTTCATGCTACTACAAGTATACCTGCAAGAGTGGAAGAATGTCTTAGTAACAAGTTAGCAACTGGGTTTAATATAAAGAGAGGAAGAGACATGGATAAGCTATGTTTAACAAATGATGAAGGAGAAAGCAGTAATAGTGGTATAATGAAGAAGGCAATGGTGATAGCTGTTATTGATGGGTATGTTTTCACTGCTAGTAATGACATGACTGAGGAGGGGATATGAATTGCTGCATCCACGACAAGTAGAGAGCTTCAAGAGCTCATAAAGAATCATAAGCCAGCAATTTTATTCCTTATGGAGACTAGGGCTCAAAAGGAAAGGGTGGAAAGAGTTAGAAGAAAACTAAAATATAATAAAGTCTTCTGTGTGCCTGCTCAAGGTATTTCTGGGGGGTTAGGTTTGTTTTGGAATAATGAGTATGATCTTCAAGTGATGGACTCTACTATTAACTATATTCATACAGCAGTTAAGGAGAAAAAATCTGGAAATCTATTTATAATGACCTTTGTGTATGGTAATCCTACTTTTGATAGAAGAAGGCATTTGTGGGGGAATTTGTTGAGATTAATGCCTCTGGGAGGAGAGCCTTGGTGTTGTCTGGGGGATTTCAATGAAATGTGTTCAATTACTGAGAAAGATGGCCTTAGAACAGTTGCTCCTTTGAGAATGGCTTTGTTTAGAGACTTTTTAAATGCTGACAGTTTGATGGATGTTGATTTGAAGGGTAATAAATATACTTTTTCTAGTAATCCTAGAGATGGTATAGTTACTTACCAAAAGATTGATAGAGTGTTAGTCAATTGGGGGTGGAGGTTTCTTTATCCTCATGCTACAGATATTGCTTTACCTATTCTAAGCTCTGATCATTCTCCTATTGTGTTATTGCCTTATCCTACCGTTAGATTCCCAAAGTTCTTTAAATATGAGTCTTTTTGGGAGGATCATGTTGATTGTAGGAAGATAGTTAAAAAAGGGTGGAATTCAATCTCTTCTCCTGAAATGGGGTGGGTGAACCTGGAAAAAAAGTCTAGAAATGTTAAAAGATCTCTGCTTTCTTGGAGCAAAGATACTTTACGTAATAATGTTCTTTGTAGAAATTACAATGTTAAAATCTAGATTCTGAGTTTTGACTAATCTTTGGTAATTCTAGATCTAGTTTGGAGGAAATCAAATGGATTAGGTTTGAAATTGATAAAATGTGGAACCAAGAAGAAATGTATTGGGGTCAGAGATCTAGATTAAAGTGGTTGACTTATGGAGACAAGAATTCTAAATTCTTTCATGCTACACCTGTACAAAGAAGGGATAAAAATAAATTTTTCATGCTGAAGGACAAGGATGGGATTTGGGTTGAAGGTCAGGCTGATATTACAAAGGCTATTGAGTGTTATTTCAAGGAGATTTATGTTTTTGCTAATCCTACTTTTTCTCAATCTTGAGAGATGTTCCTAATCTTATTACTGATGACATGAATTTGAGGCTTATGGCTCCTGTTCTTTTGGGGGATATTGAAAGTGCAGTCTTCTCTCTTGGTGCTCTCAAATCCCCTGGTCCTGATGGTCTTAGTGGTTTATTTTACCAAAAGAACTGGGAGGTTATTAAGTTAGATGTCTTAGGGGCTGTTTCTGAGTTTTTTGTGTCAGGGGAATTGGGGGAGTCTATAAATGAAACTCTAGTGGCTTTAATTCCTAAAGTCCCTCATCCTGAGGAAATTGGGCAGCTTAGGCCAATTAGCTGCTATAATTTCATCTATAAGAACATTTCTAAAGTTATAGTGTCTAGGCTCAAACCATTTCTAAATTCTATTGTGTCTCCTCAACAGAGTGCTTTTGTTGGGGGTAGGTTGATTCAAGATAATCTTTTGGTTGCTCAAGAAGCTTTTCACTCTCTAAAAAAGAAAAAGTCATCTGCTAATAAGGGTTTTGCTATCAAGCTTGACATGAATAAAGGTTATGATATAGTGGATTGGTCTTTTCTTAAGGATGTTCTTCTATCTTTTGGTTTCTGTTCTGCTTGGGTCTCTACAGTTTTAGCTTTGGTCACTTCGGTCACCTATGTCTATCAAGTAAATGGTTCAAGAAGTAAAATAGTGTCTCCTAATTGTGGTCTTAGGCAGGGAGATTCTTTGTCTCCTTACCTGTTTATCTTAGTGTTTGATGTTTTGTCTAGGCTTCTTTCTGCTTCTAATTCTTCTGGTCAAACACAAGGTCTAAAACTGGCACCTAGTGCCCCTATTCTAACTCATTTGTTTTTTTGCAGATGATGCTCTTATTTTTGGCAAGGCTAACCTAGAAGAGATATGTCAAATTGTTACTATTCTAAATGACTTTGCTAGAGTTTCTGGGCAAAAAATTAATCTTCAAAAATCTGGTTTGATCTGTGGTGCTGACATTCCTATTTTTGATAAGAATTCTCTGTCTGATGCTCTGCATATTCCTATATGGGATACTTCAGGGAAATATATTGGTGTTCCTGCTGAATGGGGTGTTTCTAGAATGCAAGCTCTTGCTTGGTTGAAAGAAAGAGTGCTAATCAAATCAGTGATTAAGGCTATCCCTGCCTATGTTATGTCTATTATTAGACTTCCAAAGAACTTTTGCAAGTCTCTGTGTTCTGGTATTGCTGATTTTTGGTGGAGCTCTAAGGTCAGGTCCAGGGGAATTCATTGGAAGTCTTGGGACTTCATGTGTGAAAATAAAAATAAAGGTGGTATGGGATTTAAGGATTTAGCTATTCAGAATTCAACTTCTCTCAAAACAGGCTTGGAGGTGCTTACATGGTCAAAATGATTACTGGGCTTCTATGTTGAGAGGCATTTATTGTGTTAAAGAGGATTTTTGGATGGTTAAACCTCAACCTGGGATATCATGGGTTTGGAGAAGTATTCTACATGGGAGAGACATATTAAAGCAACAAGGAAGGTGGAGTATTGGGAATGGGGCTAATATTAGTACCACAGGGGAGAGGTGGCTAGCATCAGAAAATATGGCTGTTACTAATCAAAGGTGTTGTGCTACTGTGGTTCAGGATCTAATTGAATCATCATCTAAAAGTTGGAATGTTAATGCTCTCAGGATTAACTTATCATCTCAAAGTGCTATAGGGACTTTACAAACTCCTATTAGTATGTTTGATGTGAGAAATATGGTGTTCTGGCCATATGCAAAGGATGGTTTCTATAGTGTGAAGTCTGTATACTATGTATTAAAGAATTCTGAAGTTATTAATAGTGTTAAGCCTTCTAGTTCCTACAACAACTCTGAAGTCTCTTGGAGAATTATTTGGGGGGCTAGTGTTCCAGGAAGAATTAAACAGTTTATTTGGAGGTTGAAACATAATGCTATTAGTACAGCTTTGAATCTACTAAAGAGGAAAATCTATCCTTCTGCTATGTGTCCAGTCCGCAAAAGGTATGAAGAATCTATAGAGCATTTATTTTTTCTATGTCCTTGGACAACTCCTATTTGGTTTGGTCTTCAACTGTGTCCAGTTCCTAATTCTCTCAATATTTCCCACTTCGGGGACTGGTTTGAATCTATTCTAGAGGCAAATTGGTGTATAGGAAAGGATAAGAACTTATTGATCAGTTACATTATGATTACTCTATGGAATATTTTGAAGGCTAGAAATACTATGTGCTTTGAGGATAAGTCCCCTAATCCTAATGATACTCTATTTGCTATAAAATCTAATTGTGCATCTATGATTACCCAGAAGACTTGTTTAAACAATCAGATGGAAATCATTGTCAAAGGAGGTCTATGGCTAAATGGAAACCTCCTTTAAACAATATCATAAAATTTAACACAAATGTTCAGTTTGATTTGGTTAATGGCAAAGGCTTCTCTGGAATAGTGGCCAGAAACAGCCTGGGGATTATAGTTGCAAGGATTACCTCTAGATTGTATGCTTTTTCTCCTCTAGCTGGTGAAGCGATCGCCCTTCGTGAAGCTCTTGTTCTGGCAGCAAGTCTTTCAATTCTCGAGGTATCTTTTGAATCTGATTCTCTTGCGTTAATCAAAGCTTGCAATGAACAAATTAGGTTGGGTGAAATTGAATTTATTGTGAAAGATATTTTGGAAATGAAGAAGAAATTTACCTCCTGTGTTTTCCTTTGGATTCATCGGAGTGGTAATCGTGTCGCCGATGCGATAGCTTCTCTTGCTTCTTCAAATTTTTTGCCAAGAAATTGTATTTCTTCTCCTCCAATTGACGTAATGAGACTTTTGCATGAAGATTTGGAGCCATTTTCAACTTGATTGCGAAGGAATTTGATTAGGGTTTGTAAGGGGTATTCGCTCTCTCGCTGTGTCAAGAATAGGTTGCGATTGTTGTTATGTTTATTCTCTCTTTTTTCGTTTCTTTTGTTGCCTTTAGTTTAGTTGGATTGGGCTTTCTGTTCCTAAGCCCAATTTAGTTCTTATGTGTTTGGATTATCCCTTTGTTTTTTTCTGTTGTTTGTTAGTTTGGACCGGTTGTTTTGCTGGTTCATCTTGTTTGGTTCCTTTGTGTGTAGTTTGGTTGGGCTTTGCCCATTTCATCTAATGAAAGCCGAATGTTGACAAAAAAAAAAATTGTATAGGAAAGTTCCTTATAAACCATTGATTTGCTGTTTGAAATTTGAATGGACAAGATTGTTTTTGGTGACTTGTTCTCCTACCGTCGAGATTCAATGGAAACAGACAAGTAGTTTGGTTGCTTCGTTTTTTTGGTGAACAAAGAGTATTTCTACGATTTCTTTCTTTTATCAAGTTAAACAACCAAAAAAAATCAAAGTTTAGAATGGTACAAAGTGGGCCAGTATCGTCAAAGTTGAGAATGGTACAAATGGGTTAGTATAGTCTAAGTCTTTGCAATGTTACAATTACATTTTGTAAAGTAGGGTGAGGAAGAATTCTAAGGAGGCAAGCGGTAGAGGATAGCCAAGAAAGTTGTAGACGATGCGATTCACATCTCGCCTTCTTCTTGCATTTCGTCTTCGAGTCACCATTGAAACAGGGTCTCGAGAAGCAGGATCATCGCTGCCTTCTGCTATTGGTCGTCGCAACCTTTGCGCCAGATCTGGCTGGCGATGGTTCGTTTTCTGCATCAACATTCGGCGGTGCTTGGTTGTTGCTGGTGGTGTTCGTTTTGATTTTGAATCGCTCTCTGAGTTGTAGGTACTATTTAGTGATTGTCTGGGTTGTTTTGACTGAAAGAATCCTTGTGCTTCGATTCTAGATTTGGGTTTTCCATTGGTTTCGCTTTCCTTCGGTGCCTAGTTTTGGGTTGTGTTTCGATTTTGGGTCGTGTTTCAAGTATGGTGTTGGTGTGTTCCTGTTGTGCTTTTCTTCTCTTGATTTCGGTTTTGGGATCTAGTTGATGGTTGTTTTGGGTTCTAGTCTCTTGTTCAACTTTTGGTGGATCTGTCCTATTCGTGGTGGTTCACAGCCAAGCTCGACATCAGTTTGCTTTCGGTGGTGAGGTTTTCTCGATCTGAGAAAGGTACAACAATCAATGAGATGACAGAAAGGGGAAGATATTGGTTTTGAGGCAGCAACGACGGTGAAGGGGGGAAATGTTACGCAACAGAGAAGTAGGGATGGAAGAAAAGGGAGGATCGACGCTAGTGAAGGGGAGAAGGTGGGAGAGCTGGTGCAGCAAGAGAACACACTCGTTACCGAGTAGCCCCGACCAACTATCCCAACAAGTGGAAGGGTGGAAACCTTTCAAGTTCTACATATCTAAATTCACCGTTAGGATTAACGCTATAGGATGTTTGAGATTATGGGGAGATATGGTAAGATTTGTGAAGTTGTGATCCGACACAGAAGGAACCAATTTGGAGGGAGGTTCGGTTTTGTGTTGTTTTTCTTGAAGATGATTTGGAGCACTTTGCAACGGTATTGGATAATATCCATATTGACGGGAGAAAATTTATTTCAACAAACCAAAACATCAGAAGGAATATATGAGCGTTGCTTCAAGGTTTGACAAAAGGAAAGCACTCATGAAAAATATGCAATCTGTTTTATGGAGGCAAAAGAATTAGTTGTAACATCCTAATATTTCAACCTTGAAAGAAATATAAAGAGCATCAACATCAACATTTCATACAAATCAAAGTTCTAGACCTACTTAAAGATTGAACATAACAAATCTTGACGGAGTAAATCATCTATACTTACTCCAAGAGGTATAAATACCAAAATGGAAACTCAATGACATAACTGATAACAGTTCAACATGAGTCATTCTCTTAAAAACATGTTTAAATCCGAAAGTAAGGTTTACACATACTACAACTTTGATTACAATAATCATATCTTAGAGTATCAAAATAATACATAATACATAATACATCTCTAGGGTACACCAAACAACATAAATTTGATCCCTAAGGATCCTTTAAACTCTTGTAGACCAGTCCAGCAGCTACTCTTTTCTAATATGCTTGTCTTTCCCTGTTCATCTGAAAAACACCACATGATAAACAATGAGATACAATCTCAATGAGTTCTTTCGAGACCCTTTACCTTATACTCTCGGTGTTTTACTTATCTTTTATCTTTTCTTAGCACAATTCCGGGAAATTACTACACAATTCCCTCGGAGAACCCACCCGACAATAGCTATTACCGAGTCAACTTATTATGGGCCTTGGCTTAGGGATCAAGACTTCCCTTTACTAGATATGCTATTAACTCGGGATCGTCATCCCCATGGTGTCTTATTTATACTTTAGACTATTAGGTTTTTCTCACTCGATATACATAGTATACATGTTCCACCTTGTCTTGTTCTATTGCTCTTCAAAAGTAGCCTTGGCCTTGTTGATTTCATGTTCCACCTTTATAGTGCTTCTTCCTGTCTTGTGTCTTGGAATGGCAGCTAGCTTGCTTGGTGATCATTTCCTTGTTAGCTTTGAGTTTGGATCTCCGTTTTGAAATGTTGTTATGTAAAGCATCCCTATATGCATTAGCATTCCGAAGTTGTTCTTCTAACTTTTGGATGCAGGAGTTAGCTGTTGATATACAATCTCTTTTATGTTTTGATGAAAGAAACTTAACTTAAGGATTAAGTTTTCTGATTATGTGTGATCTAACATGTCTATCTAAGTGCAAAGTATAGGCCCTAAAAATAGCAAAACAAATCAACTACCAAGGAATCAAATGTATAAAATAACAAAGGTAGAATTGACATGAGAAGGTACTGGTTGAGAAGGTTTGACTAGGTCAAAAGAAGGTTTGACCAAGCCATCACAGAATGTAAGACCAAAAGATAAGAAGGTTCACACATGAGAAGGTTCAAAAGTTAAAGAAGGTTCAACAGTTGAAGAAGGTTCAAAGATAAGAAGGTTCAATGAAACATCAACCTACTCTATCTGGGAAACTTCAACAACTCAACAATAATCCTTCTCATTGATGAACTAAAGCATTAAATGAAGAATGTTGCATTGAAGATGTTGAGAAGATATTAAATGACGAAGAGGTAATCAATGATTCTTCCTAGGAGCATCAAAGTTTCTTTGTTTGAGGAATAATCAGTTGAGAAGGTTAAATGAGCTGTCAAAAGTTAATAAAAAGTACAAGTCAGAATGAGAAGGTTCAGAATGTGCAGAGAAAGTACAAGTTGCAGAATGAGAAGGTTGAAAAGCTGCCAACTACAACAACTCTCATCATGACTACTCTACAAACCTAGGACTTCTTCAAACGGCTCTCTACAACCTCCCAGCGGCTATGATCAACATCTTGGGCTATTTAAGTGATGATTTTTGAAGGATAGAAGCGTTACATTTAATTGCAACCTACTCAAAGCTCAATCTTCTCAAAGTATATCCCACCTTCTCATCCCACACTGAAAGCTTCTCAAGTTCATATTTTGGGATCTAATTGCTGAGTGTGTGAAAGCTTGATACACTATATTGTAAACACTTATTGTATTTTATCTACAAGCTATTCATCTTTCCAAAAGCCCCAAAACCATTATTGTAAACTGTGTTTTTGAACATTCCATCAAACTACCTAGAGTGAACTGTGAGTGTTGGTGTGAAGTGTAAAGAAAGACCTTTACGAAACTAGGAGAGAGTTTCTTAGTAGGTACAGGTTGGTGAAGCTATGCAAGAGTACACTTGTTTTTTGTGTGGTGATCAAAAGAAAGTGGTAATTGTAAAGTCTTTTGTGGTTGAACTAAAGCAAGTGTAATAACAATTTGGAGAATAGTGGAAACACTTACTTGGAAGCGGGGAGAGGAAGTCGCAAAATTGGGTGAACCTCTATAACTCCTCTTTGTTCTTTAATTTGCTTTCCATTACCATTGTCTAAACTGTTTTAATCTAAAAGATTGTTTTCAAACCAAAAGAAGGTTAATCTCATCAACCTTCTCAAGATAGTATTTGAACTAATACTTGATCTACCAACATACTTATATGTGTTTGAAAACCTTTTCTCTTGCATAGTATAAATTAGTCTTATAAGTATTATTAGTCTTCATCTATTAAGGGTGCATACGTGTTTGTTGTTTTTACAACTAACCTTAACCTTCTCATCTCTAAGCCAAAAGCTTGAGAACAAAGTGTTGAGAAGGTTTCTGGTTTCAGGATTTAAAAAGGGGTACATAATTCAACCCCCCTTCTTGTGTAACTTAGTGTAACACCCTCATATTTCTATCTAATAGAAATACTAAAGTGTACCTATTTAGCATACATCAGAGATACATTTCCTGCTTAGATTTACAATCTTTACAAGAATAGCGGAAACGATACATAACTTAGAATAAATTCAAGTTATATAAATCGAATACAAAGATAACAAGGGTAAACATAAGTAAAACTAGAAGAACTACATCTTCAATTTCCTTCTCGAGCACTCCATCCACTCGAGCCATAAAGGATCTTCTTTCCCCTGTTTCTCTCGAAAAACAACAACATTTGTAGGGTGAGACAACTTGTCTCGGTGAGTCTTACCGTGACCTCTTACCTATCACTCGGTCCATTTATAAAACATTAATTAATTTCTTGATTTAATAAATAAACCATGCACGTTACTAATTGCACAATACCGATCGCACACCGCTAATCCCGTGAAATGATTGCATTCATAACGTCAAAACAATTGTACCATACCGACTGCACATCTGCTAATCCCGGCACAGTACATTAATTCTCTTTAGCATAACACCGACTGCACATCTGCTAATCCCGGTGAACCCTATCGCTGAAGGCCTAGGTTTAGGGGCCCATGACCTCCCCCTCCTAGTATGCTAACCGGTGGGTCGTCACCCAGACTAGACATAATATATATATATCCGTTCAAACATAATTTACTCTATGATATAGACTCATATCATACGGTTTTTCTTATGAACCTGCGTAACCAGTCCAGACATCAATTTTGTTCTTAAAACAATTGTTCCCACACGTATACTAGATTTGTCGGTTTTTCGAAATATTCAAATCATTAACCGTTATTTCAAAACCACTTTGAATTTGCATAAAAATTGCCAACAAAATTTGTGAGTTTCCTCTCGAAATATGGACATCCCAAAATACAATAATCACTGTAAAACCAGTCGGACATCATCATGGTTCAAAAATCATTAATTCCACACATATACAAAATTTACGGTTTTTCAAAAGATTTGAGAATTCAACCGAATTACACCAAACAACTTTAAAACCACAGACAAAACAAACATTATCATCCATATACGCTACGGATGGTTAGAAAAAGGATTTAAAAGAAGTTTGAAGCCGAACGGGCGTCGAAAGCGAAACATCGGGAATTGGGAACATAGGAACTTTTCAACTTAGTGCCCAATTAGTTCCGTTTCGTTCTCCGATCGATCCCGAATCGTATTTCAATCCAATTCAACCACGCACACTAAACACACATATATTCGGTTTAAACATAACAATTCAATAATCAAAATAATATGATTACTTTTAAATCTCCACTACGCATAATTTCCGTAAAATATCGTTTTGACTCGAAAATTTACGAAACTCCAAATTTCGAAAACCGTTTAAACATAACACATAAACACATTTTAAAATTCCCTAACGTGAGTAAAACTCACCTCGTGTGATGAAAATCACACAAAACCGAAATCTTTCCAAGCACACGATTAGAAACTTCATGAACCCGCTCCGAACATTTCCACGCCACGAAATCAGCCCCAAAACCGAATCCCAACAGCCCTCCTTCTTCTATGACCTCAATCAACTCCAATCTACCATAAAACTAGTACCCATTACTCCCACATCAGTTATAGAGCTTCTCTTTCTCGCTATTAAGCTCCAATTTTGATTTTTCTCCACTTTGAGCTCTAAGGTTCAACAATGGTGATTTGAGTTAGAGAAGAAATTAGGGTGTGAAATTGGTATCAATAGATAGAGGAAGAAAAATGGAAGAAAACGAGCTATAAAGCCCCTTACCTCGAGTTCAATTGAGAGAGATCTTGCCCAAATTCTTTCTCCTCCATCGCCACCTTCCTTCTTCTTTCTCTCTCGGTTCTCGTTTCTCTCTCTCTCTCGGGTTTCTCTGTTCCTTTTTTTTTTATTTCTTTCTTTCTTATCCGTTCCCCACTCTCTCTCTCTCTAACTTTACCTTTTCTTTATTCACTTAAGTGAGGAATGAGAGAGTGTTTGGATATTTTTGGGTCTTGGATTTCATTTTGGGTGAGTGGTATAAATACTAAAATACCCTTAGAGTACTAATTTCCACTCAATTATGTATTTTAAATTATATACTCTAGCAATTATAAATTGCTTTCGTGACAACCTAATATTCGTGACTTGATTTATTACCTACTCGAGTAATAAATCACTCATTAATTTCTTAATTCGAAATTAACGAAATTAGGGATGTTACAATCACCCCAACTTGGGAATTTTGTCCTCAAAATTGAACAAACATACCTCAAGAGAACAAATACGAATATCTAGTCCGCATATCGTCCTCCCATTCCCACATAGCTTCCTTGACCGAAGAACCATCCCAACTACTTTAACAAATGGAATCGTTCCCGTCCGAGGCATCTTCTTTCTATGTTCTAAGATATGACTTGGATGAGACTGAAAGGACAAATCTGATCGAAGATCAATCATTCAAAACTCAACGGTCGATTTGGATTGAAAAGGTACTTCCTCAATTAGGATTCAAGAAACACTTCATGTAAATTGGACAATACAAAAGGTAAAGCTATATGGTAAGCCATTACCCAACCCGCTCGATATTTTGGAAAGTTTCCATATACCGAGAACTGAGTTTCCTTCGTCCGCAATGCTCTACTCGTACCAATGGTTGCGGAAACTCTTAAAATACAGGACCACCAGATTCAAAATCTAGTGGTCAACTCATTTTGACAACATAACCCTTTTTTTTTTGGCAACTTTGAGCTATCTTCAATTGTCGCTATATATACAGAAGTTGCCAACTTTTAATCGTAAGTTGGATAATTCTTCTTACGAGGGCTTCTCTTATATGGATGCATAAGCTACTACTTGTTGATGCATCATCATAACACATCCTAAACCTTCCCGAGGCGTCACTGTATATTTGAAATCCCAGAGAAGGATCCGAAAGAATTAGGATTGTAGCTGAAATCAACCTCTCTCCCAACTCTAGAAAACATTCTTCACAATCGAAATCCCATTCCAACGGCTGATCTTTACAAGTTAACCACGTGAGTGGAAGAACTACTGCGAAAATCCTCGAATAGTTCTACGATGATAACCAACTAGTCCCAATAAATTATTTACCTCGGTGGACCCAAGCAATGGTTGCTCCAAATCCAATCTGACTTCTACTTTATTGGGATCCACCGCCACTCTCGATGAAATGTCATCAATGCCGGAAACTTCACTACAGACATCCAGAAATCACACTTGAAAGGTTTAGCATACCACTTCTTCTCTCGGAGTACATTCAGAACAATGTGGAGATGCTGATCATGATCCGCAATGGTCTTAGTGTACACCAAGATGTTATCGAGTGAAAATTTCAACTAGTCTAAGTCACGGTGGAAAACGCGGTTCATGTAATCCATGAATACCATAAGAGCATTAGTTAGACTTAAAGGCATCACTACTCCTCGTAATGTCCATATCTAGTATGGAAAGCTATCTTCTGAATAACTAAAGCCCTAACCTTTAATTAAAGATAACCCGACCTTAGACCAATCTTTGAAAACAACTTCTTTGCACTCGAAGGTGATTGAGCAAATAACTTATTCTTGGCAAGGATACTTATTCTTAACCATAACTTTATCCAACCTGGAGGTAATTTATACCCGATCTCCGGCTCCCATCTTTTCTTTCCAACAAGTAACACGGAGCACCCTACTTGTGGGAAAACTAAGTAATATCACGTCCGATTTCATGGGAATATTGTACTATTAGAACTTGGGTTAAACTAAACTCATTACCATCGAGCTCATGACTATCTCACCGATGGGTAGCGGTTTTGTAAAAATTTTCTTGAAAACATTTGGATATGAAATAATTTTCCCACTTACCCATAGGAGTTTGTTTCTTTGCTAACCCGACATACTAATAAGACATATCTTCACCTCGTGACTCATTCTTGAAACTCAATTCCTAAATCCAGGATAGTTTTGGACACATGTATGGCTTTTAGAACCTATAAGTCGGATGACTATTCCAACCAACCATTCCCTTGAACTGAAATCTACTATTCATTCACTTGGATTCCATCAACAATAGTGATACAAGGATGCACCCATCTCAAATATCAAAATATTATTTGGATTAGGGGACGATTAATAATATTATACAAATGTTACTAACTCAAGTAATCATTAACGGTAGTAATCGATAACGATAAGAGTTGCTAATGTAGCTTATGAACCGAAAATCTCATGCATTGCGGATGGATTACGGGTCAAAGCCCTTGGACTTTGTTTCATTGAATAGAGACGCAGTGAGAGCTGAACCAACTATCTTCCATGCAAAGCAACATTTCTTGGATCGATCTGTTTGGAATAGCATCGTCATAAGTTACATTATCTATAGCTAAAGCTTCGTTAAAGTATCACAAACATTCCTCGTACTCTCCTTCAAATTTGCGCACCATACGGTTTTACGTTATAACTTATTACATACTTTGACCTCATTATCACGGTCCTTAAGATCATTAGCTAAGGTATGGATCATATGTCAAACGACTTTTCTAAAGTCAACCATTCTCTTGAATGGAGTCTAATACTCAATTACTCAAGCATAAGAGAATCTAACAACATAGATCCCTCGCTTGATACATACCCGCTTTACTAGCTAAGTAGGATTTACTCTTAGCGGAATGTTTATGTTTGGATTCATCACGGAGTTGAGTTAGTTATTATAACATCAAAGAAATAATCAAAATAGAAGGATTCTTCCACGGAGTTAAGCGGGCACAAAATAATGCTTCCAACGTTGATTCCGAGAACAATTCTCACTATGTTACTTATTCCTTTGGTCCCACAACCCTCCAAACTCTACAAACCTCCAAACATAACTATAGCCCTAAAGTATCCATTTGGTAAGGAACGTGTCTTGCCTAACGAGAAGTAAGGCATTTAACACTCCGTTGATTCAACCTTCCTGTAGGACAACAACACTTTCAATACTTTAAGTAATTGAAAGTTCTACTCTTGTAGTACACTAGTGAAATGCCTCAACCTAGGCATCTAGGAATCCATTCTTAACGATTTGGAAATCCTCTTTCAACTTCCCAAGCCTCAATTGAAGTTTATGGCCTACAACCACTTAGGGTAAGGTAGAAGTATACTTCAGAATACAACGGAACAATTAGTTCACAATCTACTCAGATGTGTAGACATTTTCGTTAGCTTTCCAACGCATCCCGGAACATAAAATTCGGAGTTCCGGATTAGAAGTTATGAATCAAATAAGTTGGTGAACTATCGAAAATTTCTCACAATTGAGACTAGCTTCCACATAATATACATCAATCAGCTCGAATATATTTTCCTCACATGTGACATCTCATGTTTCCATCGCAATCATTTCTTAGAAGCAAATAACGGTCCATGAGTGCCATCCACTATCGGTACGCCACGCCCATTGCATAACTCGATTGGAAACAAGTTTTCAGGAATAGATTGAAAAGATGATCCTCAAATTCCTCATCTAAAAGTTTAACAATATAATCCAATATAGGTGCAGGTCTTTCAATAAATGATCACTCTTTCCGAAATATTGCCATAGCGGGAAAATGTTTGAATCACAGTACATGTCACCATCAAAGTCACCTACCGATTTCATCTTCATTGGGACTTGGTTCGAAAACCGTAATCGGAAACTAACTCCATCAGTATTTGGTTCTGTAACCAATACGAAGATTCCATTACAACTTAATGTTGGCTTCATAGCATTTCCAAATATGGTCTTGAGGAAAAGAAATCGGTCAAGACTTGCGAGTTATCAGGAGAATGATTCTAAGCTGCGATCTAAGTTGGGGTTTACTCTAAGCACAGCGTAAATTTAACTATGGAACAATATTTTCCATAAGCGCTAGATCGACTAATCGGTCGGGATCTCGGGGTGCCTGTTAATCTTAACAGATCTTACGATATTGTCATTGTTCTGACCTAAAGGCTTTTTCTTAATTGTAGTTCCTGCGGGACCTACGATAACTTCCACCGCAATTCCACAATGCACACGGTTCATCGATTGAACATTCGCCCACGACTTTCTTCAGAACACCAACTGTAGCCCTTTGCTTTCGCTGCGTGCTCTGATCAACTGAGAAGGCCAAAATTCCTAAGGTTTAGGGTTTGGACATTTTCGGGGCTGAGGCAACTAACTGTCATAATTCTCAGTAACTCACATGAAACATTGAGTGGATCCTGACTCAATACTTCACATAATATACTGAAAGGTTCTGACATTTAATTGTCTAAGTCCCTAGCTGACTCTATCTAACCTCTTGACCATAAGGTCTCTATGTCCGACTAGGCGAATCTGCGCACGATGCCAAAATGTAACACCCTCATATTTCTATCTAATAGAAATACTAAAGTGTACTTATTTAGCATACATCAGAGATACATTTCCTGCTTAGATTTACAATCTTTACAAGAATAGCGGAAACGATACATAACTTAGAATAAATTCAAGTTATATAAATCGAATACAAAGATAACAAGGGTAAACATAAGTAAAACTAGAAGAACTACATCTTCAATTTCCTTCTCGAGCACTCCATCCACTCGAGCCATAAAGGATCTTCTTTCCCTGTTTCTCTCGAAAAACAACAACATTTGTAGGGTGAGACAACTTGTCTCAGTGAGTCTTACCGTGACCCCTTACCTATCACTCGGTCCATTTATAAAACATTAATTAATTTCTTGATTTAATAAATAAACCATGCACGTTACTAATTGCACAATACCGACTGCACACCTGCTAATCCCAGAAAAGCGATTGCATTCATAACGTCAAAACAATTGTACCATACCGATCGCACATCCGCTAATCCCCAAGACAAGACATTAATTCTCTTTAGCATAACACCGATCGCACATCCGCTAATCCCGGTGAACCCTATCATTTGAAGACCTAGGTTTAGGGGCCCATGACCTCCCTCTCTAGTATGCTAAGGTGGGTCGTCACCCGCACTAGACATAATATATATATATATATATATATATATATATATATATATCCGTTCAAACATAATTTACTCTATGATATAGACTCATATCATACGGTTTTTCTTATGAACCTGCGTAACCAGTCCAGACATCAATTTTGTTCTTAAAACAATTGTTCCCACACGTATACTAGATTTGTCGGTTTTTCGAAATATTCAAATCATTAACCGTTATTTCAAAACCACTTTGAATTTGCATAAAAATTGCCAACAAAATTTCGGCAGAGTTTCCTCTGAAATATGGACATCCCAAAATACAATAATCACCTGTAAAACCAGTCCAGACATCATCATGGTTCAAAAATCATTAATTCCCGCACATATACAAAATTTACGGTTTTCCAAAAGATTTGAGAATTCAACCGAATTACACCAAACAACTTTAAAACCACAGACAAAACAAACATTATCATCCATATACGCTACGGATGGTTAGAAAAAGGATTTAAAAGAAGTTTGAAGCCGAACGGAGCGTCGAAACGAAACATCGGGAATTGGGAACATAGGAACTTTTCAACTTAGTGCCCAATTCCGTTCCGTTTCGTTCTCCGATCGATCCCGAACTGTATTTCAATCCAATTCAACCACGCACAGCTACAGCACACATATATTCAGTTTAAACATAACAATTCAATAATCAAAATAATATGATTTCTTTTTAAATCTCCACTACGCATAATTTCCGTAAAATATCGTTTTGACTCGAAAATTTACGAAACTCCAAATTTCGAAAACCGTTTAAACATAACACATAAACACATTTTAAAATTCCCTAACGTGAGTAAAACTCACCTCGTGTGATGAAAATCACACAAAACCGAAATCTTTCCGAAGCTCACGATTCCGAAACTTCACGAACCCGCTCCGAATCCGTTCCACGCCACGAAATCAGCCCCAAAACCGAATCCCAACAGCCCTCCTTCTTCTATGACCTCAATCAACTCCAATCTACCATAAAACTAGTACCCATTACTCCCACATCATGTATAGAGCTTCTCTTTCTCGCTATTAAGCTCCAATTTTGATTTTTCTCCACTTTGAGCTCTAAGGTTCAACAATGGTGATTTGAGTTAGAGAAGAAATTAGGGTGTGAAATTGGTATCAATAGATAGAGGAAGAAAAATGGAAGAAAACGAGCTATAAAGCCCCTTACCTCGAGTTCAATTGAGAGAGATCTTGCCCAAATTCTTTCTCCCTCCATCGCCACCTTCCTTCTTTCTTCTCTCACGGTTTCTCGTTCTCTCTCTCTCGGGTTTCTCTGTTCCTTTTTTTTTTATTTCTTTCTTTCTTATCCGTTCCCCACTCTCTCTCTCTCTAACTTTACCTTTTCTTTATTCACTTAAGTGAGGAATGAGAGAGTGTTTGGATATTTTTGGGTCTTGGATTTCATTTTGGGTGAGTGGTATAAATACTAAAATACCCTTAGAGTACTAATTTCCACTCAGTTATGTATTTTAAATTATATACTCTAGCAATTATAAATTGCTTTCGTGACAACCTAATATTCGTGACTTGATTTATTACCTACTCGAGTAATAAATCACTCGTTAATTTCTTAATTCGAAATTAACGAAATTAGGGATGTTACACTTAGTCACTTCAATTGGCATCAGAGCTCACCTCTAGGGGCGGAGCACACTTAACAGTGTGAGAGGAAATATCCTGAAGGAAGTGATGAACAATCCAAACTATGTCATGTTTCTCCCTAAAGGAGCTTCTGCAAACAGACCTCCTAGATTCACTGGGGAACACTACTACTATTGGAAAGATTAAATGAGATTGTTCCTCGAATCTCAAGACACTGATCTCTGGGGAATTGTTGAAACTGGACCATTTGTTCCTACAACTGTTGAATCGAGGTAAAACACTTTTTGTTTTGTATGATAACAAATTACAATCTATTTACTAATGTTTATAGTTGAACCAAAGCACAGAGGCATGATATCTTAAAGTGCAACAGCTTGGAGGAGAAGCAACTTAAGCGTTCAAGACTCATGTGTTATATTGCTTTGCATAGGACGCTTGTAAGATCCTGTTACTTTAGTCTTATGACTTTGTAGTTGAAAGATGTTCTTTTAAAATAGATCTGTTAAAAAAATTGAGCTCAAAGAAGTAAATCGATTTTTGACTTTTTTTTTGGAAGCACAACTTGTCTTTGAAGCTAGCAATCGATTTCTCTCTTATTTCAAAATCGATTTAAGTATCAAAATCGATTTCTTTCCTACTTCTTTTAATCAAGAAATCGATTTTCATCTTATTATTTTAGAAGCAAAAAATCGATTTCCAACCTATGATTAAAAGGACAACAATCGATTGTCCACTTATCACAATCGAGTTAAGAATTTTTCCAACAATCATATTTTCTACAAACTCTATAAATAGGGTTAGGGCTTCTCACGATTGATTGACAACCTACAAATCTAAAAAGAACAGAATGTGAACTCTCACTGTCACACTCACTCTTCACGTTCTTCATCACTTATTAGGTTGGGAATAACACTAATCCAAATCTCTCATCTCTCTCAACTATATCATTGTCATATGCTTAAGTGATTGGATCATAGTTCTTAATTGTATACATTTATATTTAATTGTTGTGAAATTCTGGGGTAATTCAATCAGGGAGATTGAATTGTAGTGAAATCTGATAGCAGACCTATTGTAAAGAATGTGTACTATAGAAGAAATAGGAACACTAGTAAAACTTAGCAGGGGTAGAATGGTAATATCACATTGTATTTTGAATTGTATAAATAGCTCAGTATCTGTTAGGACAGTTATGCTTAAATAACAGAAAAATTGTTACACAGTTACTGCAACTCTAAAGCAGAACCAATGTACTCTGTATTCTTGAAGAATATTCAATAAAATTCCCCTCTTATCAGTTGAAATCTATCAACTGGTATAGAGAGTAACTCGATTTTGGGCAATTTCATGTCGAAGAAGAAGAACAATTCTTCAACAATGGATCCACAAATTTAAGAGTTGTTGGAACGAATACTTCAAGATTCTGAGAACCGCAGTGAACGACGACTCCAAGAAACGTTGGCTCGAATGGAGGCGATGATCTCAGCATTGAAGGAGTCGGGTCCATCCGGACCCGATAACCCGAAAGCGAAGGAAAATTTGAATCACGCGACGGTGAGCGAAGGCTCCGCAAAGTGGATTTATCGGTATTCAACGGCGACGAGACTACTGGTTGGTTGACAAAGGTTGAACGATTCTTCAAGGTGCGAAAAATCGAAGAAAACGAGAAACTCGACGCAGCGTTAATGGCGACAGAGGGTGAAGCATTATCGTGGATGCAGTGGTGGGAAGCTAATAGCAAAGTACAGACCTGGAATGGATTGAAGGATGCGATTCTTCGTCGTTTCCAACCGACGATGGTTGTAACACCCCAATTCTACCCCTTAGTTTTATTAAATATCAGAGTGCGGAAAAATTAAATTCATCATGCATTGGGACGTCACATATCAACTTCTCAAAAACTTAAACGACGCGTGTTCAATTAGAACGTTCAAAAAGATACGCAGCACATCGTAAAATCATTTCAACATCATACAATCCAGAACAACTATGGACATGATAACAGTGGTCTAGAAATCATAAAATAACAAATAGACTAGTGTTCGTTTTCCCCCCAGGTGCTACGTATCAGAGCAACCGACATGACTCGAAAGTGTTATACCCCAATTTTGTCTGAGTTCTTTTAATAGTTTTTAATTTGGACTTTTTCAACCATTTTATTTTGGACTTTTTCTGAAAATTACATAAAATAGTAGTTTTTTGCGTATTTTCAGGTGTTAGTTTTTAGCAGCTACTGCGAAGGCAATTTCTCTCTCCTAAAACATCGTTTTTACGATCTGAAAGGTGAAAGTGAAAACATATTTCCCACGAACCCGCTGTAAAAAAATGAAGACGATCTGACGGTCAACGAATCTGGAATCGCACTTTTACGATGAGAGGTTTGAGAAAAACGGACCAAAAACTGCAGCTATTGCGAAGGCAATTTCTCTCTCCTCAGACCTCGTTTCGACGATCTGAACGGTGAAAGCGTAGATATATGTCTCATGAACCAACTGTAAAAAAAGGAAGACGATCCAACGGTTAACGAATCCGGAATCGCAATGTTATGGTGACGAGTTTGAGAAAAAGCGGAATTGTGTTTTAATGGGGAATTACTTTCTCTACCTTGTTTTAGTCCCACATCGCCGTAAGAAACAAGAGCTCCCTAGTAATTGGATATAAAAGGGGTTGAGAGGTGAAGATTAGGGGAGGATCATTGGCGGGTTAAGTGATCTTTTGGGTCAAGCGAGAGCGGCCCATTTCACTAAAAGTCCGTCTTTGATCATTTGGACGTTTTGAGTCGGCTTTCCGATTCTCAAAGCGGCCCCGCGATCTTGGGGTCAAAATGGACTAGATAGGAGTTCGGTTCGCGATTGACCAGTCGATCGCTTTCGGTTCGGTTTCGCACACTCGTCGAGTCCAAAGTTAGTTTTGTATTTATTTTGTTTATTTTTATGTACATATTTATTTATCATTTATTTATAATATAATCTATTTATTTATTTATTTATTGTTTATGTATATATCTATTCATATTTATTTATGTATATAGTTATTTATTTATTTATTTTTTTAGCCTAGTCTTTATTAATTATCAGTTTTTGTCTTTTATTTTATTTTTATGCACAAATTAGTTTATTTCTTTAAAAATCAAATAAAAGACTAACTGGGGATTTAATTCTTTCTAGAGAGTCAAAACCTAGTCTAATTGTTTAGGATTAATTCAATTTTTACCCTTTTTATTTATTTATTTACTTTTGCATGTTATGTTATTTGTTTGATATATAAACCCTAGGATAGAAGACGATATTTGTATATATGTTTGTTTGTCTGTTTGCAGCTTTTGGGTTGTTTTTTTAATTGCTCCTACACACACTGCACCTATACACTTCACACACGTGAGAAAAGTCCTCTACCCGGACTCGAGCGTAAACATAAGTTAGAACGAGATTGCGTAGTGATGGCCTGCGGGACGTACGTCTTGTTGGGTGGTCACGAAAATCTCACCTAGAGTTTGATTCCTTTTGAGGATGCTATCCCTTCTAATAGCTTGCCTATTGTTGGGGTCAGTGTTCTTGACTGGGATCCTTGGCTCTAGGAACCATGTGTAGGATTCTTTAGAACCATCCTTGTGAGGTTCACCATAAAGAAAACTTTAGACCCACTCCATAAGATACCTTCCTAGGTTCACGAAGGGGCTCTATACCCTTGCATTCAAACAAACATTAATGCATACCGTCTTTTATCCAAAAAAAATCAAAATTGTTATTTCCGCAAAGTTTTTAGAAAGTATATTACATGCATTTTTTTCCTTTTTTGCATTACAATAAGCGTTTTATATTACATGCATTTTTATGACTATGAGGGAGTTAAAAGTTTTATTTTGGAGAGAAGCCATGCATGCTAAAGTCAAAATCAAATTTTGTTCTTTACTCTCCAAATGAAAGTTTATAACTCCCCAATGTGATAAAATCAAATCATATGTTATCATCTCATGCACATACATCTCATACACATACATTTCATGCGCATACATTACCATTTACATTTCATACTAACATCATGCATTGAAAAAAAACAGAAAAAAGGCAAGTTGGTTCATCAACATCGTTATTGGACTCGCTCTCAAGCAAGGAACATGGCCGAAAACCAAGACAATCAGGTGCTGAAGGATGAGATTGAAAAGCTGAAGGAACAATGAAGGACATGCTGGGTTTGAAAGATCAAATGACCGAAATTTTGAAGCTTCTGGCCGAGAAGAATGCGGGCGACAACATTTCAGTTGGGGGAACCAATGACCAGGCCACAAACGTATCCCGTCCTCATAACTCTGGTCCCAACACTCAGGGTGTGCAATGACCTCAATGGGGTCTACCACCAGATTACACGCCTCCTGTAGCGACCGAAAAATCCGGGAGAGGATTCTTCGAAAGGTTCTTAGGAAGCCGCCACCAAATTTTAGTTTAAGGGCAAATTCGGAAAATCCCTTTAGGTTTTAAGATAAGGCGTTGTTAGGGTTCGGGAGTCGCTATGTGTGGGGAAGGTAATAGCACCCCACGACATCCTATTGTCTAATTAATTTAAGATTTATTTAATAATTACCCTTTTATTTGTAGAAAAAAGACTTATTTAGGTTTTTGGTTTTTAGTCCTTGACAAGAGTTGAGTCTTGCTCCTACGTACCTCCGGATGCAATGGAGGAATCAAAGCTACGTAGTTCTTCCTGAAAATGTTTTTTAGTGCGGGGGTCTTAGGATTCCTTGAACTGTACAGCTCACTGATTCCTAGGACGCTGACTAACCCGATTGTACAACCAACTTAGTCCCCTGCTTTTTGAAAATAACTTTAGAGTTTTTGAAAGAAAGTGGTTTGGTATGAATGAGGTGGGTTGATTTTAGAATAGGTATTCTAGAACTCCTGAACTGTACAGCCCATTAGTTCTAGAACGCTGACTAACTCGGTTGTACAACCGATTGAGTCCCCTATTTTTAGGAAAAATAGTTTACTCGTATTTATTAAGTTTATAGGGTTACTGAACTGTACAGTCCATTGGCCCTAAAATAATGACTAACCCGATTGTACAATCGACTTAGCCGTTTATTTTAAGAGAGGAATAATTCATTCGTATTTATTAAGTTTGTAGGGTTACTGAACTGTACAGCTCATTGGCCCTAAAATAATGACTAACCCGGTTGTACAACCGACTTAGCCGTTTATTTAATTTCACGAGAAAAATCATTTGCGTTTGAGTTGGAAGAGAATTAAAAAGAGAAACAGGGGGTGCAGATTGTGAATTTGGGTTTTATTAATAGGAGGGTGTTGTATAATTAATAGGGGTGCAAAGAGGAAAGCCCAGTTCGCATAAGAGGGCCCAGCATGCGAAACTGGGCTTAAGTGGGGGAGGGGTGCGTGCGTGAATTGAAGGGGTGTAATTAGTATTATGAATAATTAAAAAATAAAAAATAAAAACATCATATATAACCTAAAACTAACCGAGAACCCTAATTAAAAACCCATTTCTTCACCACAGTGCATATGCGCGCGCGCCAAGAGAGAGAGAGAAGTCGGCGGAAACCCGCCTGCTTTCATGCATGTGTGAAGGCGTGAATCACGCCGGTTTCCTGTGAGAGAGTGAGGGAGTGCGACAGTGAGGGGGAAAAGGAGTGTTTTGGTTTCGGTGATGGGTGGTGAGGGTGACGCCGGCGACGGAGATCCCGCCGGCGAGGTGTGGTAAGCTTCGTCCTTCTCTCCTCTGTTCTTCTCCTTCTCTCTGTTTTTGGTTTTTTGTTTCTTTCGTTTTTTGTTCACTGAGAAATGTTGTTTTCGGTTTGTGTTTTCCTTGAGCGTGGATGGTGGTTTCAGGTGGTGATTTGTTGGGTTCGAAGGAGGGTTCGGTGGTGGCTTGTGAAGCTTGAAGGAAGGTTCGGTTCTGGGTGGTTTGAATCTATTGCTAAGTTCCTTTTTTTTTTCTGATCTAATCTGTCTTGGTCTCTCTCTTCATCTCTTCATCATTCTGTTTTTTTTGATCTGGTCTGTATATCACTTTTTTTTTACTAAAACAGAGACTAATTTGAAATATCTTATGGGTTTATGCCCACGTTTTTTACTAACAGCTAAATCAACCTATTTTATGGAAATCTAACTCTGACTTCTGTTGTACCCCTGTGCTAATTTTATTTAAAAACTAGTTTGTAATCCTAACCTTCATGGTATTTCTCATTGACTCAAATTTGTTTTTTTCTTTTGAGCGTTATTTCAAGATAACAGAATTTTAAACAGAGAACCACGGTCTGAAAACTAATCCTGTGATTATTACATTTTTGACGTTCGTTATTAGTTTCAGCGATGAATGAACCTATTTTAATACCATATGGACATAAAAGAAAAAGTTTAGATTTGAATACCAACCTACAACTCCGAGTCTGTTTTGATTCTTGCGTATTTGTTCGAGTAATAGTGACCGATCAAGAATCGTGATGCCTTCAACCGCTCTTGCCGTTACTCAGATTTTAGAACCGTGTTTATTGGATTAGGGTTTCGATGTGAAACTCTAATCCTATTTTTTGGTAATTTCGCAGTAATTTTCTGCTCTGATTTCTGTGTGTTTTTGACTGCTGATTGACTGTTTATTTATAGTTAAAAATTAGGTTAAGGCATTTATTACTTTTAATCAGGCTTTGACCCTATTTCAGGTTGGAACCTGTGCCCAATAGCATTTGCATGACTTGGAATGCTGTCTGGAAACCCTAAATTGCTGCTTACTATTTTATTTTCGGATTTCTTATTTTTTGTATTTTTAGTATTATTTTATTTTTGTATTTTTGGACTTATTTGACTCTTAAGTGCTTCTAATTTGTAAATTAAACTAAGTAGAATTATTTTTGGTATTTTTGGACTCTTAAACACTTTTAAACTGTAAATTAAACTAAATAGAATTTTTTGACATTTTTGGACTGTATATATGCTTAAGAATTAAATAAACAAAATAAAGATAACGATAAGAAAAAGGAGTCAGGCCAAATACAAAGGCGAAGCAGGCGGACCGACAAGCTGCGCTAAAGCGAGACCAAAAATAAGAGAAATGGACGTGTTAACTAAAACCCCAAAATTAACTCAGAATCGCATTATTAAGTCTGAATTTAAGCCAACTTTGAGAAAAATGACTTTAGGTAGGCCTGTTCACGTAAGACTAAACTCGAATACGGATATTAAATTGAAGAACGCACGAAAAGATCGATCATTCGCGCGCGTGCCTAATTTAAACAACGGTGTTTTGATTTAGTTGAACCAGGTAATTAGAATTGGCAACTGAGACTCTACACTAATAATTCTTGTAATCATGCGACTCCGAAACACGCCCTAACTAAAAATAAACGACTAAAACGGGAAAAAGAAGACAGACAAAATTGGGGTATAACACCTCCGACCATGGATGTTGTCAATGAAGAAGATATTTCTGGGTTTGCTGCACAGAATCAAGATGGAATAGCAGGAAACAATGTTGGTGATGAGATAGAAAAAACTCAGCACAAAACTTCTGGCACCACCAAAGGGCTTTCTCAAGTTCTCGAACCTGACTTCAAGAATCATACTCGCCCTGTTCCTCACAAGGTGGGTGGTCTTTCTCATGGTTACCAAGCCGAAGATCCTCAAGCAAGAGATAAGCTGCAAATGCTAGAAGAGCGTCTAAGGGTTGTGGAAGGATCCAATTGAAGTGATTAACTTGCACAAGAAAGGGGGGGATTGAATTGTGCACTCTTTTTAATTTTTAAATACCTGCAACCTTCTGTATTGTTTCTCAAGATTACTTGGATATCAGAAGGTTGAATGTTAGTAACACAAACAATAGTCAAGTATGAAAGTAGTGAAAGATAATTAACTTTGATGAATTTAGATGTCTTTGATTTCGTAAGGAGTGTTGTTTTCAAAAGATAATCAAAGTAAATCTCATTTAAAATTTGATCTTGACTACGTAAGGTTGGTGTTTTTAACCTTACAAGTAGTTGAAAACTTTGGTGATTGTAAGACGGTTTAAAGCGCTTAATAAGAAAAGCGGATAATGACACAAGAGAGTTATAGAGGTTCACCAAAGCGTGGCTACTCCTCTCCCCACGTCCACGTGAGAGTTTCCACTATTCTCCAAATAGATTTACACTTGCTTTAGCTTCAAGCGCCAAAGACTTTTCACCTTCACTCACTTTTGATCACACACAAAAGACAAGTGCTAACTTACACAGCTTCACCAAGCTGTCTCAACCTACTAGAAAACTCTCTTCTAGTTTCCTAAAGGTATTTCCTTAGGATCACCAACAACACTTACTTTTCACTAGGTAGTTTCTTTGAGAACCTTTCAACTAGGATCACCAACACCACTCACCACTTACTAGGTAGTTTGTTGAGAACCTTACAACTAGAATCACCAACAACACTCACCTCTCACTAGGTAGTTTGTTGAGAAACTTACACAATATTTCTTACAGTAAGGGGTTTGGGTTTGGGATGATTTAAGAGCTTGTTGATAGATAAATACAATGTGTTTCAAAGAGCATAACAAGCAAGCACACACTCAAGATAGTATTTCCCAATTCTGAACTTGTAGTAGCTTGAAGTGTGGATGAGAAGGTTGGATTTTGTTTAGAAGCTTGACTTGAAGGTTCCAATATCAACTCATGGTCTGCATTTGAGTAGAGCAGCCCTCTATATAGACTTTGAATCTGAAATATGGCTGTTGGAAAGAAGGAAAGAGCCGTTGGAAATTGTTGTAGCTTTGTAGATAGGTAATGATGATTTTTGAACTTTAGGTAGTAGCCTTCAACCTTCTGAAGCAACATTTTTGCTTTGTCTTGTGCTAACATCTTTTCATGTCAGCACTTTACTTCCTTTTTCATCATTTCTATCACTTCAGTTCCTGTTTATGTACTACATACAACTTTACATACTTTAATTTTGAAGCTTTTGAAGCTTCTTAAGTATGAAAACAACATGCTTTTAAGATACAACAAATAATCAAGGATTTCTTCTTTACATAAGATAACATTTTTGAAACTTTAATTCCTTGAATACTTATTTGATGCATTTCAGTTTAAGATTTCGGTTATGAACATGTTTCCCGTAAATGAAGCTTGAAATCTTCAATCCTCTTTTATCCTTCTGAACACTTAACCTTCTGAACCTCTTTAAGGAGTAAATCAACCTTCTGTTGACTTCAATCAAACTTTCTGTTGACTATTGGTCAACCTTGTGTTGACTTTTAGTCAACCTATTGTTTGACTTTCAATCAACCTTCTGAAGAAAGTTACTTTATCTTTTAAGCTTCTGTAGTCAACCTTCGATGGGTTAACCTTACGTAGTCAACCTTATACGTAAGGTACCCTTTTGTAGGTAACCTTCTTTTGGCACATTTTATCTTTGAAAACCACTTGGTTTATTTTGTAAGGCCAAGAATTTTGCTATGAAACTTATTCCCTGTTCTTTAACACACTTGATTGAAAACTTTGTTAATCATAATAAGTGTTTAGAAAACTTAACTCATTCCTTTAAGTTTGTATCATCAAAACATGGAAAGAGATTTTCATTTCTACAATCTCCCCCTTTTGGTGATGACAAACTTGAGAGTATGTTTTAAGTTTTCTGTTTCTCGAGAATAGACATTTCAATACACGAGAAATGCATTTAACATATTCATAGCAAAAGGATAATTATCATGTATAATTGCAAAGAATAACAAGTGCAAAGAAGCAAAGAAGCATGCATAGTTTTGATAATTATCAAATTACAAACCATAACATAGCACAAAATAAATATGTCCAAAAGATAATTAAAATGTCAAATGAGAAACCCCAAAATATATCACTCATAAACTAAGTAGCTAATAATCTCCAATCTCCCCTTTGTCAACAAAGAAAAGGAGGGAAGAAAAGGAAATTAGCTTGCTACTTTGTTGGAGAAGAATCATCTCAAGAGTTTGAGGATGAAGCGAGGTTGAGGAATGTCCTGGAAGGGTTGAGGAGGAGGAAGTCAGAAGGCGCAACATTAGGAACCATAGTAGGTACTATGTTTTCCATCACCCATTGTTGGTAGGCATAGTTTACGTGTGTGCTTCCACCTATTTTCCCTTTGAAGTATTCCAATGCTCATCGGAAGCTTGTTGTTCTGCACTTCATCTTCTTCATTTGTTTCTCATGGTGTGCTCTCATCTTCTTCATTGCCTCCAATACTTCCTTCTTGTCTGCATAGGTGAATGAATCTTCCTTGTTTTCTGAAGGTTTGCTGCTACCAGGTGCCTTGTCTGATGATGAGAGAGGTGCATTCATAGTTTGACAAAAGGATCCAAGGGATCCAAATTGTTTTGGCAGATCAGAAGGTAGTTTAGAAGGTCTTGAACCTTCAGGTACCTTTGGTGCAGAAGAGTCATACATAGGAGAGAACATGAATCTGTGAATGTTTTCAGAAGCAAGAGTATTACCAGGTGAAGTTCTAGGATTTTCACGCCATTGGGAAAATAAATTTGCTATTTGTTCAGTCGATCCTTGAATGTCATGATGAAGAGGAGCAGGAGTTGATTGTGTATTTGGACCAATTGAGGGATCAGGAGTGTGGAGTAATTCAGTGAGAGCAATAGAAGCTATGATTTCAGGGCTAGTGGCTTGATTCTGAGGGTTTTCAGGTGTAGCTTGGTCTTCAATGTCCCTAATTACCTCATGAACAGCTTGAGTGATAGGAGATAGTGGTCGTGTTTGTTCATTTTTCTGTTCCTCATTCACTTGGGATTGATTTTCTTTTAGCTCCCCCTGAGCTAGACCCTCATGAGAGGTGGTATATGGCAGACAAATGACTCCCTGAGAGAATGGGTAATAGATAGCTCTATCAGAAGGTAGAGATTCTATAGCAGAAGGAATAGTTTCAGAAGCTTGGTTCTCAGGTTTCAAAGGCTTTCCTAGGTCTGTGCTGAGGTTCTCATCAGAAGCTTCTTCTTCCATTTGTTCAGGTTGATCTTTTTCAATTGGAGTGTCATTCAAGTTTAAGGTATTTTCAAAAATTTCTCTCCATTCTTGAGATGGTTCTGATTCAACTAAATTTTCAAATGTGGATTTTGGTGGGGCTAAATTTATGGGGTTGATTCGATAACAGATTACGATTCTAGTGGCTCCCCGGGGTTGACAGAGGTGCATTTTTATCGGGACTTGGTTCTAGGATAGGTTCATCATGAACAGTTTTGTTTCGGAAATATTTCTAGTTTCTTGCTAAAAGGTTTGATTCCATCCATTTTAGCACTCTTGGACCAGAAGGTTGTTTTTTCATGTATAGATTCTTCCCTAGGCACAGAGATTTTCTTAAATCTGAATAATTTGGTCAAGAACATACCATAGGGTAGGGATGAGATCTGCCTAATGGTTTTGCACATGTCTATCATATAATGAAAGATAATGTATGGAAGGTTAATCTTATTCCTAGTGATCATGTGATAGACTAAGAGTAGATCAATAGGTTTTACCTGCTCAAAACTTCCTGCTCTAGGAATCAGAGAGTGGACTACCATATTGTGCATGATACGTGCTTTCGCCCTTTAATGCTGATGATTTAAGCTTTTCACTAGGATTCTTCATCGGAAGCTTCGGAACTTCCTCTGTGTAACTTCAGTTTGATCATACCAATCTTTCCCATACAAACATACTTCATTCTCAGGAATTTTCAGGGCATTAGCTATTATGGTTGGTGTTACCACAATGGTGGTTCCTTTTACTTGAGTAGTAAAAGAGGATTTAGTTTCACTCACATTCATGTATCCATAGAATTCTTTTATAAGGTTGGGATAAATAATTTCTCCTTGGGACAGAATGTTTTGCCAACCTTGATACTCAATGTGTTCTTGTATATTCCAACCAGAAGCTTTCAGTTCTTCCAACAGATAAATTCTTCCAATGAGAACGTTCCTTTTACCCCATTTTTCCTTATCAAATACTTGTACAGGCAAGGCTTGTTCTTCAACTTCAAGATTTCGTTCTTCATCAATCTTTTCTTTTCCTTTACTTCCTCCAAACTTAATCTTAAATTTTGGCCTTTTGGAAGAAGATTGTGGTTGAAGCGAGGCTTTCCTTTTCAGTTCCAGTTTTGATTCTGCCATCATTTCAGACAGAGTAGAGTCATCATCATCGAGGGTGATTGGTTGACTCTTCCTTGTTCCAGGACCCTGTATTTCTTTGAGAGAACTGGTTTTGATTCTAGTTGATCTTCGAGAGGGAAGTGGGTGAAGATTTGGAAGATCTTTGTTGGATGGAGCCTTAACTGAGTGGGAGGAGGTTTAGAAGCACTTAACAATGCAGGTGGAAGATCATGGGTTGTGGGAGTGCTCGCTTTCTTCACACATGGAATTTTTGTTCTCACCATTTTTAGAGAGAAAATGTTTTTCGTGAAGAGAGAAGGAGGAGGAACAGAGAATCGGTTTAGAGAGAAGATAAGTTTCAGATGGTTTAGCGTGCGTGGAAGAGAGAGAGATAAGCACTAGCCGTTGTGACTTGATAAAGCGCAGATTATGACATGACATAACTGTCATAGAAGACGATTTCTAGTTACTTTAGTAATCTGTCCCCAATGATGATTTTAATTTATCCTTCTCAAATTCAACCTTCTGAATTTGATCCTTTCCAAGCGAACCTTCTAAAGACATTAGAAGGTTGGGGTTTTTTGACAAATTTTTTCCTAAGAACATTTTAAAATGTGCAAAGCCTTTTTAATAAAATTGAAACTTTCTTCTAACAAAGGCTTGGTAAATATATCAGCTAATTGATGCTTGGTGTCAATAAAAATAAGTTCCACATCCTTCTTTTGAACATGATCTCTGATAAAATGATGTTTAATATCAATGTGTTTAGACCTAGAGTGTTGGATGGGATTTTTTGATAAATTGATAGCACTAGTATTATCACAATAAATGGGAGTGCATGTGTACCTTAAAGAGTAGTCCTCCAATTGATTCTTAATCCATAGAATTTGTGAACAACAACCACAGCAGATACATATTCTCGCTCGGTAGTTGATAATGCAATTGAATTACATTTTCTACAAGACCAAGAGATTAAGGATTCCCCAAAATTTGACATGATCCACTAGTACTTTTTCTCTCAATTCTATCACCAAAGATAGTCGACATCACAAGAGCTAATTAGGTCAAAATGAGTATTCTTTTTATACCATAGACCAAGATTAGTTGTTCCCACTAAGTATCCGAATATTCTTTTGATCGCAGCAGTGAGATGAGATTCTTTTGGAGAAACTTGAATTCTAGCACATATAGCCAACCTGAAAACACAATGTCAGTCTACTAGCGAGTTAAATATAACAGATGAACCTATCATACCCCCTGTATTATTTTTGAGAAATTGGTTTTCCTTCTTCATCCTTCTCAATTTGTACAGAAGGATGCATAGGAGTTGCCATGGCTTTAGCTTCATTCATCTTATATTTCTTGAGAAGATCTTTGATGTATTTTTCTTGACTAATAAAGATACCTTCATCAAGTTGTTTAATTTGGAGTCCTAGAAAGAAACTTAATTCTCCCATCATACTCATTTCAAATTCACTTTTCATAAGTTTCCCAAAATCTTTGCATAATTTTTCATTTGTTGATCCAAAATGATATCATCAACATAAATTTGAACAATCAACAAATCTTTATCAAGAGTTTTCTTAAATAATGTAGTATCAATTTTTCCTCTTGTAAATTTGTTTTTGATCAAGAAGTTACTTAACCTTTCATACCAAGCTCTAGGAGCTTGCTTAAGCCCATATAGAGCTTTGGTGAGTTTAAAAACATGGTTTGGTTTCTTTTGATCAACAAAACCAGGAGGTTGATTGACATAAACTTCTTCATTTAAAAGCCATTTAGAAAAGCACTTTTAACATCCATTTGAAATAATTTGAAATTTTTGTGTGCAGCAAATGCAAGTAAGATTCTAATAGCTTCTAACCTTGCTACAGGAGCAAAAGTTTCATCATAGTCAATACCTTCCTGTTGGTTATACCCTTGAGCAACAAGTCTTGCCTTATTTCTCACCACCTTACCATTTTCATTTAGCTTGTTTCTGAACACCCATTTGGTTCCTATAATAGACTGATTTTTTGGAGGTATTTTCCATACCTCATTTTTTTCAAATTGAGAGAGTTCTTCAGTCATTGCTTCTATCCATGATTGATCTTGTATGGCCTCATTGATTGACTTAGGTTCTATTTCAGAGATTAAGACCATTCCAGCAAAGACATTGTCTCTAAATGAAGTTCTAGTTCTAACAGGATCTCAAGTGCTACCAATAATTTGATCTTGTGGATGATGTACCACCATTCTCCAACTTCTTGGTAATTGAGAAGGTTCATCAGAAGCTTGAGTAGCTTCATTTGATTGTTGAGAAGGTTGAAGCGAAGCTTACGGTTCATCCTTCTCCAACCTGTTTTCCTGCTCGCACCTTCTTCTTTGTTACGATTGGTCTCATCAACATCAATTACTTCATTTGAACCTGTTAGTTTCATTAAATACAATATGCATGCTTTCTCTCTACAGTTTGAGTCCTAAGGTTATATACTCTATAAGCCTTTGATGATGTTGAATATCCCGAGAAAAATTCCTTTATCGATTTAGAATCAAATTTTCCTAGATTGTCTTTGTTATTCAAAATGAAACAAGTACAACCAAATACACTAAAGTATGCAATGGTTGGTTTTCTGTTTTTCCAATTTTCATAGGGGTTTTCTCAACAATTTTTCTAATGGAAACTCTATTCAAAATATAGCAGGTGTGTTTATGAAACTTTCCCCAAAAATATTTTTCAATTTTTGAATCTTCTAAAAGTGTTCTTGCCATTTCTTGCAAAGTTCTATTTTTCCTTTCTACAACTCCATTTTGTTGTGGAGCTAGGACAAGAGAAATTGTGAGTAATTCCATTTTCATCAAAAAGTTTTGAAAAGAGAAGTTTTCAAATTCTCCCCCATGATCACTTCTTACAGAAATAACATTTGTTCCTTTTTCATTTTGAACTTTCTTTAGAAACACTTTGAATGCTTCAAAAGCTTCATCTTTGTTTTTCAAGAATAGCACCCATGTGAATCTAGAGAAATCATCTACAATTACAAAACCATATCTTTTTCCATTGAGGCTAGCAGATTTTGGTAGGACCAAATAAGTCTATGTGAAGCGATTCTAGTGATCTTTGGGATGTGATCATGTTTTTAGGTTTGAAACTTGATTTGACATGTTTACCATGAACACATGCTTCACACACTCTATCTTTTTCAAAATTGATTTTTGGTAGTCCTCTGACTAGATCCTTTTTGGAAAGCTTTGAAATGGTTTGCATGCTTATGTGACCAGAGGAGATTTCTTTAATAAAACATTTATCATATTTGAAAGAAACTTTATGACCACTATCACATAGTTGACTAATACTTAACAAGTTATGCTTTAAACCTTCTACATATTGAACATTCTTAATTTTAGGGGATTTAGAATTACCTATAGTACCTATACCTTTGATGCAAGCTTTATCATCATTGCCAAAGATGACATAGCCTCCATCTATTCTCTCCATTGAGAGAAATTTATCTCTTTCCCCTGTCATGTGCCTCGAACATCCACTTTGCCTAAGAACCACAGCTTTTTCTTGGATGCTAAGAGGCATTCTGTTTTGGATGTTAGTAATGATTTAGGTACCCAATATCTTTTGGGTCCTTCATGGTTAGTTTTCTTCCTGTAGAAGCTTCTTTTCATTTTATAACATACAGAAATATCATGACCAAAATGTTTACAATATGTGCATTTTGTCTTAGGCTTCCTAGTCCTATGATTCTTCTCAGTTTGTTTTTCTATAGGTAGCTCAAAAGTATTTTGTATAGACATAGCTAATTCTTTAGTTAAAACAGACACTTTTTCTTTGAGAAGGTTATTTTGTTTTTCAAGATCAGAGTGTATAAGGTTTGGTTGCTCTAAGACCTTATCTTTCAAAAGTTTGTGTTGTTCAGAAAGTTTAAAGTGAGAATGTTGAAGAGTTTGAACTGTTCTTATCAAATATTCATTTTGTTTTTGAAGCTCTTCATTCTCCCTTTTTGAATTCAAAAGTTGATTTTTGAACATCACACATTTTTGGGCTAAAGTGTTTGAATCAGATAATAGGTTTTCAAAAGCATGTTCAGTATCTTTGCATGAAGCACAAGTTAGTGATTTAGAAGTGCTTACCTCTTCTAGGTCAGTATCTCCTACGAAGCATGAGTTGATTGATTCCATACTTGATGCAGGAAATATTTGAGAGGGTTCCTCAGAGTCAGCCATGAGACAAAAATTTGCAGTCTCTTCATCATGGTCTGAGTTGGTTTCTTCTGAGTCATCCCATGTTGCAAGTAGAGCTTTTTTCTTAGGTGTGAACTTTCTGTTGCTTCCTTTCAACTTTGGACATTCATTTCGAAGTGTCCGGGTTTGTTACATTCATAGCACACAGGTCAATTTTCTTTGGTTCCTTCACCTTTAGGTTGATCTTTCTTGAAGAAGGGTCTTTGTTATTTTTCTTTCTAAATGCCCATCTTCTCAACCTTCTGGTGATTAGAGCCATTTCATCTCATCATCAATGTTACTTTCATCATCTTCACTTTCTTCTTGAGTGTCCTCTTGAGCTTTAAGTGCCATAGCTTTAGAAGGTTGTGAAGATTTTTGAGAAGCTTTGAGTGCAATAGTTTTAACCTTCTTGGGTTGAAGTTCATCCATGATTTCTTGTTCATGCACTTTTAGAGATCCAAGTAGATCTTCTATTTTGAGAATAGAGAGATCTTTAGCTTCTGTTATAGCGAGTCACTTTAGGTCTCCATACCTTTGGAGGCATCTCAGGAGTTTTCTCACTTTGGCTTGATTTGAGTAGGTATTTCCCAGAGAGTTCAAATCATTTGTTATTGTTGTGAATCTGCTAAACATTTCAGAAATTGTTTCTTGCTCCTCCATTTTGAATGTTTCAAATTTATGGATAAGAAGGTTGATCTTTGCTTCTTTGACTTGGTCCATTCCTTCATGGGCGTCTTCAATGTATCCCGCATTTCTTTGGCGTTTCTTTCCCAGCTACTTTATCATATTCACTTCTACCTAGAGCACATGTTAGATAAAATTTAGCTTTAGAGTTTAGAAGTACCATGCGTTTATCTTGGTGTCCAGTGTTTCTTGGTTTAGTCATAGTGGTCCCATCATCAAGAGTTGTAGTAGGTTCAAAAGGACCATCTTCAACAATGCCCCAAATGTCGGTGTCTTGAGATTCTAGGAACAATCTCATTTGATCTTTCCAATAATAGTAATGTTCACCGGTGAATCTCGGTGGTCTATTTCTTGAAGCTCCTTGAGGAGGGAACATCACAGAGTTGGAATGATGACTCATCACTTCTTCCAGATCTTTCCTCTCACATCGCAAAGTGTGCTCACCCTAGAGGTGAGCTCGATGCCAATTGAAGTGATTAACTTGCACAAGAAAGGGGGGGATTGAATTGTGCACTCTTTTTAATATTTAAATACCTGCAACCTTCTGTATTGTTTCTCAAGATTACTTGGATATCAGAAGGTTGAATGTTAGTAACACAAACAATAGTCAAGTATGAAAGTAGTGAAAGATAATTAACTTTGATGAATTTAGATGTCTTTGATTTCGTAAGGAGTGTTGTTTTCAAAAGATAATCAAAGTAAATCTCATTTAAAATTCTGATCTTGACTACAGAAGGTTGGTGTTTTTAACCTTCTGAAGTAGTTGAAAACTTTGGTGATTGTAAGACGGTTTAAAGCGCTTAATAAGAAAAGCGAGATAATGACACAAGTAGAGTTATAGAGGTTCACCAAACTGTGACTACTCCTCTCCCCACGCCCACGTGAGAGTTTCCACTATTCTCCAAATAGATTTACACTTGCTTTAGCTTCAACTCGCCAAAGACTTTTCACCTTCACTCACTTTTGATCACACACAAAAGACAAGTGCTAACTTACACAGACTTCACCAAGTGTCTCAACCTACTAGAAAACTCTCTTCTAGTTTCCTAAAGGTATTTCCTTAGGATCACCAACAACACTTACTTTTCACTAGGTAGTTTCTTTGAGAACCTTTCAACTAGGATCACCAACACCACTCACCTCTTACTAGGTAGTTTGTTGAGAACCTTACAACTAGAATCACCAACAACACTCACCTCTCACTAGGTAGTTTGTTGAGAAACTTACACAATATTTCTTACTGATGGGGTTTGGGTTTGGGAGGATTTAAGAGCTTGTTGATAGATAAATACAATGTGTTTCAAAGAGCATAACAAGCAAGCACACACTCAAGATAGTATTTCCCATTCTGAACTTGTAGTAGCTTGAAGTGTGGATGAGAAGGTTGGATTTTGTTTAGAAGCTTGACTTGAAGGTTCCAATATCAACTCATGGTGCTGCATTTGAGTAGAAGCGACCCTCTATATAGACTTTGAATCAAATATGGCTGTTGGAAAGAAGGAAAGAGCCGTTGGAAATTGTTGTAGCTTTGTAGATAGGTAATGATGATTTTTGAACTTTAGGTAGTAGCCTTCAACCTTACAAGCAACATTTTTGCTTTGTCTTGTGCTAACATCTTTTCATGTCAAGACTTTACTTCCTTTTCATCATTTCTATCACTTCATTTCTGTTTATGTACTACATACAACTTTACATACTTTAATTTTGAAGCTTCAAGCTTCTTAAGTATGAAAAAAACATGCTTTTAAGATACAACAAATAATCAAGGATTTCTTCTTTACATAAGATAACATTTTTGAAACTTTAATTCCTTGAATACTTATTTGATGCATTTTGGTTTAAGATTTCGGTTATGAACATGTTTCCCAGAAACAGAAGCTTGAAATCTTCAATCCTCTTTTATCCTTCTGAACACTTAACCTTCTGAACCTCTTTAAGGAGTAAATCAACCTTCTGTTGACTTCAATCAAACTTTACGTTGACTATTGGTCAACCTTGTGTTGACTTTTAGTCAACCTTCGCTTTGACTTTCACCAACCTTCAAGAAAGTTACTTTATCTTTTAAGCTTCGTAGTCAACCTTACGATGGGTTAACCTTACGTATTCAACCTTACAGTAAGGTACCCTTTTGTAGGTAACCTTCTTTTGGCACATTTTATCTTTGAAAACCACTTGGTTTATTTTGTAAGGCCAAGAATTTTGCTATGAAACTTATTCCCTGTTCTTTAACACACTTGATTGAAAACTTTGTTAATCATAATAAGTGTTTAGAAAACTTAACTCATTCCTTTAAGTTTGTATCATCAAAACATGGAAAGAGATTTTCATTTCTACACCAATGTGGGAGTAGGGGACACGTATGACCTATGTCTCGTCCCCAACGTGGTCATCCCTCATAAATTCAAAGTGCCAGATTTTGACAAGTATCGTGGGGCAACATGTCCTCTCACCACTTGACCATGTACTGCGGGAAGATGGCTCAATTTATAAGACAATGACCAACTCCGATTCACTACTTCCAAGACAACTGACCTAGCTGGGCAGACATCAAGTGGTATATGCAATTGGAGCGCACTCGTGATCCGGTGTTGGAAAGACCTAGCGAAGCTTTAAGTAAAAAAAGTATAAGTATAACATTGATATGGCTCCCTGATGAACACAACTTCAAAGTATGACCAAAAAGACAATGAGTCCTTCAAGGAGTATGCTCATCATTTGGAGAGAGGTTAGCCGCATGGGTAGCACCACCTCTATTAGAAAAAGAAATGGTTTCCATGTTCATGGAAACTCTTCCATCACCCTACTTTGACAAATTGATAGGGGGAGTATCCTCAAACTTCTCAGACATGGTTACCATAGGAGAAAGGATAGAAAGTGCAATAAAGAAGGGGAAGATCACCCCTAGTTCTGATGGACCTCCTACAACTTTCATTAAGAATAAGGGAGAAATCAACGCTCTAGATCAAGGAAAATCACACCATCATCAAGGGTCATCCTAATACGACCCCATCCCCGTGTCATACACTGACCTGTGCAGCCAACTTGTCAGCCACAATTTGATTTCTCCTCGTCGGATGAGACCAGTTCAGCCTCCGTTCCCAATATGGTACGACCCAAAAGCCAAATGTGAATTCCATGCTGGGGCAGTAGGCCACTCGACCGAAAAGTGTTATCCCTTAAAGCGCATCGTTTAAGGCCTCATTGATACAAAGCAGCTAAACTTTAAAGAAAATGACGACGGATCAATTAGCGGTTGATCAAGGTACCGAAGACAACACCGTCAACTTAGTGTGTCTTTGTCCTGAAGAGTTCAAGAACTAAGAGATTGTTGATTGTCCTGTGTTTTTTTTAATTCAAAGTTAAGTTTCTGTAATGCAAATCCTATGGCTCTGCCCAAGGCCTTAGGACATCTCAATAAGGGCACACTTGTTTCATTCAGTATCATTATTAATAAAATAACATTTTGAATTCTCTAGCAAACTTTTTTTTCTTCCTTTCTCATTCATTCGCTTTGCTTTCTTTTCTATCCCCTCTCACCTTCAACTAATGCAGATAAAAAGATTTTCTTGAAAATAACAATGTCGGCAACTCATATCACAACCTTGATCACCCCATTAATCAAACTGAGGAAATATGGAGTATAACTGGGGGGTCCCCATGAGAATTCAACCGGAATCAACTGAAACAACTAACTTGGGCACGAAAGAAGACAAAAAAGAGAGTACAACAATTAAGGACAACAAACAAAGAAAACTCACTCGAATCTTGTCTGATTGGGTCGACGTCATGGCATGGATAAATCAAGTCATAAGAGGCTATTAAACGCCCACCGGTGTAACAAGATCTTTGATTGCTAAAATTCATAAAAATCTAGTTAGCCGTTATGGTCTTCCAAAAAAAGATCGTCACGGACAATGGTGGCAGAGCTGTTTGGAGACCTCAGGTCGTGCTCATAGCCCCTCCCCATACCACCCAAAGATGAATGGGGCAATTGCAGCAACAAACAAAGAATATCAAAGAGATCCCGCAGAATGCGACGAACATTCTCCTTGACCTCACAGGGAAGTCAAGCCTCATTTCACACTTTAAGAGGGGTAACCCCACACAATGGAGGTAGTACTTCCATTAAAGCAAAATGTTTGCCCTATGTCATGACCAATTGTATCAGACAAGAACAAAGAAAGATTAATAGAAGAAGGCCTTTCTTCGACAATTTCAAGAAAGGTACCTGGTGCCCAAGAAAATCTCAAAAGGATTCTCGAGCTCGAATTATGAAGAACCTTACGTGGTGAAAAAATTGTTCTCTGGAAGAACCTTAATTCTGACAAATGGTGAAGACCTCCCACTCCCAATCAACTCAGATGCCGCCAAGAAATACTATGCCTGAAAGAAATGATATAGAAAAAAGAGAAAAATGAGCCAAGCAAGAATAAGCTCGCTAGGCCGAAAACCTGAAAGGGCGGCCTAGGCAAAAGTTAGAGCGACCCGGTGGATCGAGAACCCAAAAGGGCGATCCAGGCAAAAATTAGGGTCAAGGAAGTTGGACTAAAATATTGAGGCAAGCAACACTTCCGGAAGTCAGATAATGAGCGATCAAGGTTGCAGTATGGGTGACTGACAGCGTTATCTCAAGGACACTAGCTATCAACGAATCTGCTTAGCATTTCATCTTTTCTTTTCCTTTCATTCTCGATGTAATCTCGGTCGGTGTGCCTTCGCATACCCGGCTTCAAATATGAAATATCAAACACTTTCCCTTCTCTTTTATTCTCCCTCGTTTTCGAAATGGTGTTTTATGATAAATGATACTGAATTGTGAAACATGCGGCATATCATAAGCATTACGACCGTCACGAAACTTTTGGAAATCACAGAAAGGACGTAATCTCTCATCACAGGAAATGAACAAATGCACTTAAGGTCACTTCAAATGAATCATCAATCACCAGCATGTCGATCCAGCAATACAAATACACAAGAAGGCTTCATCTCTCACACCGGAAGTTCCACGAGTTGAGGAAACCAGTCAAAAAGAGATTGTCAAAAAAAAAAGTCAAAAAGAGAATGCCGAAAAGAATCAAAAGAAAGGTGTCATTCTGCATTTCATTCATCATCCCACCACATGTCAATCATTACATGTGCATACATCACATACAAGCATATCAATTTTCATTGCATTATTAAATACGCCAAGTGGAGATTACCTTTTCATTTTTGAATGCAGTTACTAAGTGTTTAGATTGAGTCGGTCCCTATATTTCATTCCCAAATTAATCCCATATCATATTACGGATCACAAAGCTGATCCTTCAGACCCCGAGTGGTCCTTCAGAGCACTACGCTCCTTCAGTGCCCTAAGTGGCCCAGGTCGCAAACGTCGTAGTCGAGCCCGATGGACCTTCCAGACCCCGCGTGGTCCTTCAGACTAGATGTGTCAGCCTAAGACATGGTGGACATCCTCAGATCGTTTTACTAGTACCGTAGCTAGTAACGCTCCTTCAGACCACGATGGTCCTCTATTAAGGCCTAGGCAGCCTTCTAAACCCCGAGTGGTCCTTCTGAGCCTTAGTGCTCCTTCAGATCCCGAGCGATCCTTCATTTTTGTTACCGGTTAATGCGCCAAGTGTTAATCGTTCCTCCTTCATTCTCAAACCCTTCGCTTCCTCTTAAACGGACAAAATTGACGTCTATTCTATCTTTATTTCTATTTCTACTACGAAACTTTGAATACATTTCACCTTTTCTAGTAAAATATAAATAAAGAGGGGCAGCTGTTATACCCCAATTTTGTCCGCTCTCTCTTTCTTTTTCTTACTACTAGTTCACATGTCTAGAGTCTGATCAACGAGATTAGTTCTCAGACTTGTGAGTCGATTTTCATTAATTAGGTCAACGCTTAGTAGTTCATTGCTATTTGGGCTTGATCTTAGTGCTTCACTCGATTGGGTCTAGTTCTAATTTTGTTTACTGTCTATATAACCAAAAAATAGAATATCATAAAATCGCAAAAATACAATAAAATTTAAATTTAAATTTATTACAATTGTCCAAAAATACAAAAAGTACAAATAAAAATAACGGGAGCAGCATCAGCAATCTTTAGGACTTCTTAGCAATCCCACATTCCAGATCTGCAAATGTCAAAAGCCCTGTCAAAGGTAATTAAATGCTAACCCTAAGTTTTTAATATAAATAAGCAGTCAGTCCACAGTAAAATACACACAGAGACCAAGACAGACACAACAACACTGCAAAAATCACCTAAATAAGGATTAGGATTCAACATCAGAATCCTAATCCGCTGAAACATAGTTTCGAAATGTCTGAGTAAAAAGAAGAGTCAAACAAGGAAGTTGCAGAATCGATATCCAGCAGGAATACAATCAATAGTCATAGAAGGCGTAAAAATAACAGTAACAGTAGCAGGCAATAGGAGACCTATCTGAGGCTGGAAATTAGGTACGTTACTTTATGCCTATCAGATCCGAAAAAAGCATGTAAATAGTCTGTTTTCATACAGCTTGTATAGTTCTCTTATATTCACTGATAAGACTAATAAACATTAACAAAGTCTAAATTTTAGCTAAGTAAAAAACCAATATCAGATTGTTGCTGTGAATCATGTTAGTCCCTCTAAATCAATAACAGATTTGGCATTTTTACAATCTCAGATTCATAAAAAAAAAAAAAAAAAAAAAAAAAAAAAAAATCATCAGGTTCGTGAATAGTAAACCAAATACATAAACTAGGTTACATAGACAAGTAGGAGGTTAAAAACACAAACAGCTTCTGAGTCAAAAGAAATAGACTTGAGGACTTGTTAGAATCCTTAAAACAAAGTCAAAAGAAGGATAGGACAGATTTAGTGTAGAAAAGAGAGTGTTTTAATGTTTGAACAAAATTGGGGCCTATGAGCTTCAAAATTTGAAGGTGAAACAGAATAATAAAAAGGGAAATAGGAAAGAGGATCAACCTGTATCAGGCTGTCTTCTCCGGCCACCTTTCGGCGAGCACCCCCTCCAACCGTCGTTACTCACGGCGTTTTCCCCAAATCACCGCTAGCGGTGCGACGCCGGCCGAGGAATGACGGGCGTTGTTCCCCTCTCTCGTCGTTTCAAACCTCTCTCTCTCCGATCGGTGCTCTCTCTATCCCTCACCGTGAAACCGGCGGAAATCTCGCCGGCAGCCTCACTCCCTCTCTGCGGCGCCGAAAATTGAGGAATAGGTGAAATGGGTTAGGGTTTCTGTTTTTAGGCCCATATAGTATCCTTCTTTTTTATTTGTTAAAATGTTCAGATTGCTAGTCCCACCCCTCCAATTCACGCGCATGCCTCCCCCCACTTAAGCCCAGTTTCGCATACTGGGCCCTCTTATGCGAATTGGGCTTCCTTTTTACTCCTCCTATTAATTATACAACCCCCTGCGACTAATAAAACCCCAATTTACAATTTTCACCCCCCGTCTTTCATTTTAATTATTTCCTAACTCAAACTTAAATGATTTTTCTCTCGAAGTCGAATAAACGGCTAAGTCGGTTGTACAACCGGGTTAGTCATCATTTTAGGACCAATGAGCTGTACAGTTCAGTAATCCTACAAACACTTAATAAAATATAAATGAATCATTTTTCCAAAAATAAACGGCTAAGTCGGTTGTACGACCGAGTTAGTCATTATTTTAGGGCCAATGAGCTGTACAGTTCAGTAACCCTGAAAATTTAATAAATACGAATAAATTATTTTCCTAAAAAAATAGGGGACTAAGTCGGTTGTACAACCGGGTTAGTCAGCGTTCTAGAACTAATGAGTCATGCAGATTCGGGAGTTCTAGAATACCTATTCTAAAACCAACTCACCTCACATCAAACAAACTTCTTTCAAAAAATCTCAAAAATACTTTCAAAAGTAGGGGACTAAGTCGGTTGTACAATCGGTGAGCTGTACAGTTCAAGGAATCCTAGGACCCCTACACTAAAAAACACCAACCAACAAACCTTTTTCAGGAAGAACTACGTAGCTTTGATTCCTCCATTGTATCCGGAGGTACGTAGGAGCAAGTCCACTCTTGTCAAGCACTAAAAATAAAAAACTTAATTAAATCTTTTTCTCTGTAAATAAAAGGGTAAATATTAAAATATAATTAATTAGACAAATGATGTCGTGGGGTGCTAATACATTCCCCACGCATAACGACTCCCGAACCCTAAACCTGCCTTGTCCAGAACATAAAGGGATTTTCCGAATTTGCCCTTAAACTAAAATTTGGTGGCGGTTTCCTTTCGAACTTCGAAGAATCCTTTCCCGGATTTTTCGATCGCTACAGAAAGGGATGAAGGAAATGAGTCATTCACTAGCGCGTACCTGCACGTTACCACGAAGGTAACATTCAACAGTAAAGGGTGAGTCTCTAACAGGATAAAAAGTATATGATAGGTAATATACTAGAGACTAGCAGCTATAATAACCATAGCATAACCACATTGTATTTTCAACTATCACGCAGCAACACCAACCATCAACAACATAAACAACAGCAACAAGCAACGACAACATGAGCATGACATATGTGAATGAAATGCAACCCACATCGGGTATATGCATGTGGTACCATCGTCGCAAAAATAGCCTCTCGGGCACAAACGTCGCTTTGAGCATAGCTCCAAGACCGCAACCTTCGTCGCAAAAATAGCCTCTCGTGCACAAACGTCGCTTTGAGCATAGCTCCAAGACTGCAACCTACATCGTCGCATCATCATCATCACTTAGGTGGTCTTACTCGACCCATCAAAATCATCACATCAAAGGTGGTCATAGTTGACCCAAACAAAATCATCAGCAACAAACAACAACAACAGTCTACCAATTGCACAACAACTTCATCAACATCATCATTTGGTCTTTTTGACACGCAACAACACATCAACGTATTTGGTCTTTTTGACCCACAACAACACATCAACATATTTTAATCGTTCCCTGACACAACAAGGCATTTCCATACTAGTCGGCATGGTATGACGCCCTACAGCAACAAAACCAGCAACACTGGCACACTTGGGCGCCCAACAAAGACGCAAAATTGGCGCTGGCAAAGAACTCGCGCCACCGCGCCGCCGACACACACCCACTGCACTTAGACACACTCACACTGCACTTCGACACCCTTACACTGCACCTCGGCACACACAGGCTTCGACACACCTACACTACACTTCGGCACACCTACACTAAACCTCGGCACACCTACAATACACTTCGGCACACATACACTGCACCTCGGCACACACACAGGCTTGGACACACATACCCTGCACTTCACCTCACTCACCTCGGTTACACTACCTCACTTCACCTCACTTACCTCGGTTACACTACCTCGGTTACACTACCTCGGTTACACTACCTCATTTCACCTCACTCACCTCGGTTACACTACCTCACTTCACCTCACTTACACTACCTCGGTTACACTATCTCACTTCACCTCACTCACCTCGGTTACACTACCTCACTTCACCTCACTCACCTCGGTTACACTATCTCACTTCACCTCACTCACCTCGGTTACACTATCCCACTTCACTCACTCATCTCATTCGTCACCTTCCCTTTCACCTCGGTTACACTAACTCACCTCGGATTACACTACCTCACTTCGCTCACTCATCTCACGCGTCACCTTCCCTTTCACCTCAGTTACACTAACTCACCTCGGATTACACTACCTCGGTTACACTACCTCACTTCGCTCACTCATCTCACGCGCCACCTTCCTTTCGCCTCGATTACACTAACTCACCCGGATTACACTACCTCGGTTACACTACCTCACTTCACTCACTCATCTCACGCGTCACCTTCCCTTTCACCTCAGTTACGCTAACTCACCTCGGATTACACTACCTCGGTTACACTACCTCACTTCGCTCACTCATCTCACGCGTCACCTTCCCTTTCGCCTCAGTTACACTAACTCACCTCGGATTACACTACCTCGGTTACACTACCTCACTTCACTCACTCATCTCACGCGTCACCTTCCCTTTCACCTCAGTTACACTAACTCACCTCGGATTACACTACCTCGGTTACACTACCTCACTTCACCTCACTCACCTCGGTTACACTACCTCACTTCACTAACTCATCTCATTCGTCACTTTCCCTTTCACCTCGGTTACACTAACTCACCTCGGTTTAACTACCTCAGTTACACTAATTCACTTCATTCACTCATCTCACTCGTCACTTTCCCTTTCACCTCAGTTACACGTACCTCGCAACATATCGTCAATTCACCAAAACGCTATGTACATGCACACACTCACAATTGTAACATCCCTAATTTCGTTAATTTCGAATTAAGAAATTATCGAATGTTTTATTATTCAAGTAAATAATCAGATACATTTTGGATATGAGTGTGTCTCGAAATTAAGGAGTATCGTTAAATTATAGGATTAAATAGCTTTATTGATTAAATTGGGTGAATTAAATGTGAGAGTTTCGGGGTAAAAATAGGATTAGTGAGATTTGTGAGCCAATGGCATTTAGGCTTTACACCCAATTAGACCCTTGACCCACTTATACCCTTATAGTCAAAGTAAAAGAAAGAGAGAAAAGAAAGCAACTAAGGAAGAAAAGTCAAAGAGGAGAAAAGAAATAAAAGAAAGAAGAAAAGGAAAGAAGGAATAAATAAAGGAAAGGAAATAAAAGAAGAAAAGTAAGGAACAGAGAGAGAGAACGTGAGACCGAGAGAGAGAAAGGTGAAACAGAGAAAGAAAGAAGGAAGGTGGCGATGGAGGGAGAAAGAATTGGGGCAAGATCTCTTCCAATTCAACTCTAGGTAAGGGGCTTTTAGCACCATTCCCTCTCATTTTTCCTCCTCTTTCCAATGGTGTAAATTTTATCACCTAATTTCTACTCGTTTTCGTTTCACCATTGTTGAAGCTTGAAGCTCAAATGGAGAAAAATTAGAGATTGGAACCGATTGAAGACATAGGGGCTGTTGATTTCGGATTTGGAGGTGTTAGATCTAAGTTTGGGTTAAGTTCGTGTTGTTTGAAAGCGGTTGAACGTCACAAAGTTTTCGTATTTTCGTGATATTCATCACGATAGGTGAGTTTTACTCACGTTTAGGGAATTTAAATGTTGTTTGTGTGTTATGTTTGGAGAGTTTTCAAACTCTTGAGTTTCGTGAATTTCTGAGTCAAAAACAATATTTTAAGAAAATCCAGTGTGTTTGAAATTTAGAACGAAATCATATTGTTTGCTTCTTTTTGGATTGTGAAGTCGATTTGGAATATATATATATATATATATATATATATATATATATATATATATATATATATATATATATATTGTCTGTTGTGGTTGAATTTGGATTGAAACATAGTTTGGGTTCCATCGGAGAACGAAGCGGAGCGGAATTTGGGCACAAAGTTGAGAAGTTCCTTATGTCCCCAAATTCGATGTTTCGCTTCGACGACGCTCGCTCGACTTCAAACTTCTTTCAAATCCTTTTCCTAACCACCTATATTATATATGGATGATATTGCTATGTTTGAATGTGGTTTGGTTTGTGTTAGTTGAATTTACAAATCTTTTGGAAAACCGTAAATTTTGTATATGTGTGGGAATTAATGAGTTTTGAACAAAATTGATGTATGGATCTGGTTATATGAGTAAATGTATTATTTTGGGATGTCCATATTTCAGAGGAAGCTCTACCGAATTTTGGTTAGAACTTTTTGATACATATCTAAAGTGGTTTTGAATTAAGCGGTTAATGTTATGAATATTTCGAAAAACCGTAAAACTTAGAGTCTCGTGTGAGGACATATGTTTTGGAAAGTGAATTGAACAAAATGTTCCATTTCTTAATTTATAATTGGCTCGGGATGATTATGTTCATCTGAACCGGTCCACGTTTCACGATATATAAGAAATATCGAACTGAGGTGACGACCTCCATGCGTTTAGTACACTAGGAGAGGGAAGTCATGCGCCCTGGTCCTAGGCCCCCATGTTAAAATTAAAGCTATCCGCCTTTAAGAGTTGTACACTTATTGGCTATGTTGGGGTTCACCCATGCTTCCTTATGTGTTGTTGGTGATGTGCTAGAATTGATAAAACTTTATTGTAATTCATTCTTGGATTACCATGTGATTCCGCAATTTATATAATTGAATTGCCAAAATATTCAGTAAGTACTAACTTGCTAAGTTTATGTTTATCATTGGCTCATGAGTGTGGCTAGGGGTCACGATAAAGCTCACTGAGACAAGTTGTCTCACCCTATCATATGTGGTTATTTTTACAGAGAAACAGGATAAGAGAAAAGTCAAGAAGCACGGGTAGTTGATGCTTGGGTGGAGGATGGATATGGAGCATTGATGCTTATGTTATTCTGTTTTTTTTTTTTTTTGTAATGTATTGTATAACTTGACTTGATACAAGTTGTAAGTTATATTTCCGCTACTCTGGTATACTCTGATATGTAATGATATGTATAATTAGCGTTTAAGACGCGAAAAATTTTTAGGGTGTTACAACAATCATCAATAACATCAACATCAATCATGAACTATGATCAATTCACCAACACCATCATATAATATATATATATATATATATATATATATATATATATATATATATATATATATATATATATATATATATATATATATATATATATATATATATATATATATATATATATATATATATATATATATATATATATATATATATATATTCATAGAATCAAACAATCACCAAGACAAAATCAAGAAAACAACATATAAATTCATGAATCGTTCAAACATACCATCAAACACTAAACCTAGACCTTATGTACTTGGGCTCATGCGACGTTGGGCCCTTTTCGCTACTCCTTCAATTACTTGCACTACTCCCTCTTTTAATTAAATTACCACTCACTTTCTACTAACCACCACTCCTCATTTAAATCAAATACCCTATTATTATTTTAATATAGCCACCCAATATACCACTTAATTAAATTAATTAAATAAATACTTGAATTATTTTTGGGGCGTTACAGTGGTTACAAACGCCTTCGAGATGCTGATGAACATTAAACAGGAAGGCACGGTACGTGAGTATTGCAAGAAGTTTGAGTTGATTGCGAGCCATATCAAAGTGCAAGATCAAGAGTTATTCGCAGGCATGTTCTCTAATGGCCTGAAGAATGATCTTAGAGCAGAAGTGAGACTGCAACGTCCTAAGAATCTTGCGAATATGATGGAAATCGTGTTACATGCAGAAGAAAAGCTTGGTGCTGCGAATAGGTATGGTGGACGAAGTGTTGGAAGTTTCAAGAACACGATTAAACCGAATTCAGACACTACAGCCACGGGTAAGGGGTCTGAAACCACCAAGAGTGTACCTCGCGCCAACACCAGATCGATAGGAAGCAAGGAAATTGAGGAAAGAAGGAAGAAAGGGTTGTGTTTCACGTGTGAAGAGAAGTTTGTACCAGGACATGTATGCAAAAACAAGATGTTGCGCATTCTGTATATGGAGGGCATAGAGGAGAAGGAAGATGAGAAGGAAAAAGAGCAGGTAGAGGAAGAGGAGATCGTGTGGGAAGCCACCATGAAGAGCTTGCATATGTACAGCATGGCAGGTTTGTCTTCAAATTGCTCATTCATGTTGAAAGGATTGATAGACATTCTGGAAATACTAGTACTCTTAGATTGTGGTGCCGCACACAACTTCGTGAGCAAGAAATTGGTAGAGAGAAAGAACTTGAAGGTGCAGCAAACACCACCTTGTTGGGTTAAGATTGGAAATGGGCAAAGAATCATGATCAATGGAGTCTGCAGAGGTGTAGAATTCCAATTACAAGGGCTGTTTCCACTTGTTTCTCTTTGCCTTAGTCCTGTGCTTCAGCTAGTTGCAGAAAATAGTATTCGAAGTAGCAATATTGCCTTTAAAGATCAACTTGAAATCCAAAGGGAATTGGTCTTCAAGAATTCTTTGGCCCCAAGAATTAGAGGGCCATCTTCCGAAAATACCAAAGGGGTTTCTAAAGTGTCTACATAAGAGAGGTGAGAACCTAATAATGCATAATTTGTTCAAAGAATCGGTATTTATAAGGTTGAAATTGTTAGCCGTTAGCGATGAATTGATGGCATTCTGGGTTAGTTAACGCAATTCTTGGAAATGGCACTAAAAATTAGGAGTGATCTAGACGCCATTGAAGTGACTAGCAACGACTACTTCTTTACTGCAGAGGGTGACATATTTTACAAAGTTGTTGTTTGTTAAAACCTATCAAAATGTTTACTCTCATCACTTTCAAGACCAAACATTTTGGGGAAATCTGTTACAACCAAATTTTGAACCTGAAATAAGCTAAGGAGACATGTCAGCAAGTGAGGGAATCTCGAGACATATAACACTTCAAAGAAAGGAGCAGGATAATTGAGTCTAGTATGTAAACTTGTCAACTGGTGAACCCATGATCTAATTCAAGTACTCTTATTTTATCTCTTTTGAATTCATTTATTTGACAGCGAAGTTAACGAATTTTATTGGAAAACAGAAACATTCGTAATATCCAAACCGATGTAAATCTATAAAGAAAATAAAATAATCCAATTCCTACCTACACAAACCCACCACATTTGCCATTTGGTAGTTCTACACTACAAAGTGCTATTGTGTGCATAATAACATGTATTATATAAAATAACAAATGTGTGAATGCATGATTTGTTTTTCAATCAAATCTGTTTTTTGGCCCACTATATTACTTTTTGCGGTGTTGAATATGTCTTGTGCTCCCGGTTGTTGTATTTTGAATCAAATTCAAAATGGATGATATTCTCCAACCACAAAAGAACTGGATAAGAACATAATAGCTTCAATGGAGGGACCCTTTGACTCTTCCCTACCAATAAAGAGGAACGTATAAGTGCTTCAAGCCTTCAATGACCACAAATTCTCATCACAATAAAATCAATTTAACATATAACCACATCAAATAGATAAATCATTTAAAAAGGCAATCCTCACGTTTAAAGTACTGCACACCTCTTAAGAAAATCATTTATTACACTTACTTTGAAGAAAAAATAATCTATATGTTTTAACTAAAATATTTTTAGTGTAGTGAGAGTTAAGTGAATTGATTAATTAATATAGGATGGTTGAAATACAAATAAATAAGCATACCGTTGCAAAAATGTAATTAATGTTCTATTAAAATTCTAAAATAATAGTAATATGAGACAAAAATATTATTTTAAAATATGATACTTAATATGAGCTAAATGGAGTACTTTTTATTATTGTATTCACACTTTTCTTTTGCTAAAAAATCATGAAAAAACTAACATTTTGAAATCATTTTCAATTGTCATTTTAAGGATATTTACACATATATACTTAAAAAAGTTAACAATTTTTGTTACTTTTAATGAAATTATTTGTCAATTTATAATTTTTTTATTTATTATTTTGTTTTGCCTATTTCCCTCTCTACAACAAATAGTTAAGTGTATTATTAACAAAACAATAAATAGTACTTCTTCTTCCATTTCAAATTAAGTATCCATTTTGGTATTTCACACATATTAAGAAAACGGTGTAATAAAATGAAAAAAGAGATGAATAATTTTACGGAATTAACCTTATTGTAAATTGGTGTATTCACCAATATCATGAATGCAAAGTGGATGATAATACCTAAGGAGTGATGCTCATAATATTAATTAGGGTAATATTGGTAAAAGGTTGATTACATTTAGTTTGAAACAAAAAATTTAGTAAATGTGACCGCTAATTTGAGACTGAGGGAATATATTGGACATTGAGAACCAAAAATAATTAAGAACAAAGTTTTTCTACAAAAACCACATTTAAAAAGGATCAGAGGGATTAACATGAAGATAAGGATGCAGGAGATGTTAATATAGTTACTCCATTTTGTGTAAAAGAAATAGTTACTCCATTTTTTACTTTGCATCAATACAAAAATTGAACTCTTTAGTCTTTTTTGAAAAAATAGTTTCTTCGTTTGGTAAAACATAGAGGATAGAGGATATGGTAGCGGATAAAAGATGAGCTAGCGGATAACAGATAGCGGATATAAGTTAGCTGATAACAAATCATGTATTTGGTAAAACTAGCGGTTAAACTATTTGATAAATATAAAATGACATAAGAGACCATATTTAATTAATAGAAAATATGACAAAATGTTTATAAATTATTATTGATATAAATTCATAGTAATTAAACAAATATTAAGATATTAAAAAAGTTAAAATTTTATAATTTGTATTTTACTATTCTAATCATTTTATTTACCTATTTCTAAAATAATTGTGTGAATATATATATATATATATATATATATATATATATATATATATATATTCTAAAATCAATTTTAAAAATAAATTCTGTTATTTCTAAAATAATTAGATAATTACTGGTAAAAAAATTACGCTATATAGAAATATAGAAATAACTGTATTTATTTAATTAGTAAGAGATTACAAAGGTTTAAATATGTGACTCGTCTAGATTGCGGTTTGGGCAGTTGTTTCCGCTATGACCCTCATTTCTACAAATAACGCATCTCTTGGTGCGGGTACCCCTTTCTCTTTGATCCATCTCAGTATGAATACGGGTAGACTATGGAAGACCCTTTTTATCTCTCTATTTAGTTGGATCATGCTGCAGTTCTATACCATTGAAATCAGGTCATGACAACTCAGTTGGCAATGGTGGGAACTCCACAAAGTATGTATTGAAAACATAAACTGCATTGTGTAGTTTGGAGGCACGAAGCGCATGTGGTCGTAACGAGTTTTTGAGCGTGCTACGATTACATGTTAACAAGGATAGTGAAGTGCCTGAAATTTTCCACACTCGCGCGTCCTTGCTTTGAAGTCCACCACGAATGTGGCCGCATGTCTACCACTTTGTGGTCATACAAGTTCTTCCACTCTAAACAATTTTTGCGCACGATCGTGAATTGCCACGTTATGCGTGTTTGAGACTGCACGGTTCTGATTAAATTTTTCCAACAGTTTTCCAGAGTAAATAGTTCCAGACTCCAACTTTGTCTGTGTCGGCGTGCCCCTTTTGACAAAAATCTTGTTCATCCTGAAATATGTTGCATCTATCAATGAACGGATAGCACCCCGTTAAACTCGTCATTGATGCACTCGGCCAGGTTTGTTGTCATGTGCCCCCAACGGTAACCTCCATCACACCACTGCAACCATTGTTCGAGGCGTATGTCATCAACCCAAGCCACCCCCCTTAGGACCTAGTTCATCCCCAATCTTTACTTTGTAGTGATTGGCAGATTTTTTTAGTCATTGAGTATGCTGAAGCAACAAAAGATAATGTTGGTAAGGATGTACTAGAAAATGAAAATAATTGATCAACAGTTTTGTAAAAAATGCTCACCCATATTGATCACATGTTTTCTGGCAGAAGTGTTTTTGAAGTGTCTCATGAAGTTCTATGCTATGTGGCGAATACAGAATATGTGTTTCCAACTGTTGTTAGACGCCTAATAGCACTTTTGGTAGACTCGTGTCTATCCAATATCAAACATAGACCCTTCTGTGGTGTCACCCACTATCTTAAACTAGAAAGGGAGGAAAACCAAGCATCGGCTGTCTCACCCTCCACAACTGCATATGCTATTGAGAAGCAGTTGCTTCTTCCATCTTGTGTGATTGCCAACAGAAGACACCCTTTGTACCTACCGTACAACCATGTTCCATCAACAAAGACAACTAGTTTGAAAAAATTAAAGCCTTTGATGCACGACCCAAAACTCCAAAAGATGTGGTGGAATACACCCTTGCTGGCAACTTGTTGGCCATTCTCAAAGAATGATTTGTACTCCCCATCATAAACTGTTTCTGGAATATAGTAATAGAAAGGAAGTGGTCACCTTGCAACTTGATTGTAAGACTTCTCCCAATTACCATAGATCCTCTCGATTGATGTTTGTTTTGCAATCCAAACATTTTTGTAGGAACTCTGGTAGGTGTATGTCGCCCTTATGTGTGCAATCAACACTACCACTGATATTGTCGGATCCGACTTTACCAGTGGAAGCGTGTTGTCACACACGAGGGCGGCGGTCAGCTGGCGGTGATCTTGGGAAAGAATCCTTTTTGTACATGTGTGTGGCTTGGTCAAATGTGTAATCTCCCAAAGTCTCACTACACACCTCCACAAACAGTTTTCGTGAACACAACAAAGGATCCATCTAGTGGTACTAGATGCATTGACTCTGAAGTCGAGTGATTTGTTTAGGTGATATCTTTGGATAAATTGTTGGGCTAATTGTTTAGTGGCAAATTTCATTTTGATTTTGAGTTGGTTGGGGTTTTCATGGGCTAATCCTTGGTTTCTGTCCATGGAATGGCCATACTCTACATCATAAGGTTCTGGGTTATCAGCTGCAAAACTTTGAAAGTGTGGGACAGGCTCGCAGAATGCAATAGTTCTGTTGGGGGTCGCTACAATTGGTTCCTCAGTGTCATCACGGTGAAGAATATCATCTTCATTTTTGCTAAAGTCCCCAACCTCTTCATTATGCACACCAACAAATATACTAAAAGGCGGGGTACCAGTTTAGCTATTGAGAGGGTATGTTGTGCTTAGGTCAATGGGGTTTTGTGAGGATGATGGGATCGATTGATGGTGAAGTGATTTTGTTGGTTCTTCATAAGGCATTAGGTTTTGTCAATATGGTGGAATGTAAGGTATGTCACTTTGGGATGATGAAGGATTGAATTGATGGTAAACAGGTGGAATGAAGTCAATGTATGGGGTTTGTGTTTGTTCAGGAAAAGGTATGGTGTGTTGTGAAGAAGATGGAATAGATTATGCATGAGTTACTTGGGTTTGGGTGTAGTTTCAAGGAGCATCAACCAAATCTGCGTATACTTCTGGTGTAGATAGACCTAGGTGTCTGCATGCGTTGAATTGTTCTACCATAAGTACCACATCATCGTTGGAAGTTAAATCCAATCCCACGTAAAATTTATGATCAGGTGTGAGAGTTGTGGGGTAATGGTAGGTAAGACTAGCAACCATTTTTGAATGGTCGGGAGAGATTTTATTTCCAATGGCTTGTCTAATTTCATCTAGTTTGAATTTAGACTTGAGTTTCACAAGGCATGTGTTACGACACCTAAACATGACACCTTCTGCCTCTGTGTTTTCAATAAAACCATTGTAATAGACAGGCATAAAAACTGAAGTAGGAGGCAATGATGAAGTTGGGGCTAGGAGGGTGTGTTTGGGTTTGCAAGAGTATCAAAAAGGGATTGGTAGAGAGGATAATGGGAAAATGTGTGTTTAGTGTTGAGAATTGATGGGCTATTTATTGAAATTTGACAGTCTAGATTGCATCGACAATTTTAATTTAAAAGCCCAGATTACACCGACAGTTTTATAGGCTCAGATTGAACCGACAATTTCAACAGTCTAGATTGCATTGACAGTGCAGAGTGCATATTGTTTGTTGTCATTTTAATACATGTCACATTTTTTATTTTCTAAACTCAACACAATACTTTTATATCTCTTCTAGAAGGTCACTTTTTTTATTTTCAATGGAATAAAAAAATTCATGAAAAAAAAGTGAACAAAACATAGTAAAACTACTAGTACAAGTAGAGTTTAGTTTTTCATTAAAACTACTAGAAATATTCCTACATAGTCAACAATGGTAAAAAAATGGCACAACAAAACTTAGTTACAAAAATTTAAATTGAAAAAGAAAAATACAAAATAAAAAATGAGAAATGAAAAAGCGAATCTCATTATATACAAAGAACAATTTCGGTTGGTGTTGCTTTGCTTTAGACATGAATGCCCACTTGCAGTATAGACATGAATTTGGATCCTCTCATGCAACTCTCATCAATAAAAAAACAGGTACAAATATAAAATTGAGGTACCCATTTTATGATAGACGTTTTTGTACCTTTAGTGGGCCTAGTATTAATTGTAATGGTTGTTTTATTAGTTTATGTTCAACAACAAATTTCTTGGGGAACCTCAATATCTACGGGCTTATTAGCTAAATGGCAATTGCACATACAAAACGGTCGGTAGCTTCTCGCGGATTTTCATATCCCTTCTGGGCAAAAATGGGATATGCATTTGAAATGGGTGCTCAAATTATTATATATATCATGAGCAATACGGAAATGGATCGAGTAATTTCTTCCCTTATCCAAGAAAAAGCATTTCTAGAGGCGCCTATAAAAAAGATACTCCGAAGTTTCATCGGACCACAATCTTAACCTCCGATCGAGCGAGCTACGAGCACGAGTAGGTAGCGCGTCACGAATGATTTAGTTTAAAGAATGCTTTGCTGGTTTTCCTAAAGAGAGATGAAAAATAAGCCTTTTTCCTTATATTACTCGTCGGTTCTATTCGGTGGACCTATGATCGGGCATACTCCCGAAACTAACAAAGAAAAAAGTAAGTGAGTTATTCCTTCTTAGCTGAAAGAAATTCCAATGGACCCAACGAAGAAAGTAAATAATACTAATACAAGCATAGAAAATAGCATAGTATTGTCTGATTCATGAGGATAAAAAAAAGGAATGTCTACACTACCCGGATTGAATCAAATACAATTTGAAGGGTTTTGTCGATTCATTGATCGGGGCTTAAAAGAAGAACTTAGTGAACGTCCCATAGTTAATTATTCCTCTTATAATTTACAAAAAAGTGAATTTTTCCTCTTTGATGATACATCTTTTCGTAAGCACCTTAAAAACCGCAGGAGCAGCCTATCTGCTGCCCAGGAACTTCCATAACATTGACGTGATTCAGTTTGAGCAACGGATCCCTTTTTTAGATCTTTAAAAGAAGCCTACTATGGCCAGCAAAAAGCATTAAGGCTGCAAAGACCAATGCACCAATTGCAATACAATAGAGTTGTAATTCACTACTTATTCCAGATGCTCGCCAAATCCGGAAAAAAAAAACCAGAGGTTATTTGTATTCCTCGGAAACCTCCGCCTACATCACCAAACTTGAAGGAGAAATCGAGATTACTTTAGGTTTTGTTGATTTACTACGTGATGATTTTATTGAAAAAGATCGTAGTCGCAGTATTTATTTCACTCAGGATTGGGTTTCAATCACTCTCTACACTCTCTATCTCTCTCTTAAAATACATAAAATAATATATATAAAAGAGAGAGAAAGCATGAGAGATGATATAAATTTAAGAGAGATAAAAAGTGTAGAGAATGATTGAGAGAGTGTTGCATGAGAGGATCCAAATCCGTATAGACATATATAGTCATAAATAATTCTCCATTTTATCCAGAGATTGGATAAAAACTCAAAATTTAAGTCCTCACAAAATTACAGTACTATCAAAGTACTATTTTCATTTTCTACTCAATAAATTTTATCTCTCCTATCTCTATTACCTCTATTCTCTCTCTCCTCTATTCTCTATAATCAGACTCATGCCTCGCTAGATAAACTTTTAGCTAAATAGACTTTTAAAAGTCTTAAAAAAAGGTTAAATAAGGTTTGACTTGACCTAAACATGATGTAGGCTTGGAAATAGGCTCCTGTCGGTCAGTTAGTTAATCTCTCTCTCTCTCTCTCTCTCACACTCTCTCTCTCTCTCTGTAATTCTCATGATCTCTCTCTCTCTCTAATTCTCATGATAGAAGTAGTTAATATTTGCTCAATATATTTTAAACCACTAAACATAACTTTTTCTTTTTTAGTATTCAAAATCGGAGGAAGTAATCTCACTAGTCCCTATTATAAGTGGAAAAATCTACTAAAGGAGAAGGAGAAAGTGTATACAACACAACACACATCTAAAAAGAAAAAATACAACACACAAAGAACCAACCAAAGTAGAGTACTTTGATTGCTTATTTAAATTATCTTTAGTTTGGTACTTTGATTGTTTTTTTTTATAAGCAATCAAAGTACCAAACTAAAGATAATTTAAAGAACAAAGTCAGAAACCTTCCACCAAAATATCCTATTTTTAAAATTTTAAAAAAAAAAAGTAATGACCAAAAAAGCACTAAATTTAACCAATAAATAAAAGCCTAATGATTCATAAACTCTCAAACAATAACAAGCAACCAAAAAATGAAAGTACCATTAAAGTAATAATACTCTCAAAGATGCAATGAACTACCATAATTTTACTTAACAAACACTAAAATTCAACTATTTTAGTCTCTTTCTTCTGCAAAAAATTAAATGACAATCAAACAAGCTTTATGGAAATACAAGACATTCCTTATTCAACAGATCAGGTTCCTAATTACCCTTTCTATTGTAATCAGATCCAGATTCATGTTCTTTGTACCTTTCCTTACCACTTTCAACTCTTGAGTTACTCTTAATTGACTCTTCAGTTTGACTTGCAACTACTTTTTCATCAGTTTCTTTTGCCTTTTCTTCAGCTACTCTCTTGAATTCATCAGCAATTGATGGTGCTCTTTCTTCCATTAAACGACTTTGTTTCCCCTTGTTTGCTTCACCATAATTCTGTCATGCATAAAATCAAACAGTTTCGATGTCACAAAATTAAACAGTTTGATCTGTTTTGCAGCAAACCCATTTGAGCAAAGATTGCATTATTTTTAATTCAATTAGTAAAAATCTTTACTTTCTTTGTGGGTATTGAATTTTGGATCCATTTCTCAACCATTAATTCCCACTTCCAACAACAAGATCATGCAGAAAAACCCTTTGTTAAGTACACGCAATTAACCTTAACAAAAGATCTAACACTTAATTTCAACTTAGGACAAACTCCAATTCAATTTTCCTATTAAGATCATTCATAAGAAAATATCAAGCACTTAACAGAAAACTATTGATTTGACATCAAATAAGCAAATAGAGTTAAACTGCTAGACCAATTAATTAATTAATTAAAGAAAAATTAAAAATTATGAAACAAAAAGAGGGTACCTTGATGGGGTTGTAGAAGAAAGGTGTAGAGGGTTTGATGAAAGAAGATCGTGAAGAGGAATTGAGAAGAGTGAGGAATTGGAGACGAGCCATAGTGATGGTTGTTGCTTGCTGCTTTCAGTGACTCTGTGTGTCAGCAGACAAATATTATTGGTTTGATAGAGTCGAGGTTGTGAAAAATATCATAGCTGAGGTGGACAGAGTTAGGACGTGTCTTTAGGTGGAAGCTAATGATAGCCACGTGTGCCTCTAGGATAAATGTGTCTGTTTGAAAACTATAGTACGCAAGCCAATCTGCACAGTTGTATCTATGTGTAATTCTATCCATTCATAAAATTATTGTATCTTTTCTAATATGTTTTCTTCTTTTTCTATGATTAATAGTAAATAATTTGAGGTATAAATGAGAAATAAGTTTTTTTTTTTAAAAATAACGACAATTAGAAATGGAGGGTGTATTTTATAAAATATAACTTTCACCTAAATCAATTTAATTTTTTTATTTTTTTAACATGTCAGCCATTATTATTTTTTTATTTATTATGTCGGCCATTCGATTTGTCACACCAATGACTTTCAATACAAGAATCTACATACAAATTAACCACAAGCTTCATACTCAGGTCAATTGGCCACCTGGTCGCACTAATTGCTTTTGCTGTTTAACTTTTATAGTTAATTACTAATGGGAAATGCTTATTATCACAGTCATTAATAAGTTTGATTCCTACATGTTATAGATAATCCACACAATGATCCAAAATTGATGCGGACCAAAAAAAAGTAATTTATATGACAATTTACATTAAGGTGGTGCAGCAAAAAGACCAACGACTCACACAGCCGTATAATGCTTCGAAATTCACTTCAGAATTTCCTCCAAACATTGTCTTCAATCAAAGGTATATAGTTTTGTGTAATATATAATTACATGCCTGCAGAATAACAAGTAAAACAATTAAACAACCTCTTTCAGAGGCTTCTCATGCAGAATCTTACAAGACACAACCAATTTGCTCAAAGTTACCTGCAGAAGAAACAAATGACCAAGTAAAACAATTATGGAAACCACTATATCACGCTTAAAATGCTTTAAACCACAATTTAATTAAGCATTTAAAGAACACAGATATAATAAAGGATTTAAAATGTTAAAGTACCCAACTGCACCAAGACCAGGAATCTAAAATCATTTTCAATGCAATCAAATTCCAATTGCATTTAAGTAATACATTCTGCCTGAGGTGAAAAGTAAATCAAACATCAGGTTTCAAACCATTATTCTTGAGATGTTGAATGAGAGCCAACTGATGTTAGTAATAAGTGCTATTATACCTGCAATCATACCGCAAGAGAAATAGAACCTTCCGAAGTTTTCTGAAAGACCACAGCAAATCATATCACCGACCGTTCCAAGATTTTCTGAACGACCATGGAGGAACATATCATCAAACAACCCATGGGTTATCGTCCACTAAGCTGGGAAGCACCTCGATTCCGATCACCAAGAGCTTCATGTTTGACAAAAGTATTGTTTCAGACTCTGAATTGCAATTGTTTTATTTATTTGCCTCTGACCCTACAGGTGAAGCAAAGGTGCATTTCATCTTAATATCTGATTCAAGCTCTGCTGCAAAAGCTAAAGTAGATAAGAGTGCCCTGTGGCTTGAGGCTGATGCTTGTTTAAGATATCCAGACATTAGGCTTTCAGAAGACTGAGAATTATCAGATGCCTTTTCCCCATCTTGAACTGATTTACATTCATCTATTGAAGCTTTCCCTGTAAATTTTGATTCCATTCCTTCTGCCATTGATTGATTTTTGTCTAAAATTTCTTGTGAGAATGGAGCAGTTTGTGGTAAACTTTGTTTTGCTCTGTCACTAACTTGGCTGTAATCATCCTTACTTAGAGATAAACTTGTTTGCCCAGGCAAACCAGAATTGATTAACAGAGGCAACTTCACATTACTTTCCCTATTTAGATAAGAGCTAATGAAACTTCTAGTACTGCAAATAGGACCCTCGTCAAAAGAAAGGAAGTTAATTCCCTTAGGTGTACCAGCAGGTAATTTCTTAGGAATTTCTGCAATATTTTGAGTTGTGCCAGATGCACTTTGATCTCCACGGGTCCCACTTTGGACAATATTTTCCTTGTTTGGTGTTACCATGTTTTGTTTTGGTGTACTAGGGCTGGGTGATATGCCTGGAAAATTGATGTACTTAATTCCTTTGGGTGCTGAGGTAGGCTGCACCTGTGGAGTGTCTGTCAACTTATGTTCTGCACTGATGTGAGAATAACTTCCCTTAGAATTGGTGAAGTGGTTTTGCTGGAGCGAATTACCGCCATGATTGTTCAGTGGCTTACTGAAATTTGTATTTCCTGACAAGGGTGGAGACTTCAACTCTGGTTTGCAAAAATTTGGATTTGTAGGGGTAGACTTGAACTCTGGTTTGCAAACGTTTGGATTTGCAGGCGTAGAAATACCTTGATTGGTTGGTGCCTAAATCAGAAAGAGTCCATTTTAATTTAAGTGGTAATAATTACATAATATGGATACATGGATATAAAAATAAAGATTGATATACGTTAATTGAATAGGATGTCGTACCTGGTGTGAAAACATACAAGAACCACCTCTATAACAAGAGCCTGTGGACACAAACTTGTTACAAGGATACTTGGAGAGCTCATGATCAAATGGGCAATCATCCCCTCTCATGCAAGACTGACGAGCAAAGTGAAGACATGGCTGCAATTTAACAATCAATAAAAGGGTTTTGTTAATTTCTCTTCGTTGAAATTGCAACCTGCTGAAAATAATGAGTGAAATTTGAGAAAAAAAAAGCCGATACCGTAGTAGTCTTCGTTAAAGGAACTGTATCATGTGAGAACTTGCACTTGTCGCCTGTTAAATTTGTTTTGGTTGAAACAAGAGAAAAGTGAGAATAATATGATGTTTCTCAAAACACAAATTTATCCTACAAATTCTAAAAATACCCTATTCTTACAATAATGATCCGAATGGGGTACTTCTTCTCACATAACCACATTAAAACTATTTCAAGGGTTCATGTCAATTCAAATGTCACATTATATAAATACTGAAGATGAAGCCCATGTGGTTAAATGAAGCATCAACACCAGAATAATAAACTCTCTTGTGCATCGTGTAATGGTCCATTGTAAAGTAATATAAATTAAAAACAATTAAGAATAAAGATGACATGTTCCATAAATGTATAATGTGAAAAACTATTTGTAATTTAATGGAGTCAAGTCTATGACAACCTCATGACACCTTCCTTTGAGATAATGGCGACAGTATCGGATGGTTTTTGGTTTCTCTACTGGTAGAGGCAGCTTCAACCTTTTAATACCTTGTTCTCTATTCTTTTCTGCTCGCTTCTGTCGATACTTCTTCTACAGAATAAAGTTAAAAGAAGAAATCAGTCATATAAAAACACATAGGTGTATGGATTATTCTTCAAAAATAACAGATAATTAGTTGACTGGAGCTGAAATGACTTCAAAGGAGGTTAACTAACTTCAAAATTCATTCACAGGTTAAGAGCAACAATAAAGCTTCAAGGAAAAAAGTTAACAATCTCAGAAGAATACCTTCTTTTTATCTTTCTTCTCCTCAGACCCAGGACCACGTTTTTTACTTCTGCTGGCATCAACCATCTGCTGCAAATGATCAATAATTAGCCACAAAAAATTCAGCATCATTTGCCTTCAAATAATAAAATTTCAGTCTGCATTATGGAACACTATATAGGATACCCAACGATTTTGTTGACAATAAAAAGTTCTTGATATTGTTTCGACCTTTAATTATTTAGTCCCGAAAACTCAGTGGGGTAAATAAATTGGTTAAATAAATCAAAACTGAAAAGCATATGTAAACTTATCTACAAAATAAAATTTATCAAATAAAGCAATCAGTCACATGCTGAATATAATCTATAAACTATTCTGCACAAATAACGAATAATTTTGCTGGTGTTGAAATTACTTCAAAGAAGGTTGAAGTCAGTGGCATGAAAATTCATATAACAAGTAAGGAACAATAATAATACAACATATGTACAGAAAATTAACAAATCTCATAAGAATACCTTATTTTTTCATCTTCCTTTTCATCAGAATCAGAAATACATTTTCTCTTTCCACTGGCAATGGCATCATTCTCCTGCTGTCGATGATCAATAATTAATCAAAGAAATCTCAACATCACTAGCCTTAAAATCATTGAATAGTTAGACTACATGATGAAACTCAGAAACTCAACATTGGATGCCTTGATATATGAATATGATTGTGTGTAAACTAATTCTTAACATAACTCTGAACTTGAAGTTGAAATAATTGTTCTGAGAAACTCAAATAGGGAAAAAAATTGGCAGCATAAATGTGAACCAAAAACAATATAAAAACATATCTAGAAAATAAAATTTATCAAATAAAGAATTAGTCACAATGCAAACATATAGATTTGTGGATTATTCTTCATTAACAAACTGCAGATAATAAATTAACTGGTGTTGGGAAGATTCAGAGTAGGTTGACTCAACTAGCTACAAAATCCATATCACAAGTTGAGAGCAAATACAACATCAAGGAAGAAAATGAACAAGTCAACGATATCAGAAAAGTACCTTATTGTTGTTTTTATTCTTTCGAGAACCACAGCGATTTCTTTTCTTTGTACCGCCACCAACCATCTGCTGCAGATGAACAATAATCAATTGAAGAGTCAACATTACAAGTTTTAAAATCAATAAATAGCTGGTCCATATTATGGAATTCTAAATAGGACGCTGAGGGACATGGTTGTCGATAAACTAACTCTTAACATTATTCTCACATTTAAATAATTTTTCCAAATTCAAATAGGGAAAATAAACTAGCAAAATAAATGGAACTGAAAACCGTATAAACGCTATGGGATATAGACATTTATAAAAATGTAGATTGTACTTTTTATTATTTAGGAGAGTGGGGCACTGTGTAAAACATTGTTAGAATTTGGGATTGGACCTAACCTATCCCCAAAAGCTAGCTTGTGGGGTGAAGGTTGCTTTCCATTTATAACTAGTGTTATTTTATCACTTGTGGATACCGAATCATAGCATTTAGTCGAAAATCTGCTAACGCAATCCACCATGGCCGCTATTCAACAACATTGCTTCTAAGCACTGTTGATGTGCTTAATAATTTTTAATTTAGTATACTAAAAATATCAAAAGGAAGGATCATCATGGAATATCTCCCATCCATCATTGCTGGTGAATATTCTCTATCTTATGTGGGACTCCAACCACATTAAACATTGCAAACCAAGCTTAAAATGATTCTGAATTTAGTATACTAAAAATATCAAAAGGAAGAATCATCATCGAATATCTCCCATCCATCATTCAAGCTTAATAATTATCATTATGTGAAGCTAACTTAAATAATAAAAAAAGAGCTTATCATTGAAGATAACATACATATTTATGCTGGATTTAACCACGAGAAGGTGAAAATGCTTCATTGCATATTTTTCTGAAAAATACTCGGGTAAAAATCATACCTGTAGTGCAAACGAGTCCCCGTGATCTTTGGTTGTGGTTGTGGCTACTTCCAAGAAACCTCTGTGCAAGGCTTGATTTGGGGTTAAATGTGTTGGCATGTCACTAGTTCCTTCACTTCCTATGCATCTGTCTTCACTATATTTGGGCATTACTACAGAACCGTACTCACATGTCTTGTCAAATTTAATAGTTTCCCGAGAGATTGCTAATTCAGTTCCACATCCAATCCCAATTTGATTGCTAGTCCTAGGTTCTACTTGTCCATTGCTACTGGCATCTTGATGTGCATTTACCATGAAGGAATTAGATTGACTACCTTCTTCCTTTTCTCCATTCCCTATCTTGCAAGGATATACTGTATTTCCAAATACATTTTCGGTCTTCTGAGCTTCATCTACCTTAATTTGTTCTGAAATTAAAGCATCCGCAGAAGACACATCAAATGAATTGTCATCCATTTCAAAGTCTCCAGAAATTTCTCCCTCTTCTAGACCTCCTTCTTCCATCAGAGTATTTGAAGAATTTATTGCATTTTGCACACACAATTTCTTGTGTGTATCATTTCTGTCTTTCAAAATAGTAGACTCCAGTAATCCAACATCTCCACTCATATTCAATGCATCAATATTTGTATCCGGATTGAAAGAAATGTGAGTTGCTTCAGCAACCTTCTGAACATATTGTTCTTCCTTCTCAAACCCGTGGTCTTCAACAAGAGGAGAATCCCCCACTGCAACACAATCTGATTTCACCAATTCTTGATTTAAATTTGATGTAGTAATTACAGAAACAGAGGCTTGTCCCTTTGTTGATGTGGACACATGAAAGCCTTCTGAGCCAAGTTGATTAAGATCCTCTGGCACTTGCAACTCATTTGAATTTCCAGATGTGTTCGCATCAATATGCAGAAACTCAACATCCTCTACTTGATAATCCATCAAGTCAACTTCACTACCACTATTTGGTTTCTCGCATAATCCCGAGTCCAAGAGGATTAAACCATCATCCAACTCATCCATTTGTTTCATTTCCTCTCTCCCAATCAGAAGCTCTATATCATCTAAAACCATCTCAACGGTACTAGTATCCCTGCTCTGATCTCCAACCCCTTCAATAGTCTCATGGACCTCGTCTATTTCCTTTTGAGGTACAGGACTTTTGGGATCCATTAAATCAGAACCAGCTTTTAAATTAGAGCATTCAGGTTCCTTCTCCTGGTTTTCTTTCCCAGTTCTGTCATTGTCATTATCTTGAAACAGAAAAAAAAAACAATACAATCAAAAATATTACTTTGCTATCAAGTGTGGCAGATAAACATCAGAAGTTCACAGTTAAATGGAAACTACCATCAAATTGACCCATAACAACAACCTAATCTTAAACTTCAACCCCAAATCCAGATGCAAACTTCAAAAGAGCGTCCTTAGAATTTCAATTAACTAAACATTCGAGTAAAGTAAATCACACCAACATTTAAATCAGAGTTGTGAAATTACATACCAGGGGTATTGAGGGGGCGAGTGGGAACGGTGGAAGGTGGGAAGTGGGCGAGAATGTGAAGGAGGGTGTGGTAAGTTTTGCTGCGCAAATGTCTTCGGCGATAGGGAGGAAAAGCCATTGGAAGAGAGGGTTTTGAGGGACACAATTCATTTTCCTCCATTGCAATTCAGAATAGAGTAAACAAATGTGTCAAATTTGCAAGCATTTCATTGTAGGGTTTTCACAAAACCTCAGTCTCTTTTTCGGTTTCTACACCCCTCAATATCACTTTTACACCCCTCAATTGTTTGAAATTGGAAGGCTAGGGGATTCAATCTCTCAATCTCTGAGACAAATTTCTTGAATTTGATGATTTGTTCATCACTCAGTGTTCACATCATGCTGCATGGTGATGAAGCTTACATATGACAAATTAAGGGATGGCTGTGGTGATGCTGGTTTGCGAAACAGAGATGAACAATGGCGAGGGGAAGAAATCGCAACGGTGAGAAACGGAGGGAGTTCGGCGCGGTGGTGGTTTATGGTAGGTAGGGGAACCGAGTTGAGGGAGAGAGGCTGAGAGAGGTTCAGCGCAGCATAGAAGCAGAAGAAAAGGATGTGGGTCGGGTCGGGTCGGAGTCGGGGTCGGGTATACGGGGTGTGCAACTAAGTGAACTAACTGGGGCAATTGCTTTTCTCACACCCCCTCCTACTCATCGCACACCCTAAATTTATTTTTTCCAAAAATGACCTCGCGTGGGTGTGCTATTGCTACCTCGAATGGCTTTATTCGAACCTGTTCGAAGGGTTGCGTGCGAATAGGTGTTCGAATGGTATCATTCGAACTAGTGTTATCTGTAAAAATGTAAACTTAATAAACGGAAACCTGATTTTCGTGATTTCAAAAGTTGTCTACCAAGAGTCATATACAACGTTGTGTACCAAAATTATAAATCTAACTTAACATTAACTACCATCAGTATCTTTACTTAAATCTACATAAGGAAGGGGATAGGGGGGTTGTGATTGTATGAGCAAAGACTTCCACTTTTGCATCCGGCCAATAAAAAGCGAGTCCCAACCCTTTGCTATGGGTGCCCTATTAGTATTCCATATCAAATCCGGCAGGGGCATTGGACTTCCAGGCTTCATAAAGCTCTTCAAAAAGACAACAAAAGTAGCAGCTTCTGTAACAATAGGTGTGGGTGTTGGTTTCTTATGTAGTGGAGGAGTAGGGATTGTAATAGCACTGTCAGCTTGAGTTCTCTTTTTGCTTAGTGATGGATTAAATGCTGGACACGTTGACAAAGTAGGACTAGGAGTTGAACCAGAACTGTATGGGTTTGTAGGCATTCCACTCCTACTTTGGGGGGGGGGAGTAGGTCGTTTACGAGACTGAGCAAAACATCCACTAGATGAACCCTGGGGGAGTCAAATTTGTCATCTACATGCTCCCAAAATGACTTGTCTCGCTTTGTTGAGTAATCAACATTCCCTTTCTTATCTTTTTTTGGTGCTCCCTTTGTAATGATCGTATCCAGAGGTGGACACATAGAAGTCGTGTCTGGGAATGCCAATTCACGTGCTTTTGCCTTAATCATAACTCTATCGGCGTGATCAGAGGCCTCAAACCTTCTTCTGATAGCTTCAAGTTCAATGTCTAGACTCAACTCATCATCCACTACCTCTGTCTGTATTTTGAAATTCAACCTCTGCCAATGTTGGTAAATCAGGCTCAACGAAATTGGAGTGCAGTCCATCATAACCCTACAAAATAAGCGACGTTGATATAGTAACAACCCATCAAAACAAGTCGAGTTAGTAGACATAATAACAAGATAAGTGTACATCATACCTATAACAATCACCATCCCAAGAGAATTTCCAACCGCACGCACCCAAGTCAGCAGCTCCTCACGAGTAGGAAATAACTGAATTTCAATTACTAAGTGTCAGTTACATAATTTGAATAGTTCGCTAAAATTAAAACAACTAATTCATTCTTACCGTATCAGTTTTGAACGAACTAGTAAAGTCTTGGGATTCTACGACGTCAATTGACATGTCAACTACGGCGATTTACATCTCATTTACTCTACGATTGACAACTCAATCGCTCGGATGCACACCTCATTTTCATCCATTTAACTAACAATAACCTGCACATAACCTGCAACTTATCAGTTGTTGTCATACGCCTGTTCGAACGGCCTTATGCGAATAGAGTTCGAATGAGGCTGTTCGAACAAAGCAAATTCGCATCCCATTTAACACCCGTTCGAACACGTTCATGCGAACATGTTCGAACGCCCCTGTTCGAACTGAGCGCATTTGCAGGAAAAAAAATGGCGTCAAAAACTCAAAACAGAACCAAAATGAAAAAAGTTTGGTAGGGTTATTACCTTCAGCTAGTTGCCAATGTTGGGTAGTTGAATGAGAGTGAATGATGGTGAGGATGGGTGGGTTTTGGAGTGGAGAGAGGGGGAGGTTTGGGGTTTTAGAGGGAGTGTGTTGTGTTGTAGGAGAAGAAGAGGGAGAGGGGTAGAGGGGGTAATTCAATTGTAATTGGGATTAGTTTGGTAAATGTGTAGGGTGAGGGGGGTGTGTTTTGAGTAGGAAGGGGTGTGGGAAAACCAAAAGCCCTAATTGGACATGGGGTGCATGTAGCAATATTGTTGAGGGCTGGTTTTTTTATACCCCCCACCCCATCCCCTCCCACCCCCACCATTTTAAGTTATTCCCAGAATACCCCTGTCATAAATAACTATTTCGACTTGCATTGAATTCACGCTGACTGGGACCCACTTAATCTTCTATCGTATATACCTCGATGGAAGGTATATACGATTGCTTTAAATAATGAACGTTGACCTGAAAAAGTGTGCATCGTATATATGTCTTTCGAGATGTATATACGATTGCATTATTAAATGTTTCGTTGACTACCCATCGTATATAGGTTATATACGAGTGGGCTATGAAGATCTAATCGTATATACATCTGGGCCATGTATATACGATGTTAAAAAATTACCCATCGTATATACATGGTTGACATATTTTTTTTCATCGATTAAAATTCTTTGATACTTGTTTAATATTTCTATCTGTTGCTCCATTTTTTTTGACACGTGGACATAATTTTTTTCATCGATTAAAATTCTTTGATACTTGTTTAATATTTCTATCCGTTGCTCCATTTTTTTGACACGTGGACACAATTTTTTTCGTCATTTTAGAGCGGAATCTTTGCATTGGAGTTTGAAGAGACAATTGAAGACTTCTAAGAGTGATTTATCTAAATGTTTCATATCTATTAATGACATGCTGACAATTCATTTTGATCAAATCATCGAGTCTTTTCAAAGAAGCATTAACAGAATTGAAGTGAAGTCTAATATTCCACTATTTAAAAATCTTCAAGGTCTTGTTTCCTTATCTGCATTAGGTCACATGGTTAAAGAGTTTGAAAGATCAAAATCTGGGGTTGGAGGTGTCGGTGCATTCAAATGAAGACACATCTTCTTCCTTGTGCTTGTGAGATAGGTATTTTTCATGCTTCCAGTAATTCAATTCTGTTGAATGTTGTTGATGATCACTGGAAACATTTGAGTTTGGATGCAATAGATGATAAATCCACTCAGGATAAATCATCTGGCTGAGATATTTCTTACCAGTTTGATGCTATCTTGGGAAGATTTAATAAAGTGAGTGAGGAGGAGAAATTTCTTATTAAGAGGCAACTTAATGATCGTCGTATTGTAGCTCTGGGGAGGGTGTCCAGACTACTAGTGATGGTGGAGTCGGTAATAGTTTGGGGATAGATGCACGGACGTACCAATCTAAGTACCTAGGTACAGTCTCATCCGCCCGCTGAGCAAAACCAGTAGTGCGCAGAATGTCAGTCACACTAGCCATGAAGTTGGTGATCAGAAAGACGCAGTCGGTATGGTTAGGACGACCTCTGAGAGGGTCACGCGGGATGATCTGAACATACCCAAACTGTCGCAGGCACCTATCAGGCATGTAAGGAACTCTGAAATCATCCATGCTGATGAAGCCCCTATATAGGGAGATCTGCTCAAAAGGTCTAACATCCTTGTGCTCCCCAAATGGCCGCCAGCAGACATCCTCTGGCCTCATCTCATCAATCATCCTCCTGAGTGGCTCAACTTTAGGGGGTCTTCTTCTTCTTCCTGAAGCGCCCAGCCAGTGGCTCCGCACCGGGTATATGACCAGGCAATCTCACTACCATTTGAGGGAAGTACCACATGATCCAAGACTGAAATGCAAAAAATAAACAACAGATTTAATTAAAAACTATTTACCCAAACACAGTCTGAATCAATAAAAAAAATTAAGTTTACATTCATACCTGGAATAGGCTGGCATACCCTCCACACTGCTGCGTGACCCTCAAAGAGGCAGTGTTCAAGGAGTCATATATGGAAGCTAGTGCACCTGCACCCCATGCATAGCCTCCAAGAACCTCTGCACTCATATCAGTCAGGTAGAGCAGCCACTTAGCCTTCGCCCTGTCTCCAGTCTTCGTAGTGAAGATACTGTAGGTCAGAAGCAGAAGCAGATAAGCCCTCACAGCAACTGTCATGTCACCACCCTGCGCCTTATTACGCTCAAAAATCTGGAACAACCAAGAGAAACTGTAATACGGACCTCCTTTAGTGTTGTTAGCAGCCTCAGTCCGTGGAACACCAAGATAGGTCTCTGCAAGGTATGTGGCCTACTCCGAGCTCACAGTAATCGTAGGAGATGGGGCATAGTTCCCTTGGATGGGAAGGTGCAGCAAGCAAGAGACGTCATCCAGAGTGATCGTCATTTCACCAAATGGTAAGTAAAATGACGAAGTATCTGAGTGCCATCTCTCGATAAAAGTCGACACCAACTCATGGTCTACTGTGGTGTGGCCAGTGTAGAGAAGTGGGGCCAGTCCGGAGTCCCTGACCACTGTGGTACGCTGAAGTAGGTCATCGTACTGTAGTTGCAGCCTAGTATGGGCTTTGTTGCCATGAGCCCATACTTTCACAACACGCTGATAATCCTGAATTAAAATTAAATAAATGTTGTAAGCAAGAAGTGCAGAACAAAAAGTGCAGACTATGTGCGTTAAATAAATTAATTAAGCAAAAAAATTCAACTTACTGGGTCAACGAGTATAGAACTGCAGACATGATCTGCGAGGTCAGTGAAGAGAGAGGGTTGAGGCTGAGGCTCCTCCTGATGCCCTTGATCTTCTTTGAGGTCGCTCTCCCGATGCTCAGACATAGACTCATCTGAGGAAGACATATCAGTCTGAGACCCCTCATGCCCCTAAGGCTGCTCCTGCTGATACTCGGGAGGCGGGGGATGGTAATGAAGAGGCTGGGGATGGTAATGAAGAGGTTGGGGATAAATGACGGTTGTGGCCGGCATGCGAGGATCTTTGGGGATAGTACCGAGGAGGATGGGGATGGTACTCCGGGCGGCCTCCCCGATACCAATCCTCTCATGACTCTGCTCACTGCAAGAAATCCCCGTGATAAAAATTTCGGTGTTCGACATCGAGGCGAGGCGGGGATGGTACTCGGTGGCTCCGGTGGTACTTGAGCTGCGCGCGCCACTGTCTAATATCGATCTCCTCGCATGAAGCATGCAGCAGGTTATGCCTCCTCGTCCTCGTTCTCGGAGCAAAGATATGACTCCCCTCTCTCGTGATAGGAGATACCTCACATCTCCTGCGGGACGATTGTCTCTGTCACTACTGATGTTCTAGGAGGACTTTGCGCGCAAAGAAAAAAAACAATTAGTAAAAAAAAAATTGCGCATCGTATATACATATGGTCGGGGTATATCGATGCTTACTTTAAAGCATCGTATATATGTGTTGTTGGACGTAAATACGAGTGACAATTCTGAAGCTAATCGTATATATGTTGGTTGAAACCTATATACGATGTGGAAATTTCAAAGCGTCGTATATATGTTTTGAAGGCCGTATATGCGATTGGGCAGAAACGAGATGCTCATATATATGTTTTCGTGAGGTATATACGAGTGAATGGTGGTCAATCGTAGGTATGACCAAAAGTGTAAAGAAATTGTGATTTTGTAAAAACGCAGGGGTATTTTGGTCTTTTCATTGGGTGTGTGGGGGTATGGGGGGAAAACGTGGGGGTACAAAAAAAACCCAAGTTTTTTTTTAAGGAACATATAACCTTAAAGTTATTAAACTTGTAAATCCCAAGACATAAAGTAACCACCAATTAAAAAAATGTCATACCTTATAATTGGAATGTTGCGACGGGTAGAAATTCTGCTGGTGTCGACGTGATCAACTCGACTGTCGTTGTAAAGATTTTTTACGTTATATATTAAACATTAATAATATTATTATGGCAAAATAGCATCCGGGGTCCCTTAACTTATTTTCTATTTTCGCTTAGGTCCCTTAACTTTAAAAGCTAACGTTTAGGTCCCTTAACTTTTAAAAACGTTTCATCGTAGTCCCATTTAACGTTAAAAGCTAACGTTTAAGTCCCTTAACTTTTAAAAATGTTTCATCGTAGTCCCATTTAACGTTAAAAGCTAACGTTTAAGTCCTAGTTGTTGTTAGTTTAAAATCGTTAAATGGGACTACAATGACACGTTTTTAAAAGTTAAGGGACCTAAACGTTAGCATTTAAAGTTAAGGGACCTAAGCGAAAATGGAAAATAAGTTAAAGGACCCCAGATGCTATTTTGCCTATTATTATTTTTAATGACTAGGATAAAAGTCAAAATTTGATCTGCTAATTTTTTATTGGTTGACACTGTCAAAAAAACTTTATACTCTCAATACTAATTAAATCTTTTGTAATTTGTTAGATGTAATAAATTTATAAAATAATTGGATGGATCATTAACCGCTCACGAAGTTAAGTGGATGGATTGCATCCAATCCATTAATTTTTTTTTTGTAATTGAACTAAATTGGATGCAAGTCTCGGTTGAGTAACTAGGTCGAGATGCTCATCAACCTGAGAAACTAAGATATCCAGAGGTGACTCCGAGATGCTTTCGTTTGCGTTGATCCGATGAGGGAGTGGTACCTGCACACACTCTGATTTTTAAGTCAGCAAAGGGAAAAGGTGGCAGGCTGAAATATATGCGTACATGACATATTGAATATACCGCGCATTTATGGGGAATAGTGCTAGTAACGTGGCCGAATTATACTGGTGGGGCGCGCAATGGTGGTACAGTGTTTGGGTCATACGATGAAGAGAATAAATCTTAGTCACTCCAATCTTAATCACCTGTTCCGGATTGGAGAGCCCAAAGGCATAGTCAAATCCGAAACAAGTGCCCTCCAAGTCGGGGTCATTCTAACAGAAAGGGCTCGACTTGAAGGTCTTATAAATTGTTAATTGTGTCATTCAATGCACATCGAATCTGTTTGTTGTCATGTACTCGACTAGCCTCGTTTCCCCCAGTTGTGCTTAGACGGGCACTGATATTGGTGGTCTGGACATGGGGTATCGTAGAGATACTATTGGTATCACGATATAGATATGAGGACTTATTGGTACTGTGATCGTAGAGTTGATGGCAGATATGGCTTTTTGGTCGTCGGAACCTGATGTGACGGTTGGCGATGGATCGTTGATGTGATAAGTGGCGTGTGGGTTTTCGAGTTAATTGAAGCATTATGTCATTAAGGCCTTCGAAGCGGTATTATTTTTCGTGCTAGGGTAATCATTGTTGGCTATGGTTATGACGCTTGTTCTTTGTCTTTTCGCATTCTTTCTCGAGATCCCGAGGGAGTAATTTCTGCCGATGAGGGATGGCAGCCGGAGAAGAGTAGGGAGCGAGCACGAGTTGACCCACCCCAAACTGTCGGGACATGAAGTTGGGATGGTATGTTTCGATGGTGAGGAAGTTCTTTGCCGAGGTAAGCTTGGCCCCAACAACCAAATCACGGGCAATCAGCACATGACTCCAATGGTAAAGAACATCACGATCGTTAGGTGTGATCAAGGTCAGGTGTTGGGGAGAGAGTATCCGATCGAGACTCAAATGATGTCTCGAGCGAGGATACGGCAGAAGGGTTGGGCTGTGCTATCTCTGGCGGCAGGATCGAACTCCAAGAACAGCCTGAACACCTCCGCCCGCTCCATAGGCAAGGCGGGAACGGCGTCCAGAGCGGTGCCCAAAACACGGTGGGTCCCAGTATCCAGGCCAGGGGCAAGAGTAGGAAGATAGAGTTGAACCCACAACTGGAGAAACCAGATGGGACCGTCGACCCGAGAGTAGTAACCGTTTTCTTTGACTTGAGCCACGAAGTTTTCCATGCTCTGGTAGAAGAGATCCAGGAAAAAGGAGCTCCAAGCATACTTCTTGCCCGACTGCAAAAAATGGATGAAAACAGAAAGCTCTTTGAAAACACCAAAGGACTTGGTGGGGTAAAAGAACTTGTTGAAGAAGTACATCAGAAAAGAGAAATGTTCCCCTTCAGACATGGACCTAGAGATTGCAGTGTTTTGCGGCAGCAAGGGAGAAAAATTGGAGGCAAATGAGTAAGAGGGATCCTCGCCGACGAAGCTAGAATTGGTGTGAACCTCCAAGCTGCCCGCAGGGAGACCCAGGATGGCGGCCCGTCCAGTAAGGTCGGAGTCAGCATCCCCCAAGGGAAGATAAAGATGTTGAAAGTCGTCGACCAAAAAGACATTAGAAGCAACAGGATATCAGTGTTGCGGGAGATCTTTTTGGTCGACACTTCAATCATGCCATAGATGCCCCACGCCTTCCAAGATTCGCCTTTGCAAGGTTTTAATCGCTCCACCCAAGCGACGTAGGCTTTATCGTTCGTCGACCACCCTTGAATGTCGTAGAATTTAGTCGCGACAGTAAAACGAGAGGACTTCAAGGGTAGGTTGACAATGCCAAACGCAGCGCCGAGAGAAGGGTGAAGCCATGGTGCGCATTGTCGACCCAGCGGGTGAAAGGCGAGAGAGTCCACCGAGGAATGGAAAATAGCGGAAGCTTGAGCCATGAAGGAAGATGCAGTGTTGGAGGTAGTTGAAGCGATAGCAAAGGGTGTTTGAAGGAGCAAGTAACCGTGGCAGAGGCAATGATGAGGGCCTCGAGTGAAATCCTAACCGGCGTGTCCTAAGGAACCATCGCGCAGTCGTTTCGAGTTGCGCAGAGCGCCAAGTGTCATGTAGTAGTAGTTATTTCCCCTCTAACCGTCGCTTCAAGTCATTTAAAAGGTTTTTTGTACCGTCAATCACATCATCAAGGCCGCACGACAGCACAAAAAGGGGGGATTGTTAACACCCAAAAATAAGTGATTCGTAGGCCGAGGACTAAGAGAGGGAAAAAGGGGATCACAGTATGAAGGCAAGCCACCCGACAAGACCCAAAAGGGGTATCTGCCAGAAAAGATTGAAGTCGGAAGATGGTCCTAGGGGCATACGGAAAGTCAAAACCCCCCAAGGGAGGACTACGCTCGAGGGGCCAATGAGTCAAGCTGAGGGAAAGTAATCGCTACATCATATAGAGTGCCAAGGCCGAGGTGGCTCGGATTTCCTAAGTCGTTACTTAAAGAGGGCTGGAGCAGTCGAGCCACCATGTGGCCGAGGCAGGATGGGCATTACTTGGAAGGCAGAACGTGGCGCTAAGATAGAACGTGGGAGCGGTTGAATTTCAAGCGGAAGAGCGAGGCCGGAGAACGTGGAGCAACGAGCACTTACCCCACTAACTGCGCCAGTGGGGATCGTGGGTAGTTACTTAGCTACTTTGAAGGCCTATGAAGCAATGAGAGCCGTTGATCTTAGATCAATCTGACGGCAGGCAAATGTTGGCTAGCATAGTAGTGGCTGACGAGGGCCTGTGTATATATATTGCAATAGAGTAGAATGTAAAGGACACACATCAATCAATCAAACTCTAAATTTATTTCAAATTTATCATTCTTTATCGCACTTTACTTATCTTTATTTTACTTTATGCATTAGTCGTAGGATAATCCAACACTCGCGTCCTATTCTCACATTGCCTGACCCTTTCTAGAGGAGTCAGGAAACCCATAGTCGAGGAGTAGAGTTCCCTCCGCACAATTGCTTGAAGAACGAGGAATCAAAGACTGTCCAAACCTCTGGCCGACACTACGGCTAGGACCTAAGAGTTTGATGACAACAAAACTCCATCAACCATTTTTGCTCTAATCATGTGTCCTTAATTTAATGTCCAAAAATTGATATGGGCTCTAACAAATGATGTTTCGTGAGTGAGCCTGATTCGTGCAACATCTGCGCACATAAATATATGGGCATATATAAGGTTTCATTGAATACATTTCAAAGATGAAACTTATTTGAGAATGGGAAGATATAGTACTTTTACACTAGAAAATGAAAACAAAGCACACACATTGTTGGAACTGATATTACCATTGGAAAATTCATATCCATATGTTGAAGTCTCTTCCTCCCATTCCTTCCATTGGAAAATTCATATCCATATCAATGTACAAAGAAATTTAAGGCCCGTCACTTAAAGATATGAGTTATGACCACATGATAGTAGTCTCAACTCAATATATATTCTTAATATGCACAAATGCGAAGAGAGAAAAAATTGAACTAGTCTACTAAAAATAAAGAACAAGCAGTCCTTTAATCTACCAAGAAGTATTGTGACAACACTGTAAAGCACATGAAAGACTGCTAGGAAGAAAATGAGGATGTGTGACTGGTGCAATCCATTCACTAATAAAAGTGGCTCATGTCCCTATAAATATGATTAACAACCAACAATTGGATTAGCAACAACTATTACTATTAATAATGATGGGAGAAAACAACATAGTATTAAGATGGTTAGTACCTCCCTGCTGCATTTATAGGAGGTAGTATCAGCAACCAAATATCTACGTTCATAAAAGACTACTTCCCTATGATGTTCCTCTTGATCATTACTTGATTCATTGTCAGTAGCACCTACATATTTATGTGGACATGGCAGCATTTTGTTTGAAACTTTCATAGGTATACATATTCTGACAATGTAATTCTGTCCAAAAGTCAATAACAATGAAATGAATCCCAAAATCATCAACTCTACAAAATAAGCAAATAAGATAAAGATAGATAAGAACATAACAAATGATTATTTAATTATTTCATATAAAGCTCAAAAAGGGAGAGAGAGAGAAAAAGAATAATTTACCAGCCTTGATCTTCTCTTGAGCTTCAAGCAAAGCCTTCTTTTGCCTTTTTCCTAACCACTAAAACAAAATTCCATGTGAGTAAAGGAAAGACTCCACTAGATGAACAAACCACTGCAGGTCCAATGATTATGATTGTAACACCCTCATATTTCTATCTAGTAGAAATACTAGAGTGCACAGTTTAGCATACATCAGAGATAAATTTCCTGCTTAGATATACATCTTTACAAGAATAGAGGAAACGATTACATAACTTAAAACAAATTCAAGTCATAATTGGATACAAAGATAACAAGGGAAAAACATAAATAACAAAAGAAGAACTACATCTTCAATTTCCTTCTCGTGCACGCCATCCACTCGTGCCATAAAGGAACTTCTTTCCCTGTTTCTCTGTAAAACAACAACATATGATAGGGTGAGATAACATATCTCAGTGAGTCTTACCGTGACCCCTTACCTATCACTCGGTCCATTTATAAAACCATAATTAGTAATTCAAAAAGAATTACAATATACAATCAATCACGTGTAATCCGATAAATGAATTACATTAGAGTTCATAGTCCGATTCTTGATGACTATGTACAATTTAAATTACTTATCTATAGTTCATAACCCAATTCTTGATGGCTATGCACTATCCTCTTTATTAATCACTTGTGACATGTCACCAACAACCTAAAGAAGCTCGAGTGACAAAATCACAATATACACATTTAAAAGTTTTAGCACATCACCAACTCCGCAAGCTAGAGTGAACCCCATCTTGGCTAATAGGAGCGCAAATCCTATTAGCAACATAACATATGTTTACCGGGGCCTAGGTCAAGGGCTCATGACTTCCCTCACCTAGCATGCTATCAAAAACAGGGTCGTCACCCCGACTCGATATAATTCATATATCACACCCGCATTGGGCCGTCTCCTATATTCGATATAATTTATATACCGAATCAATTCAATCTATGATATGTTGCAGTAACATATTATTATACGTATAAACTCATGAAATCCGTCCAGCAACACTTAAGTTACAAAACATTTGGTTCCCACACATTCTCTAGGTTTTATGGTTTTTCGAAATATTTATAACATTATCCGTTTAATTCAAAACAACTTTGATCATGCATCAAAACACTGACAATGTCAATCCATACTAATCACAATTTTTTGGGAAAAGGATTAGAGGAAGTTTGGAGTCGAAAGGAGCGTCGAAACGAAGAATCGGGACTCGGGAATAAACTTCGCTTGTTTTTGTTTCGTTTTGCTCTCCGTTCGTATCCAAATCATATTCCAATCCAATTACAACCTACAAACAGGAATATAATACCCAATTCCAGTCCAAACAACATTAATCACAAGCAATTACATCAAATCATTCGTTCCGAGATTTGTAATGGCACAAACCGACATTTCAAAACACCACATGAGTGCAGAGTTTCCTACTGCAGTGCACCTACTTCGACAAATGATTTAAAATAGCAAACGACATCGGATTTCTACAAAAGACCACTCATTGGAAATCTCTCTGAGTGTAGTTTCTACATATGATTTTCATTTTTCAAAATAAGCATCCAGTTGATACAGTTTTTCAAAATACTATACTGAGGTACCAAAATTGGACAGAACTCTTTGCCCAACTTGCAACTCAATTTTCTTTCTCATTTCTTAATTTAATTTGGTGAAACCAGTGCCTATTCCGTATGTAATTAAGTCTAATTTCCAATGAAACAAGAATCATTCAAAACGGAGTTCAATTGAGAATACAAGACCTGAAACACTGAACCTATACCCAGTTTAATTCCAGAAATTTGACCTAACTTTGAACACTCATAACTTGAGCTACACAACTCCATATTCAACCAAACCAGTGCCAAAACGACCGGCGTTAAGTCTAATTTCAAAAACAATCAGACACATAATTTTTGGAGTAACAGAACATTCCCAGTTCAAGAAAACCGAACCTGTGTCCAGAATTGCTAAATAGTGAGTTCATGACCAATTTGCAGTTTTTGCGACTCGAAATTTACTAGACGAATGTAATTCTAACAATCATATCATTCACACAGTCAACACAACATAATATAAAAACCCTAAGCGAGTAAAACTCACCAATCGTGATGAAAATCACGAAACCAACCGAAACTTTTCCGAAGCTCACGATCCCAAACTTCACGAACTCAAACCGAACCGTTCCAAACACTTCCACCACTCCCAAACCGAAAAATCAGCACCTCAACTCTCCCACCTACTGAACAAATCGATTCCAAACAGAAATGTTGACCCAATCAAAGCTCCCAAATCAGTTATTGAACTTCATAAAACCTCAAGAAAGCATCAAATGTGTTCAAACTCTATTTGAGATGCTTGAAAGCTTCAAAATCCATCAATGGTGATTTGAGAAAGATGGAGAAATAGGGTATGAAATTAGTATCAAAGGATAGATCTTGAGAAATGGAGAAGAATGGTTACTAAATTACTTACATACAATAGGAGATGAGGATGATCTAGGTCCTTCTTCCTCTTTCTTCTTCTTCTCTTTCTCTCGGCCTCACTCTTTCTCTCTCTACCCTCTCTCTCGTTGCTTTCCTCTCTCTCTCTCTCTCTTTCTATTTTTCTTTCCTTCAAAACTGAATGGGTTTGTTTGTGTGTATGTTTCACCTTGTGTCTTGAGTTTAACAAATGTGTCTCTAATGTATAAAGGGTCAGCTGAGGTAATAATGGGTTATAGGTGAGTGTTGGTCAATTTGGTCCTCTAACTCTCCTTATTTCACTAATATACCCAAAACTCTCCTTTTGTCTCATTATTACCTTTCTAAGACAACTCCCACTTAACTCTCAACTCCCAAACACATAATCGATCATTAGTTTATTTATTGTGACTATGAGCTGCAAATTTAAATGACGAGGAAAGGACAAAAATACCCTTTTCTCTCATTCTCGCTTAAACCAATTTCTAACCAAAACTATTACACACAATCATATAATTCCATCAATTATGCATTTAAATTATATATTCTAGCAATTATAAATTGCTTTCGCGACAACCTCATATCTGTGACTTGATTTATTACCTACTCGAGAATAAATCACTCGTTAATTTCTTAATTCGAAATTAACGAAATTAGGGATGTTACAATGATTCAGTAGAAAATAAAAAATAAAATAATATACTACCAAATTCCATTAAATTAAGGACACGTAAATATAGTACAACATGAGGGCGCCCTTTGTGAGCAGTCCTGGGAACGACATTTCTCAGGGACGACATGTCGTATTCGCCGTGTATTATTATACAAGTAGAGATCACAGTGGTAGTAGAATATACAATTCTTATCCATTGCTATCACCAACACATGTATGCGGCCTTCTTTCTCCATCCAAGTGACCTACTGTCATGCAATGCAACTATCTCCATTTAACTATGAAGCAGCAACACAGACACAATAATGACACATAGACATCAATTTTAATTTGAAAAATGCAAGTAATTGAAGTGTGTGTTGGACACCGGACATGTATTCAACCTGAAGTGCTGGTGCTACAGAGTCATTTATAGAGTGATGCTTTGTTAAACAACCAATGCTAAATATTGGCACGAAAATTGAAAACTTCTATTTAATTGAAAAATTGCCACCGCGTCTACATTTAGCATCGGGTGTACAACCATGAACCAACCAATGCTAAATGGTGTTTTTTAATGTCAAATTTGCACTAGTGTAGAGACCTTCTCAAGAAATATAAAATAAATGGGGCTAAAGCCATGGCAACTCCTATGCATCCTTCCATGCAAATTGAGAAGGATGAAGAGGGAATAGCAATATCCGAGAAAGAATATAGAGGTATGATAGGATAACTATTGTACCTAATTGCTAGTAGACCAGATATTGTATTTTCAGTTGGCCTATGTGCTAGATTTCAAGTTTCTCCAAAAGAATCTCATCTTACTGCCGTGAAAAGAATTTTCAAATACTTGTGTGGAACTACAAGCATTGGCTTGTGGTGCAAGAAAAATACTCATTTTGACCTAATTGCATACTGTGATGCTGATTATGCAGGTGATAAACTTGATAGAAAGAGTACTAGTGGTGCATATGTCAAATATTGAGAGAATGTTTAATCTCTTGGTATTATAGAAAGAAAAATACAACTGCCCTTTCAACAACTGAAGCAAAATATGTATATGCTACTGGATGTTGCTCTCAAGTGCTTTGGATCAAAAATCAATTAGAGGACTTCTCAAAAAGGTACCCCTGTACCCCCATTATGTGTGATAATACTAGTGCTATTAACTTCATCCATCATTCAAGATCAAAGCATATTGATATTAAACACCATTTTATTCGTGATCATGTTCAGAAAAAGGATTTGGAATTAATTTTCATTGATACCAAGCATCAATTAGCTGATATTTTTACGAAGCCTTTATTAGAAGGAAGTTTTAATTTTATTAAAAAGACTTTACATATTGTAGAATGTCCTTGAAGTAGGTTAAAATGTCAAAATCCCAACCTTCTCAAGCAATGAGAAGGTTGGCTATAGGAAAAGGTCATGAGAAGGTAGGAACACTTAAGGAAACCAAGGAAACATGTGTTACCATCTTAGGAAATAGAAACTGTCACACACTCTAAACTGACTCAAACTGTCCCATCAATCAATTCCTAACGGCTAGTCACTATTCTCCTCAAATACATCAAACCTCCATTTCCCACAACCACTCCATCTTCTTCACCTTCTCTCTTCGCCTAAGAACCGTTTTTGCTTCTCCAAAAATAATGAGAACAAAAGGACCCAATGTGAAGAAATAATCTAACCCTAAACCCAACAGTGATCGTTTCGCTCCAACCTTCTGTTACTTCATCCATGGAACCACCTCACTCAGAAACCAAAACTGCAAAATCAAAATCATTCTCCACTCATTCAAGAAGATCATCGAGGATTATGGCAAGTAGAAGCAAGCCCATTGTTGGGCCTGGTCTTGAGGTTGTTCGTCGTAAGTGTGATGGCTTTGGGGAGTCTCATAATTGGATAAAACAAAGCATCTTTTGGGAGCTACCTTACTGGAAAACCAACTTAATAAGACATAATCTTGGTGTGATGCATATTGAGAAAAATGTGTTTGATAATGACTTTAATATAGTGATGGACATCAAAGATAAGACTAAAGATAATGTTAAGGCAATAATGGATTTGAAGGAGTATTGTCAACGAAGGGAACTAGAATTACATGTATAACCTAATGAAAAAGTTTTGAAGCCTAAAGCAAAATATGTATTGTCTAGTGACCAAAGGGTGTGTGTAAATGGGTTGGCGAGTTGAAAATGCCTGATGGATATGCCTCAAATTTGCATAAATGTGTAAACATAAAAGAGGGTAAGCTACTTGGAATGAAAAGTCACGATTGACATGTATTTACGGAGAAATTGTTACCAATTTCTTTTAGTGCACTTCCACATTATATGTGGAATCCTATAGCCGAGTTGAGTAAATTTTTCAAGGATCTGTGTTCAACAATATTGGGAGTGGATGATTTGTTGTTGATGGAACAAAACATTGTCATTACAACATGTAAATTGGAAATGATATTTCCACCAGGATTCTTTAATTCCATGGAGCATATATTTGTTCATCTGCCTTACGAAGCAAGGGTTGGGGGTCTTATTCAATATCGTTGGATGTATCCATTTGAGATGTAATTATTATTCTATGAGTAATTAGTAGCTAACATTATGATATTATTTTAGGTACTTGAACAAGTTGAAACAAATGGTTAAAAATCGAAACTATGTGGAAAGGTCGTTTGTAAGGCATATCTATGTCAAGAGACTTCTCATTTTTGTTCATATTATTTTGAGTCACATGTTAAATCATTGAGAAATAGAGTAGGTCAAAATGATGATGGAGGTCAAGTTGAGGTAGTTCAATAAACTTTGTCAATTTTCAATCAATCTGGTCACTCAGCTGAAACCATCAAGAGTCGATATTTGAGTGATAGGGAATTAACGGCTGCTCATTTACATATCATACTAAACATACCTAGAGTAAGTACACAAAATTGTACTTGATTTGTTAATTTTACATTGATCATAATATTTACAACAACACTATATATTATATTTGTTAGATACTTTGTGCAACATTTGGAAGCATCGAATCCAAACATGCGTCAAACAGATGCCAACATTAGGATCACGTCTGAATTTTCAAGTTGGTTTCAACATAAGTAAGTGTCTTACAATAGCAATTATGAATCCGATGTAATCCTATAGTTGTTGAATATAACGAGTTTATATGTTGTTGATAGGTACATGATTCAAATAACTTAGTACAAAATCAACATTTGCACCACTTAGCATAGAGTCCTAAAAGGAAGATCTATACTTGGCCTATTCATTTTGTCAATGGTTTTAAGTTTCATACAGAGAAATGGAGTGTCGGTAAGAAAACCGACAATTTCATATGATTGGATATATTGTCGGTAAGAAATGGTTTAAAATGGTTTTAAGTTTCATATAGTTGTGGAGTTTGTGTCAAGGGTGGTGATGAAGAAGTTGATGAGAATTATTATTTTGGTACTTTTAAGGAAATTATGCAAGTTTCATACCATGGAGGACAAACTGAAGAATTAGTTTTATTTAACTGTGAATGGTATGATGTTGTTGTCAATCGTGGTGTGAAGGTTCATCCCCAATATGGCATTGTGGAGGTTCATCATCGAAGATATATAAAATATGATCCTTTCATATTTGCAACAAATGCATTTCAGGTGTATTATGTACCACACCCATATAAAATACAATAAAAGGTTGATTGGCGGGTTGTCATCGAAACCAAACCAAGAGGTACCATCGATGATAGATATACATTAGAGGTTCTGTATCAATATTCAACAGCAACTAATGTGAGTTTTGTAATAAATAAAGAGCTACTTGGTGACTTGAGAGATGAGGGGAAATATGAGGAAGTAGAAATGAATGTTCAAGATGTAGAAGAAAAAGAAGAAAAGGATAATAATGAGGATGAGGATGCAGATGAGGAAGAGAAAGAGGGTGGGGAATAGAGGGAGGAAGAGGGTAGTGATGATGAAGATGAAAATGATGATTATTATCTTGGAGATGGTTGATAACCTACTCTATTTTATATAGAGTTATTCATATGTCTAACCTAAGAAATGGCTCTCTTTCAAGCAAAGATATAGCCGTAATATAGTAATATACGTAATATGTTAATACTTGAGTGTTTGATATGGTTAAAGTTGTTATTTGGCCATTTTGGATATATTGTGGTATGTTTGATGAGTTTGTTTAGTGCAGCCTTACAAGATGCTCCTGCACTAGTTTTTCACAATGCACCTGCACTGGATTAACACAATGCACCTGCACTAGAATTCACTTACATAGAAATGCTTGGACCATCCACTTTCACCACCACTTGCTTTGATGACCTCATGCTTAGTCATAAAGGCAAGTGCAATTTTCACATTTCGGCGCCCACAATATAAACATAGCTTTGAAAACTCACTCACTTAGGGACACTTGCCCATCTCTCATTGGACCTCCCTCTACACTTGAGTGTGTGCTTCAACTTGTTATGAGACAACTTCTGAATTTAACCATGTTTACACCTCAAGTTTACTTCATCTCCAAGGAAGGTTTTACCTTTATGAAGACTATATAAAGACCTCCATCCTTCACTTGGAAATATATCACAATCCATAAGTTAGATTCAAATTTCACTAGACATAGTTAGTTTCTATTTTGTAAGAAGGAAATGAAGGAATTGACACATCGTCCTTTACTTTAATTTGTAGTATTTACTAAGTGCAGAGTAGTTGATGCACCTCCATTGCTAGGAGAATTCATGCAAAGGACTTCAACTTGTGTAACTTCTATCTTGTTGTTTCTCTTTTATGATTTCAAATACATAAACATGATCTATTCAGTCTATATATACCTTGCAATGTCTATCATGAGTTAAATCTCTCTTAGTTGGAATGTTCTAACCTTTTAATGATCTTTTAAGTAAGTTTAGTGTATGTATGTGATGTGTGCACTTTAGTTCTTGCTTGATAATTCTTTCAACACTTATTTTGAGATTGATCATTTAGAATAAGTAGATTTGTAAAAGCAGACATGGTTTACAATTAAGAACTCAAGAACTAATATGGGTGAGTGTTTTAAATAAAGGAAACTTTGTTAAAACCATACTAAGTGCTAGACATAGGATAGTATAGTCCATAGGGTGACACTGTGGGTACTTTAAAAAGACAAGAGTGAACTTTTTAGCATCTTAGACATAAGAACTTGTAATGAAACTCTGAAGACAGTGACTGAAAGACACATTGCAATTGCAACAGCATTCAGTGCACCTGAATCACATACTGCACTGAACACTTGAAAGTGATTTACTTGGGGAAGACATTCCAACCATCATTTCTCTACTACATCACCACTACTTGCATCATACTTTATTTACAAAGTTGTGACATACACCACTTCCCAATATAATTTTTATTTGGCTACCCCACACTAATTACTTTGTATTGAAACTTTAAAGAGTTAATACAATCCCTGTGGGTTCGATCTTTTATACTACTTGTTGGTGACTGTGTATACTCACACCTTTTTCACACACCAATGGTATATGTTGTTATTTAGGTTGTAGGATTACTTATGCATTCTTCTTTGAAGCAATGGACCTTGTGTTAAATTTTGGTCAATAGTTAATACTATACGTAATATGTCAGGTTGGTTTCTCTGTTGGTTTCTTAGTCTCAATCAATGAAAAAAAAGTAGTCTATCTTTTGTTTTTCTCTATTCTCTGTTGGTTTCTTAGTTTCCAGTAGTTCAATCATTATCTCCTCATCCATTTCTTCTAAGTGAAAATTGAATTGCATCACATGGTAAAAGTGGGTTGTACATTAATCCACTCTTCAATTCCAAAGGGGTCTTGCGTGAGTGGAGTTATATGTTGTGTTCTTAATATATCTTGCGTGAGTGGAAAAATCAGTTGTTTTATCGGCCGCTAATTAATCAATAGTTATGGGTATTATTGGCAAATCAATAGTTAATGATGCACTTGACTTTGAAAACGACAAGTAAAATGAAACAAAATTATTGTCAAAAAACGACATGTATTGTGAAACGGATGAAGTAATTTTCTTTTGAAAACTTGCCACAACTAGTTTAACATTGAATGTCACACATAACAAGTTAGTTTTGAGGCATGCGCCAAATGACCTGATACGTTTCTATTTCGTTCTACTCAAAATAATTGATGTTAATTATTGGTGAAGCCTATTCAGATCCAAGAGGTATACTTTAAATTTTGTCCAAATTACTTTATAATTATAACACGTCACCTTTTAATGGTGATGTGTGTGGTTATGAGGCATATTAACGTGAGAATGACATGTAAGTTTTCTCTTTTAGATTCTTCACATTTATATAAATATAGATATAAATATTTAACACCATTGTCAAAAATTTATTTACATATATATATATATATATATATATATATATATATATATATATATATATCAAATACTCCTACTATATATGAAGCATAGTTAAAATAAATAGTAATCATTGATTTCATCAAATGAGATCGTACTAATGCTAAATAATGAATTGAAAAAATTTCAATATATATCTACCCAATAGGATAGAAAAAAATGGTCAAACTACATCTTCCAAATGCAAGTGGATATTATGTATTATTGAATTACCTGCTTCCACTACCTCCCTGTTAATTGAATTGAAAATTTTAACGACATGAGAATGACGACTCATGGATTTGAACCCATGTGTGAGCAATGGTAGTGTGTATGCATGGTGTTTATTTGTTATTTCGTCTAAATTAACAAAAAAAAGTCACTTGCTTCCACTTGTACCATTGGTACCATTTTTGTTTAAATGTGAACTTCCAATGATGGATTTTATGGCATCAACTAGAATTGCTTTGAAATTTGGGTCTGAAGTGATAGTAGTTGTTGTTGCATTTGGTTCCATTCCTTGCCCAAAAGTATTTGAAGATGACATAAAATTTTGAGCCAAAAGGGGTGGAAGGAGACTAGGTTGTCCTTGTGGTTGTGAAGAACTTGTCGCATTTTCAGTGAGATCCAATGTGATTGTTGGAAATGGAGTGAAAAGCGAGAGTGTTACCATGTTACGTGAACAAGGGAGTGCTACACCTTCTAATATAGTTGGATTTATTAAGCCATCCGCACTTGGCATTGATCACGAAAGAAGCATTGTTGTCGCCGCAGATGTGCTTGATGCCATTGCCTTAGCTGGCTTGATGGGAGGGCATGATTATGTTGTCCTTCATATGTTGTCACTAATATACTTCTATCTTCAACACACCTTTGTACCTTTTTTTTTGTGACAAACATATATTAATAAAGCTGGAAAGGGTATATCAACCCTAACAAATATATCAATACACATGTGGGACTTCATGTTATAGATAAAACTCATAGCTTAAATTTTTATTACCCTTTAAGCCAACCAACACTATACATAATAGTAAATGATTAAAATTTATAGATATAATCTATATTACAGTAACTTCAACCGAGCAATTAATTTTAAAAATATTTATTAACTAGTAGGATGTCATTATATTATATATATATATATATATATATATATATATATATATATATATATATATATATATATATATATATATATATATAGACACACAACACACATGGGGTTACAATTACTTTACTTAGTAACTTAATCTAGATATCGACTTTCACCAAACTAGTTGTTGAATATCGTCATATCTCATTAATGATCATTCACACAATATAATATATCTCATTATTGTCGACATTTACTTATCTTTTCAAAAAACAAATTATTTGTTCAAATTCAAGAATTTGATTAAATATTAAATAACTTTGACATTTTATGATATGTTGAAGATTTTATCTACTCAATAAGAACTTCTTATTCGACGGTTTAGACTGTAAAACTCATTATTTGTATTGAGTTATTAGGCAAAGTAAATTATTGGAGACTTGGTGTTGAACAAAAGAGTACATTAGAACAAATTTAAATTATTTTTCAACGAAAGTAGTTTAGAGTTGACTAATTTCTAGTTATGCTTATGTAAACAGAAAAATTTTGTTGATAAGAGTACAAAGAGTACTCTAACCGATATGCATCAATATAAGAGTAGTGCTAAGAGAAACATGATTTCCTATTTTTTATATGAAGTTAAAAAACGACCTTAGTAACCTTGATCCTATCCAAAATATATGATAGATTGTGGAAACTTAATTGAGTCTTTTTTTTAGATCAAAAGGGGCTAAAAACCCCCAAAGAGAAATTGTTGATATATTGCTTGTCAAACGTCGACAAAACAACTAACTTTATCTTTTAATAAAGGCCCTTTTATTTCAACTTAATCATTTGATATTTTTGCATTTTGTATTATATATTGATGATTATTCCCATTTTACTTAGATATACTTGACGAAAAAACATTATGAGCTTCCTCAAACTTACATTAACTTTCCCAAGATAATTCAAATAAAACTTTACTAAGCCATTAAAGTTTTTTTCAAGAAAGTGCCATGGGATATCAATATTTGAAACTCTTATTTTCTTGGTGAGAAGAGTATGTTGTTTAAATTCCCTTGTCCATATACTTCTCAGCAAAAGGCTTACGCATTTAAAGTGTTTGGTTGTGCTTGTTTTGTTCCTGTCCAACCCCATGAATATTCTGAACTTGTGTCATGTGCATGTCTTTGTTGTTTTCTTGGTTATGGCACTTAACACAAAGGTTTGTGTTGTTAGGATCCAATATCCTAGTTTATCCTCCTTTTTCATCACATTATCTTCTGGGAACATATAATTTTCTCTTCCCTGTTCAAGGTATGTCAACCCTCTTCACTTCTACTCTCTTTACTAACCCTATGTCAACTACTTTCATAATGACACAAGATTAAGTTATTCCAGTGATCTTCTAGTTCCTTTTGATGTTTCATTCACCTACTTACCTTTTTGATTACCTAAATTTTTTACCATGTTTCACCTTCATGAACCATAGTCCTATAATAAAGCCTCTACAGTCATTAGGAACAATCTATGCAGGATGAATTACATAATTTAAATTTTGTAACACTAATAGTTAGTTAGATGCCTCTTCCGATGCTCATGATTATGCATTGTTTACTCGAAAGATAGAAACAATGCATAATCATGAGCATCGGAAGTTAATTGGTTAGATATTCCCCTCAATGATGTCACTTTTTATTGTAGGTTACCTGGTTCACTACTCAGTTTTGTCTTCATTAACAATATATTTTGGTTTTATCATCTTGCTAATTTGAAGATACCTCAATCTTCCTCCACTGGTATTTATTATGAAAATCGTAGTGTCAATTAGATTTTTGACAATGATGTCTTTGCATGAGCACACCAATCATATTGAGATTGATTGCCATTTCAGTTGTCCTCATCTTCTTAATTTGGGGTGTTCTCAATCTTTCCGCCATTGGCACTACTCTTACCACTGTTGATTTTTTTTTTTTTACGAAACTTCATTCTCCTCGCGACTTCCACATTTTAGAGTCCAAACTTAAGTTTTTACAACTCTAATCACTTGAGTTTAATGGAGTGTTATGATATAGTTCAATCATTATTATATTGGTAAAGTAATTATATTATGGGGTATTGTAATTATATTAATTAAGAATGGATAGTCTTTATTTGTAATTGTTAATATCTATGTGTAACTGATTTTCTTTAACTTATACTCAAAGTATAAATAAAAACACTTATGTTCTTTACAAAGTATACACACTACTCCTACATAAACAAAAATTTTCAACAAGGGTCTAAGCTTAATTGATATAGGTTTAGGTCCTTAAAGAAAAAAGTGAGGGAACAATTGGTGAAATGATGGAGTTTCTGTTTCCCCATCGTCTCTCAAACTAAAATGGAATGCTTGGCATAACAATTTCTCAGTTAAAATTGTGTATGTTTCCACACTAACAAGACACCAACTATGCGTTCAGCTAGAAGCAAAGGACTTTATTAAAAGAAGTACAAGGGACACTCCAACCCAAACATAATAGATGGTACAAGGGGGCTCATTAACCTCTCTAGGTCAAAACTTATTGGAAAAAAGACCCAATGAGAAAAAAGAATACCCCTGTCAAGTTGACAGAGTACAACAACTATCTTAACACCTCTTTCAAAGCATATGACTACAAGTAAGAGGGGATGAACGCCAACGGTCAAAGGACACAGACAGAATCATCCCCGCTCTCTCATTAAATCATTGCAACGAGATCCCCACAACCCGATTAAATAGGGACAAACCGTCCACAACTATGCCTTTATATAACACATCATTCCTGGCTTCCCAGATGTCTCAAGTTACAGATAACCAGATGAGATACCTTGACTTCCGCATCTTCTTGCCTATTAAAGTATTCTCTAAGCTTAATTGATATAGGTAGGCCCTTAAAAAGAAAAGATGAGGGAATAATTGGTGAAAGCATGGAGTTTTGTTTCTCCATCTTCTCTTTCAAACTAAAATAGAATGTTTGGCATGACACTTTCTCAATTAAAATTTTGCTTCTATATTATCACACGTTAATATTATTTTCATATAGTAAAATCAAAAATGTGCGTATATGATCAATCTTATGGCTAAACTACAAGGAAATTTCTTCAAGTATGGGAGAAAACTTTCATGTAGTTAAGACATAATCTCTATAAGTTTATCAAATTATGTAGTGACTTCTTAAGAGATTCTTTTTACATGTAGGAAGGATAAAATTTGAACTAATGTTAATAAATTTAGTGGGTTGTAATGTCCTAACCTAAAAGAAGAGTAAACTGCAATATATATATATATATATATATATATATATATATATATATATATATATATATATATATATATCATAAAAGGCAGAGAGACTATACATACTTGCTTTCGAACTGGACAACCAGTTCCCATTGTGCAACGATAATAGGCTCTTGGACATGGACTCCCTTTTGCCATCTTTTGTCCATACTTTCGCCATTGACATCCATCAGGAACCTGTGATACATGAATTGATCAAAAATTAAAATTAATCAAGCATCATTATAATCATTTACAACACCATGCATTTTTCAATGGCATATATTTATTAATATTTATGTCACAAAATATTAGGGGTATATACTCCAACACTAAACAACAATTTAAGAGAGGGAACGATCCAAATATATATCCAAAAATTTATATAATAGTAAAAGATTCAGGGGTCAACGGACCACTCATAGAACACTCATTATTAATGGTGATTTTTCTTTAGCAAGTTACCATCACCAAGACACAATCAAATGAATAAATAAATAAAGAGTACCAAATTTGAAAGTGAATCAAAATATTTAAAAATTATTTTAAACGATTCAACCTTCAATTAGTGATTTAAATCGGTTCCACCACAATCCAACCATGTTCAAGATAACTCAATAGACTTTAGTTCAAAAAGTTGAACCAAAGTCTGAATAGTCCCTGGCTTAACTAGTTAAACCAAAGTTTGAATAGTCCCATTAGAACTCACCAACTAGTATAGCTTAGTCCATCCTATAATGGAAATATCATCTAGACTACATTAAAAATGTAAACCCTCAACTTCATCCTTGAACTTGCACTCCTTTATTACTTCGTCCCTTAAATAAGTAAATAAAAAGAATAACCAATTTTCAACGTTTTAATTATAACTAGCCCTTAATGTTGTGTCACATTTTAATTTCTCTTTAAGTTCTTATAGGACTCATGAAACAAAACATCAAACTAATTCTAAAACATTAGATATTACTTATTATTTTTATTTAGTTGAGGACGAAGTAGAAAAGAGATGCCAGATTGTGAGACTAAATTGATTGTTTACTCGTAAGAATACTTTAAGTTCGCACTAACCATTATAGATTCTGATCTTGTTCGAACTGATACGCGAGCTTTCTTGATCATTGATTCAGATGCTTGGTCATCAACCTCTTTGAGAGCACTCAATTGAGTGACTTGGTTTGAAAGCCAACCTGTAAATTCTTTTTGAGCTGCTATCTCATGATCCCTACCTAACTTATTTCTATTGGTGAAATTCTTCTTCATCCTGCACTTCAAGTCAACCATGCTTTGGAAATCTCGTTCTTTTTCATTTAAAGATTGTTGCATAGGCTCATCATCATTTTCACCAAAACCAATGTCCAAGAATGACCTTGGAATGATATCATCTTTCTTTTCATCCTTCATTAATGTATCATTCTACAAAAACCAAATACATTTATATGATAGTAACTTGAACATATTCATGAGATTATTTCTTTGATATATTTAGTAAGTACAAAATAAACGTTAATATTCTAAAATATTACTTCGTATTTTTGTTGTTTCTGTGCTAGCTTTGTATATTGCTCGTGTAGGACATTGTAATCATTGTTCATTCGATCAACCAGCTCTCTTAAACGTTGATTTTCAGCATTCATTTCGTCCAACTCAGCTAGCAAAGTTGCAAACTGTACCCAGAAAAGAAACAATGTATTCTGATACACAATGATACGATCTCAAACCCTATACTACAAAAAATTAAATTTGTGACACCAAATTTAGTGAGTAAAATATATCAAATTCCTCTCTAATCTTAGTCAATTTTTTTTTGAAAGCCAAACATAATGGTATATATATATAGCAGAGTACCGAGTACTCAAGCCATATACAAACGAGGAGAAAAAGTCGATGAAGAAACATACAAATCAAAACTACCTTCTAGATAATCGGTCAATAGGATCAACAAATCACTCATAAAATAATCAAGACGAAGATTTCTCCCTATCTTTAAACCAATGCCAGGATTTACTTTTTTATTTAATAGCTTATTTGATAGGGCAAAAGATGTTTTGATAGGGAAAAAGATTAGAAGATGATACTGATTTTTTTTAAAGTTTTGGTAACACATGTGTTTTAAGCAACTTGAAATATCGCTGTCTTATCGAGGTTTTCATTTTTCTTTTATAAAATATTACAATTTTCAAAGTTTTTATACGATCATAGCAAATTATTACAAATACAGCGTCCCCGTGCGAATGCATGGGAAAAGTACTAGTATCATACAAAAATCAGTACTCCTATTTCATGGAGATATAATACAAATGGTCTGCCTTTCATTTATAAAAGGTAGTTTCTCAACTTAGTCTTTGCCAATAGTCATTTCCACGAGTAAATAGTTTAATTAATATAAGATCTTTGAGAAATTTAGGACTTTATTCAAGAAAACTCTCCCATTTTCGACTTCCTAGATATCCCAAAGAATTATGCTAAACCATAATCAACTTCTTCCTATTCCGTGACAGCTTATAGTTTATATAAAACAATTTTACATTATTTTATATTTGATCATTAAAATAGCTTACTACCAACACTTAATTAAGCTGTTTATCCAATTAAACTTGGGTCGAAATTTTTTTTGTTTGATACAAACAAAAGCATATATACATGGATGGATACCATACCTCATTTGTCTTATTATTCGTGTCTTCCAATGCCTTGTTGCTTGGTGAAATCTTTGTAAGGAGATCCAAACTAGTCTACAAATAAACAACAACAAGAAGCCAAATAAGATTGTATTAATATTCTAAAAAAACAAATCTATTTAGAGAAAGGAAAACATAAGAAAATGAAAAATTATTGAATAATTTGTGCTTTGCCTACATCTACAAGCTCCATTTGGTTCACCCTTTGGTGATGAGCTGGACTTGTCTTCTTCTCAGGAAAGAAATCCATCTCATCCACAATTATTCTTTTCCCATTAAATGACAAGAATGGAGGAGAATGTGGAACTCCAGCAGCACTAGAGTTCATGGCACCATTGGTCTCTTCCATGGTATAATAAGTTAAAAAAGCTTTTGATTGTAGAAGCACTTTTTATGTTGGCTTTTAGGTGTTTTATAGGGAACAAAAGAAAGTGGTTGGATGAGTATCAAAGATGAGTCCCCTAACTAGTTCGTGCCCACAAATTTGTTGAAGTCAGAGATTGGGAGATGCAATGGACTCGGCAACAAAAAAGGTTTGGACTAAGACAACATATAATTATGTGATGTGAAGAGAAGGGAATTTTAATTAATTAATTAATTAATATTGATAAAGAAAACACTTGGCTACTGAGGTAAGATGGTGCGTAATAGTGTCCATGTGGCACATTCTTATAGAACTTTCAACGAGGAGAAAATTGTTAGATTAATGACAGGTGTTTAAGAGTTAATTCAGTCTTTAACTAGAATACTAGTAATAATCAAGGACTTTGACATAATTCTTTCTTCGATTTCGAATTATAAGAAAAAAAAATGTTTAGTGATCCAAAATAAAAATATGAATTATTTATATCATATTTAATGCTATTATTTTAAATTTTGTTTCAATTAATTTGTATTTATTTTCTAATAATTATTTTATTTCTCATGAATCAAGTCTTCATGATGCGCAATTTGGAAAGAACAATTATATTTTTGATTATATTGAGAAAATTAAATGAGACTAACTACATTTCTAACAAATGTGAACCACTTTTTTTTATTCTTATATATGAAATTTTTGATTGCGGTAGCATAGGTTTGTAACAACTACACATCACCTTATTTGAAGGGATTATTCTCATAACATTTAAACAATTTTATTTTGAGAGAGACTACCACATTTTGAGTTTGATAATGCCTCGAAAAAAACACCTTTGATGGAAGATATTTGTGAGAAAAAAAATCTTAAGAAAACTATTTACATTATACAAACAATTAAAAAGGCTACTTTTTCTTACAAGAAATAAAGCAACTTTTACAATTACTCTGTTCAACCATATCGCAAATTTTTCACTAACTAGCAATTGATATTTAGGCTTCGCTCTGCCACAACATGGCCGGAAATCAAAGTTGTGGGTGGCTCCTTTCTCCTTCGGTTGGGAATAGCGCGCGGAGGAATCCTCTCTATGTGGGATGCATCAAAAGGCACGCTCCTCTTCCATTTTTCCGGTGGCGGCTTCCTGGGGGTTTGCTTAGAGTGGGGAGTTGAGCGTAAGGTTACTTTCGTGGTCAATATCTATGGAAAATGTAACATCGAAAAGGAGAGAAAGATGTGGGGAGATCTAGTGATGTCTAGAAGGGGGTTTCGACATGGGCTCTAGTGTGTGCTAGGTGATTTCAATTCGGTCTGCCACTTAGCCGAAAGAAAGGGAATTGGCCTGGACAACAGCTCGGGAGCTCAGGCCGAGGCAATCGAGTTCCAGCATTTTATTTAGGACATGGACCTTTCAGACCTTCCTTTGTTGGGGTGCACTTGGTTTTAACCGACTGGACTGGCTATGAGTAGGCTTGATAGAATTATGGTGTTTGATAATTGGTTTGACACTTGGGACGAAGGTTCCCTATGGGCTCTTGATGGAGATGTCTCTGATCACTGCCCTTTGGTGCTTAGATACTCGGCAGGGGGATGGGGGCCTAAACCGTTCAGATTTAATAATCAATGGCTGCAACACAAGGGCCTCGGAGAGGTGGTGAGAAAATCTTGGGCTGAGCCACTTACTGGTGGGTGGGTGGATGGGGTTTATTTTGAAGGAGAAACTTAAGAATCTCAAAGGTACGCAAAAAATATGGAACAAGCAAAATTTTGGGAATGCAGACCAGAAGATTCAGTCCTTGGTGGAAAAAATTAAATCTCTTGATCTCAAAAGTGAGGAGATTGCCCTATCTCAAGAGGAGTTGAATCAAAGGAAGGACGAGTTTCTGCAGCTCAGACAACTTCTAAAGAGCAAGGATAACTTGACCTTCCAAAGATCCAGATCGAAGTGGTTAAAATAGGGGGATGTATACACTCTCTTTTTTCACTCTTGCATTAAGTATTGAGGGATAGGAATAGAATATCAGGCTTAAGGGTCGGAGACTCTTGGGCGGTTGGTGTGCAAGATATCAGAGCGAAAGTTGTTCGGTATTTTAGAGATCACTTTTCTGGCGAGGATTGGGATAGACCTTGCCTGGATGGGGTTACCTTCCCTATTCTCTCAAGTGTGGAAACCTCCTTTCTTTCTCGGCCTTTCTCTATGGACGAGATTGGTAGAGTCATTTCTGATTGTGAGGGAAATAAGATTTCGAGACCTAATGGGTTCAATTTTGCTTTCATTAAAGCATTCTAGGACCTGCAGCGTCGTGAGAATTGGTACCTTCTTTGAGGAGCTCTACTGTAATGCGAAGCTCCCAAGAACTTTATCACTTCTTATTTTGTTACTCTAACCCCAAAGGTGCAATGCCCCTTCTCCTTGGGAGATTACTGACCCATCTCTTTCTTTGGATGTTTGTATAAGATCACAGAAAAGGTGCTAACTGCTCGACTGGCTTCGGTTATGGACACCCTTATTTCTCCGGGTCAATTAGCCTTCATAAAAGGGAGAAACTTGGTGGATGTTGTGCTGGTTGTGAATGAGGTAGTTGATTTTGTTAAGAAGAACCATAAAAACTGTCTCATCTTTAAGGTGGACTTTGAAAAGGCATATGACTTCGTCAGCTAAAGCTTCCTTGACTATATGTTGTTGCATTTTGAATTCGACGACAGATGGAGAGCTTGGATCAGGGCGTGTGTTTTTAGTTGAAATCTCTCTGTCCTAGTCAATGGAAGCTCGACTGAGGAGATTAGTATAAAGAAGGGGTTGAAGCAGGGTGACCCACTTTCCTCTTTCCTATTCCTCTTAGTGGCTGAGGGTTTGAGTGGTGTGATGCGTCAGGCAGTGGCTTTGCACCTCTTTTCTAGAATCTCCTTGGGGGATCATGGGCCGACTATTTCGCACTTGCAATATGCGGATGATACTCTGTTGATTGGGGAGGCTAAAATTGATAACCTTTGGGAAATAAAATCAGTTCTTCGTTGCTTTGAGCTTGCCTCGGGGCTTCGTGTGAACTTTGCAAAAAGCAGGTTGTTTGGCGTTAATGTCCTGGACGATTTTATGGGGATGGGAGCTGGATTCCTCAATTATAAAAGGGGTGCTCTACCCTTTATGTACTTGGGCTCCCGGTTGGGGCTAATCCTCGTAGGGCTTCTACTTGGGAGCATATGCTTGAGGTGTTAAGGGGAAGATTACTAGGTTGACATCATAGGCACATTAGTTTGGGTGGCAGAATTGTCTTAGTTAATGTTGTCCAACGTAGTATCCCTATTTTCTACCTTTCTTTCATGAAGATGCTTGTGAAAGTCTGGAAGGAGGTTGTTAAGCTTCAAAGGAATTTCTGCCCGAAGAGGGGGTCTCAGGGTGGATAAGATCTCTTGGGTCAGGTGGTCAGATGTTTGTAAGTCAAAGAGTGGTGGTGGCTTAGGGGTTAGAGACTTACGGAACGTCAATGTGAACTTGTTAGGAAATGGAGGTGGAAGCTTCTCTCGGAAGGTAATGCCTTGTGGAAGCAGGTTATCCTTTCCAAATATGGCTGGAACATTGGGTCTTTATCCTACTTTCGCCGGCTGACTTTCCCGCCTTCAGCTTCAATTTGGTGGAAGGACTTGTGTCGTATAGGTTCTTGGGGGGATGTAGGAGGGGATTGGATCTCTAGTAATACCATCATACAGGTGGGGGATGGATCAAATGTTTTGTTTTGGCATGACGTTTGAGTGGGTGATATGTCTCGTAGGTGTAGGTTCTCGAGGCTCTTTTCAGTGTCTCTAGATCCAAATGCGCTAGTTGGCTCTTGTGGTTACTAGTCTAATGAGGGTTGGGTTTGGGGTATTCCATGGAGACGACCGTTGTTCGCTTGGGAGGATCTCCTCCTTCGGGAAATATTGTCGTCCTTGGATTCTATTACTCCGACTGAGGTGTCGGATAGATGGGTTTGGACTAAGCATTCCTCCGGGTTGTTCTCTGTTGTTATGGACGCAAAAAGAACGGAGTTTCAGGACTTGGCTCTTGGACCGATGTCTTTTAAATACTCTTGTAGTTGAGATTTTATAGAAATTTAAAATTGTAATAAGCCAAACATTTTTAGGCATGTTATTTCCCTTTCTTAGAAGCCTAATTGTGTAAGGCCTACTTTGGGCTTTAATTTGGGCTTCTAGTTGTCATGTTTTCTTTTAAGTGAGCCCACAACTTATTCTCTATAAATAGGTGTGGTTTTGCAAGTTGTAAAAACCTTTGATCATTTTATGATATTGTGAGTTTAGAGCGAGTTGCTCCTCTTAGTTCTTCTTAGAACCTCCCACTACAAAAAAAGCAGGTGATTAGCGAGGGACGTTGTGAGGGAATATTAGGTCCCTCGCAAACTCAGTAATTAGCGACAGACGTAGCGAGGGAAACAGGTTCCTCGCAAATTAGGTAATTAGCGACGGAAATAAGCTGGGTCCCTCGCTAATTCCCTCGCTAAATGCAAGGCGCCAATTTCAAATTGCGCTGCACACACTTCAAGCGATTAGCGGACGGAATTTCGGGTCCTCGCTAATTTCTTACCTTGATGAAAGACACTTTGCGATGCGCTCGGACAATTGACAGTACACTTTCTGATTAGCGGCGGAATTAATTAGCTGGGTCCTCGCTAATTCCTCGCAAACTGTCATATTTTTTTAATATTAATCCAAACCACCTCTTCTTTCTCTCTCATTTACACTCTTTTTCTCTCTCTTCTCTCTCTTCTTCTCTTCCACTCTCTTCTTTTCTTCTCTTCCACCACCACACCACCACCACCAACCACCACTCTCTTCTTCTCTTTTCACTCCACTCTCTCTTATCCACTCTCTCTTCTTCTCTTTTATTCACCACCACCACCACTCTCTTTTATTCTCTTCCACCACCACCACCACCACCACCACTCTCTTTTCTTCTCTTCCACCACCACCACCACACTCTCTTTTATTCTCTTCCACCACCACCACCACCACCACCACTCTCTTGTCTTCTCTTCCACCACCACCACCACCACCACACAACCACCACCACCACCACCTCTACGACACCACCACCACCACCACCACCACACAACCACCACACCACCACCACTCTCACTCCTCTCTCTCTCTCTCTCTCTCTTTTTGAAAATTTTGGTTATAATAATAATAATAATAATAATAATAATAATAACAACAACAACAATAATAACAACAATAATACTACTAATAATAATAATAACACTAATACTAATACTAATACTAATAATAATAATACTAATAATAATAATAACAGTAATACTAATACTAATAATAATACTAATAATAATAATAACAGTAATACTAATACTAATAATAATAATAATAATACTAATAATAATAATAATAATAATAATAAACTCAGATTGAGAAGCGTGCCAGTCAGACTCGGGAAGTGTGCTGTCAGCATTAGCGGCGGAATTAGCGAGGGACCGTCCTCACTAATTAGCGATCGACACAATTTCCTCGCTAATCGCATTAGCGAGGAGGAATTAGCGGCCGGCGGTCCTCGCTAATTCCTCGCTAATGGCAATTAGCGAGGGAATTGGTCATGTTAGCGACTGAATATTCCCTCGCTAATCACCTGTTTTTTTGTAGTGTCCATGGATCTTATCAAGGCTTGATTGTGCTTGTGGCGGTCCAACAATGGAATTTATCATTCATCCTTGAATGTGGCATTCATTCACTTTCTTGAACCATTTCTTTCCATTCCACATTTTGTAAGTTTTTCCCCTTTCTAGTTTCTTTGTGTTTGGAAAAATTATGATTTATGGAAGGATCCTTGGCTTTTTTAGTGAACTTACGTGTCTCGTTCACATCATCTGTCTTGTAACGCCCCGAAATAATTTAATTAATTATTTAATTAAGTTATTAGAGGTTTACAATAATTATTTAAATAAATTAATTGATCTAGGAGTTTATTTTATTTCAGGTGGTGTTTAAACACAATTAGGGGGTGCAAATAGGGCCCATTGGTGTAAAGTGGCCTAAACCCAATTAGTAAAACCCTTGGGTCTTAGGAGAAACCCTCATTAGAAACAAAAATTCAAAAAATTAGAAAGGTGAGAAGAGTGAGAGAGAGCGCGACGGCTAGGGAGAGAAGAGAGGAAGAAGTTGCGTGAACCAATGAGAAAGAAGGAAAAGCTTGGAGTGTTGGTGATTTGGAGGGACTTTCTTGAGAGCTTGGGTGTAACCTTCTTCAATTAACAAGGTAAGGGGGCTCTCTTTCATGGCTAATAGCTTATAGAACTTGAAACCATAGGATTTAGGTGTTAGGAGAGTTAGTTGAGTTAATCTATGTTATGTTGATTGATTTGGTAATAATGGAACGAATATATGATTGAGTTGAATTCTATGTGAAGATTGAATTGACAAATCTATTATAAATGGTGTTATTGTGTTAATGGTATGGATTCTAATGAAAAACAATAGGAAGAATTAGGATGAGGGCTAGGTGTTTGGTGATATGCTTGAATGAATTTTTGATGGTGTTGTTGTTACATGTGATGTGTTCTTGATTGGGTGTTGAAAGTATTGGTAATTGTTAATTATATCAAAGTGATTTGTAGTCAATTTAATATAGTAAAATAGGGGAATTGATGGTGGGTGATAGGTGTTGGATTGGTTGCTTGAACGAAAAATAATTTCATGGCGTTTGGGAGAGTTTTTGGGATCGGGTTGTGTATGAACAGTGTTAGGGGCGCCAAGTTTGCAGGAAATTGGCGCCTGTGTGTGCAAGTATGGCTGGAAAAGAATTCTGGGTGGAGGCGTGTTGCGCAAGGGCGCCATTTTGGCAGCCCCAATGCGCCTGGTGTGTGCAGGTGTGTTGCGCAGGGGCGCCTATTTGGCTGCCCCAAATGCGCTAGTGCGTGTTGTGTGTGTTGCGCAGGGGCGCCATCTTGGCTGCCCCAGTGCGCTAGTGTGCTGGTAAATGGGCGCCAACTTTGGCAGCCCAAGGCGCAACTTGGCGCTTAGGTGTAGGTGATGGGCGCCAACTTTGGCAGCCCAAGGTGCAATTCCATGCGCCTGTGCCTAGGTGTGGGATTCAGTCCCTAGTGCATTTTTAGCCTTAGGTGTTAAATTGGTCCTTAGGTATTAAATTGATCCCTTAGGTGTTATATTGGTCCTTAGGTGTTAAATTGATCCCCTAGGTGTTAAATTGGTCCTTAGGTGTTAAATTGGTCCCTAGGTGGTGTTTTAATTCCTAGGTGTGACTTTAGTCCTTTGGGTGACTTTAGTCCTTGGTGTGGCTTAGTCCTTTGGGGTGCAGTTAGTCCTTTGGCGTGCAACTAGTCCTTGGGTTCCTTTAATCCTTTTGGGTGTGGTTGTAGTCCTTATAGGGCTATTTTCTATGGTGATGCATGCTGATGGTGAGTATATTTTGGGTGATTGAGGGTCTAAGACCTCTCTTGGTGACTGGTGAGTAAATAAATTAATGGTGAGCATTCTAATGCATAATTTGGTGTGTTTGGTGTGATGGTGCATAGTCATGGTGTCGCATAATCATATGCATTTTTGGTGAATAGGCTTGGCCTCATAAAATATTTTTGGTGAATGCCCTCTGGGCCTTTTTGGTGATTGGTGAATGCCCTGCTGGGGCCTTTTTGGTGATGGATCCACATGCATATGCCCTTGGCGTTGGGTGCATATCATACACTTGCATGCATTTCCTGGTGATTGCTTGAGTGTTTATAAACTATTGGTGAAATTGACTTGACTGTATTGTTTTGGGTGTGCCAATGCCTGTCCTATTGTGTTACTTGTTTTATTTGTTATTACCTATGTAAAGAGACTCACCCTACGCTTTTTATGTTTTATTATATCAAGAATCGCAGTGTGATGGATTGAAGGTGACTAGAGTACCGTCTTCTAGTATGGTCGAGTCACCGACACGTAGCACAGGGGGACGTTTAAATCTTGTCATTTCTTTTATGTTTGAAAACTTTTATTCTGGCTTTGTATTTTCGTACTTAAGTTTGTTATTTCCGCTGCTATGATTGGTTACCCTCGGATTTACTTGGTGCTATGTATCTTATACTGGTGTTTATTTTATTAAGTATTTTTGGAGTTTTTAAACGTGGTTGATTAAATGTGGCACCCTCGTGTGGTCGCACTAAATTTTTCGTAGACTCTGATTTTCAAATTGATTAAATAGTAGCTTATGTAGAAGGGGGTGTTACATGTCTCCTCCGCGTATCATCTTCTGGCTGTGCCTGCTTCCCGTGTTGAGAGACTTTCAGATCAGGTTATTGGCATTCTTAACAAGGTTTGGAAGAGTTTTGCTCCTTCTAAGGTGGTTGCTTTCTCTTGGCAACTCCTTTTAGATAGTGTGCCTACTCGAACAAACTTGTTTAGGAGAGGGGTTATCACAGACCTTGTTGCGCCATTTTGTTCTTTCTGTGGTATTTCCTAGAAGTCTACACTACTGCATCTATTTTGTGGATGTGCATGCTCTTCCCGTATTTGGTATGCTAATGTCTGCTGGCAGGGTTTTGACTTTGTGATTCCGATGGATCTCCCGTCATTGTTTTGACAGTTTACTCATGTAGGAGGGTCGGCTAAGTGCAGACGGGGCTTGACTCTCATATATAAATATTTGCTCTTAAAAAAAAAGTAAACGACCTTTGTTATAACATATATGCAGGTCATATTTTAACATCAATATAATACTAGTAGTAATAACAATATAAAAATGCTTTGAAAAAATGATAGCAACAACAATTGATTTGGGACAGTTTTCTACTTTCAATCAATATTCCTTAACGATATATATTCGGTATGACAATTTTGACTTTCATAACTCTAATAATGTTTTCTAAAAACTATTTAACATGTGATAAATAGTTGTTACTTAAAAATATATAATATGATTGAAAAAAGTCTATGTGTAGAATCAGACTTATGATGTTACTTCTATTAAATTTCAAAACACTTCTTTGATTAAAATATTATCTTTTTAAAAATTTAAACTAATTATGTGAAGGAATCGAAAATAAAAATTTAAGAAAAACGTTTTACCATTTTTCACAGAAATGTTGGTAGAATTATTTTCTCACAATTTAATAAACAATAACTTTTCTTATTAAGGCGCCCGTGGCCTAATGGATAAGGCATTTGACTTCTAATCAGGCGATTGTGGGTTCAAGTCCCACCGGGCGTGATTTCTTTTAAGTTTTTCTAAAGAATAAATTGTAGTTTTTGAAAAAAAATCCATCTTAGAGATACTTTTTCAAATAGTCAACAAAAAAGTACTTGGAAAATAAATCCGAAAATAACTTCTTATGCCATTCAGTTAGGTAACTAATTAAAATTAATATATATATATATATATATATATATATATATATATTTTTAAAAAGTTGAATTTAAAATAATTGTTAGTCAAACTATAATGTCTTTTGATCAATATTTGATAAGAAATTATTTACACCCAAAAAACCTATTTTGTGTTAGTCAAATTTGATCTTAGCCTATCAGTAATCCATCCGAGTGACAAGGTGGGTTAATTTGTGCATCAACCGAGAGGGAGTTAAATCCATTCATAAGCTGATCGAAGGCGACTAGCTGTGACACGGGGGTTGACTTGGTGTTCTCGAGTTCGATTCTTGTAATTGATAAATTCGGTGTTAGTTAGTGCGAAATTTTATTCTAAATACGAACATAGATTAATCTTTCATTGAAAGTGTTGAAACACTCCGTAAATAACTATCAATGGTCAGGGGAAAACAAACCCTATGCTACCGCATTGCCATATGAGTTTGGCAATGAATTTGAACAGTAATCCGAGTTTCTTATTGTGCACCTCTTTTTCCGCCGCAGAAATCAGATATATGTGGTTCTCATTTTGAAAGATGCTAAAAAAAAAGGACTCCATTATAAAATATTAGGTTGTTGTTTCATCTTCGTATTCAAGATTCAACAAGTTCACATCCTATGTGTCAAGTCAATGGTAAGAGGAGCTCCTCACTGGTCAACGACTCAACTACTGCTGCATGGTCGAACAAATTTGCCTACTTCTCTGATGACTATATGTGGGCCATACTCATAACGACTACAAAGGTTAAAAAAAAACCCAATTTTTTTTTTCAAAGTAGAAAATTGAAATTTATTATAAAACGAATCAAAGCAATAGCTAGAGAAGGACAAGAGAATGAGAGAAGATGAGCCTTTGTATTATTCTCTTCATACAAGTGTGTATCTACACATAAGATTGAGCCCTATTTATAGGGTGTAGATTAGCAAGTGAATGGACAACCATAAAAGTCACTACTAAGGGAAGTAATGAAGGAAGGAGGAAAGCTAGTGGACATCCACTAATATTATTCATAACACTCCCCCTTGGATGTCCATCAGGATATGCCTCTTTAAAAACCTTACTAGAAAAAACTCAGTGGGATAAAAATCTAGTGAAGGAAAAGAGTACAATATCCTGTCAGTGGGAACTGCCTCGTTAAAAACCTTTCCAAGAAAACCCAGTGGGACAAAACCATGGCAAAGAAAAAAAGAGTGCAGCTTTTCTCCCCCTGAATGAAGCGTCACTTCATAACATTAATTTCAACATCTGGAGTTTCTCCCTGAGTACATATGGAGCAATCTATTCTGCTGTCACTTGTGATGTATCCTCTTTTAATGAAGTTTTGCGGTCAGTATTATCTTCAAAAACATCTTACTTGAATTGTTGGCATTTGGGCATTAAATGAAGAAGCAAGAACCATAGATTGTTTTATAGATCATAAAGATATTCCAGTGTCACCACATGTAGATAATAGCTGACTTGCAATCTGACTTGATCTAGATCAAAAAATAACTGTATATCTGAATGGTTAATTTGTGTAACATACATAAAAATGATTTATTCATTAATTACAACAGCCAAACATAAATATCCATCTTACCCATTTTATGATGCATTTTGGTCTATGATATGCATGCATGCTTTTATAGTCTTTAGGACTGAGATATTTGTAATTTGTTTGCCACACAACTCATGTACTCAATATAAAAAATATATAATGAGTCAATTAGGAATTAGTTACTTCTAACTTGTTAAACAAAAATTTAACTAACTAATTGTCCGGTCTCCAGATCAAGACGAGACTTTGTTTTTCAAAAGATTTTATTTGAAGATATTTCTTTATATCTTGAATCCTTCTGGGATTTTCCATGTAGTGATCAGTCACAGGTTCAACCTTAAAAACCCATTTTATATAATTTGAGGTCATTCATATAGAACTCTTTCTTTGAGTAATCTATAATTTTGGAAAAGCTCTTCAGGAGTTCCAATAATAGCAAACTATAGCAAATTCGTGTATTGATCTTTTCATAGAATTCTATGGACTAGGGGTGTCATTTTTATATCTCTCATTTTGAATATAAATTGAGACGATTATACCACATGTTCATCTCATGAAGGTACTCATTCAATTTGAGTAATCATCTCGAGAATCCAAAAAGTGTGCACTAGAATATTAAATCCTTCAGGGATCTTTAAATAATTATGACTATCAACAAATAAGTTGTAGCAATATTCAACTTGTGAAAATTGAGCTCTTCATGTGCTACAAGGCTAATTAAGTACTGAAAAAGTACTCGCATCCACCCTTGAGAAACATGTCGAGCTTTGTATCTCACAATTTAATCATTCTCATTCTGCTTCAATTTCATCTTTCAATTTTGGCCAATTCACATTTAGCGCTATATTTAGTAAAAACATCGTCAACGTTGACTTCGTTTCGGTTCCATTGTATTTCATTCTTGACATAATTCATTGAGATCTCTTTAATTTCATAACTTTTCAGTAATTGATCGGTTCTTCCGAGGCAGTAATGTAAATTATGTCTGAATACTCTTTTAGAGTTTCTATATCCTCGTTTGGACCATTTTTTTTAGCTCCTTTTGTTGTTCGAGGATTTTTATCTTTGGAACCGATTGGTCTACCACGCTTCAGGCGTGGTTGAGACTCATTTGCAATATTAGATTGTCCAACAGGGACATCCATTCTATTGGAGCATTAGCGGCTGATATATATGATTTGGCCACACCTTTTAGATCAGTAATCCATTTGGTAGATAATTTGCTAAGCTTTGCAAATGAATTATCTTTTGAACTTCTAGTTCACATAGTTTAGTTTGAGGATCAATATGAGATAATGATAATTCATTCAACTGATCTCCTTTTTTTCAACTGCTTATTCTCTCCCCCTAATGTTGGGAAATCTAATTCTTCAAATGATAATCATCAGACTAGACTATAAACAAGTCTCCAATTGTTGGCTCAAGATACTATATTATACATGGAGATTTATATCCAATATATATTTCCAAAATTCTTTTAGAACCCATCATAGTGCATTGCACATCCAAAAATATTAAGATGGGAAATATTAAGTTCGTGACAAAAACCAAATGTAAAGGGGAAGAGTTGTGATAACTTGTTGGTTTGATGCGAATCAATATTACAGCATGTAAAATTGCATGTTCCCAAGTAGAAATTAGAATTTCTTATATCATAAGTATTGGTCATGTAATTAACTTTAGACGTCTAAAGAATGGTTCTTCAAGACCATTTTATGAATGGAACGTATGACATTTGATATCCAATATCAATTCTAATAGTCATGCAATACTTATCATATGTTTTCAAGGTAATTCACATAATGATCTCTTACTCAAATTAGTTGAGCAAACAATTTCACAAACTTCCATTGTGAGTTGACGACAAATATATATATATATATATATATATATATATATATATATATATATATATATATATATATATATATATATATATATGGTCATCTAGTTGATGCATCAATTAAAACCACAAAAATCTAGATGGTACACGTGATTAGTGTACTGTTTACAAAGATCACCTTATATCGGTTCTAGAAATATGAGAGACTTATTATTCTCAAATTGCCAATTTCCTTTGGGAATTAGTGAACTCAAAAATTAGTAGATTGAAGAAACTAATGGCTCTTCAATACAAGTTCACATAGAAATTTTAACCATTATTCGCATCATAATATACTCGGGATGACCCAACCGATCTTGCCAACAACTAAATTATTATGATATGTAAACTTCTGGTTTACAATAACATGTGCTTCAATTGCACATATATAAGTGTAGACAAATCAGAGGAAAAACTAGACAATTTTTCCACTACACTTATTTTATCAAAGTATGTCTCGTTATATAAAAATATTCAATATCTCATTCATCTCTCGTTTCAATATGATTTTTATTTATATGAATATCTTTGAAACTTAATAAATTTCTATGAGACTTAGGGAAATATAAGCATTCTCAATGCGTAAATTTGTTCCCCTAGATAACAGTATATTAGCTCTTCTGGAGCCTTCAATTACGGTTTCTCGCTTCACTAAATAGGAGAAATGTTTTTTTTATCCTTTAAAATTATATGGGTAGTTCTACTATCAGCGAAACACATTTCTCCATTATTGATGCTAGTGTCAATACTCATTCTTTTCTAAAATAAAATAAATATGATAGAAGATGGGCATGAGAAAATGAAGTCTCTACAATATTATATGCCTAGAAAGATCAAACTTTAGGAGCTGCATAAAATACAATTTCTCGAAGAAAAAAATATTAGTAGAAAGCTATATTTGCTACTCAAAATAAGGAAAATAAAGGGCACATAAAGTCTCTCTCATAGAGAACTATATTTCCTAAACAAATATATAAATTCTTTTGAACATAAAAATGTCTAGTTCATTAGGATCTAGTCATACAATCAATTCTTCTTATTTCCTTTTTTTTCATGCAATATTTTTATTTGGAATTCCAAGCAAAAGAAAGAAGAAAAATTACATTTTTCATAAGTATACTACACCACTATTAGGTATAACAAAGGTCACAATCACAAATGATACAAATGACACTTAAATAGGATAATGATAAAATTTACTACATCAATGGTCATTACTACAACTTTTCTTGTACCAAAATTACAATGTGAGTCATTCACTTCTGAGAATGAGCTTCAATTCATTGAGTGATTTGTGAGTATTCTTTACAATCACCATATCACATAATCTTGATTCATAATATTTTTCTGAAAATGTTTTCTCATTTTGCTAATTCATGAGAATATTTGAGACATAAGTTATATTTCATTTCTCTTGATACTATATATGATGATAAAAAAATATTAAGGTCAAATAGATCTTATAGATTGCAATCATCGTGTAAAAGTCGAGTTCTTCGGGAACTCGATCACAAATCTTTCATATATGATGATCAAAGAAAAATATACTTTCTAATCAATTGTTCATCAAGAACTATACCAAAAATTTTAAACATTGACGAAAAAGAATCATGCTTAGATCAATCCTGCCGGGAAGCTGTAATATTAAGTTATTCTTTCTTTGATTTCTTCAAGAACTATCACAAATCTTAATGATAAAGAAAACAATTCTTTATGCAATCTTACAAGGATACTAGATTACCAAATCATTAGTTCTTCGGGAACTATACCACAAAACTTCTTCAATGATAATCAAGAAAAAACATACTATGAGCAATCCTTCAGGGATGCTTGGATATTAAATTTCTATGTTCTTCAAGAACTATATCATAAACAATGATACATAGAATTAATTATTTGTGCAATCCTTTGGGGATGCTTGTATAATGGATTTATTGTTCTTCAGGAACTATAACACAAATTTTATCAAAATGATATAAGAAATTAACCAGCAACATAGAAACATAGACCTAGAAAAACTTTTGGAATATCTAGTTGGAACATCATAATCTAATCAAATATATCAACAAAAAAAATTGAGGAAGTAATCAAGAGTAGTCTAGTTTTGTATATAGGCCTTGATAGATAATCAAAAAAAAGGTCTTGATTCAATTGGCCGATCACATTCGGGATGATCAAGAAAAGGAAAAGTCAAGGTAACATATAAAAACTAATACTAATGATAATAACTAAAAGTTAACAGAGTTGTATATATATGATGTGTGGGATATATATAATGATTTTGATCGGTAACAATTGATCATCAAATGAAGATCTTGAAGAAGATAATGATTTTCTATAAAAGCTATATATAGTGATCCTGAGTGACATGATGTGAAGAAGAAAATGATTGTAGACTTCATTATATTGATCTATACATATAATTGGGTTTATAGAAAAACTAATACTTACTTGGATTGGTAGAACTTCGTGCTAATAACGTATTATAAAACGAATCAAAGCAATAGCTAGAGAAGGACAAGAGAATGAGAGAAGATGAGCCTTTGTATTATTCTCTTCATACAAGTGTGTATCTACACATAAGATTGAGCCCTATTTATAGGGTGTAGATTAGCAAGTGAATGGACAACCATAAAAGTCACTACTAAGGGAAGTAATGAAGGAAGAAAGAAAGCTAGTGGACATCCACTAATATTATTCATAACAAAATTGACTTTATTGGCATGAAAACCATATTTTATTTTGTTTAGCTAAATCCGAGAACTATTAAGAGAGGATGGTTCACTTCCTCACTTTTGGTTGGAAAATTTTATTCCCACCATTTACCAATATACCTCTCATTTTGTACCCCACTGTTTACCAATATACCCCCACTCTATATTTTTGGACCGACATACCCCCACTCTATATTTTGTACCCCCATCATTTACCAATATAACCCTCATTTTGTATCTCACTGTTTACCAATATACCCCCACTCTATATTTTTGGACCAACATACCCCTGACAAATTTTTTTTCCAACACTTTTTTTTATCCACTTTTAGTGGGAAAATGTTATTCCCACCATTTACCAATATACCCCTCATTTGTACCCCACTGTTTACCAATATACCCCCACTCTATATTTTTGGACCGACATACCCCCACTCTATATTTTGTACCCCACCATTTACCAATATACCCCTCATTTTGTACCTCACTATTTACCAATATACTCCCACTCTATATTTTTGGACCGACATACCCCTGACAATTTTTTTTGTCCAAGAGTTTTTTTTTATTATCAAAATGTACCCCTCATTTTGTACCCCACTGTTTACCAATATACCCCCACTCTATATTTTTGGACCGACATTGTTGTCTCATCCCACCAAGGGCTATTGTTGCCTCTGTTAGACTAAACGATAACCTTAGAGGGGGGTGAATAAGGTTATAGGCTAAAAATAATACTTTTTAAATTTTCAGAAAAAGTTTGATGATAGTTTAAAAACCAATGCGGAAAAGGGTTTAAACTAGAAGCTAATATGCATTACTACACGTGTAGAAAAACAACTCGATTATATAGCAAACAATAGCAAAATGCAACGATTAACAATAATGTAGAGAATACAAGCAATTCAATTTCTATAATCATTAACAATATAGCCAGAACACAAATGCGATAATATCAAACTTATCAATAGTAACGCAACACGCTAACAATGATTATACTTATAATGCGAAACAATGCAAGTAAGCGGTAACATCAATTTTGATATAGTAATATCAATTTAGTAAACACGATTATATTGAAACCAAACAACAACAAGTCAAAATTGAATTTTACAAGAACAAATATTCCACTTAACAATAATATAGAAATTGCGATGCAATCGTTAACAACGATTATCTTAATAGCACAAAACAAAGCAACTATAATAAATATCGATTTCAACGGTTGCAAAATAAATTTAACGAAGAAACGCTAATAACAACTAAACAAGAATGAGAAGCGCAAGAATAAATAAAGAGATAAGGAAAGAATGACACCGCAATTTTTCGAGGTTCGGATTGAAGTCCTACTCCTCTACTCTCGGCTTTGCAACCTTTGGACTTTGGGAAAATAACACTATAATGGTGAAGATGCTTCTTCAAAGTCTTACAACTCACGCCACTTTACAAGCAACAACAAAACCTCTCAATTTCCCCAATTGAGAACCCGAGCTCCCCGCTTAGGATTTCTACGATCCAATCTCCCGATCGAACCACCCAAGAATCAATTTCCAGATTTCACAAGAACACCAAACGCCAAGAAATAAGATGAATACAATTGAAACTATAATCGATCAATCAAGTGTATAACCATAAGAGTTGAGAGAGATGATATGATGATGAAAACCCTAGAATGAAATTTGAAGAACGAAGAAGATGATCAAAGGTTTCTAGGAGTTTCACGTTTTTTCCTTTTTTTTTTTTTTTGAGATGTTGCGGCTCACGAGTTTTGTTCTTTTTCTCTCTCTGTCTTACGTGAAAACCCTAGGTTTTCTATTTATATCACTTAAGAGAATATGACCGTTGAAATTTGTTTGTAACATTTGTTTGTGTAAGTGGTAAATCGATTCATAGCTTAAAAGACATAGAATGAAAATCGATTTAGAGCTTGAAATAAATAAAATGGAAATCGATTGTTTGCTTCTAAAACACAAGTTGAAAATCGATTCTTTGCTTAAATGGAAGGCACAAATCGATTGCTTGCTTAAGTAGAAAGATTGAGGAATCGATTGCTTGCTTTGCTTAAGTGGGAAATCGATTTACCTCTTTAAGGAGGAAGTCACAAATCGATTTCTAGCTCAAGAAAGGAAGTCTAAAATCGATTTGCCTCTTTAAAAACACGAAGTCATCAATCGATTGTTTTCTTTCCAAAACAAGTTCTTTTAAAAACAAGCAAGTCATTAATCGATTGATGCCTTTAAACCAATAAGTGTGAAATCGATTTCTTGCTCTAAACACAAGAGAGAAATCGATTTCTAGCTCTAAAAACAAGAGAGGAAATCGATTTCTAGCTTTAAAAACAAGAGGAAATCGATTTCTAGCTTAAAGTACCAAATCAAGAATCATTCTTTACTTCAAAAACAAATTCTTTTAAAACATTAAGCTATGAATCAAGTTTCTTTATAAAAACAACAAATCATGATTCAAAACTTTTCTTTAACAACAACTTGTGTCTAATCTAATAAATCATGATTTTATAGAAAACATTTTTCTAAAACAATTTTATTTTTAATCATCATCTCTCAACTACGAATGTTATAAGACTTGGGTAATACGATCTTACATGAGTCCTACGCAGCGATATAAGTCTTCAATGCTTGAGCAACTTTTCGTCCGAGCTTCTACAGCTTTGAGTTAGCTTCCGAAGCTCTCTTGTTCATCGCCCTGCGCTCTTATATTTTTCCTGCGCTTTACCTCAAGTAAATTATTAGTAACTTGTAATTTGTTATCATTCAAAACAGGGAATGTTTGCCCTTGGCACAACAAACTCCCCCTTTTTGATGATAACAAATTACCTTATGCATAGGGAGGCGATAAACAAGAAACATTAGCATACGCTCCCCCTAAGCATAAGCATAAAGAAGAATCATACAAAAAAAATAGGCCTACATAGCAGATACCAATTATAAACATATGTAGCAATTATTTCTCCCCCTTTGTTGTCATCAAAAAGGAGGGGACCACATAGCACATAATCACAAACTAGAAAAATCAAGCATACCTAGCTCTCTTCGGATTTTACAAAATTGAGCTTCAGCTAAAGGTTTTGTGAAGATGTCCGCTAGTTGGTCATCAGTGCCTACAAATTTTAATTCTATGCTCCCCCTAGAAACATGATCTCTAATAAAATGATGTCTAATTTCTATATGCTTAGTTCTAGAGTGTTGGATGGGGTTCTTAGCAATATTAATGGCACTAGTATTATCACAAAGAACAGGTACATTTTCATATAACAAACCAAAATCCTCCAAAGTCTGTTTCATCCACAAAACTTGTGCAACGCAATTTCCAACCGCCACATATTCGGCCAATGGTGGACAAAGCAACACTGTTGCTCGCTTTTTACTAGACCGGGAAGTCAAACAAGGTCCTAAGAAATGACAGTTCCACTAGTACTTTTTTTCTATCTAAGGTACAACCAAAGCAAAATCAAAGATCGAGAAAATCCGACCAAATCAAAGTGACTCGATTTTGGTACCACAATCCAAACTCCGTGGTTCCCTTCACATATCTAAGAATCCGTTTTACAGCTTTTAAATGTGATTCTTTTGGACATGCTTGAAATCGAGCACACAGGCACACAGCAAACATAATATCAGGTCGGGAAGCAGTTAAGTATAAAAGACTACCGATCATACCTCGATACATTGTTTCATTTACCGGTTTACCTTGTTCATCCTTGTCCAATTTGGTCGCAGTCGCCATTGGAGTGCCAATTGCCTTTGCATCACTCATGCCAAATTTCTTTAGTAACTCCTTTGAGAACTTATTTTGACTGATGAATATTCCATCTTTCATTTGTTTCACTTGAAGTTCCAAAAAGAAGTTTAACTCCCCCATCATGCTCATTTCAAACTCACTAGTCATCATGTCAGAAAACTCCTTGCACAATTCATCATTAGTAGATCCAAATATAATATCATCAACATAAATTTGAACTACAATGAGATGTTTGCCTTTGGTTTTAAGGAATGAGGTAGAATTAATCTTACCCTTCTTGAAACCATTTGCAATTAAATGTTTGCTTAATCTCTCATACCAAGTTTTGAATGATGAGTTTTCGAATTCTCCTCCATGATCGCTTCTAATTTCCTTGATAGCTAAGTTTTTCTCATTCGTAACTTTCTCGCACAACTTAGCAAACTTTTTGAAAGCATCACTTTTATTAGCAAGTAAAATAGTCCAAGTGTATCTAGAATAATCATCAACAATTACAAACACATACTTGGCTCCTCCTAGACTTACAACATCAATTTCACCAAATAAATCAAGATGCAACAATTCAAGCACATTTTTGGTAGAAATAACGAGTTTTGATTTGAAAGAAGTTTTATGCATTTTACCCAATTGACATGCATCACATAATTGACCTTTTTCATACTTAAGTTTGGGTAAACCTCTAACATGTTCATTTGCACATAATTTAGATAGAAGTTCCATACTAGCATGTCCTAAGCGTCTATGCCACACATCCACATCATCAAGTAAAGAAGGCATGCATACAATATCATCACCAATGATGTCAAAATCAACATAATAAACATTGTTTTCACATAAAACCGACAATGTGAAAGTTAGAAGCTTCATGCACAATAAGACATTTATCTTTTGAGAAATAAACATCAAAGTCATTATCACATAGTTGACTTACACTTAGTAAATTAAATTTAACACCATCAACTAATAAAGCATTTCTAATTTTGATTGTGTTTTCCTTACCCACACAACCTTTACCTATTACACGAGCGGTTTCATTATTGGCGAACTTCACGATCCACTAGCCTTGTTGCTTAACTTCAAGAATAGTGAAGCATCACGATCATATGCCTTGAGCACCCCACCGTCAACCATCCATACATTTCCCTTTTTGGATAGTCTACGCACCTACAAAGGAAAAATCAAACACTAGTGCGAGGTACCCAAATTTTGTTGGGTCCATGGAGGTTAGTTCTCAAGGGATTTGTTTTCACAATCCACCTTGGTTTCTTGCAAGGGTATAAGATTGCCAAGCTCACATAGTTTGCGAATAGGACATCTAAGAGAATTATGATTTCCTTTTTGACAATAAGTGCAAGAGAATGAACTACGTGTCTTACTTGAAGAAGCACTACAAATACCATATCCCTTTTAAATTTGGGGAGCTGGACTCACCTTTATAACCAATACCTCTCCTATCAACATATTCATGTTGAGTGTGAAGTAACTTGGTCAAGGTATTTTCACCAACCTCAAACCTTTTTAAAGAATCTTTTAAATTTTCATTTTCGATCATGATTTTTTCAAAAATTTGTTTAAGCTCTAGAAATTCAAGGTTGAAAGGTTTGGCATTTTGTAGCTCCTTTTTCAATCTAGCTATCTCATTCTCAAGCGTCTCGATTTGAGTAGACATGCTTTTGTTGCTCTTTTTCAAATTCATAGTTTTTATCAAAAGTTTTTCATGTTCAATATAAAGAGCCTCAAAAGCCTCACTCACATTTTGACAACTACTATCATCATCACAAGAATCATCAGAATCAGAAAAGGAAGGATTAGAATTTGTTACCTTAGTTGAGTCACTCGCCATGAGACACGCAAGCTTTGAAGCAATCACTTCATCATCAGTTTCACTTCATCCTTCTTTGAGATTGTCCCATGTATCATCAGGAGAGTAATCTGCTGCAAGACCAACAACGTTAGCAACTTCCTCTTCTTCTTCTGTTTCACCCTCAGTTTGTGTGTCATCCCATGTAGCCTTCATTGCTTTCTTCTTTGGGTATTTGTTCTTAAGTTTTGGACAATTAACCTTGAGATGACCCGGTTTGTTGCATTCAAAACATCTTGGTTGGTCGTCTCCTTTCTCATGACTATCACCTTTGTTATACCCGGATTTCTTTGAAAAATCACCTTTCCTAAACTTGTTGAACTTCATGAATTTTTGAATTTTTAGCAAGCATAACCATGTCTTCTTCATCGATTCATCATCAGATTCAACCACTTTCTATCCCGATTTAGAAGACTTTCCAAAACCGCAAGAGCAAGAGACCTCTTTTCTTTTACCACTTCTTTTTCACCGGGTTTTCTTAGCACCCAACACCACTTCAAATGCTAGAAGAGACCCAATTAAATCTTCAGTAGGAAGAGTACCAATATCCTTAGCTTCGGTGATAGCACATGTCTTAGGAAAAATTCACCGACCAACGACGCAAGTATCTTTCCATTCAAGTCCTTTGTAGAATACTTTTTACCAAGTGCTCTCAAGTTGTTAACAATTAAATTCAGCCTGCGGTGCATGGCAAAGAATGCAGTTTCACCTTCCTTCATCTTGAAAGCTTCATACTCGAAGTAAGAACTCGGATTTTTGTATCTTTTACTTGGCTTGTACCTACATGAGTAGCTTCTAGACAATCCTGCATTTCCTTAGTGATCGACAACCTTTTACCCTACCATATTCTTCTTCACATAGCGCAAGATGTAGAATGTTCATTGCTTTGGCATTCAAGGAGATTTTGTCAAGTTCGGACTTTCTCAATTCACTCAAGTCAATGGTATAGATGTCTTCAACAGTACTTCTTACGCTTTACGGTTGCTTGAGTTTTTGTGCAATCACCAACATCAAGATCACTGGTTTTGTAATTTTGATCCTCATTGGAGTGAGCGGTCCATCAACAATAATCCTCCACGATTGTAAAATCTATAGCTTTGCACATGACATTTCATTCGACTACTCCGGTGAGTCGTAGTTAGTTCCATCAAATAAAGGTGGCCTATTAAAAGACATTCCTCTTTAATAAAAGACCCCATGATCGGAAAAATGCGAGATGTTAAGCTCTATATGCGTTTCTGCTTTGATACCAATTGTTAGACTAAACGATAACCTTAGAGGGGGTGAATAAGGTTATAGGCTAAAAATAATACTTTTAAATTTTGAGAAAAAGTTTGATGATAGTTTAAAAACCAATGCGGAAAAGGGTTTAAACTAGAAGCTAATATGCGAGTTACTACGAGTGTAGAAAAACAACTCGATTATATAGCAAAGCAATAGCAAAATGCAACGATTAACAATAATGTAGAGAATACACAAACAATTCAATTTCTATAATCAATTAACAATATAGCCGAGAACACAAATGCGATAATATCAAACTTATCAATAGTAACGCAACACGCTAACAATGATTATACTTATAATGCGAAACAATGCAAGTAAAGTAACATCAATTTTGATATAGTAATATCAATTTAGTAAACACGATTATATTGAAACCAAACAACAACAAGTCAAAATTGAATTTTACAAGAACAAATATTCCACTTAACAATAATATAGAAATTGCGATGCAATCGTTAACAACGATTATCTTAATAGCACAAAACAAAGCAACTAACAAAGAATATCGATTTCAACGGTTGCAAAATAAATTTAACGATGAAACGCTAATAACAACTAAACAAGAATGAGAAGCGCAAGAATAAATAAAGAGATAAGGGAAAGAATGACACCGCAATTTTTCGAGGTTCGGATTGAAGTCCTACTCCTCGGCCTCCCGGCTTTGCAACCTTTGGACTTTGGGAAAATAACACTATAATGGTGAAGATGCTTCTTCAAAGTCTTACAACTCACGCCACTTTACAGCAACAACAAAACCTCTCAATTTCCCCAATTGAGAACCCGAGCTCCCCGCTTAGGATTTCTACGATCCAATCTCCCGATCGAACCACCCAAGAATCAATTTCCGAGATTTCACAAGAACACCAAACGCCAAGAAATAAGATGAATACAATTGAAACTATAATCGATCAATCAAGTGTATAACCATAAGAGTTGAGAGAGATGATATGATGATGAAAACCCTAGAATGAAATTTGAAGAACGAAGAAGATGATCAAAGGTTTCTAGGAGTTTCACGCTTTTTCCTTTTTTTTTTTTTGAGATGTTGCGGCTCACGAGTTTTGTTCTTTGTTCTCTCTCTCTGTCTTACGTGAAAACCCTAGGTTTTCTATTTATATCACTTAAGAGAATATGACCGTTGAAATTTGTTTGTAACACTTTGTTTGTGTAAGTGGTAAATCGATTCATAGCTTAAAAGACATAGAATGAAAATCGATTTAGAGCTTGAAATAAATAAAATGGAAATCGATTGTTTGCTTCTAAAACACAAGTTGAAAATCGATTCTTTGCTTAAATGGAAGGCACAAATCGATTGCTTGCTTAAGTAGAAAGATTGAGGAATCGATTGCTTGCTTTGCTTAAGTGGGAAATCGATTTACCTCTTTAAGGAGGAAGTCACAAATCGATTTCTAGCTCAAGAAAGGAAGTCTAAAATCGATTTGCCTCTTTAAAAACACGAAGTCATCAATCGATTGTTTTCTTTCCAAAACAAGTTCTTTTAAAAACAAGCAAGTCATTAATCGATTGATGCCTTTAAACCAATAAGTGTGAAATCGATTTCTTGCTCTAAACACAAGAGAGAAATCGATTTCTAGCTCTAAAAACAAGAGAAGAAATCGATTTCTAGCTTTAAAAACAAGAGGAAATCGATTTCTAGCTTAAAGTACCAAATCAAGAATCATTCTTTACTTCAAAAACAAATTCTTTTAAAACATTAAGCTATGAATCAAGTTTCTTTATAAAAAACAACAAATCATGATTCAAAACTTTTCTTTAACAACAACTTGTGTCCAATCTAATAAATCATGATTTTATAGAAAACATTTTTCTAAAACAATTTTATTTTTAATCATCATCTCTCAACTACGAATGTTATAAGACTTGGGTAATACGATCTTACATGAGTCCTACGCAAAGCGATATAAGTCTTCAATGCTTGAGCGACTTTTTCGTCCGAGCTTCTACTGACTTTGAGTTAGCTTAGAAGCTCTCTTGTTCATCGCCTCGCGCTCTTATATTTTTCCTGCGCTTTACCTCAAGTAAATTATTAGTAACTTGTAATTTGTTATCATTCAAAATAGGGAATGTTTGCCCTTGGCACAACAGCCTCTTCGTCTTATATATATGTGTTGCGTATTTTTATACCCCCCCTTATAAAATGTTGATGTTTTTTCGAAACTACATCTGTAGGCCTGTTAATCACCTCCCCACGCATCACACGGGTAATCGTCCTAGTAATCTATTTATAAGAGAAAGTGTGAAAAGTACATGTCCAATGTCGCTCGACACTAAAAAAAAGCAGTGTTTAGCCACGGTGACATTGTTGTTAACTAATCCAAAAACGTGGCAACCAAAATTAGCAACGCTTAGTGACACAGTAGAAAGTAGTGGCATTGAGAAATGAAGGTTGACTCAGTTGGTAAATAGTTAGTTCATTCCCCACAAGGATGTGGGTTGTCAAAAAAAAATGGGAGAAAGAGGTTAGATGGGAAAGGAAAAGATCAAAAGATTGAGGATCTGCATCCGTTAAAAAGAGGTTACACGCCTACTATTCGCACCCCTCTCTGCTCAAAAGGCCAACTGATTGGGCCTTCAACAGCCAAGGCCCATAATCATTCATCCAACAGCCTACCATGCGCCTCCACAACCGATGGTTCAGATGATTACACCCAAGTGCCTCCCAAACCTATAAATACTGCATTTATTCCAATGAGAGACGTACGCATTAAATATTACTCATTTGCATTAACTCCACTGCTACTGACTTTAGCATCGGAGTGTCTGTGCAGGTACACCCCACCTCAGCTCGGAACATCAGCTCGGACGTAACTCGAACATAACTCTATATTGATCAAACCTTATCACCTACCAACTATCTCGGATATACTTATCCATAGATACGGTACAGAACATTAGCGACCACAATGGGAGCTTTTCCCGAACTCATAAAAAACTTTATCTTTTTCTCTTTGATCAGTCATGGACCCCGAATTACGAACCGGTGTACGGATAGCAAGTATCATCCGGTCACAGGAAGAAGGAACCCCGGAGGGGATTGCAGTAACCCAATCTGTTACTGACCGAAATATCAATAACAGAGAGTCGACTTCAAATCGAGTTCCTTCACCTCCTACGGTTATTCCCGTTCCAGTAAACACTTTACAACAGCTTGTTCAGATTCTAAATCAGCATAATGAAGCATCTCAAGCTAGGAGCCTCCGTATTTCCGAATTAGAAGCCGAGGTTGCAGGATATCAGGCCCGAGATATTGCAGATCGGGGTTCTCCGCAGCGATATGATCCCCGGATTAACCCGATAGAAGAGCCCGAGCAACCCGGCAGAACAACTGAGCCCCGAAGACGACATCGTTCTCCCCCGAGACGACGTCATTATCATCGCTCTCCCCCGAGAAGACGAGGAAGAGAAGAACCGAGGGCAACTCTTAGAGATATAGAAGATTCTGGAGAAGAAGATTCCTCTTATGCATCATCCTCACCACGCAGACAACGATCTAGGAGCAGAGAAAGTCCTCCAAGGCGAGGACATCACTACTATAAAGAGAGAGCCCCGGAACGAAAACAACATCATTCCAATTACCAACCTCGCAAAACTCGGAACCAGGAGAAGAAACAGGAGGTACAACCACCGAGAAGAGGTCCGTTCACTTCGGAAATAGATTATTTCCCTGTTCCCAGAGGTTTAGAGAAATCTCCTGAACACTTGAAAATTTATGACGGACTCGGAGACCCAGATGTTCATTTAGAGTACTATGAAACCATGATGCAATATCGGAATGCTCCAGGTGAGATCATGTGTAGACTTTTTCCCTCACCCTTGAAAAATCTGCGCAGTTTATGGTTCGAGAGACATCCCGCGAATTCAATCTCATCCACGGGAACAACTTTCCAAGTTATTCTTGGCGAGAGCCGCACATTCAAAAGTAAGGCGAAATCATGGATGGTGTTGCATGCAATCCACCAAGCCGATGATGAATCTATCCGGTCTTATATTGCAAGATTCAAACACCAGGCCGGAAAGGTGCATGGGTTAAATGAGGAATTTAAATCAGTATTTCCTATCCCGGGGTTTGCAGGCACTTTATTCCAAATTGACGTAAGCATCAACCAACCCTCAACTTTAGGGGAGTTCCTCCGACTTTCAGAGAAGTACATAGATCTTGAGGAAGGCGATGAAGCTAGCAAGTTCTTTGTGAAAAGCGTAGCAAACCAAACCAAAGAGAACCGACCTCGAGTCGAAAAGACAAATCCAAATTTGAAATTCCTCGGAGATTCGGGCCGGGCGGTCCATCTAGGGAATTCAAACCTCGACAAGGCGACATCAAAACTACACCGAACTCATATGTGGAAAGGAGAAGATCTTGCAAGAATGTCGAACAATGAATTCAAACACATAAGGTATCCCGATCCTATTCCCCAAAGGTAGGGAATGAGGAACAACAATCGCATCGTTATCACCAAAGCGCCGGCCATGACACAAATCGGTGCAACGCCTTAAAAGACGACATTGAAGACCTTATCAAAAAGGAAAACTCGCAAGTATGTCGAAAGCCATTCCAACAAGAAAAAGCATTAAGCAGAGAAAGAGGTTGACGAAGTAAGAGGGAAAGAAATCGTGGATTATAAGGAAGAGCCAGACACTCGAAGGAGTAGAGGCCGACCTGTGGTGATGGTAATCTCAGGTGGTGAAGTCCAAGGAGCTACAGCAAGAACAATCAAAAGAAAGTGGAAGGAAATTCAATGTGTAGCATCTACATCATCGGCCCAACAAGTAGCAACTCGTCCTCCTCTGTCATTTGGAGATGACGATCTTCTAAATGGGAAGGTAAACGAAGACATTCCACTGTTAATCTCAGCAGTAATGGCCGAGAAAGAGATAAGAAGAATTTTAATTGACCAAGGCAGCTCTTGTGACATCATGTTCTTCGATGTACTGGAGAAAATTGGAATTACACCAAGGGAACTTTTTCCCTATCACGGAACGGACCTCTCAGGTTTCAATGGTTCCCGAACTAGACCGATGGGTTACATAGACTTAAGGGTCACTTTTGGAGAGGAACCTTTATCTCGGACAATTTTGGTTAAATTCATGGTACTACCTTGCTCATCAATCTACAATTGCATCATTGGAAGGCCGACCTTGGGGAAACTCGGGGCGGTGACTTCCATTGTACATCTGAAAATGAAGTTTCACTCTCCAAGCAACGAGGTGGTAACTATCAATGCCGATCTAGAATCTTCCGAAAGATGCTATTACCTCCTTCTCAAAGCTGAAATTTCTGCAAGAGACAAAGCCGAACTTGCATCAAAGAGTACGTCTGCGAAAGAAGAGAAAGTGAAGTTTTCCGAGGTAAATGTGATGGATTTAGACGCACGCTTCGATCCCGAGAGCTCGGACGAAGAGAAAGGTAGCGCTCAGCATCCTCATTCAGAGAAAAGGCCAGAACGACCGAAACCGGACGGGGAATTCATCAGAGTGATGTTGGGAGATGATCCAACAAAAACAGTCAAGATCGGCGCAGACCTACCGGACGAAATAAAAAGAGAATTAACCCAGTGCTTGAGGGAACACGCCGATCTCTTTGCTTGGTCGGCTGAAGACATGCCTGGTATACCACCTGAAGTCGCTTGCAATCATTTGTCAATATATCCTGATGCAAAGTGGGTTGCCCAACGCAAAAGGGTGCAGAATATCGAGAAGACTGAAGCAACAGCCAAGGCGGTAGATGACTTAGTAAAAGCTAATTTTGTAACTGAGCTCAAATATACTACTTGGCTCTCAAACCCTGTACTTGTTAAAAAATCAAATGGAAAATGGCGCATGTGCATTGATTATACCGATCTCAATAGGTCATGTCCTAAGGATGCTTTTCCGGTTCCAAATATTGATCGACTAGTCGATCATGCATCGAGTTTTGGTTTATTATCATTCATGGATGCATATTCGAGGATATAACCAAATCCCAATGTTTCCCCGATCAAGAGAAAAGCGCTTTTATGGTCGAAAGCGGAAATTTTTGTTCTGAGTTATGCCTTTCGGTCTCAAAATGCAGGAGCAACATATCGAGAGAATGATGAGCAGAGTTTTCAAAAACCGGATCGGCGAAATGTAGAAGTATACTTAGATGATATGATTGCAAAGAGTGAGCAAGCAAATCGTCATGTTACCGATCTCAAAGAACTTTTTGAGAGAGATAAGGAAAAAGCAGGATGAGATTAAATCCAGGAGAAATGCACTTTCGGGGTCAAAGCCGGAAAGTTCTTGGGATTCTATCTCTTTGAAAGAGGATTGAGGCAAACCAGGACAAATGCAAGTCGGTCGAGATGAAAACCCCAAACACCAAAAAAAGAAATTCAGAAACTTAACGGCATGATTGCGGCTCTATCTCGGTTCATCTCAAATGCCGCTTTTAAATCACTACCCCTTTTTAAACTTTTAAAAAGGAATCAATTTATCGGACCACGAGAGCGGGATGAGGCGCTCACCCAACTAAAAAGATATTATCGGAACCTCCGATATTAACCCGGCTGAACCGGAGGAAATATTATATTTATATCTCTCAATATCGAGGAAGCATTAGGGGCAAAGACTGGTCCGAGAAACAAAAGAGGACATAGCGGTTTACTTTGTGAGCAAAGCTTTACAAGGGCAGAACTTCGATATCAAAAATAGAGAAAATAGCTCGGCTTTAGTAATAGCTACTCGGCGACTCAGACATTATTTTGTTTCTCACCAAGTAGTCGTTCGAACAAACCATCCGATCGAGACAAATCCTACATCGTCCGGACCTTTCGGAAGAATAATAAAGTGGGCGATGAAGTTTATGCGAATTCGGTATCAAATATGAATCAAGATCGGCAATGAAAGCTCAAGTGTTAGCCGACTTTGTAGCGGAAATGACGGCGGAGACCGAGAATGAAGTATGGGACGATCCATGTCGATGGCTCTTCCAATCCCAAAGGGAGTGGGGTGGAATTATTCTTGAAAGTCCTTACGGAGTGGTTATAGAATTGTCACTCACTTTCAAATTTACAACATCAAATAATCAAGTGAATCTGGCGTGCATTGCAGGCCTACGATTGGCTTCAGATCTCCGTATCACTCGGTTAAATCTCCATACTGATTCACTCCTCGTGGTCTCCCAGATCGGGGGACAGTACGAAGCAAAAGAGCCAATCCTCCAAAAATATCTGAATCATGTCAAGAAACTCCTCACCGAATTTGATTTCGCCGAGGTTAAACATGTCCCGAGAACAAACAACGTTCGAGCCGATGTTCTTTCCAAATTAGCAAGCACCAAAACTACTGGAAATCACCGGTCAGTTATACAAGAGATCCTCAGCAAACCTAGTTTTGAGGATGACTTACACTCGATGTCATCAGTGTACGTAATAAGTGAAGACCAAACATGGATTGCTCCTATCTTGAATTACATCATGTCGGGCACAGAACCTTCCGATCCTGAAAAAGCCAAGATCGTCCGAAGAAAAGCAGCATCTTTTGCAGTGTTCAATGAGCAGCTTTACAAGAAGGCACTCTCTTCACCGTTATTGAAATGTCTAGAAATGCATTTGAGGTCGACTATGTGTTAATGGAAATTCATGAAGGAATATGTGGCCAACATTTAGGTGGTAGGTCCTTAGCCAGGAAGGTGTTAAGAGCAGGATACTTTTGGCCAACCATTGAAGCTGATGCAAGGAACTATGTGAAGAAATGTCCGAATTGTCGATTCACGCAAAGCGTTCACATTGCACCTCTACACAGGTCTCACAACTCTCTCCTCCCCATGGCCTTTTGCATGGTGGGGATAGACCTTCTAGGACCTTTTCCAAAAGCCCCCGGGAGGAATAAATTCTTAATTGTGGCTGTTGATTATTTTACTAAATGGATTGAGGCCAAACCACTATCTGTTATTAAGGCAAAAAACTGCATCTCTTTTTTCCGAAAAGAAATAATTACAGATTAAGGTGCCGAGATGGTAATCACGGACAATGGAACTCAATTCGCGATAAAGGATTCGGGGAAGTTGATGTCCGATCTTAAAATCAAGCATCGATTCACGTCGGTGGAGCATCCCCAAACAAGCGGTCAAGCGATAAAGCAAACAAAGTACTTCTCAACGGATTGAAGAAAAGGTTAGACAATGCTAAAGGAAATTGGGTTGAAGAGCTCCCTTATGTCTTGTGGGCATATAGAACAACTCCCCAAAGCTCCACGGGAGAAACGCCTTTCCGGTTATCATATGGGAGCGGCGATCATCCCGATCGAAATCGGGCTGTCTTGGAGAACCACAAATCTGAAATCACCAGAAGACAACGAACAAGCTTTACGAGAAGAGCTGGATCTTATAGAAGAAATCCGAGATCACGCATCCCTCAAGGAAGCCATCAACAAACAAAGGATAGCCACCCGTTATAATCAGAAAGTCGTCCCAAGGGATTTTGACGTCGGCGACCTCGTCTTGAGAAGAGCCGATGTAGGGTTGAAAAATGCATCACAAGGCAAGCTAGCACCGAACTGGGAAGGTCCATATCGAGTCACGACAAAAACGGGAAATGGCGCTTTCGAGCTAGAAACCCTAGAAGGCAAGGCGATCCCAAGAACATGGAACGCCACCAAACTCAAGAAATATTATAGTTAGACTTGCTTTGCTAAGGCATTCTAGTTCCGATCTTGTTTAAATATATAGACTTGCTTTGCTAAGGCATTCTATTTCCGATCTTATTTAATATAGACTTGCTTTGCTAAGGCATTCTATTTCCGATCTTATTTAATATAGACTTGCTTTGCTAAGGCATTCTATTTCCGACCTTATTTAATATAGACTTGCTTTGCTAAGGCATTCTATTTCCGATCTTATTTAAATATAGACTTTCTTTGCTAAGGCATTCTATTTCCGATCTTATTTCTATATAATTCAAAACATCAATCGATATCGCTATTTTCACCTAATAAACTTGTTTAAAGCAGAAGGGAAGAGATATCCGAGATAAAAACACAGTCACAAAGGAAGCCAAAAATATGACAAGTTAATACGGAGATATCATTACAAAAAATACCGGTTGCACTTACGGACCCTCGATTTCAAAAAAAAACAGATGAAAATAAGCAAATTACACATCTCTCGGATAAGCGATCCTTGACACTTCGTCGGATTCAGGGTCAAACTCAACAATATGACCATCATGAACCCCGTACTCCGGGTTAAGAATATCACGATCGGCAATAAAGTCGGGATTAACTACGGCGACTTGGTCAAGGCGTTATTGAAAGCCTCGACAATGCCCTCTTGACCCATCCGAATAGCCTTCTTCCGATCTTCCGAGCTTTAACATTTAAAGCAGTGAGTTTCTCAATCTGATCCTGAAGCTCGGGAAAATTATTGGCCGAGGTCGAAGCCATCAACTCCGCGATCTTAGCATCTTTTTCTTGAAGCTCGATGGCGACCTTTTCAAATTTTTCATTTGATCGCCTTGATTCGGCCTCCGTATGCTTCTTTTGACCTCAAGTTGTAGGCGCTTAGCTTCCAAGTCTTGACCATCTGTTTGTAAAGATCCACATCTTTTTGAGATTTCTCAAGATCAGCCCGAAGTGGACTTACGGCTTTCCGAGCTGACTCATACTTGGCTTCAAGATCTGTACAAATAGATAAATACATAAGGATAAAAGAAGTTGGAAGACCGGGTGGAAGATCTGCAGCCGTTTTATCCTCCCTCACTAAGTCGACCATCCTTGAAAACACCGAGAGTGAAACTCCGAAGGGGTCAGCTTGAAACTCCTCGGTTTTGAGGGTCATATATGCCCTTGGATCAAAAGGAGCAGCAGACTTATGTTTTTTGTGCTTCTTTGTCTGGTCACTCAGATCAATCACGTTTTTCTCCCGATCTTGGGGTTTAGACCTAGGAGGGAGTTGACCAGATGGTTGCTTCCTTTTTCTTGTGAATGGCCGAGCTTCCTCTTCATTTTCCTCTTCGGGATTAACCACAGTGATAGGCACAGCCGGAGTAACAATTCTTTGCAGAGTTTTCACCGCAACCCCGCATTACTACTTAGGCGTGAGGTACCACTGGGGTAATTTCTTCAAGCGCCAGGGCTCTCAAGGCCGCCATGTTTCGTTTTGGGGCCATACTATCTGCAGATTAAATACAAAATTCAGTTAGAAAAATTATGCAAGTAAAGATCGGCAGATATAAGATCGGCAGACATAGTGAAAATAAACTAAGAGAAACATCTTTTAAAACCGACCTAAAGCTTTCTCGACGTGCTCAAACTTAACGGATGCTACCAACAACTTAGTATCGAATCCCCATTGATTCGCCCTATTTTCATTATTGGTGACAATCCGATCTGCAATGAACATCAGCACTTTCAAGGTTTTCTGATCTTCCACGTTTAAATGATTCTTTTCAACAGAATGTCTCTTTGAATCATCTCGACGGGTCCAACCAAGAGGAAACTTGGTGGTGAGAACAATGTCATTCTCGACATTAAAGGTACCAACTCGGTCTACCACTACTGGCAACACCGGCTTGACCCAGAAAAATTTATTTTTCCATTCATATTTCAGGCTTTCTGAATACGGCCGAAAAACCTTGATTCCTGGTCTAGATCGGAGGGTGTAATGCTCTAAACGCGCAGGTTTGCCGCTGTTCTTCTCGGTCCTTTTGTTTATTTGAAACATATGTAAGAAAAGTTGTAAGGAAAGGGGCCGACCTAAATGAATGCATACCAGCTCAAAAGCTCGTACGAATGCCCAAGCATTGGGGTGAAGTTGAGATGGGGCTACTTCTAACCTTGCCAATACCGATTGTTGGAAAGCTGTGAATGGAGGACGGATGCGCATGTGAGCTAAAGTCGTCCGAAGAAACAATAAACTTGAGAGAATCGGTAAGTAAGTAGCCATGCATGCCCTTTCCCATTCCAAAACACGCCAACGGGATCTTTGGCGTAAAGCCTCTTTGAATAATTGCTAATGTCAATCTCCGGAGTCAGTAGCGAGTCTATACCACGGAGTTTTTCGGATACCCAGGAATAATCACGGGGCGAGCCCAACGGGGGGACTACGGGGAGGTCGACGTTATTAACCCCGGAGTCTTCATATCCATACAATAACTCGAAACTCCCGGTATCTTCAGGTTCTTTACCTCTTCTCTCTTCACCAACATTCTCTTCTTACGGGTCAACAGAGGCGGATCTTCAACCTTTCTTCCATCCGATTACAGTATCGGATTCGAACTTGACTCAAGCTCGGAGTCATCTCAAGAGCTCGGATCTAAATCAACATCTACTTGAGCCTCTGAGTTCGGATTATTGGGCGCGGAAGGGGTGGACGATTCTTCGTCGGAAGCTCTTCTACTGTCACTTCCTCTCGGCCCGGAAGACATTTCTTCCTGTATTTCAGGTGCAGCCATTCTCTCCCTATCTAATGGATTAGAATCGGTTCTAGATGCCATTAGCTTTCCGATGTCGGGCCTCTCTAGACTTGCGAGCTTGCTCGGCAGTCTATAAGTCGAGAGCGTTTGCGCGAGTTATGCATTTTGTTTTCGCGATTTTACCTACGGGAATGGGGGCAAGCTATCGAGGATAAAATCATAAGAAGATGTTGGGTTCACGAACAAGATCGAACCCGGGCGACAACCCCATCGACAAAAAGATGCCAGGTGAGGCTAGATCTCAGCCCGGTGGAATTGAAAAACGAAGCGCAACGAAGAATAAATTCTACGAAAAACACAACAAAAAGTAAATTCAAATAGAAGCACTAACCTCAGAAGAAAGTCTTGAGAAAAAATGAAGAGATTTGATGTCAGAATTCGAAGGAGCGAGCTCGGAGAACTTAAAATCACGAAGTCGGTAGCTCTAAGTGAAGCAGGAAACTAAAAAAGATGAGTGAATTACCCTCGCTTGTATTTATAGGGTTCTGAGATATGATGAATTCTTGTTCATTCAAGCGACGCACTCAATCGAGAATCAAAGCAGCGCAAGAATCGAGGAAGTCATCATTAAAAAGACGCCTCGAATCCTGCGAACGGTCACATCGATCAAACACGAGCATTTAATGCTCTGTCGAAAAAGGAAATAAATATTAAAATGAAGCGTCACCAACACTCAACCATCTTCAAAGATCGGCAATACAGTTCGCTTTCAACCATCTTCAAAGATCGGCAATACAGTTCGCTTTCAACCATCTTCAAAGATCGCAATCTGATTCGCTTTCAACCATCTTCAAAGATCGGCGATCTGATTCGCTTTCAACCATCTCAAAAGATCGCAATACTGATTTCGGTTTAAATTAAATACAAGATCGGTAAGAAAGTCCGAAACACGACTATTTTTTCCAATCTCACCTAAACAATTTATTTTTTACGCACATTTCAAGTCTAGTTTAACCTAACATGCCAAACCGACTTGGGGGGCAACTGTTATGGAGAAATTACACGCCTACTATTCGCACCCCTCTCTGCGCAAAAGGCCAACCGATTGGGCCTCAGCGACCAAGGCCCATAATCATTCATCCAATGACCTACCATGCGCCTCCACAACCGATGGTTCGGATGATTACACCCAAGTGCCTCCCAAACCTATAAATCGCATTTATTCCAATGAGAGCGACGCATTAAATATTACTCATTTGCATTAACTCCACTACTCTCGACTTTAGCATCGAGTGTATGCGTGCGAGTACACCCCACCTCAGCTCGGAACATCAGCTCGGACGTAACTCGGACATAACTCTATATTGATCAAACCTTATCACCTACCAACTATCTCGGATATACTTATCCATAGATACGGTACAGAACAGTATTACTAGAGATTCCTACACTTGACATTTTTTGCCAAATTTGGAGAAACTCTATTGTATTCCCAGCCAAGGCTGTGTAGCTAAAGATGCACTCATTTTTTATATTACTTTTAATTACCTTGTTATTAATATATTTACACTTTCTTTTTGTTTTGATCTTTTGATTGTTGGTCATAATGCTTGCGTTGTCTTTCCTTGTCGATAATGCATTCAGTTGATTAGGAAGGGGAAGCATTGGCGGACAGATCTGTGTTGGTATCACTAGTAGAGTACCCCTGCCTTTTCTTCTACTCGGCCCGAGTGCACCTTCTCTCCTCATTGGAGACATCCCAAATGAACCTGAAAAAACAAAAGAAGCAACAGTTAAGGTAAAAGAAGCAACAAAATGGTGATAACCACATAGGTTAAGCAACAATTAAGGTAAAAGAAGCAACAGTTAAGGTAAAAGAAGCAACAAACTGCTTTGCTCGACGCGCCCACCCATAGGCGCTTAATGTCCACTCTGACGGACGTAGAAAGATCTCGCTCATCTATCAGACGAACCCTGCGAGGTTTGCAAGTCCAATAAAGGGGGAACCACGCACCCCTGACCCTGCTCGTCAACTAGCAAGGTAGAACATGACGGCCCTACCTCCGGTCTAAAAGAGCTTTCTTTGAAATTCTTATACTCTTGTAGGTGGACATAAAGGGGTGACGAGGAATGTTACACAAAGAATCCCACGTTTGTGGTATCGATGATTGCACTCGAAAGAAACTCAAAAACTTTTTTGTGTGGCTTATATGCTCAGGCATTCACATAAAATTTCAAATGCCCCGCATAGAGGCCCAACCGTTCAGATGAAGCTGAGTAGAAACCACATTCAAAATGCGAAGGACAAGGAAATAGAAAGGATAAAGGGGGACCACACTCCTAACTCCTTAAATAGAGTCTTATACATATAGCTAAAAAGTGGCGACCCTTCGGCCACAAGGGCATGGTAGACAGTTTCCTCGAGGGTAACAGGCCGAGCAACAGCTGCACGACATCAGCCGGATGACATAGCAACTTCTGGGTTTCTAGAGGTGACTCCTCAGTGATGATGTCACCCATACGAAAGGAACGAACAGATTCCCAATATCCTCCCGACCCGAGCTTGAATCGTCAGACCTCTTGTCGATCGTTTTATGAAGCCCTAACTAAGCAGGACTCACTATCAATATCCATCCATTTTTTAAGACCAGTTATTACATTTTTTATCTTATTAAACATACAAAAAGTACATTTCCCAGGGTTACTACCAAACCTACAACATCTAACTATTGAGGTAACCTCCTCTTCTCTATCACTACATATAAAAATCACTAACATTTCTACAGGGCTCCAAACGCCAACAGAGGCCAAAACGATAGAGCGAAAACGTGAGATAAAAGCAACAATATAGTAGAAACAAATATCAAGGACGTACTTTGATTGAAGCAAATGAAGAACTTGAAGAAGGTAAGATTTAAAACCCAGGAGCACCAATAGAGTTGCGCCGTAAGAACAGAGGTATGGCATGCGAAGACAACGAAAACAGGGGAAAGAATGAAGACAAAATAGTAAAGAAAGGGAAAAAGGAGAAGATGACTGGTACTCATCATGTGTATATATATCCTCAAAACTCAACTGACCGGACCATATACGCACATCACATCTCCATCCAGCGACGGGGGTGTCAAAATACACAGCAGGGATCACCCCACCTTTCGTATCCCGCCACCATATGAAGACATGTGGGAGGACATGGGAGCAATTAAAATTGATTAGCTGTGAGGCAACTATTTGTTTAGTTTAATACTTCAATTGTGGGCACAGGCGCAAACCTTGCAAACACGTACATATGGCCTTATATGCACAGTTGCAAAGACTCAATGAGTTTTTTTAGATTGTGTAATATACATGAGTTGTGCAATATACATATTTTAACAACCACATGAGTTTCTATTTAGTAAACAACCACATCGGTTTTTTTAGATTGTGTAATATACATATTTTAACAAAAAATCAATGTATATAATAGTCAAAAATAAATGAAATTAAATATATCCAATATATACATATATATATATACACACATTTTATATAACATAATGATTTTATAAACGACGTTGTACGAAGGAACACATATGCATCACAAAAAATGAATGAAAGCAAGAGATGAATATTTTTAAATTCCCGATCAACGAATTAAAATGTTACGTTCAAAAGAAATGTATACCCGTGTTGGCACGGGTGATACATACTAGTATATATATATATATATATATAAATCCTCAAAACTCAACTGACCGGACCATATACGCACATCACATCTCCATCCAGCGACAGGGGTGTCAAAATACACAGTAGGGATCGCCCCACCTTTCGTATCCCGCCACCATATGAAGACATGTGGGAGGACAGGGGAGCAATTATGACATGACCATCCTTCGAAACTGGCGGGATGATTACAATTGAAATTCACGCCCATTCAATCAAAATCAATGTCAAATCAAAACGCTCGAGCAGATCGAGCGCCAAAACGAGAAAAAGTTGAAACATCGTTCAGTGCGACTAGTGAAGGTAACCAAAGTATCATTTTATTCAAGTATCGTTCAAACGATTTACAATAGTCACATCATACAAATACATGTGTGGATCAGTTCATTTACATAGTTATATATCTGCAAAGTACCTAGAAAAATAGATACATAACCTAACTCTAAGGCCGGTCGGTTCCCTATCAAACCCTACACTGGAGCCTCCTCCCCATCCTTTTTGAAGGACTCTCCCAAATTAACTACCCGGAGGTGGTAACCATTAGCAACAAACCTGCAAGAGGATCGACGTGGCATGATCCCCACTCTCCCCAACGCCTTCAGGATCATCCGGAGAACGCCTCTACCGCTTGGACTCCCTAGTAAGGTGGAGCCTTGTGATCCTCCACCAAAAGAAGACAGTGGATCAGGTATGGCTGACAAGACCCACAACTCCTCGACAAAAATAGATCGCCTTGAGCAAGTAGAGCAAATCGAGTTCTCTGAACAGTCTTGGTAGCAAAAGAAATCTCTGTAAAAACAAAAATTCATAGCTCTGGAAGATCAAAAGCCCCTACTAGGAGTTTTCTAGAACTCTTGATACGCAACGAGAAGGCGCTAGCAAGAATTCTTAGAAAATTCCAGGAGAAGAACCTGACCTCAACTTGGAAATAGCAAGGCATCGGGAGAGTACCAAGAAAACATGACAGAGAAAAGAAAAGGGAAAGCCCGTGAGGAACCCAACTAGGCGCACAACCTCCTTTTATATAGTTGAAAGGAACGCCATTTACAAGGCCAAGCATTTATGAGGTTGAAAAACGACGACCAAAATGAAAATACTGAAACGATAAGGTCAAAGTCAGTGGTCAAACAGTTTAGTTAGTCGAGCATATATTGTCAGTCTCAACCATTGTGAGAACACACAACATTGGTTGAAGAACCTCAGTCCAGAAGGCCAAAGGACTAAGTGTCCAGAGGCCCCTTGTTCACAAGGCCGAAGGACTAAGTATTCGTAGGTCCACCGCCCACTTGACACAGGACCGAAGGACTGAGGTTCGACTAAACTCCTCTTACTTTGAACGACTTCGCGCTCGCCACTCAAAGAACTATATGTTCCCAACCGGATCGGCCGGTATATACAGAAGTTCGGTCAGACTCTACACGACTGAAGGAAGAACAATTCGCCTATCAGACTGGCCGATCGGCCACTATGGTCCCGCCCATATCCGCTCGGCAGAACCACCATAATTATAGTCAACATAGTTATTAGGGAATCCCATATTTCCCTCTTGTTTGTCTTGTAACGGTCCTAATAGTCATAATAACCATTTATTTCCATTAATCACACATGATATTATAAATATTGCCCTCTGAGGACAATGAAAGGATCCCGTATCCATATATTTTTTCTATTTCTTACTTGTTTAACATCATTCTTATAGGAGTTATACCATAATATTGTTAAACTTAATTAGTGTTCAGTCTATTTCCTCTCGGAAATTAGATTAGAACAATAATCAATTCTTTTTTTATTGACAAGAGAGATAAAATAAAGGCTTTTACTTTTCCCACACCCCCTCCTACTCCAAACACACCCCCTCACCCTACACATTTACCAAACTAACCCCACTTACAATTCAATTTCCCCCTCTACCCCTCTCCCTCTTCTTCTCCAACAACAAACCTCCCCTCTCTCCAACACCCAAACCTCCCCTCTCTCCACTCCAAAACCCACCCATCCTCACCTTCATCATTCACTCTCATTTAACTACCCAACATTTGCAACTAGCTCAAGGTAATAACCCTACCAAACATTTTCCATTTTGGTTCTGTTTTGAGTTTTTTACGCCATTTTTTTTTCTGCAAACGTGCTCAGTTCGAAGCAGGTCGTTCGAACATGTTCGCATGAGCGTGTTGAGCAGTGTTAAGCGGGGTGTGAATTTGATTTGTTCGAAACGGCCTCATTCGAACTGCGTCGCATGAGGCCGTTCGAACAGCGTATGACAAGAATCGATAAGTTGTAGCTTCGTGCGAGTTTTTGTTTAAATGGATGAAAATGAGGAAGCATCTGGAGCGATTGAGTTGTCAACTTTACTTGGTGAGATGTCAATTGTCGCGATTGACATGTCAATCGGCGTCGTCGAATCCCAAGACTTTACTAGTTCGTTTCCAAAGCGTCACGGTGAGAATGAATTAGTTGTTTTAATTTTTTAGGAACTATTCAAATTATGTAACTGGCACTTAGTCATTGAATTTCAGTTATTTCCTACTCGTGATGAGCTACTGACTTGGGTGCGTGCGTTGGGAAATCTCTTGGGATGGTGATTGTTATAGGAAGATCTGACACCGAACGACGATCAGGTAAACAATACTGCATGTTGATTTGTGATAAAGCTAGATCATATAAGACAAATGTTGAGGAAGGCACAAACACTAGAAAATGTTGTTGTCCCTTCAGACTGAAAGGGAAATTTATTAAGAAGCTTGGAGGATGGATTTTGAGGGTTATGAATGGAACTCATAACCATGGCATGGCTACTTATCATGATGGACGTCCGTACATTGGTAGGTTAAGTTCAGAAGAGAAGGAACTAGTGGCTAGAATGACTAGGAATCATACTCGGCCTAAATTGATCCTTAATGAGCTGAAATTGATGAAGTCTGATGATAACTATACTGTTGTGAAGCAAATATACAACTGTCGTCAAAGGTAACGGTCGGCTATGCGTGAGGGTAGGACTGAGCTCCAACAACTGATGTTTTATTTGCAACGCGATAATTATGTTTATTGGACTCGACTTGCAGAGGAACCATTGTTGTGAAAGACATCTTTTGGGCACATCCAGATTCCATTGAGCTTCTAAACACCTTCCCGATTGTTTTGTTGATTGATTCGACCTATAAAACCAACGAATGCAGTGTATCAGTTGGTTGAGATCGTTGGTGTAACATCAGCAGAGAAGACTTACTGCTTTGCATTTGCTTATGTCAATTGGGAGAGGATGGATAACTTTGCATGGGTTCTTGACAAATTGAGGGGTTTATTTAGGAAACATGATGAACTTCCACAAGTCATACTTCTTGTGAGAGACACGGGTATGATGAATGCTCTGGCGACAATATTTCCAACATCTGCAAACTTGTTATGCCAATTTCACATTAAGAAAAATGTGAGGGCCAAAGCAAGGCTCATTGTCAAAGACCAAGCTATTGTTAATGACATTATGGGTGCATTTCTATCTCATTGTCCATGCGAAGACTACGGAAGAGTATGATTATGAGTTGGAGTCTGTTTAACGACTTGGCGACACCTTATCCCGGTTTCATACGGTATGTGAAGACCACCACAGCTAGACCCCTTCAAGGAAAAGTTTATTCTTTGCATGGATAAATAAGCATATGCACCTTGGCAACACCACCACCAACGAGTTGAGTGCGCACACTCTCACTTGAAGCAAATATTACGAGACAAGTAGGGAGATTTGTGCAAGTCTTTGGGATGGAATGCATACCATGCTTAGGATACAACATTACGATCTTAAAATGCACTTGAGCATAGTTTGAGTAGAGTGAAAGTTCAACACTTGAAGAAGAAGATTTTTGATGAAATTAAGGGTTTAGTTTCATCTAATACTATAGACCGTATTTTGGGTGAGATCGTGATGGATCCGTTTCACTTAACCCATCATTATGTCGATGCACACTCGGGACTACACATGGACTACCATGTGCATGTGAGCTTTCAAGGTATGATGTACACTCATCTTGTTATTTTGTCTATAAACTCAACATTATATGGGTTGTCACTATAAATCAATGTCGCTTTTTTGTAGGGTTATGATGGGTGCACTCCAATTCCGTTGAGCATGATTCACCAACATTGGCAGAGGTTGAATTTCAAATTACTGCATGAGGTAATGGATGATGAGTTGAGTGTAGACATTGAACTTGAAGCTATCGAGAAGAAGGTTTGAGGCCTCACGATCACGCCGGTGTAGAGTTATGATTAAGGCAAAAGCACGTGAATTGGCATTCCACGACACGACTTATATGTGTCCACCTCCGGATACGATCATTACAAAGGAGCACCAAAAAAAGATAAGAAAGGAATGTTGATTACTCAACAAAGCGAGACAAGTCATTTTGGCGGCATGTAGATGACAAATTTGACTCCCCGAGGGGTTCATCTAGTGGATGTTTTGCTCGGTCTCGTAAAGACCTACTCCCCAAAGTAGGAGTGGAGCGACTACAAACCCATCTGATTCTGGTTCAACTCCTGCTCCTACTTTGTCAACGTGTCCAAAGACCTAATCCATCACTAAGCAAAAAGAGAACTCAAGTCGGTAGCGATTGCTACTACAATCCCTACTCCTCCACTAAATAAGAAACCAACACCCACACCTATTGTTCTGTGAAGGCACATCGCTCATTGTTTCAACAACTCCTACTTTGACACCGGCTCTTGCTCTTACATCGAATCCTATTATTACGAGATCATCGATGTCTGCGATTATGGATGTATTTAATGCATACATAATAGGGATGACGGCATACATGCGTCCCTATGTTGAAAAAGTTGTTAACATGGTTGGTGATGGTAGCTGTGGATTCGGTGTATTGCGGCATTTCTTGGAAGGGTGAGGAGGCTTGGCGATCGATCGAAGCGATCGATGGAGGAGCTTAACCAATACAATGACTTCTACACTCATTGTATGGTGGTATTGGTATGGTCACATTTTGATGAAGGCGTTGTTGAGGCACATCATGGGAACAATGTTGAAGATAATTGGATGAATATACTAGGATATGGGGTATCTAATCGATAACAAGTACAAAGTCGTCCTGACTTGTTGGTCACCTAATTGTTGTTACACAATTTTTCCCTTCAATGTTGCGCCATTCGAAGTGCCCGACGATTCAACATCCTTTTCGTGCGAAACACAAACACTTTGTACAGTGCGTGTCTTCTATTTAGATTGATGTGTAGTCACTCGAAAACATTACATAACATTATGTTTTTTGTTGTCTTTTGAAGATCTTTATGAAGCACGGAAGTCAATGCCCCGCCGGATATTATGTGGAATACTAATAGGGCACCCATAGAAAAGGGTTGGGACTCGCTTTTTATTAGCGGGTGCAAAAGTGGAAGTGTTTGCTCATACAATCACAACCCCCATCCCCTTCCTTGTGTAGATTTAAGTAAAGATATCGATGATAGTCAATGTTAAGTTAGATTTATAATTTTCGTACACAACGTTGTATATAACTATTGGTAGGCAACTTTTGAAATCAACAAAAACTGTTTTCATTTACGGTTTTTAAGTTTTACCATTCAGTATAACATTGGTTGAATGATACCATTGAACGCTGTTCAACGCCACCCTTCGAACATGTTCGAATAAAGCCATTCGAGGCGACAATAACACACCCTCACACCAACAGTTGACAATATTCCTTAACACGTATGAGCGCTTTCGAACAGGTTCGGACGATGTCGTTCGAACAACACAGATTCCTTAACATGGACAAGGTCGTTCGAACCTGTTCGCCCAAGGTCGTTCGAACAGTCACTTAAACCAAGCTGCACGAGCGTCCCACGCGAGGTCATTTTTGGAAAAAAAAAAGTTTGGGGGCGTGCGATGAGTACATGGGGGTGTGGGAAAAGTAAAAGCCTAAAATAAATTCTGACTATCAATCTATCATTATATTTATTAACTAGTATGCAACCCGTGCATAATAATAAATTTAAATATTTTATGAAAAAAACATAATTAAAAAAAGAGAAGTCAAGAAAATTGTATCTAAATTTAGTAAAGGGTGATAATAACGAATCATGTTAATTGATTTTAATTTATTATTTATGTGTTTAATATTTTCGACACAACCTGTACCAATACTGTGCTTTCAATACTATGCTTAATGATCTTAATGTACACTATTAGGGAGTCTTACCGCTTTTCAAACACCGAAAGAATAACCATAGAACAATGATAACCAAGACAAATTCGTTTCATTTTATTTTGACGAATTTGTTTCATTTGATAATATAAGGTTTGTATAGGTTTGACTTCTCTAAAGTGATCAACTTACTTTAGATTGTAAAATAAGTAACCTCAATTATTGTTAAGAAAACTAATGATAACCTGTTTCTTGCCAAGGGTTTTGTCGGCTCTTTTCTGTCCTCATTTTTTTTTCCTTTTAGCAATATTTAGGGGAAGTCTCCATCTTATAAAAAGAAGAAGAAAAGAATTAATGGTAACAAAATCTTAAATGGGTTAGAGCTTACAACTCTTTTTTATTTTGAAAAAACCTTAATTTTTTATTATTCGTTGAAATTAGTTACTTTTTTTAATCTAAAGTTAATTTCCCACTTCATATGAGTTGGATCCGCTTTTTATTCACTTAATCTACCCATTTGGAGGTTTTGAAAAACCCATTTATTCTTTTCTTATCATGTTGATCAATACACCAACACAATCTTTATCAGAAAAAATATACCAAAACAATTTATCTCATTATTTTTTATTATTTTGTTTTGTTTGTTTTATAAGAATCAATGCTGAAAAATGTACCTAAACAATCTTTAAACATTTTGCATATCAAGTACACATCCATTATTATTGAAAGAATGGATAATTAGAAAGATTAATAGAACCGTCAATGGTACCTTGATATACCCCCTTAATTCAATAAACAAAGCAAACTCATGTAATGTTTGGAAACGCGGTGAGGAGGCTTTCTAAAGCGTGTGCTAATGGAAGCTACAACTTGGAGTGGTTGATATAAATGCACAACATGGACGTGAAAAATATATGTTCCAAACACACACTCAATGTGCTGATCACCTTGACAGATTCTAGACAAAAAACCTCACGTAGTTTACTCCACTTTTCCATTCATTGTACAAATCATAACAGAATTTGACAAAATTTCATTATGTAGTACAAAGATTAATAGTGCCAAGTTCCGAGACAAATATCATCATTTTGGCCTCACAATTACCTGATACAAAATACAAAAACATTACTATTATACATTTTCCTAATTTGTGTTTCAACGTTCATTTCAAAACATGGGCTATGTTTTCTTACATGTAATGACTCTTCAATATTCAGTAACTGACATTTATCACAATGTTAAAAATGTATATTTCTGGTTTAAGAATTTTTCCCTAAAATATAATTGTTAAGTGTCATCATATAAAAATACATCTAAGCATCACTCCCTAGATATATATGAATTGGAAAAAAGAAAAGAACCAGAGGCAATAAAATGCTCCACTATATTATGAAACCACAAACACTCATGTAAGTCATATCATATTGAAGCAAACATTTCACCCAATAACTTAGGGGAATAAAATAGAAGATATCATCGTTGAAACAATATTTTGATTCTTGCAAATTTTGGTAAAGTAAGTCAAATCCACAACGTGGTTCAACTAACTAAATAGAAGCAACCAAGCACAGAGGAAGTAACGTTAATGTCAAAAACGACAAATATAAAAAAAAATTAAAAAAATAGATGGATGAGAAATGATTATATAGATGAGTGATGATGTAGGAAGTGAATTGTCAAAAATTGCTAGAAAGGAAATTTCTCACGATCGCAAAGCATGTCTTCTTCTTCTTCTTCTTCTTCTTCTTCTTCTTCTTCTTCTTCTTCTTCTTCTTCTTCTTCTTCTTCTTCTTCTTCTGCTTCTCCTCCTCCTCCTCCTCCTCCTCCTCCTCCTCCTCCTCCTCCTCCTTCTTCTCCTTCTTCTGCTCCTCCTCCTCCTTCTTCTCCTTCTTCTGCTCCTCCTCCTCCTTCTTCTCCTTCTTCTGCTCCTTCTGCTCCTTCTCCTCCTTCTTCTCCTTCTTCTCCTCCTTCTTCTGCTCCTCCTCCTCCTCCTCCTCCTTCTACTCCTTCTTCTCCTCCTTCTTCTGCTCCTCCTCCTCCTCCTCCTCCTTCTTCTCCTTCTTCTTCTTCTTCTTCTTCTTCTTCTTCTTCTTCTTCTTCTTCTTCTTCTTCTTCTTCTTCTTCTCTCTTCTTCTTCTTCTTCTTCTTCTTCTTTCTTCTTCTTCTTCTTCTTCTTCTTCTTCTTCTTCTTCTTCTTCTTCTTCTTCTTCTTCTTCTTCTTCTTCTTCTTCTTCTTCTTCTTCTTCTTCTTCTTCTTCTTCTTCTTCTTCTTCTTCTTCTTCTTCTTCTTCTTCTTCTTCTTCTTCTTCTCCTCCTTCTTCTCCTCCTTCTTCTCCTCCTCCTCCTCCTCCTCCTCCTCCTCCTCCTCCTCCTCCTCCTCCTCCTCCTCCAGTCTCTGGTTCACGATATCCTCGAGTTTGGTGGAGATTCTTTAATCTTCAAGTGGAGGAAGGTGAACAGAAATGAAAATCATATTGTGACTAACATGTTAGCTAAGTTTAGCCATATTTGTAATGGTAGCTTTGTAATTTTTGAGAGACTTGTTTTTTCCATACCCCCACCCAAAAGTGAAACCCCAAAATGCCCTTTGCAATCTATTTTTTTTTAAAAAAAGGCCAATCGTATATATGTTATGGACATATATGCGATGGTCAAATTTAACCCATCGTATATATGTCCTTAAGACGTATATACGATACATATATACGATGCGTTAAAAGTATGCATCGTATATATGTCCAAAATGACATATATACGATTTGTTTTAATTTTTATTACTAAAAATTTGTTAAATAGTCAAAACTACTCAAAAAAATTATAAAAACACCACTAAAAATCTAACAAAACCAAAATAAGGCTAAACAAATTTTTTTAGATTTTTTGGAGACTATGAAAAATTAAAAAAAAATCGTAAAAAATAGTAAATGATGAAATTTGAGATTTTGAGGCCGTAGTCCTATAAGAAGTACTTTCTAGATAAGTCTTGATTCTTGATTTTTTTCGGATTTAATGGCTGTGATTTCATTACGATCGGAGTATATTGCCCGAAAACCGATTTTTTAGCCTAACTATTCGTTCGACGTATAAAATCGTCACGTTTAACGAACTACACACACAACCTATTTTCAGGACTTAATTAATTTTTATTTGACTTAAAATTAAAAAATTACCATAGGGATCGTATATACACCTGGGGGGATATATATGACCCTATTTTTTGTCCATCGTATATACACCCCCAAGGCGTACATACGATTATGGTGGGGGTGTGCCAATCGTATATACGCCTTGGGGGGTGTATATACGATGGGCAAAAAATAGGTCGTATATACACCCCCGGTGTATATACGATTTAAACAAATTTTTTAAAAAATACGTTTTCAGAAGAACATGTTGGGGTTTTCAGTTTGGGTGGGGGTATATAGGGATTGGGTGGGGGTACAAAAAAACCTTTTTTGAGAATGCTCCAGACTTTTTGGTCCAAGCCCTTGATCTTTATGATCGTGGGCTCTCTGGATCTGAGGTCGTTTAGTTGTTTGTTGCATGGGCCGTAGGGCCTTTTTTTCTTATAAAAAAGGAAAGACAATACATGGAGAGGTTGATTAATCCATAGAAATTAACTCATGTATAAGCCATCTTTGATATGCAAGGACTTTTTTCAAGCTAGAATAATTTACCTATTTAGTTCATATCATGCATTCAACGACATCAAGTGGGTGTGAAAATTAAGTGACCCCCGATTTAACCTTATACCAAGATCAATTAAAGAGTTCACCACCTCCTACATTATCTTATTAGGCACCTGTCACATACTCATGTAAAATTTATGCTTAGTATTACACATTACAAATTACAATGAGTAGTTGAAAAGCATATGTGCGGTTAAGAAAGGAAAAACTAAAAACAAATCATATTGAGAAAAAACACACACACAAAGAAAGATGGAGGAGAAAGAGAAATAGGAAACATTACATCAACAAACTAAAACTATAAACCATAGTCAATGAGAGAATTAGATTGTCAATTACTTGAAAATGTATTTAAACATAAATTTCACTTATTGGAGACTTAATGACGGTCATTTGTTGAAGTGTGTGTAAGAAGATTCATCCATAGTGAAATTATGAAAATGGATCAAGTGGAGTGCATGAGAAGTATTTGAAAGTGTGTATTAATTAGTAAGTTGCTTAGAGAAGGACATTTGGCAAATAATTTAATGAAATTATTTGCAAATATTAATTGTATAGATTGGAGAGTTTTATTTTACAACTCATATTTTATAATGTTATGGAGTAAAGGTAAAGGTGCTATATGCACCCCCCCTTCAAAGACAAATTGTTGGGCTAACCAAGTTAAGACCCATCAGCCAACTTTAGATCCAACCATCAATGTCTAAGATCTAATCCCTGAATCGGACGGTTCAGATCTATTTAGTCAAACACCCTTTGACCTTATAAATATAACATTCATTGGTAGAGCTAAGCTAAGCATTTACTGTTACTGATATCTGAATTAACTCATTAACTCTCAACTGTCTGACTTTGTCATCGGAGTGGCTTCGTAAATACACCCTACCTCGTCTTAGAACTCAACTTCGGACTTCAACATTGACAATCAGTACCAGACGGGAGCGGATTGTCTAACGTTTGTGCGGGAAACTGTAGAATAACGTCCTGTAATGTTATCCGTTAGATCAATCCAACTGCCACGACTTTACCACGTGCTCCACTTTCTCTCTCTCTTTTTTGCCTCAGAAAGTCAACAACAACGCTCTGCTTGCGATGAACTCCTTCTCTGCAAACACAACTTCTGCTACCGCCGACCCGACGCTGCTACTACCCAAACCGACCTCCGCCGCGGCCCATTCCTTCACTCCTTCCTTCTATATATTTCGCCCTTTCTTCATGTCTCTGCTAGGTCTTGACAGAGTAATTTAAGTTGTCCATTCTAGTAAATCCTCGTCCAATGTATCAGAACTTCGAACACCAGCTGGACGTAATCAAAATTCTTTCTTCGAGTCGGAACTATGGTTTGCAATCAATTATCTTGTTTTTCTATTGTTCAAAGATGGATATATTTTAATTTGCCTGCTACTTCAAAATCTGATGACTTCACTTATAGATCCTGCTTTTGCTCAAATATATTGGCTTAATCAAGCTAATTATTTACTTCTCTTCCTGGTGATTCCAAACTAACAAAAAAGAAAATTTTGATATTACAGTACCATATGAAACCAAAGTATATGCTTTTAAGCCAACGCAAAAGAGATATAGCAGCACTGTATAGAACCTCGGCATAGACTGCAGAGGTGGAAGGAACGAAGACAGGTGTCGCAAGAAGGGACACGTGTAAAGCAGATAACCTAGAGCCGAGGTAACCGCTAGTAACCGATCTGCCAAGATAACTGCCGAAGAGATTGAAGGACTAGATATAGGGCTCTAGGCCAGAGAAACAAGAGATCAGACATTCTCTTAGACTAGCTTTACTTTCTGTACTGGAGAACCTCTCCACGCTTGTAAGACCGAGTTGAATCAATATTCATCTTTCATCCGAGAACATTTGGCGCCCACCGTGAGGCCCGGTAAAATTAAGCCCAGCCACACCCAGACACTAAACAATGGTAACAACCCGGCAGTCACGCCGGCGACCTCAACAACTGTCTCCAGATCGACACCCAGAGACTTCTAGACGATCACGGCGTCCCACCACGCCACGAACTACCGATCCAGTCACCGCACCAGAACAGGAACCTGTTTCTACACCGGTTACACAAACCGCTACCCCGGACCAAACGGCAGTCAACAATGCGGCGCAATTGCCACCACCACCACCGGACCACCCATATCTAATCGGGGTCAACGCAGTTCTAGATGAATTGCGAAAGCAGAATCATTCTCTTCAGCAGCAAGTGGACGAAATGAAACAGGACAGAGACCCTAACTCGATAGATGGCATGCAGATAGATAAGCCACAACCGTTAACGGATGCGATCATGAATGACCTCGTCCCACCGAACTTCAAACCTCCCGCACTCGAGTCTTATGATGGGCGAAGGGATCCTCAAGAGCATCTCACTGCATTTGACACACAGATGGCAATTATTGGTGCACATGAAACCTTGAAGTGCAAACTGTTCTCTGGCACGATGAAAGGCGCAGCGCTACGTTGGTTTATGAGTCTTCCTCGACACTCCGTGATTTCATATTCCGAGTTGAATCAATATTCATCTTTTATCCGAGAACACAGTACCATATGAAACAAGAGTATATGCTTTTAAGCCAACGCAAAAGAGATATAGCAGCACTGTATATAGCAGCACAAAAGAAAATTTAGCAATGAAACAGATATGGTGAACTCTGTTTCTTTTTTGGGAAAAAAACTTTCTATCTGAATAAAATGGCAGCTAAATCAGATTTTTTGTAGCATAAACTAACTATGTAGCAATCGAAGTGGCAGCAACAAGGCACCCACAGAGATGGCGAGGCGGCGGAGCTATGGAACAAGGAGTTCGAGAGGCAAAGGCTACATGTGGTGATGACGTTGCAGGAAGTGGTAGCAGCGATGAGTATTGATTGTGTTGGAATGGAATCACTTTCATGAAGCTGTAAGTTAAAAAAAACAAAAAGTGAACAAGTTGCCACTTGTGTGTTTTTAGAACGTTAAATTAATCAAGTGGACCAAATTAGAGAACATTAGTCTACAGTTCCCGCTAAAACGTTAGAAGATCCGCTCCCGTACCAGACACTACCAACTACTAGGCTCGGATAGTTCCATAGATAAGGTACATAACGGATAAAAAGTTTAAATCCGAAGAATCTGACAAGATCTCACACTGCACATATATATTTGATTGGAATAAGATAGACATTTATGAGTTTACTTTCTTTTTTTGTTGACCTCATATATATTACTCCCTCCGTTCCTTATTACTTGTCGTTTTTTGAGAAAATTTTTGTTTCTATTTAGTTGTCATTTTCAAGTTTATATACATCATTTATTATTGTTTTCTCAATAATACCCTTAAGTATTTATTGCAGAGAGAGAAATAAATGAAATGAGATAATAAATTATTAAGGGTATTATAGGTAAAAGAGAATTAATTATATCAAAAGTAACAAAATTTATTAATCTTATTAGTATGTGTAAACAGTGAAAAAATGACAAGTATATAGGAACAGAGGGAGTACATTATAGTACTATTATTAGTTGTAAAAAAATTTATTGTATAAACAGGGCCCCGGGGCGGGAGCAGAAACGTTATTCAGCGCAGAATAGTTTACAGATATATTGACCAATATACGGTGAGTGTACATACTACAAGCATATTTTATTATATTTATATTTTATGGGTTAAAATTAAAAGATAAAGTAAAAGAAATTGAAACAACACGCAGAAGCTTTCGCAGACGAACGATACCACGACGCCGAAATCCACTGTTTACTCTCTTCCTCTGCACGCCCTTCGTTTACTACGTGAGTGTTTGGTTTCACGTCCATCCCATCGAAACGCACGATTATATGACTGTAATAGCTTCTAGCATGCTTGGTTCTTCATCTCGAGTCATTTCCACCGCACGGCAAGGCTGAAAAATCACGGCAGCAGTGAATCAAGGATTTGCAGCTTCCACATCCCTCAGAACCGATTCTATCTTTTATTTTCATCTCCCTTCCTTGCCCTTAACCCCCTATAATTGCTAACCATTTAATATTTTCATAAACTAAGAGAAGTTGGTGCCTCTTCCCCTAACATTCATCCCAAATTCTTGTTATATAATTCAATTTATGATTTCAAGGAAACCAATTCTAGCAGCTCGTTCATTGAAAGTGCAGGATAAGTCATAAGGTGTTTGATGAAATGCCTGTGAAACATTCTTACAATGAAGAAATAAACTTGATGTTTGAATAAATTGTTTTTTTTTTTTTTTTTTTGAGATTATGAATAAATTGTTTCTGTGATCACATTTTAACACCCTGTGTCACTATCCTTACTTTTATGGCTCCTAATTCTCACTCATTTAATACTCACTTGTAGTCTCATGGAGTCATGGTTAGTTTCAAAAGGAAAAGATAAAAATAACAAGTTGGTTATCTATAAAAAAAACTTGGGAATTTGTGAAGAGGACTTGGTGATCATATTCAAGCTGGGAAATTAGATATCATTTGAATATTATATGTCATTGTTCTTACATTTATACTCATTTAATACCCACTTGTAGTCTCATGTTAGTCTGTATGGAAAAAAATAAAAATAATAAATTGGTCATGTATGAGAAAAACCTAGGTATTTGTGAAGGTGGCTTGGTGATCTGATTCAAACTGTATTTAAACTTTCCCCGGTGAGTATCTAAACCCTCAATAACAGGGCAAGGTATATAAATTGCATAATACATGTTGATAGATTTCTGAAAGTGCACTCCAAATAGAACTCACAAATAAGGGCATCAAATATTAATTACTCAGCATCAAGGAAGCTAGAGCAAGAGAATTTTCTACATCCTTGTTGAATATTGTACTCAGCTTGAATGTTAAAAACTATTGACTGATTCTCATCAGCAAGTGTTACACCCATAGAGTACTGATAACATCATCCTGAGAAGGGAACTATTTTTTATTTTAAGATCTTCAACAATAACACACACTTGTTGTAGAAAAGTTTTCAACTATAGTACATCTGATCTGTGTGCTACCATATCTCTATTTAAAAATTCTAATACAGGAGATACAAAATTGAAAAACACCTTAATGTACTTTTTTGTAATACCCACACCACATGCTAAAGTCACCAACATACAAATAGATAAAAAAACTAAACCAAAACTTTCCACTTAAATTTCTCTCTACATAGCTTCTGGTTTATTATTGGCAGGGATAACTTAATGTATTCCTATGGACTTCTATATCTTCCTCTTTCAACTTATTCTTTACTAAGTGCAACTCAATTAGCCTTCAGTGCATTATTCGCTTTCTCCTCAATTCACATAAACTCATGACATTAATATTCAATTCTATAGTTCTCCTTACCATGTCAGCTTTTTTGCTTGCACTAAATTCAGAATCTGATTATGATTCAACTGATCTTTCTAGAGAAAACCATATACTTGGTTTCTTCTTCACTATATCTCTGCTGCAGTTTCTTTGGCGTCCAAAAGAGAGGATGTGATGAGAGTGGTTGCAAAGGAAGGTGGAAGGGTTGTTAATCCAAGTCACCGTAGCTTCTTTGCTTTGCAAACAAAAAAGAGCCAGGTCCAATAAAATTGAAGAAAAATGGTGATTGAAATTGAAATGTTGAATTTGAAATTAATTTGAAATGAAGATGGAGATCATTGCCTAGCATGGAAAAAAACCAAGAGAGTGAAAAATCAAAGAATTTAAAGACAAAAACACAAGTTAACAGAGAAATTAAGGAGAGAACGAGGTGACTAACTCACCACAAAGGAAGAGGAATGAAGAAAGGGTTGAGCTAGAAAAGGGACCCCTCATGAGGGTCCCGGACTAAGGAGAAAGAAAGGAAGAGAAGAAGAATTGCAGAGTGGAAGAAAAGAAGAGGAAGAAGAAGAGAAGAAAAATGACGGTACGTCGGTACCTGGTTTCTTGCATGAACGAAGAAGGTTGAGGGAAGAAGCTGAGTTGATATTTTTTGATTAATTTAGATTAAAAATACAAAAATGTTATTTGGACATTGAATTTTAGACAAAATAAATAAATAAAACAACTACATAACATTAATTAAGTTTTTTTGGACAATTAAAGCCAACCCGCTTTTTCACGATTTTGAGCGTTAATTAAAAACTTGGTTAATTGATCATTTGGCTAATAGTCTAAAAAATTTGGTTAATTGATGTTGTAAGTTGGTTTTTGTCGATTTTTGTCTAAAATCTCATGTCCATATAACATTATTGTTAAAAATAATAAGATAAGTGAGTTTGTATTTCCATAACCGTATATTAGTCTGTATTTTTGTTGAATTTAATAAAAGACCTGCCTCAAGAAAGGAAGCATTCAACTGCATGTTGAGTTTTATACTAACACAAATGTCATTCTCATTTGACTAAGAGAGGGATAAAATAGTAATTGTCATTCTCATTTGCAGCGTTGACCCACCTAAAACTCCTCCAACTACCATTTTTCAAGTTAATTGACGTGTAACTAGCCAACTTCGTCGAAGCACTTCAAATTAATATAAACTAGTGTGGAATGATGATGACCTTTGGCTCTTTATTTTTTTATTGATAAATAATGACCTTTGGCTCTAAACGTTTTCTTTTGGGTTACAGACTATGAAACACCGACAGTATATGAGATAGACAGACACCGGGCAGCGCATGGCGTGAAACAGCGGTTTTAATTTGAAAAATACAAGTAATTAAAGTGTCGTGTCAGTGTCGCGTGTTCGACACGATACGTGTTGGACACCGAACACGTCATCAACCAAAAGTGTCGGTGGTTCATAGGTTAGACTTAGAGGTGTTTGACCTCACTCCGATGTCTAGAGAAAATGACCCTAAATAATCCGGAGTTCGGCCAGAAGATAAGTAAAATCCAACTCCAGTTTGTTCCATCACTGGGGATTGAACTCGGGTACTCACCGAGTCTGTCTCTTAAGATAGAGCGCATTAACTACTTGCACTTGAAGTTTGGATCTAAACTTTCTTATTTAAACAAACAGGTAAAGAGAGGAGAGTGAGGGCAAGGCATAGAGAGAGAAATCAAGAAGAAAAAAAGGGTGTTAGTGTTAATTCTCCATTCCTAGCTAGTTTGTTATCTTCGTTTATTATCATGACGACACAGTCAAAACTCATACCTTGTTTGTCTTCAATCACTTGTGATTGGACTTATGATGTGTCTTCCTAAACTTTAGAGGTATCGATACACGATACAATTTCACTGGTAATCTCTACAATTCTCTTAATCAAAAGGGTATTCACACATGAGATAAATGAAACAAACACACACACACACACACACACACACACACATATATATATATAAATCTAGGTGAAGGGGCTAAGGATATTGAACGCTTCAGTTTCAATTCATATGTACTTATATATGAGAAACGGATCCCCTGTAGTTCGCGCGGGAACTATAGGGTGCAGTCAGTGTTAAAAACAATATTTAAAATCGGTTCGTTGCAAACCCGATTTTAAATGTATGTGTAAGAGACATTTAAAATCGGGTTTGCAACGAACCGATTTTAAAAATGTTTTTTTACATCGACGCACACGTAGTTCTCTTGCAACTACAGAGATCTACCCCTATATATGTCGACATTGATTTTGGTCCAAGTGTCTGAACTTAGCACGTACATTTGATCAGTAGTTTCAACTCACATGTACTTCTATGCCTTTAGGTCTGAATCAGAATATAAGTTTGTTTCTAAGATTGTTGAAGTGGTGTCTGTCTACAAAGATCAATCGTGTTGCTTTACATGCATGTTGCTGATAACCCAGTTGGCTTGGAGGATCAAGTGTTAAGAGTGGCATCTATATATCCTTGGGTTCGGATCTCAATTTGATAATTAAGGGGGTCAACATGTTAGGCATTCATGGAATTGGGGGAATAATAGGTAAATCAACAATTGGTCGTGCTGTGTTTAACTTGATTGCTGATCAATTTGAAGGTGTGTGTTTCCTTGCTGACATAAGAAAAAAGGCAATTAATTAGTCATTCATGGTCTTGAGCAGCTCCAAGAAGATAAACTTTCTAAATTACTCGGCGAAAAGGAATATCAAAGAAGGAGATGTTTATGATGGAATTTCAATAATAATAAAAAGGAGGCTGAAGGTCCTTTTGATTATTGATAATGTTGATAAAGAGAAGCAGTTACAGGCACTTGCAGGCTACGCCAGATTTGTTTAAAAAAGGCGCCCCTATGAGCAGCGCTTTGCCAAAAAACGCCACGGATATAAAAAATAGGTAACCAATGAGCAGCGCTTCGCCATAAAACGCCACCCATTGTGTTGCATGTTCTACCAAATAACCAGCGTTTTTAAAAAAACGCCGCCCATTTCCTAGGCGTTCTAACATATACCCAGCGTTTTATTAAAAACGCCACCCATTTCCTAGGCGTTCTAACATATACCCAGCGTTTTATTAAAAACGCCACCCATTTCCTAGGCATTCTAACATATACCCAGCGTTTTATTAAAAACGCCACCCATTGCCTTAAATTTTTCTACCTAACACTGTACCAAATTAACTCTCCCTCTCAGCTGCACTCTCACGTTCCTCTTCCCTCGCTCTCACTCTCACTCTCACTCTCACTCTCACTCTCACGCACAAAACCACTCTCAGGACGCACAAACACCGACGTTTCAGAATCTCTCAACCAGCTCGCCTCCTCTCCGCGCCGCCGTCGTCTCCACCACGCACGCCGTCTTCGTCTCCACCACGCCGTTCTAGTCATTCATCTCTCTTCTCTCAACGAGTTCTACTCATTCATCTCGCTGCTCTCTCTTTTGTTCTTGATAATAGGTTTGGTTCTTGCCCCTTTCAGTTTTATGGGTTTTAGGTTTAGGTTTTAAGGTTTTGAAAGTTTAGGTTTTGGATTTTCATGAATCTTTCCCTCTTTTAGGTGGTTTTAGGGTTTTAAGGTTCTCTAAGGTTTTAGGGTTTTGATAGGTTAGTGAAGATTAAAAGTGTAGTTGATCATGAAAACTTTTTTAGGAATGAACAGAGTATTCTTGTTCTTCCTGCAAAGTCTTAGAGAATTATCGAATCAAACGACCAAAGCATATTGTTATTGATAATTGTTTGAATAATACAAGAAAGATACAAATTATAAATGTGTATTTGTTGTTTCTTAAACGTTTTCGTTGTAGAAAATACATTTTTCAAGTTAAGTATTCACATAAAATGATTTCAATAGCACATGGCTTGCTAAAATGGGAACCAATTCATCCGCTTGAATTTTACTTGTACTTCATAGTGGTTTCACTATACCCTTTTCAATACTAATGGTGGCTCATACTTTCGATTGCGAGGATTACTTTGGAAATTGTTTGTCATTTTCTTCTTTTTTGATGCTGTATCCTTTCTTATGCGGATATTATTCTCTTTGAATGCTTTAGGATTAGGAGCATACAGTATATAATTCCATATTTTGCTTTTCAAAACCATATATGAGGGCTTTACAGTTTGTTGAAGACAAGTGTTGGTCTTAGAGAGCAGCAAGGGCAAATTGGATTCATCAATGAGTTTTTCCTCGTTAGTGTCAATATGTTGCAAGTTTCAAATATCTATGAATATTAAAATGATAATTCTCCTCAGATTACTTGGTTTGGATTTTTATGCCAACTCTGATTAATGTTTTATGCTTTGCATTGTGAGTTCGATCGATGTATTATTTGGGAACTTTATGTTTCTTTTAACTTTCTTCTCTATGGTCAAGATGTTTCTCTTTTCATCAATCAACATCTTCGGGTATATGTTTATGACTATTGGTCATGTCATACTTGTAATGAAGAATGGATTGGTTAGTTAATGTTTTGTACCCAAGGATGTGGAATGAGATCAGAGTAGTAATTTCTATGTATTAATGGAAATAAGAGGCGCGAGATGTGTGAAGGAAAACTCAGGATAGGTGCAAATGTGTGAAGGATAGCCCAGGATTTTCTTATGGTTACGATACATTGCTTGACCCCCTCCTCCCACACTATTATTTGGTGAAATCCCACATTGACACCATTAATGAGCTATAGTAACTAGTATGTCAAAGTTATGTAATAGGCCCCCATGGAATTTCACTAATATGCTGAGTGATGTTTGATAATTTACTTTCCTTTTGGATGTTTATAATCTAAGGTGGAGCGGAAAGTGATTAGAGAAATCAAGCGAGAGATGGGGAATTAGTGATAAATCATTTATGTAATAAATATTATGAAAAAAAATCTAATTCTCTTTATCCGTTTGTTTAATTGCTTTGCAGGAAGACGTGTGTTTTTTCCTTGAGGATTTACTTGTTAGGGTATGAAAGAACAATGATTGAATACCATATCAACAAAGGAGAATATGGTTCCTGATATTTTTTCGTTTTTTCTTTGTGTAGACTTAAAATCTTTGTTCTGTAGCATTCTTGCATGGGCAATTCAGTTCTGTCAATTTCAAATGTCCAACGTGGATCCGAAAGATTTCAATACCATCATTCAAAGGTGCAATTAAAGTTTTGCTCTGCTTTGCTTGAAAATCATGTTTATCTAAGAGACAACAAGAAGCTTTTGTCTCATAGCTTATGCATTTACTTGATTTCACAACTATGTTTTCATTGGTAGCGCTTTTGGAGCGCTACCTTTGGTTGTTGGCAACAGAGCGCACTGATTTAGGAGCGCTCATGAGCGCTACCAAAGGGCCAAAAAAGCGCTACCTATAGCTTTTTCATGTTGTAGTGCCACCTTTGTAGGTTTAGTCTGATCGAGTCTTCTTTCTTTTGGGGATATCTCTCTCACTGTAAATCTGATTTCGATTTGATAATTTTTTTGTTCTATTATTAACTTTTTTCCTGTTTGTATGAGTTTGAACTTAAGGTCATGGTTACGATGCATAGGTAGATGATTGTTACAAATTCTTTGGTGGAATATGGGCGGACCACGGTGGGAGGAAAGCGGTATTGGGATTCGCCGTGGTTTGGTGGTCCATTGCGACAATCCTCTCACTCTTAGTATTTTGCCAAACTTGGGTTGCCTTTCCGCTAGTTGCCCGTGCATTAATGGGAATCGGTGAAGTATGTTCTGTTAAATTTTTCTTAAACAACATGCTTTCTCGCATTCTACTACTAGAAATAAGCTACAATTTGTTAATTTTGTTGGCAAATTAAATTATCTAGTAAAGGATAAAATGAAATGTTTTTTTGTTACTTCGTGATACATTATGAACATTTTTTATTGGTCAACTTGCTGTTAGTTTCCGCATAACAATGAATAACAATTTTGCTAACATTTCTAAAATTTTTACACGTGATTTTATGAATTTGGGATGATTTTTGCATGTGATATGTAGCATTCCTCTTGAGTTAGTTAGTTTGTGTTGATACAACTTGATGATAATTATTTTGTATGTGAAGCTTTTATTTTGTAGATACGCCTGGGAAGCTGCAACTCCAACTTGAGAAAAGTGGTTAATACTGGTAGCTTTTATTTTGTTGATACGCCTGGGAATATAGATTTCAATTTTAACTATTTTTTTTCTTAATTTTAACTATATCTAATTATGATTGTCATGGGAGAGAGAATTCAGTTTGAGAATGTCAGATTAGTATTTTAGTTGAATCTTTGTTTGCTTTAGCTCTTAAGAACTTCTAACTATTTCAAATTACAGGTAAACATGAGCATTGCTATACTTCCCATGTCAGCAGAGTACAACTGGAACCCCACCACTGTAGGGAAAACCTCCCACCATGTTACTCTGATGCTCATTACAAGGCTAGGTTTAAATTTGGCAAATTCCTGTTTTGTTATTTTCGATGTATGATTTAATTTTGGATGTATGATTTAATTTTTGGATGTATGATTTAATTTTGGATGTATGATTTAATTTTTTTGGATGTATTTTGGATGTATGATTTAATTTTTTTTTGTTGCAAATATAAAAAGGAAAATACACAACAACTGAAAAAAAATTAAAAAAAAAAAATTAAACAATGGGCATCGCTTTTAAGGAAGTGCTGCCTATAGGGGGAGGTGTTTGGGCAATGGGCAGCGCTTTTTAGGAAGCGCTGCCTATCTGAAGACGTGTTTGGGTAATAGGCAGCGTTTTTTAGGAAGCGCTGCCTATTTGAGGACATGTTTGGGCAATGGGCAGCGCTTTTTAGGAAGCGCTGCCTATTTGAGGACGTGTTTGGGCAATGGGCAGCGCTTTTTAGGAAGCGCTGCCTATTTGAGGACGTGTTTGGACAATGGGTGGCGCTTTTTAGGAAGCGCTGCCCATTATTGGAGTGGAATACCTCACGCCACACACATTCAGTGCGCCAAAGCGTGCCGTGGATGAAAAAAAGCGCTGCCTATATACTAATTCTGTTGTAGTATATATGATTGGTTCGGTTCTGGCTACGTCAAAGAAATACTATACCTACATGGTTTTCATGCTGAAGATGGCATTCAAGTCCTCATAGATAAATCTCTCATTCAGATTGATGATTAGGGATGTGTGAGAATGCATGACTTAATTCAAGATATATGGGCGGAGAAATCGTGAGGCATGAATCAATACTGGAGCCTGGAAGATATATGCAGTAGATTGTGGTGGTCTCATGAGGACATTGTTCATGACTTAGAAGAAAACAAGGTACATTACAACCTATAAATATCTTCATAGTATTTTGTCTATTGTTAAGAATCTCACAATACTTAGTATGCCTGAAAGTTGCCTTAAATCATTCAAATCACTCGAGGCATGCATGTATTCTTTTGGTTTTAAACGTAAATGTATGTTTCTAGTTAAAAGCAAGCTCATGATTCATAACAATTTTTCTTTTGTCGGAGTTGGAGTCTTTGAGCTTTCTGGACTTTGAAGGTTGCAAGTTACTAACGGAACTGCCTAGCTTGTCTGGATTGCGAAATTTGGGGGCACTGTGTCTTGATGATTGCACTAATTTAATTAGGATTCATAAATCTATTGATAAACTCGTGTTACTGAGTACGCAAGTATGTACCCAGCTAGAAATCTTGGTTCCCTCTATCAATTTGCCATCTTTAGAGACATTAGATCTGAGGGGTTGTTCGCATCTCAAGAGCTTCCCAGAAGTATTGGGAGTGATGGAAAATATAAGAGATGTTTATCTAGACCAAACTTCGTCCGTAGATAAGTTACCATTTTCAATTGAAAGTCTTGTTGGTCTCTAACGACTATTCTTGATCAGGGAATGTCGAAGGCTAATTCAGCTTCCGAATAGTATTCGATCATTTCCTAAACTTGAGATAGTAATCGCTCATAACTCTAGATATTTAAACTGTTTGAAGATAAAGAAAATGTGGGTTTAGAAGTATTTCCTAGAGCCATGCTTGTTTATAATTGTAACGCCCCAATTTTATTAAAATTTATTTTGAGTTGATTTGGTAGAATGATTGAAGAAATTGGAGATTTATTGGCGTGAGAACCATGGTAGAAATGATTAGAATTGATGTTCATAGGTGGTTGTCGAGTTAGAAATAGGTTCCGCGCTTCGCGCATTTCGTGCGCATGTGTGGCGCGTCGCGCGCCAGATCCAAGTGTTTCCTGCCTGTTGGCGCTCATGTCGCGCGTGAGTGGCGCACCGCGCGCCAGTTCCCAGTGTTCCCTGTCTTGTGGCGTGCATGTCGCGCGTAAGTGGCGCGTCGCGCGCCAGTCTGCTTTATAAACTGCGTTCTGCGCAGATTTGGGTCATTTTCAACCTTTTTCACTCCTTTGAGCATAACTTCGTCTCTAGAGCTCCATTTTTGACGCGGTTTGTTGTATTCTCTTCGTATCGCCGAGGGCTTTGATAGGGGAGCAGTTCCTGAGTTAGAAACCAAGAGAGGAGAGAACGAAAGTGAACCTTCTCAACCTACAATCTAAGGAGAGTTGTCGTAGTTGGAGAATCGAAGAGCTTCGTTAGGAGAAAGAGTTGCGTCTATAATCCCAAGGTAAGGGTGGGTTCTAACCTTATAATGAGTTGTATGATGGGAGATTAGGACCTATAATGCATGTGATGTGTTTGATAATATGTTTGAATGATTTGTGAGTGTATATATGTGGTTTTTGATTTCGTTTTGCCGTTAACGATTTATGAATGAATTGATGGTGAATAGATGCACAAGGTGTTTGATAAAATGTGTATGTGGTGTCTAGAGTGCATGTTAGGTGTTTGATGGAATGCCTATATGATGTTTGATTGAATTTGATTCTTATATGATGTTTAGTGCCTATATGATGTTTGATTGGATTTGATGCCTACATGATGTTTGATGAAATGCCTATATGATGTTTGATTGAATTTGATGCTTATATGATGTTTGATGAAATGCCTACATGATGATTGATTGAATTTGATGCCTATTTGATGTTTGATGCGTGTATAATATTCGATTGAAGTTGATGCCTATATGGTGTTTGATGAAATGCCTACATGACGTGTTGCCTGTTGTGCTAGCTGTGTCTTAGTCTGTGTTGCGTTTCTGGGCGCCAGTGTGCTGCCCGTGTTGCGCCTGGGCGCCAGTTGTTGTGTTGTTTGGCGCCCTGTGGCCGTTTGTGTTGCCACCGGGCGATTCCTCTCATTTGGCGCTTGGACGACATTTGTGTTGCCCCCAGCGCCGATTATATTCTTATTTGGCGCCACTGTGGTGGTGTGTTGCCGGGCGCGCGATTTTCCTCTTTATTTGGCGCCGTGTGGGTCTTTGTGTTGCCCCTAGGCGCCCGATTTATGTCTTATTTGGCGCCTGGTGTCAGATGTGCCTCAGCGCGCCAGTGTTCTGTCTTGTTTGGCGCCCTGTGTGTGCCTGTGTTGCCACTAGGCGCCAACTTAAGTTGTTGTGTGGCGCCAGGGGGTGTTGTGTTGCCCCCAGGCGCCAGTTTGGTGTCTGTGTACACCCCGGGCACGCTGTGTTGCCCCTTGGCGCCATTTGGTGTGTGGTTTGGCTCTGTGTTGCGCCTATGTCGTTGCCTGGCGCCAATTCTGTGCTGACATGTCATTGGTGTGTAAACTAATTGGTGTCTTAGGTGTTGGTGTGGTTGGGAAAATTGGTGTTAGCTCCAAATGCTATAATTGATGTGTTGTATTAACTACAGTGATAGACGATAGGTCAAATGTGACCAATTATTTGATGATGGTGTTGTTGGGTCAATTATGACCACTTAACGATGATGGTGATGTTGCATAAAGATATTTGACTGTTGTTCGGTGTTGTTCATGGTGTCGCATGCATTCATATGCACATTCCGGTGATGTATTCAGCCTTTGACCTATGCTCAATATTGGTGATGATGCCACGAGATGGCTATTTTTCGGTGATGGTACCACATGCATATGCACGTCGGCGTGGGTTGCATTTCATTCCCCCATTCATTACATTGGTGATTTTCCTTGGGTGATTGGTATTGACGATGTTGTGGTATAATGACGTTGATGTGTAATGATGTTGTTGTTAATGATGTCGTTGTTAATGATGTTGTTGTGTAATGATGTTGTTGTGTGATGATGTGGTAATTATAGTTGTCTGAACTCTAGTATACTGCTTATCATACATGCTATTATACTATTAGAGACTCACCCCTTCTGTTGAATGTTACCTCTACGTGGGTAACGTGCAGGTGATAGTGAGTGAAGGCTTGTCTACCTTCGCCAGCTGAGTCAGTGTCGTCTCTGATACATAACACTCGGGGAGGGGATGAACACTGTTTTATTTAGTTGTTTTATTGCATTGTTCGATTTGAACTTAAAGTTGTGGATTTGGAAATGTCTGTTATTTTTGGTGGTGTAAACTCAATCGGAGTGATTCCACGTTTGATTTGATTTCACGTTGTTTGGACGTCGAATGTGACACTCCATTGCATGCTTAGTTTTTAAATTTCCACACTCTGATTTTAATAAACCGAACGGGTAGATTTGGGGTGTTACATTAGTGGTATCAGAGCAGTTCGGTCTGTCCGGCCAAGTTGTCGAGTCGTCGAGTCTATATATTAAACCTCGAGTCTTGGTACTCGTTCTAAGTTATAGTTATGTTGCTGTTTATTACTTTTACCTTTGTTGGTTTTATTTTTCTGTTACTACCTTGCCTTGTAATTTATTTAATGGGTACAGATTGAAAGATATATTGATTTATTAAGATATGTATGATCCATGGTAGCACTATCAACATTATTAGGATTGAGCTGTTTGATTATGTTCACTATTTTGTCTTATAAATGCTTATGTATTCTTCTATATGTGGTCCTTGAAGATAGAAAATTAATTAACTCTTGTCTTACTTTTCGTGTCCTTATTGGGCCTTAGGTAGTATTTTGTACTTAGATTGAAAGTAGATAGTTATGTGGCATAAGAGATTTAATCAGTACCTTAAGTTGAGACTGATACGAAATAGTAAAACCATACGTTCTGAGAGCTTTTAGAAAAGTTGTTTTTATGAAACTCGATATAGGATGGTTAGTAATAGTTAGTTAAATTGTCTAAACGAGATAAGTAGAATTTGAATTTAGAGCTTAGAAAGTGAACCCTAAAAGTTGGAATCTAAACGAGTAGACCTATAATAATCACCGTTGAGAGTATAGTATCCTAATATTGGAGTGATGGGGTTTGAGTAGTCAAGTAAAACTTTGATAAACTAGATATTAGAATATTCATTTAGAAGTAAGAATGTAGATAAGTGTGTGTGGTCTGTTGCTTAGTATACAAGGGAACCTTGATGACTGTTAGAAATAAAAACTAGATTTGATATTGTTTTCATGGACTTGACGTAAATTTCGAGAACGAAATATTCTAAGTGGGGGAGAGTTGTAACGCCCCAATTTTATTAAAATTTATTTTGAGTTGATTTGGTAGAATGATTGAAGAAATTGGAGATTTATTGGCGTGGGAACCATGGTAGAAAGGATTAGAATTGATGTTCATAGGTGGTTGTCGAGTTAGAAATAGGTTCCGCGCTTGTGTGGCTTTTCGTGCGCATGTGTGGCGCGTCGCGCGCCAGATCCAAGTGTTTCCTGCCTGTTGGCGCGCAGGACGCGCGTGAGTGGCGCGCCGCGCGCCAGTTCTCAGCGTTCCCTGTCTTGTGGCGCGCATGTCGCGCGTAAGTGGCGCGTCGCGCGCCAGTCTGCTTTATAAACTGCGTTCTGCGCAGACTTGGGTCATTTTCAACCTTTTTCACTCCTTTGAGCATAACTTTGTCTCTAGAGCTCCGTTTTTGACGCGGTTTGTTGCGTTCTTTTCGTATCGCCGAGGGTTTCGATAGGGGAGCAGTTCCTTAGTTAGAAACCAAGAGAGGAGAGAACGAAAGTGAACCTTCGCAACCTACAATCTAAGGAGAGTTGCCGTAGTTGGAGAATCGAAGAGTTTCGTTAGGAGAAAGAGTTGCGTCTATAATCCCAAGGTAAGGGTGGGTTCTAACCTTATAATGAGTTGTATGATGGGGTGTATATGGGAGATTAGGATCTATAATGCATGTGATGTGTTTGATAATATGTTTTAATGATTTGTGAGTGTATATATGTGGTTTTTGATTTCGTTTTGGCGTTAACGATTTATGAATGAATTTATGGTGAATAGATGCACACTAGGTGTTTGATAAAATGTGTATGTGGTGTCTAGAGTGCATGTTAGGTGTTTGATGGAATGCCTATATGATGTTCGAATGAATTTGATGCTTATATGATGTTTAGTGCCTATATGATGTTTGATTGGATTTGATGCCTACATGATGTTTGATGAAATGCCTATATGATGTTTGATTGAATTTGATGCTTATATGATGTTTGATGAAATGCCTACATGACGATTGATTGAATTTGATGCCTATATGATGTTTGATGCCTGTATAATATTCGATTGAAGCTGATGCCTATATGGTGTTTAATGAAATGCCTACATGACGAGTTGTTTGTTGTGCTGGCTGTGTCTTAGTCTGTGTTGCGTTTCTGGGCGCCCGTGTTGCGCCAAGGCGCCAGTGTGCTGCCCGTGTTGCGCCTGGGCGCCAATTTTTGTGTTGTTTGGCGCCTGTGGTTTGTGTTGCCACCGCCGCCGCCACTGCTTATTTGGCGCTGGGCATGCTTTGTGTTGCCCCTAGCGCGCGATTATAGCCGCTGGCGCCTCGTGTGTGGTTGTGTTGCCACCGGGCGCCCGATTTCCTTGCTGCTTATTTAGCGTGGGTCTTTGTGTTGCCCCTAGGCGCCCGATTTGTGTGTTGTTTGGCGCCACAGGTCTTTGTATTGCCCTAGGCGTCAGTGTATGTGTTGTTTGGCGCCCTGCGTGTGCCTGTGTTGCCACCAGGCGCCAATTTATGTTGCTGTGTGGCGCCAAGGGGTGCTGTATTGCCCTAAGCGCCAGTGTCTGTGCTGTTTGTCGCCCTGTGTGTGCCTGTGTTGCCACTAGGCGCCAACTTATGTTGCTGTGTGGCGCCAGGGGGTGTTGTGTTGCCCCCAAGCGCCAGTTTGGTGTCTGTGTGCGCCCCGGGCACGCTGTGATGCCCCTAGGCGCCATTTGGTGTGTGGTTTGGCGCTGTGTTGCGCCTATGTAGTTGCCTGGCGCCAATTCTGTGCTGCCGTGTCATTGGTGTGTAAACTAGTTGGTGTCTTAGGTGTTGGTGTGGTTGGGAAAATTGGTGTTAGCACCAAATTCTATAATTGATGTGTTGTATTAACTACAGTGATAGACAATGGGTCAAATGTGACCAATTATTTGATGATGGTGTTGTTGGGTCAATTATGACCACTTAACGATGATGGTGATGTTGCATAATGATATTTGACTGTTGTTCGGTGTTGTTCATGGTGTCACATGCATTCATATGCACATTCCGGTGATGTAGGGCTTCGGCCTTTGAGCTATGCTCAATATTGGTGATGATGCCACGAGATGGCTATTTTTCGGTGATGGTACCACATGCATATGCCCGTCGGTGTGGGTTGCATTTCATTCCCCCATTCATTACATTGGTGATTTTCCTTGGGTGATTGGTATTGACGATGTTGTGGTATAATGACGTTGATGTGTAATGATGTTGTTGTTAATGATGTCGTTGTTAATGATGTTGTTGTGTAATGATGTTGTTGTGTGATGATGTAGTAATTATAGTTGCCTGAACTCTAGTATACTGCTTATCACACATGCTATTATAATGTTAGAGACTCACCCCTTCTGTTGAATGTTACCCCTAAGTGGGTAACGTGTAGGTGATAGTGAGTGAAGGCTTGTCTACCTTCGCCAGCCGAGTCGGTGTCGTCTCTGATACGTAACACTCGGGGAGGGGATGAACACTGTTTTATTTAGTTGTTTTATTGCATTGTTCGATTTGATCTTAAAGTTGTGGATTTTGAAATGTCTGTTATTTTTGGTGGTGTAAACTCAATCGGAGTGATTCCACGTTTGATTTGATTTCACGTTGTTTGGATGTTAAACGTCGAATGTGACACTCCATTGCATGCTTAGTTTTTAAATTTTCGCACTCTAATTTTAATAAAACGAACGGGTAGATTTGGGGTGTTACAATAATGATGGTTGATGTATGTTCTCTTAACACCTGTCCCAATAATGCCATACAAGTATGTCGACCTTCTCATGTGGATGATGATTTTGGATTCATGCTTAACGAGATTCTAGGTATGCACAAGGAAGAAATGAATCATATGTATGTATGTTTCTGGTTTAGAAATAAATTTCCCTACGATACACTACAAGAAAAACTTGTTTTAGCCACCAGCAATTGCCACGGAGCTTATTCCGTCAGTAATTTGCCACGGATTTGCGACGACATGCGTAAAAAATAAGGGCGTGAAATTTCCCGCTGGTGTTTGCCACAGACATGTTAAATGACAGAAATTTGCCACGGAGATGCCGTGGCAAGTCCGTGGCAACGCATTGATCAAAATAAAATAAGCCCAATCCCTAAAATCAGAACGTCACTTCCCTAAAACAATCAAACGCTCTCTACGATCTCTCCTCCTCAGTCTCCTCCTCCGACCTCCACCCTCCACCCTCGTCTGGCCTCCTTCGCCCTCCTTCGGCCTCCTCTGGCCTCCTCCGGCCTCCTCCGTCGCTAATCGAGCTCTACGGCCACCGAGAGACACGTTCTCCCTCTTCCACTCTCCATCTCCTTTGCGCTCACCTCCGAGCGGTTTCTCCCTTTGTTTCTCCAGCGTTTCTCCTCCAGACCTCTACCATTTCGCACTTGTTGCTCCTCTTCCCCACTTGTAGGTAATTTCTATTATCTTTTTAATTTATCCCTAATTTCACCGATTAAAAAAACCCTAAATACTTCTATTCATTTTGCAATTTGTTCATTCTGGCTTCTTGAATATTTTTTCACTAAATATTTCTATTGATAAATATATTGATTGTTCTAGGGGTTTACTGAATCTTTTATTAAATTAACACCAGTATTTCTATTGATACTAATTCATATATTTGTTCCTTATCTCTATTCACTGATTCTTTCTCACTCTCTTTGAAGATTTTCAGTGAATGTATCAAAGAAACCCCTACATTTTGTTTCTTTTCTCTTATTCATTATCTTACATTTATAGTTTAATGTTTGATGATGTTACTAGATACTCATTCTATTATAACTTACATGATCTTTATAATGTTTGCAGGGTTTTGTAATTGTTTATTCTTTTTCTGTTTTTCAATTTTCACTAATGTTGTTTGGGGGCTTTTTCCAGGAATAGATAAAGAAGGGGTGTGATTACTTGCAAAAAGAACAAAACATTTTGTAAGACCCTCTAGGTACCAGCGAGAAAATAACTGAATGGATACATTGCTAACATTCTTGATTTTGTCAATAACTGAATGTTTTTATTTAGTCATTCTCTTTCCTTTTTATCTTTCAATTTCCACTCTTTCAATAGTTATTGCATTATATATCATGCCAAAAACTCATTATAATATGTTGTGCTTACTTTAATTTTACATCAGTATGACCGGAGCCGCCGCTAAGAGCAGAGAAGGAGACCTGCGGTGCTGCGGCGTTTCGGTGGATCAGCCCGACCTTTCGACGGCAATTATCACGGCGGTGGTCGGGAACACGATGTTAAACGCGAACGCATGCGTGATGGAACACAGGAGAAAAGGTGACACATCGGTATATCGTTGCCAATCAGCGCGGTCGGAACTCGCACCGACACGCAGCGTAGAGTGTTGAATTTGTTGTTATCGTGGGATCTTTGCATTTTCTAACGCTCCTCTTTTGGAAAGTGGAGAAACTACATTGATAATTAGTTTCATTCTATTTCTTATGTTTTATTATCTTTTTAGTAATCGATGATGAGGTGTGCAATGCGAGATTCGAATGTTGCTCCATGCTAAAGGGAAGATGCAACTTACTTTCTCATGTTATCTTTCACTCTTCAAATCATTTAGCTTCTCCGTGATGAGTCTGTTAAGCTATAACATGGATTTAGTTAAAAAAAGAGTTACAATGAACTATCATATTCTTCCTGTGTTTCATTCTAATCTATCATATTCCACTTGTGTTTTAGTTTCTGTTCCTTCATTTTCGTCTCTAAACTGTCACTTATGTTCGTTATATGATTCACTTGCCATTATTCTGTCTAATCTGCTTCTTATTTTGATTTCTAAGTCTTGGATCTATTTCTCTAGATTTGGTTTTTTTCACTTTCTAAATTTTTTGAAAGTCTTTCTATTGCTGTGATGTTTGTGTGTTAATTGTTTTTTCCAATCCTTGCAGTGTTGGTTCTGAGACCACCGCTTGTACCTACATCGCCGGTAACCCCTCTTATTATTGTTTCCTTTTTAGATAAATCAAAGAGTTTCAGTGCTTTAAATGGTAAAAGCAGTACCTCATACATAGAATAGTTCAGTGTAGGAAAGCAGTACCAATTATTGTTTCAGATTTGTATTTATTAATGACCTCTATTTCGTGTTGGGCATTGTTTTTCTACTTTACAGTGTCTCAAACAGAACGTCCAAGTTGTTGTTTTCGCCTTTGATACATGGCAGAGTCTCAATTGGAACACCAAACTTGCTATTCTTCTCCTTTGATTTTACTAAAGGTACATTATTCTCATTTACACGTCTGCACCTCAAGAGTCTATCAAAATTATGATTCTATCTTTGCAAAATTTGCAGACTAACTTTGATGAGTTTCTTCTTCCATGTGTGTAACTCAAATAATATCTAGCCTTGATTATGTATGCTATAATTTTTTGCATTTATTCTGTTTAATTTTCATGTCCGCACATACTATCCAAGATCAATTTTTATGAGTTTATCTGATATTTGATCCATTTACCTCTATATTTCAAACATCAAATTAACCTCATTAAATCTATTTGATGTTCACAGCAAAATAGATAAATCAACCTCACTAAATCTGTTTGCAAAAGTGATAATTCATGTCATCGTTATTGGTAATTGATGTGTTTTTTTGACTCTTCAGATTTTTCACTTTGGTGTTTTTTCTTATTTTGTTATATAGCTTTTAAGTTAAGGTATCAGTTTTTGTCTTTCAAGCTCAAAGTCTACATATAGTTTTTTTTCCTTCCTATTCTTTTTTGTTGTGTGATTCATTTGCTAGCGAAGCTAATAAGGGACAACCTTCTAAGCAAAGTGATTTTGAAATGAGAATGCAGGCTCTAAAATGCATTCTTGATTCAGGAATGGAAGTTTTTAATATTACAGTATATTATGTGTCTGCTACTTAATTTTACTCTCTTTTTCGAAGTTTTCATTTGGCTTAAAGTAATATAATTTGTCAGTTTTTGTTTTTAGAATTTAATGCCTAGGTTTTGTTTTGCTGGAGCGGAACTTGATGTTGATATACTTCCACATGTAATCGCATCATCACTTCAGTCAAGAGAACTTCACCAATTGAAGAAACTGAAGCAGATATCAACTTTTTCTTGTATGCAAGCTATGTTTTGGAAATACTACTATTAAGTGATACTACTAAGTTTTGGTATGAAGTGAAGTACTTTAATTACACGTGTGTATGTGTCCCTCTCCTCTTGCTAGTTGTATATGAAGTACTTTAATTAATTTTTTTTAAATTTTTTTTGCGACGGATTTGCGATGAAATTCGCGACGACTTTGCCACGAATATTTGCGACGGATTTGCGACGGAAACATTTGCCACGGAAAATTCCGTGGCAAACGATTTGCGACGAGCGTTTTTGCCACCAATTTTTGTCCGTCGCAAATCCGTGGCAAATTATGTTTTGCCACGGAAATTGGCCCTTTTGCGACGGATATTGCCGTGGCAAACCAGCGATTTTCTTGTAGTGATAGCTCTATGTTGTGCCGGAGAATCCCCAACATATGAAGGAAATACGGTGTTGGATTTCAAGTTGAGTGTACTAATCAATGGCATCTGCGGAAGGGGAAAAGGACCAAATACTTTTGTGTGATCTAGAATGCAAAGCTGAAAGGTCATTTATAGAGCATGCAATGAATGGAATCACATGGAGATTTTATGTGATTTGAAATATCCCATGCAATGTGGCTCTGAACGAGTGAGTAATCGATACCCACAACAGGACTGCAATGAGAATCCCAAGTTGGACCCTCGTTTGTTTATGACTACAGAGGGAATAAAGAAGACGTCAAATTTATGCCTTTGACTTTGGAAAGCCAAGAGGTGATTAAGTATCTACAGAAAGTTGACTTTCATCATAGGGGCAGACTTCCATTGTGGGGGACAATGAAATTAGATTCGTGAATCAGAACATCGGAGGAATCGCTTAAAGTAAGAGACCATAAATGATGTTGTCTTTGTGATGGTTCGTTCCAGACTAAACAACATGAAGAAAGTTAGAAAAACAATTTGGGATGATGATTGGTCTGTGAGAATGATCAAAATTCAGATTTGGATTTGTATACTTCTATTCAAGTAGGAGAAGAAGATGCTAATGAAAATCGATTGAATGATATTCTAGCTAGGTGTCTATAACTTTAGTCTTCATAGTTGGACCAACTATGAACTTATGTTTTTGATTTTCAACTTTTGTTAAGTTTTTAGTTTTTGGAGTTGGATTAATCATGAACTGAAGTTATGTTTTGTTTAAATTTACAAATCTTAGAAGGCTTAAATATCATTTACCCCCCTGCAAATATCAGTATAATCCATTTACCCCCCTGTAAAAACAAAAAATTTAAAAAGCCCCTTGCAAATAATAAGTGTTTCTAGTTACCCCCTCTGAAGTGGGGTAAATCAGTAAACAATTTATATTTTCTGGGGGGTAAATCAGAAACGGATTATACCCATTATACACTTAACGTCAACATAATCTAACAAGAGAGGGGTAACTGTGAAAGCAGTTTATATTTGTAAGGGCATTTTAAAACTTTTATTTTTACTGGGGGTAAATGGATTATGGTGATATTTGCGGGGGGGTAAATGATATTTAAGCCATCTTAGAATTGGCCATTGTATGTTTTAACTTTTTTGAATTTTAGCATGTTTTAGAGGTTACGATTCTGGTCCGAGTGTTGATTCACGATGTCGTAGGAACTGACCACTTGTGTTCTGACTCTCCAAGTTATGATCTTTCACCCTCTTGTCATTCCTAATCTGAGTTATGTGTTTAACAACCTTGGTTGGGTCGGAGTGGTGAGCAAATGATTATGGGAGTAAGACGAATACAACAATGATGAGTTCAACTTGTCTTTGTGGGTTTTGCTAGGGGGTCAGTCATATGTAAAGGCGGTGCATAGCTAGTATTGTTGGGGTGCTCACGAATCAATTTACTAAGCCACGCAGACTAGACTCTGCTTATGTCCCGTAATGTTAAGGGAACTATCATCCACTCACTCGATGTGTAGATGGCATTAGAAGCTTAATAAAAGCAAAATTTAGGTACGAGTCCTGTATGGATTTACTTCGTGGAATGTCGCAGTACAAACATGTCATGTTTGAAAAGCATGTGTCCAAATTTTTTTTTATGATAATTCGATAGATTGTGGTAGCCTTTGGTGGTATAGCTAGTTTATCTTATGTTCCTTATATGATTTGGATTCTCTTTCGCACTCATGCACCATTTTTTCAATTGTGCACTAAGTGTCATTGAAGTAGTTTTCTATGATGGTGTTGTGGTGGTGGCGTGATCACTACAGGTCATCTAGTGAGATGTTGTATGATAGTACACCTCACTGTTGCACCTCTTGTATTTCATTGACTATTTTATAGGTCAATTGCTCTGATCATAGGATATCAAAATTCGAATTGTACTTGTAATATTTATTGTTGCTTTTGTGGCCTTACAAAGAGAAATAGTTTATCGTTATACGCTATAACACTATTATAAACCATATTTAATATGATTTAATAAATTCTACTGAATCTTTTACTCGAGAAAGGTAGTTCGAAAATGATTCTCAATTTTATTTGAAAAGAAAATAAATTACTTGTTTTCTGCACTACTCCCACCGGTCTTTAATATAAGTGAAAAAAATACCTCACCATTTAAGAAAATTAGTTAATGTCATTTAATGTTTTAAAAGTTAAATTGTTCAATAGGAATAAAATTATTGGAAAATAAAATCTGAATTAATTGAATGGGTATTTTGTGCAAGATATAATTAATTAGGCTTATATGTTAGACCACTAAAGTATGACTTTTGTTGCTTGTATTCGAGATTGGAGGGAGTATTTCATTTATTATTACTTTGGGGTAAAATGGCGTCGCATTTAGTAGTATCATATCAATTCGATTGTAACCAACCGTATGTGTGCTCTATTGTGTTTTTAATGTTAACTCGGAGTAGAGTTACATGCATTGGTTACCTATGATGAGTATCTATATGACGTAAATATATTTACATCTAAGCCTTACCAAAGAGTACTCACATACATAATGACATTCTCAAGGCTTGTTTAATTTCATTTGTGTATTTTTATAGCTTAGGAATGGCCTAGGTACCAGGTTTGTGTTGAGGCAAATTAAATATTTAAGATGAAATATTTGGATGCAAACAAACTTTTTTGAAAGATACTTAAATTATCTGGTTCATGTGTTTTCTAATGTGTCTTCTTGAATGTCAATTAGTAAAAATTCTAGACAACAAGGTTCAAAAAAGACTTTTTGCTAGGATAGCATTTAAAGAGATGAAAGAAGTCTTGAAGCCAAAATCTGAAGATTTGAGCTTTTGATAAGACTGAACAAACAAGTCAAGCAACATGTCTTCTCAAGTCAGGAATAAAGTTAAACGTATCTTCTCTAGTTTTAGAAGGATTACTTTTGATTAAGAATATTAGAAGAACCTACCTTCTCAAAGGAGTCAGAAGCATTTATGAAGGACATTAATGACTCAAAAAGTCAAAGACAAATTGAATGCTACAAATTATCATGTGCTTCACAAGTCAAGAAGCTTCAAGAATGAGAAGTTTGTGACCCCACTACAAGTACAGTTTTCTACAGAGTTGTAGAAAACTAGGTGTAATTTCCTCCAAAAGTCACTAACGACTCTATGGCTTATGGGACCACCTCCAACGGCTCTTTTAATGTTCAAATGACTATAAATACTTAAAAGAAGGTGATAAGTCTAAATTAAATGTCTTTTTAGTATTTGTTTTTAGCAATTTGCGTAGCAATCTAGTTCTATTCTTGAGCTATTTTACTACCAAGTGCTTGCTTTTCATTTTCAAGTTTAGCTTTGAGGAAAATAAAGGATTTTGACTTTTAAAGCATAAGGATGAAGTCCCAAGTCCAAAGAGAGCTAAGAAGAACCAAAAGAACCAAGAAGAAACCAATAAAGGAGTTGTTAGACTGATGAAAACACGACTGCCAGTGTTTTGTAACATGACCATGTTTTCTGAAAAATTGAAACAACCCAAATTTACTTGAATAAAGCACGACTACCAGCGTTTTTGTAACATGACTGTGTTTTCTCCTCAAATTCCAAAACAGTAACACTTTGTTGCTTCATTGCTTGTAATGTGTCTTAACTGATTTGTCTCCTATCTTTGCCTATATAAAGCACGAATTTCTAAGTGCTTAGGACCATGTTATGCTATTGCAAACACTACTCAAAGTTTACTTTTAGATTTTATGCAATTTACATTTCCCATTTTAAGTTCTTGTTCTTTACATTCTTGGACATTTATTTTCTGTCTTTAATTTTCTGCACTTTTATCTTTTGCACTTTGTTGCTTTCTTTACAATTCTAGTCGTTTACATTCAGCAATTTATATTTCCGTCATTTACATTTTGTCATTTACAATTCATGCCTTTTAATTTAAAGTTTTTATCTACTATGATCATGAGTGAGTAGACTCCTTTTAGTCTCGAGATTGTGGGACTAATCCAATGATAGACCCCTAAACAATCCCAAATCTAAATTTTGTTAAAGCGTATATTTTAATTTAATCCTATCAATCATAAAGTTTGATTTCAAATGTCAAACGAAATACCAAAAGGTGAAATTTGATATTAGAATTAGAATTAGAATTATGAAATTAAATAAGGGAAACAAAACATGAAAATATTTTTGGGACTTTTGGGACTAAAAAGGCTTGTACTTAAGGAGTCTTAGCAATTATCAACCTTGAAAATAGGTTTGATTATTGGTTCAAGGGAGTTGGGGTCTTCATTGACAGAGTAGTTGATGGTTTGAGTGTGACATTGGATGGTTGATGAGTTGGGGTCTGAAAGCACCGGGTCGACCCTGTATCCTAGGATAGATTTATTAGTTGTAATTCAGTCTAGTCCTTGTTTGTAATATTTGGAATTTCACTTTGTAATTTTCTGCTTTTGTTTTTACTGGCATGTCACCATGTGGTGACCGATATAGCAGGTTGCCATTGAGTCACTATATAAACTCATTTGTAAGTCAACCACAATAATAATCATCATTTTTGAGTCAATCATATTGATGGCTCTTTGATATTCTGTTACTTAGTAACTAACTTCTCCGATTGTGTGTGTGAGAGAGTGATTGAGTTCCAACAGAATTGGTATCAGAGCACGGCGATCCACGGTGGTTCACGGCGGCGATGGCAAACAATACTAGCAACAATGGAGAGTTCCCTACGAAGTTACCGATTCTTGACGGCAAGAACTACAATCGTTGGATAATCCAAATGAAAGTAGTGTTCAGATATCAAGATGTGTTAGAGATTGTGCGAAACGGAGTAGCAACAACCGGTGCTGAAGTAGTGATTCGAGAGCAGCAGAAGAAGGATAGCAAAGCACTATTCCTAATTCACCAATGCGTTGATGCTGAAGCATTTGAGAAGATCTCTCAGTATGAAACAGCAAAGGAAGCTTGGGATGCATTGGCTAATGCGTATCCGGCGACGCATCGTTGAAGAAAGTGAGACTTCAAACGTTGCGGAGAGAGTTCGAGCTTCTACAGATTGAAGAGAAAGAATCAATCTCAGAATATTTCAACAGGATGACGATCGTTACGAATCAGATGAGGACGAACGGTGAAAAATTGACTGATCAAAGAACAATCAAAGAACCCTAACTCCTAAATTTGATTATGTAGTTACAGCGATAGAACAATCAAAGAACCTAGAAACGATGAAAATTGAGGAACTTCTAGGCTCGTTAGAAGCAAATGAAGCAAGGATTGGGGTTAGAACTGGAAATAAGGAGAAAGATAAGATAGTTGAAAAACCTACTGAACAAGTGTTGCAGGCTAGGTTTCAGAAGGGAAATCAAATAAGAATAGTGGTGATAATTCGAATAAGAAGAATGATTCTGGTGTGAGTGATTTCCAAAGGAGAAATGAGGCCTGAAAAAACAGAGGACAGAAAAAGAAAGTGAATAGAAAGGAAATTCAATGTTACAATTGTGAGAAGTTTGGACACTTTGCAGATGAGTGTAAGGCTAAAGAAACACATGAAGAAGCACAACTAGCTGATGATAACTCTGATACTGATGAAGTAGTACTTATGGTTGAGATAACAGATGATACTGATAAGGAAGATGATGCTGAAGTTGCATTACTGGCAGGAGAACTTGATAAGAATGACAAAGAAGTAATGTGGTACCTAGACACAGGGTGCTCAAATCATATGAGTGGTGAGAGAAGCTGGTTTGTTGACCTAGATGAATATGTGAAGAAGTCCATTTGATTTGGTGATGACAGGGTAGTGAGAAGTGAAGGGATAGGAAGTGTCAGAATTCGTAAGAGTGATGGAAAGATATGTACTATAACTGAAGTCCTGTATGTACCATCAATGAAGGCAATCTTATTAGCATTGACCAGTTTCTAGAGAAAGAATACTCAGTGATAATGGAGAATATGGAACTCAGGCTGTTTGATCCAAGTGGGAATGAGGTATTGAAGGCTCTACTAAACAAGCACATAACCTTTAAAGTGGGAATGAGTATAGTGAATGATGATTGCTTATTGATGTGGCTGATAGTGAGAGTTGGGCATGGCATGAGAGGTATGGTCACTTGAATTTCAGAGATTTGAAGAATCTTGAAACTCAAGGAATGGTGCATGGCCTACCTAGAATCAAAGTGACTAGTGAAGTGTGTGAACAGTGTTGTGAGTCAAAGCAGGCCAGAAACTCTTACAACTCAGAAATAAAGATTAAAGCATCAAGAAGGCTTGAAGCTATTCACTCAGATGTGTGCGGACCATTTGAAGTGAAGACTTTGGGAGGCAACAACTATTTTGTCTCATTCATTGATGAATTTACTAGGAATACTTGGGTGTATGTGATAGAAAAGAAGAGTGAAGTGTTTAATGTGTTCAAAACATTCAAGGCAATGACAGAGAAGGAGTGTGATTGCAAAATCAGTAGATTGAGAACTGATGGAGGTGGGGAATACAACTCTAATGAGTTCAAAGAATTTTGTGAAAAGGAGGGAATAAGGCATGAGATCACAGCACCTTATACACCACAGCATAATGGCACTGCAAAAATGAAGAATAGAACAATTCTTAACATGGTGAGAAGCATGTTAAGAGGTAGAAAAATGCCCAATCATTTTTGGGGGGAAGCTGTATCAACTGCAGTATATGTTCTTAATAGAAGTCCCACAAAGAGACTTGAAGGTATAACACCTGAAGAGGCATGGTCAGGTGAGAAGCCAAGTGTTAAACACTTGAGGGCGTTTGGAGCATTGTGTTATAGACATGTTCCTAATCAATTGAGGAGAAAGCTTGATGATAAGTCACAGGCTATGGTAATGCTGGGATACCACTCAACTGGATCATACAAATTGTATGATCCTAGGAGATCAAAAGTTGTCATTAGCAAGGATGTGAAATTTGACGAATCAAAGGGTTGGAATTGGGACAGTTCTAGTGTAGATAATGAACCTGCCTCAGTAATGCTTGAACCAGTAGCTGAAGAAGAACTAGAACCAGTAACTAATGGTGGTGAAAACAACTTAGAGAGGCCTAGGACTTATTGAATTTATTGTGCTGTCTGACTCTGCTATATCAGAAACAGGTGATGTTCTGCATAATGCTTTTATGGCAGAATCAGAACCCGTGACAATTGAAGAAGCCCTTGAGAAGTCTCATTGGAGGCAAGCTATGATTGAAGAATTAACATCAATAGAGAGAAATAACACATGGGAGCTTGTTGATTTACCTGAAGGTAGAAAGAAGATAGATGTGAAGTGGGTTTTTAAAACCAAAATGAAGCCAAATGGTGAAGTGGGGAGATATAAGGCTACATTGGTGGCTAGGGGATTCTTGCAAAGAATTGGGTTTGATTATACAGATGTATTTGCTCCAGTTGCAAGAATAGAGACTATTAGAATGATTGTGGTTGTGGCTAGCTCAAGAGGGTGGTCAATGTACCAACTAGATGTGAAAGCTGCGTTTTTAAATGGGAACTTGGAAGAGGAGGTTTATGTTGCTTAACCTCCAGGCTTTGAAGTAATAGGGAAAGAAAACAAAGTATACAAGTTGAAGAAAGCTCTTTACGGCCTAAAACAGGCCCCTAGAGCATGGAACAAGAGAATAGACAAGTTCTTGCTGCAACATGAGTTTGTAGAGTGCACTAATGAACATGGAATCTATTCAAAGGGATCCAGTACTGATAGCTATTTGATCATATGTTTATATGTTGACGATATGCTACTGACAGGAACAAGTGAAGCTGAAACGGAAGAGTTTAAGAAGAATATGATGACTGAGTTTGAAATGTCTGACTTGGGAGTTCTCACATACTTTCTGGGAATTGAATTTAGTACCAGTGATGATGGAGTTCTGCTGCACCAGAAGAAATATGCTAGTGATGTGTTGAAAAGGCATGATATGTGGAATTGCAATCCAACTGCTACACCCTCTGATACCTCAGTAAAGCTTATTCCAGAACGTGATGGTAAATATGTGGATCCAACATTGTACAAGCAATTGATTGGATCACTTAGGTATTTGTGTCATACTCGTCCTGACATTGCCTATAGTGTGGGAATTGTGAGTAGGTACATGGAGAAGCCTATGACCTCTCACTTACTTGCAGCCAAACGTATTCTTAGATACATAAAAGGAACAGTTGATCTTGGTGTATGGTATCCTAAGCAGGAGGTGAAAACTGATCTTGAAGTGTATGGCTTCACAGATGCAGATTGGTGTGGTGACAAAGGTGATAGAAAGAGTACTGCAGCTTACATTTTCATGTATGGTGATGCTCCAATTGCTTGGAGCTCAAAGAAGGAGAGTATTGTAGCTTTGTCATCCTATGAATCTGAATACATACACTACAAAAAAACAGTGTGAGGGAATTTAGCGAAGGAATCTAGGTGGGTCGCTAAAAATCAAATACCGAGGGAATTAGCGATGGACAGTGTCGTCGCTAAAGAGGCGCTGATTTTTTTTAACAATTCTGTTGCTAAAAGTTAAGATTTCGTCGCTAAAACTTTAACAGCTGTAACCCACAACGGTTACATTTCAAATTCCGTCGCTAAAACATTGATTTCCGTCGCTAAATCTGACAGTTATGACACTGCACAGATTCCCTCGCTAAAATTCAAAATCCCTCGCTAATTTTTTTAATGTAATCCGATCTATTTTCTTCCTCTTCCCTCACTCATTTCTCTTCTCTCACTCATTTCTCTCCTCTTTCTCTACGGCTCCAACACCACCACCACCCATATCTCCTCATTTTCTCCTCCACCACCGTCCACACCACCACCACCACCGTCCATGCCACCACTACCATCACTAAGGTTTGTTTTTTCTCACTCTTCTCTCTCTCTCTTTCTCTCTTCTCCGAAATTCCTATCAATTTCTCTCTAATGGTTTTTATTTTTTTCCTCACCTACAGCCACGATTTGCTACTCACCACTGCACCGGAGTGCACATCGTCTCTGAAACTCTAAATTTATTTTATTAGTATTAGTGTTTAGGAATGATTTTTATTTAGAAAGTAATAATAGTGTTTAGGAATTTGATTGAACTTTTGATTTGAAGTTGATTGAAATATTATTTTTCTTTATAAATTTGATTGATATTAGTGTTTAGGATTGTTATTATGATGAATAATAATGTATGAAAAGTGTATGTTGTTGGAGATGTTAAATGAGAAGTGTATATATATTTGTTAAATTGGAATTGATAATTGTTGTAAAGTGTACGTTAATTTTGAAATTGAAATTGTGTTAAATAGTTGTTTTGATGTTTGATTAACCCTAGCTTAGATGACTATATCGGATGTTTTTATTGTGTGTTGTTGATGGAAAAGGGTGAGGTGGTGTCCCTCACCCCCATATTTTGCTCGAAATCATCTCCATTGAGATAATTGCGAGACAATTCTAACAACGGTAAGGTTGGGAGTTCGAAATAACTTCCTTCACTACTTGGATGGAAAATGATTTTGTGCTGTCCTTGACCCCCATATTTGGCTCGAAATCATTTCCACCGAGATAATATCGATGCCACTAACTTGATATGTTATATGTTGGGAATTTTTATGGGAATCTAACTCGCTTTTTTAAATGTGTGTAGATGAATTGGAATCAATTAAATCGTGGTTGGGTGTATAGTAGGTTATATCCGGGAAGATCTTTTTTGAAAGAAACTATTGTTAAAGGGGTTGAAGAGTTTTTATGGGTAGCGTGGCAACATGAGAAAGCTAAAAATGAAGGAGGGGTTAGATGTCCATGCCTTAATTGCAAAGTGTACCTATTAGATCGATGATGAAATTAGGAGCACTTGTATCGTAGAACGGGTTTAAGCCAAATTATTTTATTTGGAAGGACCATGGAGAACGACTTCCAAATTTTGACTTAGGGGCTTCAAGTAGTTCTAGTTTTCGTGTTCCATCTAATGAGAAATTTCAGTCGATGGAAAACATGATATTTGTGATGGTCTTGGGGTGAATGTACCATTTGATGAGCCTCAATATGACGATCATGATGAAGCTCCAAATGAAGAAGCACAAAGATTTTATTGCGTGTTTGTAATACCCCAATTTTGTCCGCCCTTTTTAACTTTAGACAATTTCAAAATACCGTTGTTTAAATTATGCAGGAACGCGAATGATCGATCTTTTCGTGCGTTCTTCAATTTAATCTTCGTATTTAAGTTTAGTCGTACATAAGTAGGTCTACCAAAAGTCATTTTTTTCTAGAAATTTAGCTCGTCTTTTCAGTTCAGGCTTAAGAATACAATTCTGAGTCAGTTTTAGTGTTTTTAGCTAATGAACTCATTTCTTCTATTTTGGGTCTCGTTTTAGCGTATTTGTCTGGTCGGGCCCGTTCTCGTCTTTGTGTTTGGCCCGACTCTTTATTAATCTTATCTTGTGCAGTTAATTTATTTTGAGTATATATGTATAGTCCAAAAATGCCAAAAATTCTATTTAGTGTTATTTACAATTTAAAAGTGTTATATAATCCAAAAATGTCAAAAAAAATCTATTTAATTTTTATTACAAATTAGAAGTGTTCAAATGTCCAAATGTCCAAAAAAAACAAAAAATAATAACAAAAAATATACAAAAATAAGTAAATCCGAAAATACAAAAAAAATATATAATAAAAGGCAGCAGCAGCAAATCTGGGGTTCCAACAGCTGCTCTCCAAGTAGCTGGGTCTGGTCCGCTCCACTCCAAACCTGAAAAGAGTCAAAGCCCAGTCAAAAACAATTAATGCAGAAACCTAATATTTTAATATAAAAAGGCGATCAACAAAGAATACCAAGGGGATTTTCAAGAAAACGACTGCACAGTCTCACGGTAAAAACCCTAATCAGCAAAACAACACAGATCAGAAAAAGAGAGAAAACAGATCTAGGAAAAATGTAGACACTGTCACCCCCAAACAACCACCACCCAAACAACCACCATTCAAACCACCACCGTCACTAACCCACGAACCACCCACAAGCCACCACCACCACTACAAACCGTCCCCTCCCTCTCTCAGCCGTGGGCCACCTCTCTCTCCCACCGTCGGCCACCATCCCTATCGCCACTGAACCGCCCCTACCCTTTCCGACGACCACCAAATCACCACCATGAAACCATCACAAAACCGAAACCCCACCTGAAAGCTGAAACCAAAACCGAAACCGAAACCCCACCTGAAACCAAATGTGGCCTGAATCACCACCACCCTTCGTTTTTCTCTCACCCTCGCCGGAGATGATTAACCAATATCCAAACCAGAAACAGAGAGAGAGATCGTGGTAGGTGAGAAGAGATCGACGGAAAACACGAAGTGGAAGACCATTGTCGTGGCGGCGTTCTCGCCGGAGATTCAGATCCGGAGGTTCAGTCCTTCTCTCTCAGTAGAGAGAAAATTTCACTCTCTCTCTATCTTAGGAGGAAGGGTAGCGGCGCTGAGGAAGGAAGGAGAGGGGGGTAGGGTTTCGGTTCCTGGGTCGTGGGCCGGCCTGCTTTTTGGTTTTTTTGGTTCTTTTTCCTCTTATTTTTTTTTACACCTCCTGTTAATGTACGCACCCTCCCTCTGCAAGCCCATGTTTCTTTTTTTTTTTAGTTGGTTAGCGCCAGACTCCAAAAAGGCCACTGGGCCTTAATTTTTTGCACCCCCTGTTTGTTAATACAATCTCCTGCAACTAATAACACCCCATTTTGCAATTTTCACCTTTTTCTCGCTTTTTTTAATCCTTTCTAACTCAAACACTTTTCAATAAATCAAAAAAATTTGTTAATGGTTTTGCGAAGCCTCTGCTTGCATAATCATTAACAATGAGGAACTAGTGGTGATCACTTGGAGCCTTTGCTCAATTGATCATCATGAACGCCTAATTTTTCTAAATACTTTTAATAAATCAAAAAAAAACTTTGTTAACGGTTTCGCGAAGCCTCTGCTTGCATAATCATTAACAATGAGGAACTAGTGGTGATCACTTGGAGCCTTTCCTCGATTGATCATCATGAATACCTAATTTTCCTAAAAATTTTCAACAAATCCAAAAACTTTGTTAATGGTCCTGCGAAGCCTCTGCTTGCATGATCATTAACAATGAGGAACTAGTGGTGATCACTTGGAGCCTTTGCTCGATTGATCATCATGAATACCTAATTTTCCTAAAGACTTTCAACAAATCCAAAAACCTTGTTAATGGTCCTGCGAAGTCTTTGCTTGCATGAATCATTAACAATGAGGAACCAGTGGTGATCATTTGGAGTCTTTGCTCAATTGATCATCACGAATGCCTAATTTTTCACAATTAAACAAGATACAAAAAATAAGAACCAAAACCTAGAACTACGTAGCTTTGAATTCTCCATCGCACCTGGAGATACGTAGGAGCGAATCCCCTCCGTCAAGCACAACGAACCAAAAATATTTTTCCTTTCAAAAAAACCAAAGCGGCTAACTCTCGTCGAGTGCCGCCAATAAAAAATTCCACTAAGTCTTTTCAATTAAGAGGCAAATTTAAAAGTATTTTCAAATCAAATTTGGTCATCTCTCCATACCCTCAAAAACCTAAAATCTCTCCATACCCTCAAAAACCTAAAATCCCAAAAAGTTAAGCAATCGGGATTTGAAATGAAATTTGGTCATCTCTCCATACCCTCAAAAACCTAAAATCCCAAAAAGTCCATTTCCTACCCCTCTTAAGCCAAAGATTCAAAATTACAAAAATACCCTTTGTTACCCATCTTAAGCCAAGAAAAGCCCAAGATATCCCCATCACCCTAGACGAAGGTTAATTCCACATCAAAGATGGTATATCATTTTCACCCAAGTCAAAAGGAAAGAGAATTCGCAAAAAGAGGGGAATAACAAAGTTTCAAAAAGGAGAATCCCAAAACAAAGAAAGGAAGACAAAAGGAGTATAAATTAAGAGTCAATACATTTTGCCAATGAAGCATAAGAGCTCCCCTCCAAAAAGGCCCTCAAATTCAATGGGTTCAATCATTTCCCCTTTCAAGAAACCCTCAATTCATTGGGTTTAACCATCTTTTCTTTCATAAAACCTTCAAACACCTCATCAATCCTAATAACCATTTCCTTCATAAACCATTGACCATCGGCCAACACCGAACAAGACCCATCCTCCCCATCAACCCCCAAACACTTCGTTAAGCTCAATCATCCCCTTCTCCACATCACAACCCTAAAAAGTCCATTCAGATCAATGACTAATTGCTTTCGTTTTCTCAAGTTTTAATCTTAGGACATATGAGTTTATCTACTTACGACGTGTTTGCTCAAAAAGAAAAAACAAACAAGCAGAAAAAAGAAAGCTGCTAAAAAAAAATCAAAAAAAGAAAGTTGGTAAAAAAGAGAGAAGGACTTGCACTCCAAGACGCATTCATTTTGCATTAAAACAAGGTTTAGTGGTCACCAAGTGGAGCCTCTCCTCATACTAAAAGGTCAAAACTTTCATTGCATTTGAGTTGTTCTTAAAGAGAACCAGAAGTGTGTACTAGGGGGCATTCTCTTCACCTCTCACTCCACTCAACTTTGGGGAAGTTCGTTCATTGCCCACCCCATTCATATATCACCCTCAGTTCATAACCATCACCATAACTCTGTCGCCTTTCACAACCCCACTCAAGGAAACAATTTGAAATGTCATCCGAAAGTGGGGCAAGTGCGTTCCCATTCCTTCACCTCATAACACCTCACCGGGGCAATCTCTCAACTCCCTATCCTAAACAAGGCCTTGTCATTCTAATTGGGGCAGCTTCGTCCTTGTTATGACTGGGGCAACATCAAACTTGATGGGTTGAGACAAAATCTCTTTTGCTCCACCCTTCATTTCAAAAGTCAAGCATTCCCAATTCATCATCTTCTACACCCCTAGTTGTTGTCACCACTAGCAGGGGCAAGCTATTCATCAAAGACCGATTGGGGCAATCTTGTATCTCTTGATCCTCATGAGCTTCTAATAACCATGTATGTCATTCCTTCACTTGCCATAAATGTCCATGCCCTAAACCAATTCCAAGTTAATCGACTCATTCATTCACATTTGCACTCCTATGCATGCTTACTAGACAATGCTTCAAAAAGAGAGAGCGCAAGTTGTTTACGTGATATCTAAAATTCAGTCATCATGGAAAGAAAGAGGAAACAAGTGAGTTTGTTTGTAAATAAAAACCTTGAGAACACCGGAGTTTGAATCAAATTCAATTTTTCAACAGAATGGTCAATAATCATCTCAATTCCTTGCAGTCAAAGTCTCACATCTCATCATCACAAAAATGTATACCTCATGCATCTAGGCATTTCAATCTATTCATTATGGCATATGCATCAAAGCATTACATTTGCATCTTCACATTTTTTGCATTCATCACATAGCAAAAAGAAAAAGAAATGTTCCATGTCAGTTGCACCATATTCATACCTGCATTTCATAGAGGAAAATAGTAAAAGAGAAAAAGCAGAAATCTTTTCATTGCATTGGCATCATATTAATGCTAGCATTTCCATAAAAGAAAAAGAACAAAAATCATTGCATCAAACATCAGAGCATTGCATCATATTAATGTTTGCATTTCATAGAAGAAGCAAAAAGAAACAAATGAAGTTAGAATAGAGCATTCCATTCATCAAAACATCAATCACCGCATACACTTGCATTCAAACATCAAAGCATTATGTTGATATTTGCATTTCGTAAACTACAAAGAAGAAGCAAACACAAAAGAACACAACATCTTCATATCATTCATCATTCCCATATCATCCATACCATTCATCACCCCATGGCATCAAACAGTACATTACGCTTTCAAATTCGCATCTCAGAAGAGCGAAAGAATAACAAAAGAAAAGAAGAGAATGAAAAATAAAACAAAAGAAGCATCCCACCAAAATCAATCATTGCATTCATATGCACCCAAATACCCAAGTGCATGCATTACATGCACCATTCAAGAGAAAAGTTACTTTGGACCGGGGAGTCCCAAAAATCTCATTTTTTTAGAAGATCATCATCAATACTGAGTTAGTAAACTCCATCAACCCAGAGTTCGTAAACTCCATCAGCACAGAGTTCGTAAACTCCATCAACCCAGAGTTCGTAAACTCCATCAGCACAGAGTTCGTAAACTACATCAACCCAGAGTTCGTAAACTCCATCAGCCCAGAGTTTGTAAACTCCATCAACCCAGAGTTAGTGAACTCCCACGAGTTAGTGAACTCCTTCCACGCATCACAACATCGTATGCGAGCACGCGATGGATCCATCGGACCGTTAAGTCCTTCGGATTAGTTGTGTCACCCAAGGCACACGGCGTAAATCCATTGATCAATCGATTCCGACCGATGTTGATCGGCCGCTCGAAAAGGCCACCCCAGAGCTCGGACTCGACAAGAGTCCGTTAAAAGGTTTTAGGCAACCTCCGAATTCCCAATTTACCGCTTTTCCCGCTTTATTGCTTTCCGTTAAAAGTTTAGTCGCATACATAAGTAGGTCTACCAAAAGTCGCTTTTTTCTAGAAATTTAGCTCGTCTTTTGCCTGAGCTTAAGAATACAATTTCGAGTCGGTTTTAGTGTTTTTAGCTAATGAACTCATTTCTTCTATTTTGGGTCTCGTTTTAGCGTATTTGTGCGGTCGGGCCCGCTTCTCGCTTTTCTGTTTGGCCCGACTCTTTATTAATCTTATCTTGTGCGATTAATTTATTTTGAGTATATATGTATAGTCCAAAATGCCAAAAATTCTATTTAGTGTTATTTACAATTTAAAAGTGTTATATAATCCAAAAATGTCAAAAAAATCTATTTAATTTTTATTACAAATTAGAAGTGTTCAAATGTCCAAATGTCCAAAAAAACAAAAATAATAACAAAAATATACAAAAATAAGTAAATCAGAAAATACAAAAAAATATAATAAAAAAGCAGCAGAAAAGTCGTCTGGGGTTCCAACAATTTGCTCTCCAAGTAGCTGGTCCAGTCCGCTCCACTCCAAACCCGAAAAGAGTCAAAGCCCAGTCAAAAACAATTAATGCGAAACCTAATATTTTAATATAAAAGGCAATAACAAAGAATAACGAATGGGGATTTTCAAGAAAATGATCTGCAGTCTCACAGTAAAAACCTAATCAGCAAAACAACACAGATCAGAAAAAGAGAGAAAATAGATCTAGGAAAAATGTAGACACTGTCACCCCCAAACAACCACCACCCAAACAACCACCATTCAAACCACCACCGTCACTAACCCACGAACCACCCACAAGCCACCACCACTACAAACCGTCCCCTCCCTCTCTCAGCCGTGGGCCACCTCTCTCTCCCACCGTCGGCCACCATCCCTATCGCCACTGAACCGCCCCTACCCTTTCCGACGACCACCAAATCACCACCACGAAACCATCACAAAACTGAAACCCCACCTGAAAGCTGAAACCAAAACCAAAACCGAAACCCCACCTGAAACCAAATGTGGCCTGAATCACCACCACCCTTCGTTTTTCTCTCACCCTCGCCGGAGATGATTAACCAAATATCCAAACCAGAAACAGAGAGAGAGATCGTGGTAGGTGAGAAGAGATCGACGGAAAACACGAAGTGGAAGACCATTGTCGTGGCGGCGTTCTCGCCGGAGATTCAGATCCGGAGGTTCAGTCCTTCTCTCTCAGTAGAGAGAAAATTTCACTCTCTCTCTCTATCTTAGGAGGAAGGGTAGCGGCGCTGAGGAAGGAAGGAGAGGGGGGTAGGGTTTCGGTTCCTGGGTTGGCCTGCTTTTCGGTTTTTTTGGTTCTTTTTCCTCTTTTTTTTTTACACCTCCTGTTAATGTGCACCCTCCCTCTGCAAGCCCATGTTTTTTTTTTTTTTTTTTTTAGTTAGCGCTCAGACTCCAAAAAGGCCATTTGGGCCTTAATTTTTGCACCCTGTTTGTTAATACAATCTCCCGCAACTAATAACACCCCATTTTGCAATTTTCACCTTTTTCTCGCTTTTTTTAATCCTTTCTAACTCAAACACTTTTCAATAAATCAAAAAACTTTGTTAATGGTTTTGCGAAGCCTCTGCTTGCATAATCATTAACAATGAGGAACTAGTGGTGATCACTTGGAGCCTTTGCTCAATTGATCATCATGAACGCCTAATTTTTTAAATACTTTTAATAAATCAAAAAAAAAACTTTGTTAACGGTTTCGCGAAGCCTCTCTTTGCATAATCATTAACAATGAGGAACTAGTGGTGATCACTTGGAGCCTTTGCTCGATTGATCATCATGAATACCTAATTTTCCTAAAGACTTTCAACAAATCCAAAAACCTTGTTAATGGTCCTGCAAAGCCTTTGCTTGCATGAATCATTAACAATGAGGAACCAGTGGTGATCATTTGGAGCCTTTGCTCAATTGATCATCACGAATGCCTAATTTTTCACAATTAAACAAGATACAAAAAATAAGAACCAAAACCTAGAACTACGTAGCTTTGAATTCTCCATCGCACCTGGAGATACGTAGGAGCGGATCCCCTCCGTCAAGCACAACGAACCAAAAATATTTTTCCTTTCAAAAAAACCAAAGCGGCTAACTCTCGTCGAGTGCCGCCAATAAAAAATTCCACTAAGTCTTTTCAATTAAGAGGCAAATTTAAGTATTTTTCAAATCAACACTTAAAACCACACGTTTAATTAAAGGTTCCCTTTCGTGAGAAAGGAGGTGTGAGGTGCTAATACCTTCCCATGCCTAACCGAATTTCGAATCCAAATCTTAGGTTTCCAAAAGGCCATCCGCCTTCCAAAAAAGGTTTTTCTTCAATATTTTCCTTATAAAAAATATTGGTGGCGACTTCATTGTTTTTAAAAGTTGTAAACGAAGAAAAACCCCTCGGGGACTTTTTCGGGCGCAGCAGTGTTAAAAGAGGCAAACACACCGTTGTTTGAAGGCTCGCCAGAGTCAAAATTATCTATTTGTGTGAAGCTTTTAGCTCTCAAGTCCATGAGCAATATTTCTGAGTTGGGTTTAAATTTTGTGACTCATATGATGTTGAACGGGACACCTAATAAGGATAATTTGCCAAAAAGTTATTATGAAGCAAAAATGTTAGTTTCAAAGTTGGGATTGGAATATAAGAAGATTGACTGTTGTGAGGATGGGTACATGTTGTTTTATGACATTACTTATTTTTTTTCCATATGTGATTAATTAGGTTTATGAAGCAGAACCAACTACCCTAATCCAACACTTGAGGAACTTAGCTAAGGGTCCTTTTCGTGAAGTTAGTGAGTGGCACACGTACCTCGTTAACGGTTATAAATTTGACACTCAATCATGGAGTGAGGGAAAACAAACCATTAATAGTGGTGTATATGTTAAAAGGGAAACAGGAGGAGGTGAAGATGACTACTACGGTGTCATCCAACGCATATATGAGCTTGAATACTTGTATTTAGACTATGAAAAGAGAATAGTTTTGTTTTATTGCAGTTGGTTTAATCCATGGGTTAAAGGAACAAAATTGAATCCAAAATGTAATACGGTCGACATTCAAATGGATAAGAGGTATAAGTTTTATGATCCTTTTATCATGCCTGAAAATGTCAGACAGGTGTATTATGTTCCATACCCATCAACTCGCAGATGATGGTGTGTTGCAATTAAGACAAAACCACGGGGTCACATTGAAGCCACTGATGTGGGGGATGAGGTTCCTTATCAAGTGGATGAAATGTCAGGTGTCAATGAGGTAATTGAAGTTGAACCAATCAATACCTTATGTGATGATCGACACCATGTTGAAGAAGTTGAACCGGTATTAGAAGAAGAAATTAGAGAATATGAAGAAGACGAACAAGATGAAGAAGAGGAACAAGAAGAAGAAGATGAAGAATATGAAGAATTTGATTAGTTTGAATAGTATTAACTCCATGGATCTATGTGATGATCGACTCCATTGTTGCCTTATACCACCACTACTGCTGGAGGATCTGGGACTTCTCATTCCGCTCCAGTTGGCCCACCGCGTGGTGATTCTCCCACCGGAGCTAATTGGTATCCTATCTTTTCATCTAGAACATCATCTGCATATAGCCAGACATCAGCATCCTATGGATATTTTCCAGGCCCACATCAGCATCCTATGGCCACACTACCTGGATATGTGTGCCCACATCAACATCCTATGGCCACACCACCTGGATATGTGGGCCCACATCTACTCCATCCTATGGGCCCACCTATGCAACATCCTGGGTATATGAGTTCACAGGTTGGCCTATCTATGCCTACACCTGAGGTGCATACTCAGCCCGTATAGGACGATGTTGACCCTGATGATGATGATGATGATGCTGACCCTGATGGTGGTGATATTGACGCTGATGGTGGTGATATTGACGACGCATCATCAGAGGAAGAGGTTGTTGTCGACCCTGTAACTAAACGACGTCGCAAAGTCATCAGGCCCTGTGGCGATGTGTAAGTATTGTTTTCCTTTTACTTAATTTAAATTCATGGTTTGATGCATATATATATATATATGCTTGTTAATTTTGCAACAATTTCATTATGCGGGTTTCACAAGCGGTCACTCAAGTGATTAAGAAATATTATTTGACAGAGTTTCGTGAAAAGTTGACATTCATCACTGAGGATGAGGAGAAAGAGTGTTTAAGAGTGTTCTCGGTAAGTATTAATTATGTCATTTCTTATTTTGTTAATTTTAATGTATTGTTTAATGGTTAATATATTTACTAATACGTGTTTTGATTTTGTTTAATATAGACCATAGTGGCTTGGAAAGATGAAGATGAGGAGGAGGTCAAGAGGGTTTTTTGGATTAGAATGTCCAAGCAATTATCAGACTGGTGTTACAAATTGAGAGTCAAAAATGCATGCCCAAAGTATATGAGTGAAGATGTCTAGAAACAATACAAGGATGCTTGGCAAACAAAAACTGGAAGAAGGTAGTAGGCAAGTCAAATAAAAATCGTCTGTATGGTGCGGGGCCCTTGGCTCGACTTGTGGAATTTGCTGATCACTATGACACCATGGTCTAGTAGTTCCCATGCTTCATCAGCTGAGACACAGCAGCTCAGGCAGCAGGTAGAGCATTTGATGGCTGAGCAGCAGAAGAAGGATCAGACTATTGCAGAGATGCAAGCAAACCAGTTGAGGATGCAACGTGAGCAGGAGAGGTTGTTCGCTCTCTTTAACAGCTTGAGGCCATATGAGTCGTCTGATCGTCCCTCTTCCCCCTATTGATTTGGATTATGTTATTGTTGTCCATTTGGATTATTTGGATTATGTTGTTGCTTTCCGTTTGGATTATGTTGTTGCTTTCCGTTTGGATTATTTGGATTATGTACATTTCAGATTTGATTATGGGTTTTATTGACTATTTTAAAAATATGAAGTTGTATTTAGTTTATTTTATTACCATTATTTATATTTATAAGCAAAAAAGCAGGAATTTAAAATAAATAAAAAAATATTTCTTAAAAAATCCCTCGCTAATGCAGCACAATCTCGCTAATAACAAAAAAAAATCCCTCGCTAATTCCCTCGCTATATTTCCGTCGCTAATTCCCTCGCTAATTCCCACGCTAAATCCCTCGTTAATTCCCTCGCTATATTTCCCTCGCTAATTCCCTCGCTATATTTCCCTCGCTAATTCCCTCGCTAAATTTGAGGGGCATTTTAGCGAGGGATTTGGGTCCTCGCTAATTCCCTCGCTAAAGTGCGTTAGCAGGGGATTTTTGAGATTTAGCGAGGGAATCCTGCGTCGCTAAATGACGTTTTTTTTTGTAGTGATAGTTGCTGCTATGGTCGCTTGTCAAGCACAGTGGCTTGATATGTTACTGGATGAGTTGTAGATCAGATCCAGTCAAGCAATGAGATTGATGATTGATAGCAAATCAGCTATTGATTTAGGTAAATACCCCATTGCTCATGGTAGGAGCAAACATATTGAAACAAAGTTTCATTTCCTAAGAGATCAAGTGTCAAAGTTGAAGCTGGAGTATTGCACATCAGACATGAATTCTCCAGATCTGCTGACCAAAGCTCTCAAGATCAAGAGATTTGAAGAGCTGAGGAATAACATTGGAATGAGAAGCTTGACTAGCATGAATTAGGAGGTGTATTAGTTGTAATTCAGTCTAGTCCTTGTTTGTAATATTTGGAATTTCACTTTGTAATTTTCTACTTTTGTTTTTACTGGCATGTCGCCATGTGGTGACCGGTATAGCAGGTTGTCATTGAGTCACTATATAAACTCATTTGTAAGTCAACCACAATAATAATCATCATTTTTGAGTCAATCAAATTGATGGCTCTTTGATATTCTGTTACTCGGTAACTAACTTCTCTGATTGTGTGTGTGAGAGAGTGATTGTGTTCCAACAAGATTAAGCCATTAGGCCAATGATGTTGGTTGGAACAAATTCCAATTTCATCTTGAGTACTAAAACTATAATCAATTAGGTCCAATATTAAATTACTGGGTTTGGAAATTCTTGTAATATAGTACTAGGGCTGAACAAACGGTCGGTTTGTCCGAATTCGGTTTCAAAAACCTTAATCCAGTGCAATCCGTAGCTCTATATTTTAGACCCAATTTCGTCCGTTTGAGTGTTCGGTTTGGGGAAATTTGGTTTGGTCGGTTATTGGGTCATTCGGGTGGGTTGAAACGGGTAGTCAAGTATAACACAGGATAGTGGAAAAAGAAAAGTTTAGATTTGTAGATAGAAAAAGAATGGAGCTTCAATGTAAGGTTTATTAATATGGATAGTACTAGTAATAATATTACGCGTTTAGCATTAGAATTAATAAATGTCCTATATATAAATGCCAGTGAATCAGGATTATGTGTCCACTTATTAATATATGGATAGTTTTGTTTACAATTTAAGTTTCCCTTTACTGATAAATCAAACTACTACCATCTATAATTTGATCATAAAAAAACTACTACCATCTATAATTAAAGCTCAAAGACCTAAAAGATCCTGGTGACAGAAACAAAAATAATAGTCGGACCAATATTCAAGGTCAACCTATATCAACGACCTATATTATACACATTTACAAAAGCCTCCTTCATTCTAAAATGCTCAAATTTTACGTTGATTTGTGTAGGGTTTACATAGTCCACGTGTATTAATATAACTTAAATACTTCAACTATAGTTAACTTGCATATGCATGACTTAATTTGACAACAAAAAAAATGGTCAGATTAGTCCCTCTTAGAGTATGGAAATATAGCTTTGAATCTACGTTTTGCAAGTTCAACACGAAGCGTATAGAAGATGGATTTTATTAGTATGATGAATTCGTCGCTTTGTTCAATGTTGTTCACATTTATGGCAAGAGCCTTTGCTTATGCTAGCAGTTAGCTTAAATTTCCTCTCGCCGTCCACTTCCATTTCATCAATCAATCGGCCGGTAATGAGTAAAAGTCATTAATACCCTTTCATTTACACGAGCATGCATATACTCATCATATATTCAATATATAAGACCTTTCAAGAAACAAAAATAATAATACTCGCTAATTAAAAACTACATATAAAAGAAAAAATATTATAAATACTAATGTTAACAATGAGTTGACGAGTCCCTCGTTGTTGGTTACCTTGGAAATTTCAGCGACATGGAAACGCCGGCTCCTGAGTTCGAATCCGGGTGTGAGCAGCTGTAGTGTGTGTGCATGATATTTATTTGTCATTTCATCTAGTTGACCAAAAAAACAATGAGTTGATGAGTTATACTTTCTTGACGAAGTTAGTGAGAAAGTTAGTAGGTTAATATTTTTTTAATAGTAATAAATTAATAGGTGATGGAAAATTAAAGTTACTCCAACAAGATTAGATTCACTAAATGTCTTAACCCGATGATACTTCTAATCTAGTGGTAACATCTTTTTTTTATCAAACAGGCAGATTGTCTGAATTTATTAATAAAAAAGGAAAAAAGACAGAGAAAAGCGAAGGGGGACTAGACTGAAACTCTTGCCATCAAAAAATATCAAATCAAAACAATAATAGAGAGCCCCTAGCAGAGCCTCTAAAACACTGCAGCCTACAGGCTAGACTAAAATCCTAAAACCAAGCTAACTTACAAAAATTAGATAAACAATCAGACCAACCAAGCGCTGGCTAGAGGAGATAATCAGAAGATCCACTAACCCTCAAAATGGATCAAAAGGAAACAGAGACCGAATTAGTCTTTGAACGAGTGTTATACACTGCTGTTTTTTGAGCCGATTGCTTTTTGTGTTTCTGCTTCTTTCTGTCAATTTCTCTTTTCTTCTTTCTTGTTTGAAAACCCTAATTCGCAGAGACTAATTTTGTTCGTTCTTTGTGTTGCATGCAATGATACTGAGCAACGCCAGTCATGCACAACCAAAATGAAGGTAAAATCACTATTGACGTTCGTGTTTATGTGTTTCTTCTGAGATTCATAAACCCTAACTTGCGTTTCTGAATGGTTGCGGGTTTGAAGGCTACAACAACGAAGAAATAAGGACCACACACTAAGGTAAAAACCTAATTTCTGGGTTTTCCTTATTTGTTGCTTCTTCACACACAAACCCTAATCTGTGTGTTGTTCCTTGTATGGAGCACAATATCTTGAGAACACGACGAGTTCTCAAGAGCAAATCCTTTGACTACAAGTCTGTATCAAAGGTAGACCCTGACTCACACTCTATGTTTCTCTTATTCGATTTCAATCACAGAAACCCTCTTTTTAACTCTTTCTTTCCAATGTGTGAGGTCTTGATCAACCACCTGTTGAAGGAAGACTGCACAAGGAACACAAGAGGAAGAAGAAGCTTACGAAACAGAGAGTATTAGGGTAGGGAAATCAATAGAATAGAGTAGAACTTAGGAATTGAAAACTGTAAACTATTTTATTGATTCTATATGTAAAAACATTATTGGGACTGTACAACTATTTATATACATGAATGATGGCAATTAGGTTTGTTATTTTTTAACTAACTTAATTGCCTAAGTTTGTTTAGAAAACAAACTTAGTTAGGAACCTTAACAGCTTTAGCTAGTTCCAACGGCTAGTTAATGTTGTCCATTGGATTTAAAATCTAATCTAAGGGCCGGATTACAATTTCAACACATTTGACATTAAAATATTAAGAAATCTCTAGGGTGATATTTTAGATGATGTTATTGATTCTACGGTTACAAATACCCAAGAAACAGGTGTGTAATATGATAAGCTCGAAACGGCTGTGTCCAATATACCCACTAGAAGAAATTTCGGTAAAAAACGAAATTGGTCCGAAAAATGGTAGGCTACAATATCAGCTCAAAGACAAATTCTGTCAGTCTCTTTTTGATCCATCTATTTTAAGTTAGTCCTAGAAATTTCAATAAATTAAAAATTGGTCAAGAAAATTGTACGGTATAACTCCTGTTAAGGGAGAATTTTTGCCTCCGTCCACTACAAGAAAATCGGTGATTTGCCACGGACAATTCCGTGGCAACGCACAAATTCCCGTCGCAAATTTGCATTTGCCACGGACGGCGACGCCAAAAATGGTGGCAAAACGCCAAGCGCAAAACGCTTTGCCACGGATTGTCCGTGGCAAATGCGTCCGTGGCAAACTCGCCGCAATTCCGCGGCAAACTTCCGTGGCAAAGCCGCCGCAAATCTCGCCGCAAAGCCGTGGCAAATAATTTTGAATTTGTTTTTAAATTCGTGGCAAAGCCGCCGCAAATCTCGTCACAAAGCCGTGGCAAAACCGTGGCAATTAATTTTGAATACGTTTTAAATTTCGCACGCAAATTGTGCAAAATTCCGTGGCAAACACAATAACTTTCAAAAACTCCGTGGCAAATTCCGTCGCCACGCAAAAATAATAATTTAATAGTAATTCCCTACCTATTCAATCCATACTCTCCAATACAATAATATGCGCAATACTTCCCGCCAATTCAATTCGGACTCCAAAACTACATTAGGACTACAATAACTACGTACATTGTCATTCATATTTGCAATACTTCCCGCCAATTCAATCCACCAATTCAAACATACATAAACTACACTAATGTTAAAAGTGTCAAACATACAAAATATCAAATACCAAAACATATCAAGAATGTTCAAAGTGTCAATCCAAAACACAAACTTAGTTAAACATAAACTAGACTAATATTAAAAGTGTCAAACATACCAAATATCAAAAATATCAAAACATACCACTAGTTTATGTCAAACATACATAAACTACACTAAGGTCTAGTAAACTCAAAAATTCCGAATAAGCATCTTCAACTCCAACTCTGAACAATATACCTAACAAAACAAAAACAATAATGATTACTAATTAATTCATAAAACTAAGAAAATTTGCACCTTAATTAAAACATAGATTACCTAGATGTCGTCAATAACCCTCCCCATAAGGGCGGTCTCCATGATCTCCACCGTCTCCATCATCCGCATCTTCGTTCTCGCCTCTGCTTTGGTGGCCGGGTTCTCGCTCGGGCGCGCGCCATCGTGTGGAGGTACCGGAATCCCTGAATGGTTAAATACGTATTCAAGTAGTTGTTGCCGCCGTGCATATCGCATCGTCTGTGTTGTTGTGCTATTTCCTCCTCTCGCCGCGCTTATTTGCTCCTCGCCGTCGCGCAAATTGTCGTGACATTTCTTGGATGATCCTACGGGCCTCGTGAGAGACAAGCTTGCGCCTCGTCGAAGCTTCGTGAGTTGTCGCCAACTATGCCTCCCGTCCCATAGACACGACTCTTATAGGGCCCTCCAAAGACTTGCTCCCACAACAATCGCTTCAACTTAGCCAACTCAACAGGTCTCTCTGGTATGTCCGATCGAGATAACGATCATTTGAAACTCCTCCTATCAAATGCACAAGTTATAATTATAGTCAAAATAAATGAGATATTATATCAGGCACATTCATAATTCTTCTTTACATATAGATAGTCCAATAAAGCTACGTGTGAATGAAATAACATAGAGTTCTAGGTGCTTGAGCCTCCCACCAACCCCGGCACAGATTCCGGCACTCGACTCGGAATGTTTTAGGATTTGATGCATATCTCACCACAGAGCCCCAAATATGCTGGACTCCAACTAGAAGAAATAAGGTTCCTGGCAAAATATGACCCACAAAAGATCCCATCTTTCAGATCTCTAAATAAATTCTTCTTGTACACTTAACTGTATCCTTGAATAATTCTTCTAGTACACTAAAACATTTACACCTTGCTAATATACCAACTAATCCTGTTTTGGATAAAAGCATAGTCATTAGTCACTAGTCAGTGTCAAACTTCCAATAACAAGTTTTTGGATAGAATTTTGAAGATCTCTTCACAACCTCATTGGTAGTTGGAATGAGAATTTAAACAACTTAATTATGCTTTACTGACTTCCATAACAAAATAATGAGAAGAAAAATGAAAAATCATTTTTTTGCTTAATTGGAGAAAAGTTTTCTTTCTTGCAATCAGAGTCAATAAGCCATCTTTCAAAACATTTCCTCAATAGCCCTCTTGAGTTTATCTCCTAGGAGAGGAACTAATAATTAAGGAGTTTGCTAATCAAGCAATCATCAATTCAATCACCAATTTCAAATTTTCATTTTTCAGGAAAACACAACTCTAGTAGTAGACAAGTCAAATTAAAATTAAACTCGCAATGTAATAACAACCCAAACCGAGGAAGATCCATCTACAAGACAAATTAGGTGCGTGAGTAAGAAAGATGGATGTTTTTAATGCTATATCATATGAAAATTGATCCTAGAATTATATCGGGCACATTCACAAAATAAATGAGATAATATATCAGGCACATTCACAAAATAAATCCTCTTATAGACCAAACAGCATAGTGACTCAATATTGGATATAGATAGTCCCCAACATTCGCATAAGAATTGGGACTAGACCAAACTGGATCCTAGAATTAACACAAGGCATGAGGATTTGCATGCCTTATAAGCACTACTACTATCTATGAGTCTATGTGAGCAAAGGTAACATACAATCCATTGCATTAGGAACCAAACCAAGTCAAGACTCAAGACATTAAGATGGATAACAAACAACATAGAGAGCGATCAAGAATTTAAATACGTGTGTACAACTACAAATATTCACAACAAAGCAAAATCGTACAAAAATTAGGTAGTCCAAAGAACAAAATAGGCAGCGAGAATCAAAAAAATATCGAAAGAAAAAATATACGAGTAAATCCTTACATTAGTCTTTAAATCATCACATTTTCTTCAGTCTAATCTCTAAACTATGAAAGTCTATTAAATAATTTCTAAAGTTTATCTTCTCTCATCACAAAAGTGTTATGCTTTGACAAAAGTGTTTGGCCAGTTGCTATGCTTTGACAAAAGTGTTTTACGTGTTTTATTTCGTATATATTCACATAATTTTCAATAGCGAATAAGACATATTCAAGCTAGTGTTCAATAAACAAAGTGATACGATTACAACATATTCAAGCTTCTTTATACGAGAGTAATGCGAGCGCGGTCCTCTACATACTACTTTGTGCCTCTTCCTAATGTGAGTGTGGTGATGAAGCTCTTCTACATGTGGCTTCCTCCCTATCTTCTTGGCCTATAATTAATAACTTAAGTTTGTAAATGGTAAATTATAAGTAATCATATTGCATAAGGAAAACATAAGTTTATAAATATACCAATCTCTTTGAATGTCGCAACATAGAGATAGAACCTTGAGCGTGCAAGCTTCCACCCTTTTCTCGATGCCCTCGTTTCTTCTTATTCCGCTCACACGTAGCTTTGAATTTTGGATCATTCCGGATGTGCTTTAATTATTAGGTGATTATAGACTCCATCCCCATCCAAGTAGGTTGGCCCTCCCCATGCGGACACGCTCGAGCATATCACTGAGTCGATCAAAGACATCTCCTATGAAAAGATCCTCAACGGCGCCTCTTGAGATTTATGCCAAGTAACTCTCTCTTCGCATTGTGAAAACATGTTACATCAAATAAAATAACTTCACAAATTCTTAAAAAAAGCGACAAACATTGTGATGTGTTAAAATGCACACTTACTCTAAAACCGTTAAAAATGGTTTCGCCATCCTTATTAAGATCTCGCCTAACTAGTCCATGGATAAGTGGTATAACTCGCGAATAGTCAATCGAATAGCATTTCATGGCCTTGAAGGAAGAAACTGCGAAGTTAAAACAATTGAAACGATTATGTCACATTATATATAACAAAACAATCAATCAAACAAAGTTGTAAAAACTTTACATACCCTCCACCTCAACCTCGATGACTACCCGATCGCCGACTAACATAATCTCATCCTCATCATCACCCCTTAACATCGGATATCGGATCATCACCCCCTCAACATCATGCATCCGGTCACCATCAGTATCGCATCATCTCCGGTGAAAGTGGCTCTATCGGAGATGGCAAAGAGGTCGGAGTAGGCACAAAGATCGGGTGAAGCGGGTAGGAGTAGGTATCGCATGAAAACCGGTGTAGGAATCATGCGATATTGAGGACTCGTGATAGTGGGGAGTCACTCGTGGAGATGCACTACGACCATGTACCTCTGCGGGAGATGGAGTGGGTGATGGAGTAACTCGTGGCGAGGAACTAGAGCCAATATGGAAAGACCTAACTCCAGCAGGTCTCACAGAAAGACCTAACTCTGAGAGGTCTGGTCAGTAAGGACCCTACTCCGCAGGTTTGCTCTAAGGACCTAACTCTCAGAGGTGCTTTGTAAGGACCCTACCCGCAGGTCCGCTCTAAGGACCTAACTCTGCAGGTGCGCTCAAGGACCTAACCGGAAGTCTCGCTGCGTGCGTGTCGGAGGATTTTGCAATGATCTCACTCTACCTGCATGTGCTGGGCGTGTCTGTGTAGGGGTAGATGTGGTAGGCATCTCTGAATAGTCGGTTGTGTTCTCAACGTGTATCACCCTTTTCTTACGACGAGGGACAACTATAGACTTCCCCTTACGATCGTGGGGTGGTCTAGGTGGCGACGAATCACCTCCACCTGATGCCATGCTGTAGAGGAAATGAAACATAAGCACAAATAAACAATTTAAAAACATAAAATTTACATCTAAAATAAATCATTAAACAATTCACACACAATTCAAGTTGTTTGGATACATTCATTACAAAGTGGTTCAAGTTGTTTGGATACATTCATTCACACACAATTCAAAGACAAACATGAATTAAAAGCAATTCAAGTTGTTTGGATACAACAATTCACACAATTCAAACACAAACACATTATATATATCTAATCTTCTGGCCATTCTTCATCTTCATCGTCTTCATCTTCTACATCAACTACAACCTCATGTGAGTCCTCTTCTTCCAAGTTGTTTGGATCCACTTCTTCACCATTGCTTTCCAAATCACGTAAGTTAGAAATTTGTTCAACTTCATTAACTTCATTTACAAGTGACATATCATCCGCTCGATAGGAACATCTTCCACTAGATCATCTATTTCAACGCGACTCCTCGGCTTTGTCTTGATTGCGACACACCAACCTCGCTTGTCTCTTCGAGTTGATGGATAAGGAACATAGTACACTTGTCTCACATTCTCTGCCATTATAAACGGATTAAACGCTGGATATTTTTGTCCATTCGTATGTCCACTCTATTATACTTTGGATCCAATTTGGTACCTATAGTCGATGATCAAACCAATCACAATAAAACAACACTACGCTTTTTTAGCGTAGTCTAACTCATTGAATCAGTAGTTCATAAATGTGTTTGATTACACCGTAATAATCATCTTCACCTCCTTCATTGACCCCTTTTACATAGACTCATTTGTTAATTGTTGCTTTGTTTTTCGTCCAGAGTGGGTATGAAACTTGTAGCCATTCACGAAAAATGTGTGATACTCTTTCACTTTTGTATAAGGACCATCGATAAATTTCTCAAGTGTTGATTGATTGGAGTTGGTTCCTCAGAGTAAACCTATGTACATGACATACAAACAAGTTATTTCAGAAGGAACACATGATTAAGGTTGAGGAACAAGTAACTCAACACTTACTTTTTCTTGAAACCATAATTGAAAATGTTCATATATATGAACAGATGCCTGATCAACTCTTACGTCTTCCGACAACAAGAATGACCTGATCAAATTAGATGATACGCACTAAATGAGATGACAGATATGAACAATTAATTGAATGAAAATATTGATATACATACTCAATGTATGGTTTAACTTCAATGCAATTGTTCAACACATGAACATGAGCTGACTTATACTCCTTATCCGTTAACCAATGAATCGAATCCTTCCCAGAATGGCGACCAGATTGGCCGAAGACCGATAACATTAATGGGTGTCTAACACAATCATTTTGCATTTCATATCTTTCATTTCTCAAAGTGAAGTTGGTGAAATAATGTGAGCAAAAGTGGGTTATTTCGCGGTGTAGGTATGATGCACAAGTCGATCCTTCAACTCTCGCCTTGTTTTTCACCGATCGTTTAGAATCACCCATGAATCTATAAAACAACTTGATTAGATGGAAAATTATACTCACCGCAAATGGGAAAAAATGAATATGTTCTTAAAATGATACCTTTCAAATGGATACATCCACATGCATCGAACAGGTCCACCAAGTCTTGCTTCATATGCTAGATGAACTAGGGAGATGCTCCATAGAATCAAAGAAACCAGGTGGAAATACTCTCTCCATCTTACATAGAATGAATGAAATGTTTTGTTCCATCCTAACAAGGTCAACATCTCTTAAAGATGCAGAACACAAATCCTTAAAAATTGACTCACTTCGCTTAGCGGATTTAGAACATGTGCCAGTAAAGAACTAAACGCAATAGGAGTAAACATTCCATAAATACATGACAATCATGGCTTTTCATCCCATTCATTTTTCTCTTATTCACATCAACACATCTTGCCAAATTAGAAGAATATCCATCTGGGAATTTCAATTCTTTTATCCATCGATAAATTGAATTTGTTTGCTCGATTGTTAATGAGTAACACGCTTTGGTTTGAGCATCTTTCCATTAGCTTGTGGCTTCAAATTTAAGTCTTTTCGATTGCGAAGAAAGAGCAACATCCAATCTCGCCTTATCATTGTCCTTTGTTTTGCCCTTTATGTTCATCATCGTGTTAAATATATTGTCAAAAAAATTCTTTCTCTATGTGCATCACATCAAGATTGTGCCTCAATAAATTATCTTTCCAATATGGGAGATCCCAAAAGATACTCCTCTTTGTCCAATTATGTGTTTGTCCATATCCATGAAATCGAGAAACAAGGGATCATCTGTGATTTTGGGCAAATCTCTAACTCTATCCCAAACCCGGCCCGAGTCAATCGTGGAGGCGCTCATCATTTTCAACTTCCTTCTTCTTAAATGCATTCTTGTTCCTTCTAAATGCATTATCATGTGGTAAAACCTACGATGCGAGTCAAACCAAGAACTCTTACCCCGTGTTTCAAGGTAAATGCCTTTGTATGCTCCATACAATGTGGACATGCTAATTTACCATGAGTTTGCCAACTGCACAACATGCCATAAGCAGGAAATCATTAATGGTCCACATCAAAGCGGCTCTCATCATAAAATTCTCCTTCCTTATGCGTAATCGTAAGTCGAGACACCATTCCACAACCTCTTCAAATCATCAATTAGTGGTTCTAAATAGATGTCAATGCTCTTTTTGGATTTTCGGGCGCTGTATCGCATCACCAAAAACATGTAAGGTTTAGTCATACACATCTCGGGGAAGGTTGTGCGGCGAACAATAACGGGCCAAAGCAAGAATATGGCGGCCGATGCTTGGGTATATGGGGTAAAACCATCGGAGCATAACCCTAGTAAAGACGTTGCGGGGATCCGCTGCAAACTCGAGTTGTACCCGATCAAAGTGTTTCCACGCTTCCCATCGACGGATGCCGCGAACACACCAAAGACATCTATTCTCAAAATGCCACGTCATTTTTCCCGCAATGTTCTCGGATGCAAACATTCTCTCGCAACCTTGGAGTTATTGGTAAGTAGAACATTGACTTCACAGAATTGGTTTATTCTTACTACTAGTCCCAAATTTGCGTGCATGATACCTCGGCGCATTACAAAATTTGCATTCAAGTAGCGCAACATCATTTTTCCCAAACTCATTGTCATAATACAACATGTGACCTTAGGACAACAATCAATCCTTCTAGCTTCCAATCCCAACTTAGAAACTAACCTCTTAGCCTCGTAAAAATTTCTTTGGCAAATTTTCATTCATAGGTGTCACCCCGACATCATATCACATATCAAGTCCATTCCCACCTCGGATGTATTACTCGATGATTTGAGAGATAAAAGCTTCGCAAGACAAATCGATAACTTTGAGTTAGATGACCCTTCAAACAATGGTTTGTTTGCATCTAACAACAAATTATAAAATCTCTCTGCGTGCTTGCTCATTCGGAAGCTCTTCCATGTTATCATATTGTTGCTCCTCGAATGACACATTCACCCCAAGACCGTCCACAAACCATATTCTCGCATCAAGTTGATTTGTTCACCACATCCTATCTCCGCAGAATTACTTGAAGCACCCATGCAATTTTCGCCAACCAACGGGACGACATCAAACCCTTTCTCACCATTACTCGTCCAAATCCAATAATTAGGCCTGAACCCAACTCTCTTCAAGTGATCAATGACCTCCGTTGGATTCCTAATCTTTCCACATTCGCATTTGACGCGCGGACATCGAATCCCCCCTTCAACTCTAAATTGTTCTTGTGTCATTGCAAAAAGAATAAACTCCCACACGCCATCTACAAAAGATCGTTTCAAACCCGCTCTTTTAGGAAACAACCTATCATACATCCAAAGGCGGTGCGAAGGAGGAAATTCCATTCTGCACATTTAAACGATGGATGCCCATCGAGAGAGAGTGAGGCTTGATACATTTCATATCATATTACATAGGTAGTTTTAAACAACTCACAGCTACCTAAAATGCAAATCATACCTTCACACCACAAAGGTGAGAGAGGGGACCTCAATATAAGACAAAGAAACTGAAGCACCAATTAAAACCTAACGTCATTGTTTGGATACAACAATTCACACATATTCAAACACAAACACATTATATATATCTAATTCGATTCCCAAATATACTTTCTTAATACTCTTATTATTCCGAACCAAATACAAATATGATTAGATAAGCAAGTATAAATATGTATTAGATAAACAAATATAAAGATGAATCAAAACTAATGCAAGGGCGCTTAGGAAGCTACTGCTCGAAGAGCCAGCACCATCGTTCTTTGTGAGATAATGGACGACATAGATAACAGATGCAAAAATGACAATATCATTGTTTATCAAAATACAAATATGTATATAGTTTCCAATTGGATCTCTCCAAACTTAGTAACAGATGCAAAAATGAACTCAATTATAGGGAGGGAAAAAAAGCAAGTTCTTATGACAGCAATTCAAAACAGAGTTATAAAATGGACAAACACTCCAACCTATTTTCATTATCATGGGGATTAATGGCATTAAAATCTTGTGGAAGCTGGGACACTAGGGTCAAGAACACAAATAAAGAAAGCACTAGACAATAAAAAACCTTGCATTCAAAACATGTATTACAAATAAGAAGCATGTAATATACACATAGCAAAACCAGAAAGAATAGAGATTCAGTTTCTATTACCAATAACATCAATATTAACTATATATACAAAGCAAAACCAGAAAGAACATTTATCAATTCAAAAACCTAATCAAGATGCAAAGAAATTCAAGAACACACTTAGCAAAGCAAAACCAGAAAACACATTTAAATCGAAGGATACCTGATGTATTGCAGAATAGATGAAAGTGAAGGTTACCAAAGCTGCAAATCGACACACTATCTGATTCCTCGGCTATAGTGAAGCTGCAAATCGAAGGTTGCTTTATGAAAATCGAAAGGAAGTGATGAAGACCTAAAGAAACCTTGGATAGGGAAGATAAATAAGAAGCATTATAAACCTAGGGTTTCTGATGCAACCAAAAAATGGGAGTTTTCTATCAAATAGAAGTAAGTTAGAAGAAAAAAACTTACCTTTTAGAAGAAGAATAGAGGAGAGGTGCTGAGAGAAGAAGAATGGCAGAGAAGAGGGCTGGTTTTCGTTGCTGAGAGAAGGAGGGATTTGGGGGTTTGAGGTTTGAGGCGCTGATAGAGGGAGAAGGGAAACGAGAGCGCCGCGGTGGTGGAGGGATTGGAGTTTCCAGCGGTGGTGGATTAGAGGGAGAAGGGAAACGAGTGAACTGAGCGTAAAATCGTGGTTGATGGGATTTAGGGTTTTACAATGCAAAAACTGAAATTGGGATTCAAAAAACTTACCTAGACATCGCGAACGGAGGAAAACGGAGCCGAACCGGAGGACGGCGGCGAATGGAACGATCGAGGAAGCCGCTGGGAGAGGGAGAAAGAGAGGGCGCGAAGGAGATGATGGATGTGGCTGTATGGAAGCCTTATCGTCGGAGGAGGGCGGTGGAGGACGGAGGAGGGAGGCAACATGGGAGGAGGTCGTGGGACGGAGGAGGAAACAAAGTGAAAAACAGATTCTGAGGTTTCACTTAACAAAGTCGTAGTTTTATTTGAGCTTTAATTTTTGCCACGGGTTTGCCACCACGTGTCCGTCGCAAATTAGCGACGGCTATCAATCCCCGTGGCAAATTTGAGCGGTATCTTTGGCGCCTAGTCTATTAAAGCCTTTCCGTCGCAAATCCGTCGCAATTTAGCGACGGTCAACCCTCCGTGGCAAATTTTTGTGGCAATGCAAGCTTATTCTTGTAGTGGTCTTTTCTTTGTTCTGGCTATTGTAAGCTAGTCATTTATAATTGTCTCTAGGATGAAGTATTTTAGGGGGCTTTGTTAGGGCTTCCTATATTAATGATTTGACTTTATCTTCTTTTTTGTCAAGGGTATTGGTCTAGTTCCCCTATGAGCTCTTTTTTGTTTTCTTTCTTTTTCTCAATAGGGGGTGGTTCTCATTTTCCTTCTTGATGTTACTATACATCAGTAGGGTTAACGAAACTTCCTTCCTTCTATTTGAAAAAAAAAATTAATGTTACTCCAACTCATTACATCAAAAGCTAGTAGGAGTTACTATATTCCATTTGTTGGTGAGTAATTATGATTTATGAATGTTGAACCAATCCGTTCAACCCATTTTGTCATGTCACACACCAAAGGGTATTTTAGACAATAATGATATTTAAAAAAAAAAAAATAAATAATATTAAAATTTGAAATGAGAGATATTTGAGTGCTGAAGTTATATAAGCTTAAGCTTTTTAAAGGTCAAACAATAGAAAACCCCTAGAATTCCACCTTACTCTTTCCCATGCATGCATATTCTTGCAACCTCCTCATACTTTTTACCACTTTTGCGGCGCCAACTTCTCCTCTCTCCTCTCCTTAATATAAACCCTAACCCACACCCTTCATTTCTACCAACAAACCAAAAACACAAAAAACAAATAACACAATCATCTCCTCTTCTTCTTCCATTTGAGTTTTCCATCTCTTACAATTGACAAAGCCATGGGGTTCCTAAAAGCAATTATCATCATAGCAATAACCATGGCTTTGTCTCTCACAATCACAATGAAAAGCTTCAACAAAGAAGAAGCTAAACCATCATTGGCAATGAACAATGATAATATTCCTTCATTAAATGACCATCCATTACTTACCCATGAGAAAAACAAGTTTCTTCCTTCTAAAAGGGTTAGTCGTTTACTTGCTCAAAACCCTAATGCACCTCTTCATTGTCATAAGGATACTGAGTATTGTTTCTTGAATGGTGCTACTAACTCTACATGTTGTAACAATAAGTGTATTGATTTGAGCCATGATAAACATAATTGTGGTACTTGCAAGAAGAAATGTAAGTATGCTCAAACTTGTTGTAAAGGGAAATGTGTTGATACCAAATATGATAAGAGGAATTGTGGAGATTGCAGTATTCATTGTGAAGTTGGCCAGTATTGTGTCTATGGAATGTGCGATTACGCCTAATTAAGATTATTGAGTCTTGATTATACTATTATTATTATTATTAAACGAGGTTTGTGATTTTTATTAATTATATTCAATAAAATAAACCACATTTGTGGTGGTTATTTCTCTTAAATAAAGTTCTATATATAGTCTTTATTTCTTTACTGCTTAAATTTGCAGTCTTCAAGTGTTTCTTAAAGTATTGATATTCCTAACTCAAAGAAAATAAGTTATATTTATACATTATGAGTCGTTTTGTACTTCTTTTTCTTATTTCTTTTGGTATATATAATTGTTAAATATTGCTAAATGGAGACAGAGTTGTTGTAACACAAATATTGGTTTTGTTCCGGAATTGTGTATTAGAAACTTACTCGTATATATACATTAAAATTCTTTGAGTTGCTTAAATTGAAGGAATAAAAAAAAGTAGTATAGTTTAAGATTATTGAGCACGGATTAAAACTAATAATTGATGTTTTTTATATTAAATAATAAATAAAACATCTTCTTTTCGCATACAAAAGTTAGAAAAAGAAAAAATCATTATTATCTTGGAATTATATAACAAAAATTAAAAATAGAGAATTTCTGGTAAAATAATACTTGAAAAGAAATAGACTAGCTAGGATAATGTCCAAAAAAAGTATTGCAAAATCTTACGGTGGATGATGGATCTGATTTCAGTGTAGATTGCAGGTTAATCAAATAAAGTGCATGCCATCGAAGATGGATCTAAAAAAATATAAAAATTGACATTTTGACCAGCAAAGGCAATACCTTTAATTAAGAACTACTTAAACTGTTTCTGAAAAATGAAGATATATCCATGTTACTACTTGATAGTTTATTAGAAGGAAATTTAAGTGCTTCGCCTTCGAGGCATTCGAATTCCTACAATGCCGCTTATTTTCACGTGTATGCGCATGAATGTAGCCAATAGAAACTCCACGTTATAGTATTTCACATGTATTTCTCAGTCTTGAATAGGGGTGGGAATAGCCATTGAAGCCTGAAGACTTTCACATTTCTTCTTACTTTTCCCACACCCCCTCCTACTCAAACACACCCCTTCAATTTTTAAATCCCCAAATTACCCCCAATTAAAATTCCCCCTAACCCCACACACCCTCTTCACTCCTCACTCCTCTCACTTTCTTCCCCTCATTCGAACCCTATTCTCTCACTCTCCCTCTCACTCACCTTCTCCCAACTCACTCAATCTCACTCAATCTCTCACTCAATCTTCTCCACTAACACCCTCAAGAGTTTCTGGGTTTTATTCGCGGCCTCTCACACTCTCTAATCGTTCCATTTTCATCTAGGTATAAGCCTCTCCCTGTTCTGGGCATTTGGGTTTTTTTTTCTGTGAAACTGCATTGTTCGAACGACGTCCTTCGAACACCTTCGTTTTCATATGTTCGAACATATGAAAACGAAGGTGTTCGAAAGGTCGTGCGAACACCGTACGAACGACCTCATTCGAACCGTTGTGAGTTGGAAGCTGAAACTGACTTGTTCAAACGGGGTTGTGCGAACATGTTCGCATGGGCCGTTCGAACAGTCGTTTGACAATACAGTTTATCTTAATTTGTGATTGGTTCTCTTAATTTGGTTTATTGGTTCTCTTGATTGTTGTTTCAGATATGGTGAGGAGCAGAGGTGGTAATTCAAAGACAACAACTGAGCGAGCGGCCGGCCACCTCCTACGGTTTCAAACCGCAAAAGGAGGGAAGAAAAGCGGTGAACCTTCCCGAGGTAGGGTCGGGCCAGGGGTAGGGGCGTGGTTGACGCCCCTCCTCCCCGCTACGGTTGATGATATTGGCGGGGATATTGAGCGCGATGCTCAATTTAGGCAGATATGATTTGGCCGGCCCTCTCATCGATGTTGCTTCATCATCTAGACATCGAGGAGCGGTCCGAGCCTCATGAGGAGGAGGTCATTGAGCCTCAGGAGGTCTGCTTTGCTCTAGGCGACATTCCCATTTCCGTGGACCGGAAGATGGTTTTGTCTTGCCCACATACTGGGGCACATATTCTTACCGATTTCTATTCGCCGTAAGTTATTATTTTTATAGTTGGATCGTTATAAATTTGTTTCTTATTCTCGTTGAATGTTTTGGCTTATTGTGTCATTTTCGAATGCAAAGTTCGTACGGATTTACAAACAATTCCACATGGACTGTGGATTTACAAGTGTTTCATGCTAGCATTAGGGACACACTACAAAAAAAACGTGATTTATCGACGCACAATTCCCTCGCTAAAGCACAAAAATCCCTCGCTAATGTACTTTAGCGAGGAATTAGCGAGATCCAAATCCTCGCTAAAATGCTCCTCGCTAATTTAGCGAGGAATTAGCGAGGAAATTAGCGAGGAATTAGCGAGGAAATTTAGCGAGGAATTAGCGAGGAATTTTAGCGAGGGAATTAGCGACGAAAAAATCCCTCGCTAACTAATTTTTTTTAAAAAAAAAATGCATCAGAACATTATCATATCAAGAGGCTAAGATACAATTTTGAGCTCCTCAATCCATCAGAAGGACTTGTTTTTTTATATATATTTATTATTATATTATTTTTCTGAAGCATATTATTAAAATGAAAATTATATTATTTTTTTTTGTCAACAATGAATTTTTTTTTTTGTGGTTGTGGTGGAAGGTGGAGAGAAGAAGAGGGAAATAGAAAAGAAATTCATAGGTGGTGGTGGTGGTGTCGTGGGTGGTGGTGGTGGTGGTGGTGGTTGTTGTGTGGTGGAAGAAGGTGGCGAAAAGAAGAGGGAAAGGGGAAGTCATAAGAGAGAGAGAGAGGAGAGGAAGAGGAGCTCTAGTGGTGGTGGTTGTGTGGTGGTGGTGGTGGTGGTGAAGGGTGAATTAGGGTAGAGAGAGAAGGAAGCTAGGAGTGAGGATGAGAGGAGGTGGTGGTGGTGAAGAGAGAGAGGGTGGAGAGAGATGCTTTTGATGAAGGAGGGGAAATGGGGTTTGAAGATGTAAAATGAAAAGAGAGTTTTTGATGAAGGAGTATGGTTTGGAGTGATGTAAATAAGGAGATAAAGGTGTGATATGATTTATCCAACGGTTAGTATTATCTTTTATCAAAATAATCAACTAGTAGAGGTACATCTTAAAGTTTTCACACGGATCACAATGTTGAAATTAGCGAGGATTTAGCGAGGAATCATTTAGCGAGGAATTGTGCGATTAGCGAGGAACTGTACTCATCACCAAAGAGTGTCGAGTGTGCGTAAACCTGTACATTTAGCGAGAGGAATTGTGCATTTAGCGAGGAATTATTTAGCGAGGAATAGTTAAATTTAGCGAGGAATTTAAAATCGGTTGTTGTGTGTTACAAATTGTCTTTGAATTTAGCGAGGAATTACCCTTTTAGCGAGGAATTTTTTTTTTTTAAAAAAATAAATAGCGTATCATTAGCGACGGCCCCGTCCGCCGCTAATTCCCTCAGTAATTGATTTTTAGCGACCCACCTAGATTCCTCGCTAATTTCCCTCGCTAATATCGTCTTTTTTGTAGTGACACTGGACGCCTTCTGTGGTTGGTTCCTCTGGTTGGGCTTGGTTTCCCCATTCTCCACAATGGGCTGTTGAACGCATTCATAGAGCGTTGGCAATGGATACATCATCATTCCACCTTCCTGTGGATGAGATGAGCATCACCCTTGATGATGTATCCCAGCTGTTACACATCCCCATCATCGCCGGTTCTATGACATGCCGGATCGACTTCGTGGCGTGGAGAGCAATTCACGATTGATTTATCAGGGCCACCCCGAAGATGCAGCTGCCTAGACTTCGGGTCGGGGGTTGTCAGTTGGGCTCGTATGGTTGAGGGATAGGGTCTACCACCCAGCCATAGCTGAGGGGCGGTGGGCTCATACTGCTAGGGCCTACATTCTCTATCTTTTGGGTTGTACCTTGTTTGCTGACAAGTCAGGCAACAAGGTTAAGCTTGGCTACCTTGGTTTGCTGACTGATTTAGAGGCTGTTGGAGACTTAATTTTGCTGGGGAGCGATGGCCCTTGCCCATCTATACGATCAGCTGAAGGATGCTACAAGAAAGAAGACCAAGAAGATTGCTGGTCATCTTCCTTTACTTCAGGTATAAAACATCACCTTTACTTTTAAGTATGCTTTAGGGTTACTTTCAGATTAATAATCAACCAATGATATGTTCATTACAGGTTTGGATCTTTGAGCACTTCCAGAGTGCGAACTTTTCCTCTTGGGTGGTGCACGAAGAGTATGATGAGAGTATGCCACGGGCGAAGAAATGGTTGTGCAATGATGGCCCTGGGGCACATACCATCAGATTATGCCTTGACCGGCTAGACCGTGAGGGGGTGACCTGGGACCCTTACACAGCCCATAGGGAGGTGAGACCCTTTGAGGAGCTGGCCAGTTTCAGAGGGTTCATTCGGAGTGGTGGCTGCATGATGCGCCATTTGCCAGATCGAGTGCTCGATAGCCAAGGCAGTCCAAAGACATTCCGGAGGATCCCGCACTGTTACATTAGGTCGCGTCTGTACCCTATCCGAGTGTGATGAGAGGTGGACACAGTTCGAGGACCACTTGGTGGCGCGGGGGCCTCCTTGTGTGCCGTACTCCTCAAACACGGTGTCGGGCTACTTTCCATGGTACTCTAGGGTCTCACATCCCTTTCTCTTCCCTCAGAATTATGTACAGCTTGCGGATGAGCCTGATGTCGGTGTGGTACGTGTCTTTTATATTAATTGCAGTGATAAGTTTCTTAATCTTATACTTATTTAAATAATATGTTATGTTATTTGGTTGACAGATGCTACCAGAGCTGCTGGATTTGGTTGATGAGATGGATGGGACCATCAATGATAATGTCCCAGAGCCAACCAGGAGCGTCTTTCAGCGCATCAAGAGGCTGCTCAACCCCTTCCGTAGGTTTAGGAGGAGGTTTGGCAATGTGTATAATAGGAGGGGGCGCAACACCCAGTAGGATCATGTCTTAGGGGGGATATATGTTTGTAATTTTTGTATAATTTAAGTACTTTGTTTCATTCGATTTTTTAAATTGAAATTCCCTTTACGTTAGTGCAAATTTATTGTCATTACAAAATACGAAAGACATCAAATATGAAATACATCAAATACGAAAGACATAACACCAACATAAGCAAACAACTAAGTAATAAACTAGTGTTTCGGTAGTCCCTGTTCCGAAGATAAATGACCTCTTTGGAGTTCGTATTGTGTCCACGCATGACTCTAAGATTTGTCGCCCCATCGGAACATTAGCTAGATGTTCCATCATTGCGCGGACGTCGTCGTTGCTTTGGATCTCCATGACTGAATACTGCAAAGTCCCATCATCTCTACAATTGTACTTTTTGAAACGTATACGCTCCACGTCTTTACGCCACGCTCCCTCTGGACGAATCTTCCTATCAGCCTTTTCCTTCAGTTGAGCGAAGGTGATGTCCTTACTCATCGTGCAGAAGACATGGTTAGGACAACGAAACACAACACCATGTTCGTCGGTGGTGACAGTCCCATGCATGGTGATGAAGGGCCGTTAGGAATTTGTCGTTTGAGTACTGGTTGGGCACAATTGCCATTCCATTTTAGGAGATCTGAGGATTTTGGTGAAGAAGCAGATTAGGGTTTGGTGAAGAAGATCTGAGGATGTGAACCCCCTTTTATAATAGGCATGGTGAAATGTCAGCCGTTGATTTCATTTTTAGATCACAAATCTGAACCGTTTAAATTCTATCCGTTCAGGCACATTTTCCAAAGGGAATGACATCAACTCCTTTATCTGACACATTTGACTGATTATAAACAGTTGATTAAAAGCGCTTGCGGTGGAATCGAGACGCCCAATATCTGTCATTCTTCAGCAATGGTTCGAACACCCTCATTCGAACGTGTTCGCATGACCTTATTCGAACGTGTTCGCATGACCTTATTCAAACAGGTGAAAAACGCCCAAGAGGGTGTCTGTCCATATTTAACACACTCGAACGGCCTCGTTCGAACCTGTTCGAAGGCCCGTGTTCGAACAGGTGAAAATTTGTGAAAAAAAAAAGGTTTTGGCTGGTCTTTTGGTCTTTTCACACCCTTATGGGGTGTGTTTCGAGTAGGAGGGGGTGTGGGAAAAGCAAACGCCGACTTTGTTTGGCTTGGGCCTGTCCTACGTTGAAAACATGGCCCATGCTTCAGCCAACCCCCCACAACTACTCACTAGACACCCCTTTATGGGGTGAAAAGACCAAAAGTCCTTACTGAAAATTGGATTTTATATTTTTTTTAAAAAATTACATACGGTTCGGCGCACGGTTGATCGAACCTAATCGAATTTTGTATCGCCGAACCGTGTATTTTTCAATGTTCGATGGAGGTCCAGTCGAACTGGTTCGATTACCTGTGCGCCGAACGGTGCATTTTTGTCGATCACCTGATTTTCACGTGAGGGTAATTTGGGATTAAACCAAATTTGAGGGTGTCTAGTGAGTAGCTGGGGGGTTGGCTGAAGCATGGGCCGAAAACATTAGGCTTAAGCCTGGCCTGTGGCCTGTCGTAGGCCCATTTTCTAGGCCTGGCCTGGCCTTTCTGAAAGTCTGACAAGGCCTGAAAGCCTGTTTAAAAGCCTATTTGACTATTTTCTTAATTAAGAAGGTCTACAACATTTCAATGGTGTAAGCCATTTAAATAGACCAACAAGCTAATAGGTCAATGAGATTAAGTTCTAATTGAAATCTAAAAAAAACTTTTAGGAAAATATCTTTATATGTCAACCTATTAAAATTCTATTTTATAATAATAACTTCAACTATGTCAAAAATTGTTGTAGCTTAATATGTTTAAACTAACAAAAAATGTTAACCAAGTTATGACTTAACACAAAGTATCAAATTCAATACAAAATAATATTAGTAATTAAAAAAATTAGTTATATTCATTTAAATAGGCCGGCCTGATAGGTCTAAAAGGCTTTTTCGATGGCCTATGGTCTGGCCTATTTAGCTAAATAGGCTTTTGAAAAAGCATTGGCCTTATCTGTTTTCAAAAAAAGTCTGGCCTGGCCTGTCGTAGGTTGGGCCGTAGGCCCCTGTTAGGCGGCCTCGCCTATTCCCACCCCTAGTCTTGAAGGACGTACGATATCACATTTTCACGTAATGGGGAAGACGTTAGATTCGAGGGATAAAATCATTTGTGGTAGACCATTTTTTACAATTTTTTTGACAAAGGAAAATTTATATTTCATTCATAATCAAAGGAAAGATACAAGCCGAACTACAATCGAAAATTTGGATGCTAGTGAAATCCCTTGATGCCCGAGCTAAGGAATGAGCAACAATGTTAGCTTGCCTCCGGATAAAACTAACTGTATAGTTTTGTGATAAAGATAAAAGGTTTCTACACAAACTTAAAATAGAGCCATATTCGGTAACAGAACGACACACTTCTCGAATACCATGCATCAACCACTGTCTTGCAATCCAGGTCGATGGTAACTCTCTGGATATGTAATTCTTGAGCCATTTGACTGCAGTTAATAGTCCCAAAGCTTCAGCCTCCTGTGGTGGTGGGGAACCATAAAACCAAACCGTCTTTGCCTTAACAAAGAGGCCCTCACAATCCTGAATACATAGACCAATTCCAAACTGTTGTCATCAAATAAAGCGGCATCAACGTTGCATTTACTGAGCCTTCTGTTTGGGCGAACCCAATGATTTTCGGTTGGGCGTTCTTTGGCGCGTGCATCTTTGTTGCTACTCTTATCGCGATTCTGATGTTCTTTGTGTTGTTGTATCGCAGCGATCTTTGTAATTCATGCGCGCTGTTGCTCTACTGGCGATGTTGTTCTTTTGGAAGTCTTTGTTGATGTTGTTGTTGGCGCGATCATTCTCGCTTGGTTGCGATTTTTTCTTTGTTGTTGTTCTTGCTTGGTTTTGTTGTCCAAGCGCTATAGTGAGCTTGCACGCCTGGTTCCAATGATATAAATACTCCATAGAACTCGAAACAGTGAACCTAATCGGTTGGGATATATTCTGCCATATTTTGTCATTTCTTCGCTTCCACAAACACCAAATAATTATAGCCACACCTCTCCTCACCAAATCTGAAACAGATGATAAAATATTAAATATAGTTGTCTTGAAATCATCCATTCCGACGGTAAGAAATTGTTGAATAGTGTTCCAAAACCTGGATTGTCTCCAAACCGCCTCAGCTCGTGGACACCCAAAGAAACAATGCCAATCCGATTCCTCACTTTGCTCGCACCAAGGACACTCACCCGGGCAATTTACATGTCGCTTACGAAGATTGGACCGACTAGGAAGAACCCCCCTAGCACACCGCCACAAGTGAATCTTAACCTTTTGGGGAATTTTCAGCTTCCATATTAAGTTTCAATTCCCTGAAATACAGTAGGTCGAATTATCCACCAGCTCATTCATATACACATAGTAGGCAGAACGAACAAAATAGCAACCATCTCTACTCTTATTCCACACCAACCGATCCTCCCCCTCTCTCCCATGAAGCACCATGTCTTTGATTTGCCTCCTATCCTCCTCATTAAACAATTGGTCTATTAGAGCATTGTTCCACTCCCCTCCATTCGCATCAAAAAGATTTGCTACTCGCATATCTTCCCAACCCGTCACCACACTAGAAGTAACAAAGGCGCTATGACCTCCTTTTATCCATGGATGATGCCAAATATTGATAGAAGTCCCGTCCCCAACCTTCCATCGAGCCCCAAAATTGACTAATACCTATGAAGTGTGGATGCTACGCCATACATAGCTGGGATTATGGCCCAAGCGGGCCCCCATAAAGTCCTCATTCGGGAAGTATTTAGCTTTGAAGACACGTGTTACAATAGCATTCGGGTTGTGACATAAGCGCCAACCTTGCTTCCCTAGCATTGCCAAATTGAATCCATGGAAATGACAGAATCCCAAACCTCCATACTCTTTGCGCATCGCCGATCTATGCCAACTCAACCAGTTTATTCCTCTCCTTGTGCCTCTATTCGAACCCACCAAAATGAATTAATCATCCTCTCCATTTCCTCATCAAGAGAAGTAGGAATTAGAAAGGTACTCATACAATAAGCCGGAATCGCTTGTGCAACAAATTTGACCAAGACCTCTCTGCCAACTTTGGAGAGATGGCGCCCGGACCACTGTCTAACTCTGCTCCACACTCTATCCCGTAAGTAACCAAACAACTGCTTCTTACTTCGCCCTACCATTGAAGGCAAGCCAAGATACTTGCCCGTACCCAAACACTCTATAACCCCCAAAATATCAACCACCTGAGCTCTGACATTATCATGTGTGTTTCGGCTAAAGTATATCTCGGACTTACGGAGGTTGACATCTTGCTCAAGCCTTCTCATAAGTAGCTAAGATATTCTTCAACTTAGTAGCTTCATCACACACCGCCTCGCAAAAAGAAAACAATCATCTGCGAAGAGCAAATGTGTTAGTATTGGAGCTCCATGGCACACTTTGACGCCATGAATCTCACCTCTCCCCTCACTCTTTTTTAGTAAAGCTGTTAGACCCTCAGCACACAATATAAAAAGGTAAGGTGACAGTGGGTCACCCTGCCTGAGCCTTCTCCCTGGTGAGACTGAGCCAGCTCTTTCTCCGTTCATAAGCACTGAATAATGCATTGTTTCAACACACATAACCATCCACCCAATCCACTTGGCACTAAAACCAAACTTTTCAAGCACACTGCGTAGGTACCCCCAATCCACCCTGTCATATGCTTTACTAATATCAATTTTAAGAGCAACTTCCTGATAACTCATATTTATATGAGTTATTTATAATCACTCAAGAATAAATCATGCAAGTTCTCTAGCAATACAAGGTTTATTTGAGTAATTTTATGTTAGTTTCGTAATTATGAGTGGGTGAAAGGTTAATTGAATAAATCTGTGCATTTTGGCACCAAGAGGTGCCCCTGAGAGCGTTTTGATGCTTTTTGGGCTTGTGCGGGAATTTTAGTCTTTGAACGTTACCACGTCCCCTCACCACGTCTTCATGAAGTGCGCAGAGCAAGGGTGAAAGATCTCAATTTTTAGCGCTAAGCAATGATAGTCAAAGATATAAAGTCGGAAGATCTTTCTATTCCCATGGTGGTGTCGACGTGCAGTAAACACCGTTTGAGCAATTGTCGAGGCAAAGAAGAAGAAAGCAGACACGGTAGGTGGGCAAGTGACATCGACCCACACGTGAGCAAGGAGGCTATTTAATGAAGGCTCATTTGCATCCTTGGGAGCGACTCATACACAAGAATACACCTTCATCCACTCCCTCCGGTTCATCATCTACCTTCATCCACTTGGAGAAGGCATTAAAGAAGATCCGGAAACGGACTTTGTTTTGTTTTTACTTTTCTCGAACTTTGTTTTATTTTACGCACACTTATCGTGGTGAGGCTCGGACGTTGTAACGCCTCTACTACAGCGTGCATCTTTGAAAAGCTACTTAGGTGTATCTTTTGCACTTAGTTCCTTTTACGTAATGTATGGTATTTGGGTTACGAATCCTTATCATTCTCGTAAAGATGCTCAAAGCATGAGCTAAATACTTTGTAGTTGAGTTGTTGTTTTGCTTATAATGAATTTCTAGTTAATGTTATAAAAATCTTGGCGTTGCATGTTTTAAATCTTTGTGTGAAAATATTTCCAAACTTGTTTTGAGGTGGCCTCTTAAAATAGGTAGATTCATAGGTACTGGACATGGTTTATGAAAAGAAATCAAAGATTTATATGAGCGAAAAGGTGCACTAAAGACATTTAGGCATTTTTATCTAAGTCTAGACATAGAACGGATAATAGTTCATAGAACATAGGCGTGGGTGTTTAAAATACAGGAGTGGGCCTATTTAGAACCTAGATATAGGACCTCTTATACTTGAAACTCGGCGTTTTGTCTTTGAAAAGCATAGCTTTTTTGCAAAAGCGTTCAAGCGTGGCCACGTCTATACGAAATAGCATTTATGCGTTATAACGTGTAAGCGTTATAACGTCGACTAGAAAGGATTTGTCGCATGCAACAACTCAACTCACCTCTCATCCATAATCACAACCAACATTTGTTCACTTGTTTTTATTACATCTCTAGCTTTAAAACCAACTCTTATTGCCGATTTGTTACTTGATTCTCTTGTGTTTTTAAGACTTGAACTTTGAAAGTACAATCAATCCTCGTGGGAACGATCTCTTACTTATATTCACTTTATTACTTGTACGACGTGTATACTTGCACTATAATTGCGAATACCACACTGAACGCAACACTTCCCTACTTTCCTCTCACCCTACACTTCAAGTGGTGTATTGTTTCAATTGCAACCATAACATTATCCAGAATAGAGCGATTAGAGACAAAAGCAGATTGTTCTAGAGACACACACTTATAAAGCAAAAGTTTCAATCTATTAGCCAATACTTTGGAAATAATTTTGGCCGTAAATCACGCATAGATGTGGGATTGTCAACCTTAGGTATGAGTACAATGTTTACATCGTTTAAAGTAGGGGGAAACTCACCACTCTCCAACCAAGCAACACCCGAATGAAAAAGTTCGAGACCACAGAGATTCCAAAACCGTTTAAAGAAGGCTGGGTTCAAACCATCCGAACTAGGGGCCTTATCCGAATGCATTTGAAACAAAGTGTCTTTAAACTCTCCAATATCAAATGGCGATGTCAACACATCATTATCCACACTAGTCACTATCGGAGCAAACAATCAACCACTGGTCCATAATCACCATGCGCACCATGAAACAAGTGAGTGAAATAGTCATTTGCCACCACTCCTAACTCCACATGTGACTCAGCACTAGTACCATCATCCCGTACTAACTTCGTAATAACATTGCGCCTCCCTTTACATTTTTTAAAATCTTAAAATTACTAAACATGGTTGTCTACCTTTACATTTGATTACAAAAAGGTCATTAAGTGTGTTAACACCCAAAGTCTGCTGAGTTGTTGGCCGAGGAAGGACCTGGCCTAAGCAAAGACTGAATCGAGTCCATATGAGTCGAGTTGCTCAAATTTGGAGCAAAAAGGGGATTGGGCTACAAACGGCCTATAATTAATCATAAAATTATAAAGCAGCAGCAGTAGCATAATGCTGGCATAAAAGCCATCAAAGAAAATATGAATAAAGAGTACTATTTCATCGTATATTGATTGGTGAAGAATAGTACATATTGCAGCTCTATATATAGCGAAGCTAGGCTACTAAGATTGCTGAAATGAAAATAGTACAGCTAAGGAATCTAAGGAATGAAAAACTACAACTGTCAAATCAAAAAGCAACGAAAAAATATCTCCAAAGTTATGGAGAATAGAACCTTCTAGCATCCAATGACTCATCATGGTATCCTAAGAGAATATACTCCAATCATCATTCACATTTTCATCATTGTGAGCCAAGTTACTGATATGCCCTTCATTAATTCGAATTGTCTCACTATCGGGCGCCAATATCTCAGTATAATGTGCCTTGCCATCAAGCACTGTGCCATGCCTCATAGTTTTGCTAGCATAATCTTTAGACACAAGCGCCAATGTCTCAACATTTTGCGCCTTATAAGCAACACCAGTATCTGGCGCCAATGTCCTAGCATTTTGCGCCTTAGCAGCAACATTAGTGTCAGGCGCCAATGTCTCAACATTTGGCGCCTTAGTAACATTGTACGACGTGTATACTTGCACTATAATTGCGAATACCACACGAACGCAACAAGTTTTTGGCGCCGTTGCCGGGGATTGTTATAATTTTTATTGTTCAAAGCATTAGAACACAAGTTGAAGGAATTTTCTTGTGTTGTTTGTTGTGTCGTGTTTGAGCAGTAGAGCGTTCTGGCGTATGCTTAGTTCCAACTCAAGCTCTAGTTCAATCGAACCAAGGAGTGAATCGAACACGAGTTTGATCGAACCCGAAAGAACTTTCGGATAACTAAGGAGACAATAAAGGTTAAGAAGGAGGCAACAACAACAAGAACAACACCCAACCATGTGCGAACATAACACCGGTTCTAGAGGTGGACATACACCAAGAGAGTCGAGGAGGACAAGGTCGTGGACCACAAACTCATACAGAGACAATAGTTGTTGATGATGAACACTACCAAAGGCAAGAACTCATCAATGCAGGACCACAAGATATGGTCAATGCGAGGGCGAGGCCTATGCGTGATTATGCCGTGCCCCGCTCACTTACAAACAGCATTGCAAGACCAACCCTTCATCTTTGGTCACTTTGAGTTCAAGCCAATGATGTTCCAAATGCGCAAGCTGCGAGCCAATTGAGAGGTTTTCCTCAAGAAGATCCATATTCTCACCTAAGGCAATTTACGGATGTGTGCAGAACAACTTTATCATCCACGAGTCTCGAGAGGATGCTTTTAGATTGAAGCTCTTCCCATACTCACTCAAGGATAAGGCTAAAATTGGTTGAACTCTTTGGAGCCGAATTCAATTCATACTTGGGATGAGCTAGCGAGAAAAGTTCCTTGCAAAGTATTTCCTCCCAACAAGAATGCTAAGGTGAGAAATGATATCACTTCCTTCAAACAAAGGGAAGGGGAATCACTATTTGAAGCTTGGGAAAGGTGGAAAGAATTACCGAGAATGTGCCCACACCATGGCATTTCGTGGTGATCCAAATGGAGACTTTCTACAATGGTCTAGATCAACCCACTAGGTTGATACTTGATGCTTCATCGGTGGTGTCATTCTAAACATGTCCTTTCTACGAGGCATGCAAGCTTATTGATGACATAGCCACCCATAACTCTCATTGGCCATCCGATAGATTTACTCCTAGAAAGAAGGCGGTGTCCATGAAATAAGTGAAGGATCGCTCTTTACGCTCAGTGGCTACCTTGACCAACATGATCAAAACTTTGAGTACTTTAAGCGTGGCCACGTCGAGAAGCGGTCATTGTAAAGATTGAACCTACCCACTCTGGTGGAGTAGTGTGTGTTTATTGTGAAGAAGGGCATGTGTATGAGGAGTGTCTTACAACCCTCGATCTGTAAACTTTGTATCTCGGAACAAAGGAAATGGTCCCTATTCCAACTCCTACAATTCAAATGGAGAAATCATCCAAATTTGGTTGGAGAAACAACAATTTGAATACCAAAGCAATCTCGCTTCTCTGCAATACCTCCAAGGTTTCCTCCTCAACAACAACAGAGGCGTATATGTGCCGAATAACAACAATAGCGACTTGGAAGCCATGTTGAAGAACTTCATAAGTGATTGCAAGACAACCCTTCAAACTCATGAGTCTTCAATCAAAACTTTGGAAAATCAGTTGGATGGATAGCTTGACTCTCACTCAAAAAGCGAGAATGGATCTCTTCCTTCTACAATGAAACACCATCATCATCAACCCCTAATGGTAATAATGGGGTAAATGGGACAGTAAATGCAATTTCTTTAAGAAGTGGTACTGAATATCTGAACCAACTATGCTGTGGAGGAAGAATTACAAGAGAAGCAAAAAGAAGTACGAGAGAAAGAGAAAAAGAAAGGGAAAGAGGCAAGCACAAGTGGCGTGAAGGATACTCGGACATTGTGGCGTCTAAGCCGAGCGTTACGACGTCTAATTTTGAACCGAGAATCAAGGCGTACTAGGCTTGTACACGAGTATCCTCCTCCACCATACCTCAAAGATTGAAGAAGGCTCATGAAGATAAGCGATTCGGCATGTTCATGGAGATGTTAAAGCGATTACACATCAACCTTCCTTTGGTTGAAGCATTACGGAGATGCCAAATTATGCCAAGTTCTGAAGGACATCATCACCAAAAGAAGAAGGCTAGGGAGTTTGAAAGCTGTTGCTTTAAGCGAAGAATGTAGTTTAATTATGCGAGAATAAACTTCCTAGAAAACTCAAGGATCTGGCGGTTTCACTATACCATGCTCCATTGGAGATTTTTACATTGGAAAAGCTTTGTGTGACTTGGGAGCAAGTATCAACTTGATGCCCAAGTCCATTTATGATAAACTTGGTATAGAACAGCCGGACCTACTTCTTTAAGCCTAACTTTAGGTGATAAAAGTAGAGTTTATCCACGAAGGCATATTAGAGGATGTTTTGATTAAAGTTGACAAGTTTGTGTTTCGAGTGGATTTTGTTATCTTAGATTTTGATGCGAGATAAAGAAGTCCCCATCATTGCAGGAAGACCATTCTTAGCTCTTTGGAAGAACAATCATTGATGTGCGAGAAGGAGAATTAATCATGAGAGTCAATGACCAAGAGGTCAAGTTCAACATCCTCAATGCACTCAAATATCCGGATCCAAACACAAAGGAGTGCTCGTATGTGGTTGCCATTGATCATATGGTTCAAAAACAATTCAACAAGGATAATGATCATTTGGAGAAAATTACGGGCAACAATGAAATACAAGAATTATTGGCGGAAGAAGTTTTTCCTCTGGCGTCGTAACGTCGTCTGCATTGCGAGGCGTGTACGTCGAGCCCCCCGCACCAAAGTCATGGACAAAGAGGTATGAATCTTTAGGGAAAGAGGAGTCAAATCGACGAAGAATGTGCCTTCCATTAAAGAGCCACCTACCTTGGAATTAAAGGTGTTACTGATCATTTAAAGTATGTCTTTTTAGGGAAAATGATTCCTCGCCCGTGATCGATTCTTCCAAGCTCACCCAAGAGCGGGAAAATGATCTCATTACTACCCTGAAGAGACATAAAAGGCAATTGGTTGGCAAATGGCGGACATCAAAGGTATCACCCCACAATCTGTATGCATAGAATCGTCTTGGAGGAAAATGCCAAGAATAGTATTGAAGGACAGAGGAGATGAACCCCATAATGAAGGAGGTGGTTAAGAAAGAAATCATCAAGTGGTTGGATGCGGGAATCATTTACCCTATTAGTGATAGCTCTGGGTAAGTCGATGCAGTGTGTGCCAAAGAAAGGAGGAGTTACGGTGGTAACAAATGATAAGAATGAGTTAATTCCAACAAGGAGACGATAGCAGTGGAGGATATGCATGGATTACGAGAAAGTTAAACAAAGCAACTAAGAAGGATCATTTCCTCTTCCATTCATTGATCAAATGCTAGAGCAGGCTCGCAGCAAGGACTTCTCTGTTTCCTTGATGGTTATTCAAAGCTACAACCGGATAGCTATAACACGAAGATCAAGAAAAGACAACATTCACTTGTCCCTATGGTACCTTTGCTTTCAGAAGGATGCCATTTGGGCTGTGTAATGCTCCTGCAACATTTCAAAGGTGCATGATGGCCTTATTTTCTGATTTTATTGAAAATTCCATGGAGGTCTTTATGGACGCGATTTCTCGATCTATGGAGATTCATACAAGGCATGCACGGATAATTTGGAAGGAGTTACGATAAGGTGTGAAGAAACCAACCTAGTACTCAATTGGGAAAAATGTCATTTCATGGTACAAGAAGGAATAGTCTTTGGGGCCGCGAGAATATCAAAGAAAGGGTTAGAGGTGGATAGAGCAAAGATTGATGTTATTGACAAGCTGCCTCCACCAACAACTATCAAAGGAGTCAGAAGTTTCTTAGGACATGCAGGGTTTTACAGAAGATTTATCAAGGATTTCTCAAAAATTTCAAAACCCTTGTGTCTGTTATTGCAACGTGACAACGTCTTCAACTTTGATGAACAATGTCATGAGGCTTTCAACAAACTGAAGACTGCCTTGGTGACTGCTCCAGTCATAGTCACTCCAGATTGGTCCAAACCATTTGAGTTGATGTGTGATGCAAGTGATTATGCTGTAGGAGCTGTATTGGGGCAAAGGTATGGAAAAATTTTTCATTCTATTTATTATGCCGTAGAAACCTTAGATGATACCCAATTAAATTATCTTTGTGGTGAAAAAGAGCTTTTGGGTTGTTGTGTTTGCATTTGATAAGTTTAGATCTTACTTAGTGGGTGCGAAAGTTATTGTTTTTACTGATCATTCAGCCATTAAGTACTTAATTTCAAAAAAAGATGCAAAGCCAAGGCTTATTAGATGGGTTCTCCTCCTCCAAGAATTTGACTTAGAAATTCGTGACAAAAAAGGGTGGAGAACCAAGTTCTTTGATCATCTTTCTAGGCTTGAGAATGTTGATGCAGTGCACGGTGAAGAAGAAATAAAGAAAAATTCACGATGAGAGACTATTGTCATTAGCCTCGATAGTTGAAGGCGTTACCACGTCTATGACACCTTCGTCAAGCGTCATAACGTCGATACTACTACACCATGGTATGCCGACATAGTTAACTTCCTTATTAGCAAGATTGTGCTGTAGGATTCAACTATCAACGAGAAGAAGAGGTTCTTCCACACCATAAAGCAATATTTCAGGATGAACCATACTTGTACAAATTGTGTCGGATCGGTTACTAAGAAGGTGTCTAGGCGAGGAAGAACAACTCCATGTCTTTGCAACAATGTCACTCAAAGACCTTATGGTGGACATTTTGGAGGTACCGAAACATTTGCAAAGGTTCTACAATCAAAGCTACTACCGCCAACACTATTCAAGGATGCACATGAGTTGGTGAGAAGATGTGACAAGTGCCAAAGAACAGGAAATATATCAAACAAGCGAGGAGATGCCACTCACAAACATTATGGAAGTTGAGTTGTTTGATGTATGGGAATGGATTTCATGGGACCATTTCCTATGTCTCATGGAAATCTATATATTACAGTATTTGTGGATTACGTATCAAAGTGGGTTGAAGTAGTGGCATTACCAAACAATGAAGCTAAATCGGTGAGCAAATTCTGAAAAAGAATATATTCACAAGGTTTGGTACTCCAAGAGCCATAATCGGTGATGAGGGCTCTCATTTACGCAATAAGTTAATTGAGAACCTCTTGGCTAAGTATGGAGTGAAACACAGAATTGCTCTGACTTATCACCCCCAAACCGGTGGTGAGGCGAGAAATATCCAACGAGAGAAATCAAAAGAATCTTTGGAGAAGATGGTTGGTCCCAACAGAAAGGAGTGGTCGATTACACTTGGATGATGCACTTTGGGCTTACGGGATGACGTACAAAACACCATTGGGCATGTCTCCTTACAAGCTAGTTTATGGTAAGGCTGTCATCTACCAATTGAACTCCAACACAAGGCTTCTTTGGGCATTAAAGCAATTAAACTTGGATCATACAAGAAATTTGGTGAGGCAAGGTTATTACAATTAAATGAGCTAGAAGAGTTTAGACACCATGCCTATGAAAGCTCGGCCAATGTACAAGGAAAAGACAAAGAAGTGGCACGATCAAAGAATACAAAGAAGAGAGCTGGCAGAAGGACGGTGGTGTTATTATTCAATTCAAGGCTAAAGCTGTTCCCAGGCAAGCTAAAGTCAAGATGGTCAGACAAACACCATGTTCAAGGTTAATGGCCAACGTGTGAAGCAATATCATGGAGAGCATGTGGAAAGGGACGAGATCCAAATGTCCTTCAATAATTCTTGAATTAAAAGAGGCGAAGTGCAGTTGAAGACTCTTAAAGCAAGCGCTCTTGGGAGGCAACCCAATGATTTTTAGTTAACAAACAATTTTTGTGTCCTTTTTAATTTTTGTTTTGCGGGAATAACAATTAAAGTAAAGAAAAGGCAAAAGGTGATAGGCGTCGTAACGCGTCTCAATATGCACTAGGCGTGGGCACGTGCGGGACGATCGAGGCGGGTTTAAATTAAGTCAAAGGCGTAAGTAATGACGTGTCGAAATGATTTCCCTCGCATCACGAGCGTGGTAAGCGACGACCACGACGTCATCTCCTTTCCCTACTTGTCTAATCAGCGGTTACTTTTCTCCATTTACTCCACTCTACCATTTCTCAACTCCCCATAACCAATTCCCCATAAAAATCCCACCATGCACCATTATCCCACCACCGCAACCTTTCTCTAATCCTCTCTCGAAATCAAAATCTTCCCTCTCTTCCTCGAAAACCTAAAATTTCCAAAAACCCCATTCCTTTCCAAACCATTTCTGCGAAATCAAACATGACAAAAGTGAAGCAATCGCTACCAAATCCTCTGGGAAAGGCAAGCATCTTGACCTAAGTTCATCTTCACCACTATCCTGAAACACCTAACCAATCCAAGAAGAAAGCCCTACTTCACGAAAGGGGCTTTAGTCAAGAAAGCCCCAATCTCGATTTTCAACATAGCAAGTAGTGGCGTTGGGTGGCAAAAATTTGTGGTGCATGAGAAAGAATACATTGCTACTTTGGTTCACGACTTCTACAAGGGAATCGTTGAGAGGGTGAAGGAGAGCCGTCCATTGTTTCAAAGGTGCGAGGCGAGGAGGTAAAATTTGGAGTAAGAGTGATCAACGATTATTTCGGAGTGGGTTACTACGGAAAAAGTTTGTGGAGACCAAGCAAAAGATTTATGGGGTGGTGAGATGGAAGCTATAAAGGAAAGGATGCGTGTAGAAGGTCTTTGTGCAGGGGAGAGGAGTGGAGAGCACGGTAGTGAATTCAAAATCATGAAGAGGTACCTATGTGATGAAGCCAACACACGGTTCCATTTCATAAGGCCTTCGCTTAATTCCTACCTCTCACACATCATGGGTAGACAAAGAGCGAGCGATTGTGATTGATGCAATCATGTCAAGAGACAAGGTGGAGGTTGGAAAGTTAATCAACCGTGAGCTCAACAAATGGAAGAACAGGAAAGATGGGTATCTCGTATTTCCCATGTATGATTCTTGACTTGTGTATGGAGCGGGAGTAGAGATTGAAGCCTCGAGCTAAGGGAGCGACCTCGAGGCCCCTTTTCAACAAAATTCAAGCCTAGGGTGAAATCTGCGGGAGCTTCAAGTTACGTTGATGCGCAGACGTTGCAACGTCTGGAGGAGAGCGAGAACTCACGGTCAAATTTGTCAAGGAACAATTTGAGTGGCAAAAGAAGGTGTTTGCCCAGTATCCAAGGAAAGAAAGTGATTGAAGAGCTCAGATTGCGGCCGATCGACGGGGAAGAAAATGATGAAGATGTTCCCTGTCTACAATCCAAAGAAGAGCTGTGAAGAAAGAAAGGGCCAAGAGAGCAAGAAGCCCACCAAAAGGCAAAGCCCAAAGAAAGAAACAAAAGAAGGTAAGTAGTGAAGAGGATTTTAATTCGATGATTTGGATGATATTTCGATGTTGATGCGGATGAATCAAGAAAAGTAAGCATGGAAGTAATCGGTGAGGAGGAAGAGGAGGAGAACCACGAGGAAAAAGGGAGTTCAAGTGAGAGGACTGAAAGTGAATCCCAAAGAAATCAAGCAAACAAAGAGCCACCCAAACAAAATCCAAACCACCATCCCCACAAGCCACACAACCACCACCTTCACCAAAAGAAACCTCCACCCATGACCAAAACACACCCAAAACCCCACAATCCAAAGCCCAAGATCAATCAACACCACAACCACCCCCACCCCAACACCGAGCACGAAAAGCAACCATCACCCCGAGAAAGTGCAAGAACCGGACGTGGCGGCGTGCGAGCCAACAAACACGAGGAGCAACCCGGATGCCCAACCCATTTCCCCACCCAAGAAAACACGAGTGAAAAGTGCACTCACATACAATCCCTTTGGAAGGAAGAAAAGACAAGAGCTAGGCTGCTTTGAGTCAAAACAAGCTCGAGGAGTGGAGATAAAGAGGAAGTTGCAACCCCACAACAATAAGGCAAAAGGCATTTGCTGTGAAGAGAAAAGGTCAAGGTCTTTGCAGTGGAACACTCTCTTCGCCGCTAGTCGCGGCATTTGTTGCTACTAGTGTTTTTGCGCAAGCTCTTCCTACTATTCTTTGAAGCGCCGCTACAGGCGTTACAACGTCTCATTGAAAAGAGGCCGCGGACCAAACTTGCGTAAATGCAAATCACGATGAGCGTGAAGCTGCGTTGGAAAAGAAAGGTAAAGCGAAGAAGCAATGGAGGAGGCCACTCAGAAGCTAGCAGAGCACCTGTTGAAGCAAGCTCAGGGTACGATTGCTGGTATTGGAGGATTATCATCAGACGTGGCAACGTCTAAAGAGCCAGAGGTGGAAAAAGCCCAGGTGATCCCCAACGAACCAATGCATGTCAACCCCTTTGATTTGGCAATGAAGATGTGGGAGGAGGCTAAAAGAGGATTCTTTGAAGCCTCAAGTCTTCTTGCTACAAGTGTGGGTGCAAGCTCAAAAGAGAAGGAATCGATGAAACAACAACAACAACCACCACCGAGAAGCAAGGAGGAGTAAAGGTGAAGAAAGAGAAGAAGGAAAAGAAGAAAGGAGAAGGTCAATCAGGAGTTCCCACCAGACAGAGCGGAAGGCTCAGGTCTGGTGTTGCAAGCAAGTAAGTCCCCCATCAATTTCATCGATGAGTCGTAGTTTTAATTTTTAGTTTTAGCTATAGTTTTAGTAATTAATGCATGCTTTAGGTCTATTTCATTAATCCCCCTTATGTTTAAAAAAAAAAAAAAAAAAAAAACAAAACACACGTAAGTCATCTTTGTTTATCATTGAGCGAGTGGGAACACCGCTCAACTCTAAGTGTGGGGAGAGTCTCAATGTTTTAAGTTCTGTCCCATGTTATACATAAAATCAAATGCAAAAGCAATTTACTTGTTTACTCTGTCAAGCATGAAAATAATTCTCTTTGGGCTAAAAGATAGTAAAAATGTGTGTGTGAGTAGCCTATGCATAATTAGATGAAAAGAATTGATTGCTGCTCCTACACAAGCTCTGTTTTAAGAAAGAATCTAGCTAGCTAGGGAATATTTTGTGCTGAAGCTAGTTTTGGTGAACTATGGTGAGAATGAAACTTGATTAAAAACTTAGAATAGCAGTAGAAGCTAAGTTTGGGGGTGAATCAAGTCGTGCTAAGGCTGGGTGCAAAGACTATAGGATGGTTAAGTGCTGGTGTAGTGTGAGTGCAACGTTGTAACGTCTACCCGTAACGTTATAACGTCTGCCGTGTGTGTTGTGTAATCAGACGTTACAACGTCTCACCCATAAACGTGGTAACGTCTACTTCCAAAAATACCAAAAAGAGTGTGTTGATACAAATAAGTGGAAAATTCACATGTATTCTGTGTTCCCTGTAATACCCTGAAACAAATACTGAGCACTCTTATGAAAAAAAAAAAAAGAGAAGAAGAAAAGAAGAAAACTCCAAAATGGAGCAAATAAAAGAGAGTTGCTCAATAAAGAGGGGGTTACAAGGCTTTTGCGTGTGTGAGTCAGTAAATTAGTGCACTAACCTAGTCCTAGCACCCAATTAAGACCCTTTGTCATGCTTTAAATGAACCCCCATTTCTTATGTGAAAATGTTAGCCTATTCTTTGTTTTGAAAGATGTTTTACTGTCACCATTTGGGAACCACTCTTTCGTAAGCTAAAGTAGTTCTGAACTAGTTAAAGGAAAATTAATACAGAGATCACACACTCACTTTGAGCCGTAATGAATCTGAAATTTAACTATGCATTGGTGCGTGAGTGTGTGGAGAATTAGCCCCTTGAGAATGAATCTTTGATCTGCTGAGTTAGTAGAACATAACCTGCTAGTGTAGTTGATTTCATGTATAGCTGTTAGTTGAGTGTTTTAACTTGATTGCTTGAGGACAATCAATGATTTAAGTTTGGGGGTGTGATAACTCATATTTATATGAGTTATTTATAATCACTCAAGAATAAATCATGCAAGTTCTCTAGCAATACAAGGTTTATTTGAGTAATTTTATGTTAGTTTCGTAATTCTGAGTGGGTGAAAGGTTAATTGAATAAATCTGTGCATTTTGGCACCAAGAGGTGCCCTTGAGAGCGTTTTGATGCTTTTTGGGCTTGTGCAGGAATTTTAGTGCTGAACGTTACCACGTCCCTCACCACGTCTACTGAAGTGCAGCAGAGCAAGGGTGAAAGATCTCAATTTTGGCGCGCTAAGCAATGATAGTCAAAGATATAAAGTCAGAAGATCTTTCTATTCCCCATGGTGACGTGCAGAACACTCCGTAGCACCGAGCAAAGGTCGTCGGCGAAGAAGAAAAGCAGACACTGGTAGGTGGGCAAGTGACATCACCACACGTGAGTGAGGAGGCTATTTAATGAAGGCTCATTTGCATCCTCGGGAGGCGACTCATACACAAGAATACACCTTCATCCACTCCTCCGGTTCATCATCTACCTTCATCCACTTCGGAGAAGGCATTAAAGAAGATCCGGAAGCGGACTTGCTTTGTTTTTACTTTTACGAACTTTGTTTTATTTTCTGCACACTTACTGTGGTGAGGCTCAGACGTTGTAACGTCTCTACAGCGTGCATGCTGAAAAGCTACTTAGGTGTATCTTTTGCACTTAGTTCCTTTTCTGTAATGTATGGTATTTGGGTTACGAATCCTTATCATTCTCAGAAAGATGCTCGGCATGAGCTAAATACTTTGTAGTTGAGTTGTTGTTTTGCTTATAATGAATTTCTAGTTAATGTTATAAAGTACTGGCGTTGCATGTTTTAAATCTTTGTGTGAAAATATTTCCAAACTTGTTTTGAGGCTGGCCTCTTAAAATAGGTAGATTCATAGGTACAGACATGGTTTATGAAAAGAAATCAAAGATTTATATGAACGAAAAGGTGCACTAAAGACATTTAGGCATTTTTATCTAAGTCTAGACATAGAACGGATAATAGTTCATAGAACATAGCTGTGGGTGTTTAAAATACAGGAGTGGGCCTATTTAGAACCTAGATATAGGACCTCTTATACTTGAAACTCTGACGTTTTGTGCTGAAAAGCATAGCTCTTTTGCAACAGCGTTCAAACGTGGCCACGTCTATACGAAATAGCATTTGTACGTTATAACGTGTAAACGTTATAACGTCTGACTAGAAAGGATTTATTCTGCATGCAACAACTCAACTCACCTCTCATCCATAATCACAACCAACATTTGTTCACTTGTTTTTATTACATCTCTAGCTTTAAAACCAACTCTTATTGCCGATTTGTTACTTGATTCTCTTGTGTTTTTAAGACTTGAACTTTGAAAGTACAATCAATCCTCGTGGGAACGATCTCTTACTTATATTCACTTTATTACTTGTACGACGTGTATACTTGCACTATAATTGCGAATACCACACGAACGCAACACTTCCCCTACTTTCCCTCTCACCCTACACTTCAAGTGGTGTATTGTTTCAATTGCAACCATAACATTATCCAGAATAGAGCGATTAGAGACAAAAGCAGATTGTTCTAGAGACACACACTTATAAAGCAAAAGTTTCAATCTATTAGCCAATACTTTGGAAATAATTTTGGCCGTAAATCACGCATAGATGTGGGATTGTCAACCTTAGGTATGAGTACAATGTTTACATCGTTTAAAGTAGGGGGAAACTCACCACTCTCCAACCAAGCAACACCCGAATGAAAAAGTTCGAGACCACAGAGATTCCAAAACCGTTTAAAGAAGGCTGGGTTCAAACCATCCGAACTAGGGGCCTTATCCGAATGCATTTGAAACAAAGTGTCTTTAAACTCTCCAATATCAAATGGCGATGTCAACACATCATTATCCACACTAGTCACTATCTCCAGACAAACAATCAACCACTGGTCCATAATCACCATGCGCACCATGAAACAAGTGAGTGAAATAGTCATTTGCCACCACTCCTAACTCCACATGTGACTCAGCACTAGTACCATCATCCCGTACTAACTTCGTAATAACATTGCGCCTCCCTTTACATTTTTTAAAATCTTAAAATTACTAAACATGGTTGTCTACCTTTACATTTGATTACAAAAAGGTCATTAAGTGTGTTAACACCCAAAGTCTGCTGAGTTGTTGGCCGAGGAAGGACCTGGCCTAAGCAAAGACTGAATCGAGTCCATATGAGTCGAGTTGCTCAAATTTGGAGCAAAAAGGGGATTGGGCTACAAACGGCCTATAATTAATCATAAAATTATAAAGCAGCAGCAGTAGCATAATGCTGGCATAAAAGCCATCAAAGAAAATATGAATAAAGAGTACTATTTCATCGTATATTGATTGGTGAAGAATAGTACATATTGCAGCTCTATATATAGCGAAGCTAGGCTACTAAGATTGCTGAAATGAAAATAGTACAACTAAGGAATCTAAGGAATGAAAAACTACAACAATCACAAATCAAAAGCAACGAAAAAATATCTCCAAAGTTATGGAGAATAGAACCTTCTAGCATCCAATGACTCATCATGGTATCCTAAGAGAATATACTCCAATCATCATTCACATTTTCATCATTGTGAGCCAAGTTACTGATATGCCCTTCATTAATTCGAATTGTCTCACTATCGCGCCAATATCTCAAAGTATAATGTGCCTTGCCATCAAGCACTGTGCCATGCCTCATAGTTTTGCTAGCATAATCTTTAGACACAAGCGCCAATGTCTCAACATTTTGCGCCTTATAAGCAACACCAGTATCTGGCGCCAATGTCCTAGCATTTTGCGCCTTAGCAGCAACATTAGTGTCAGGCGCCAATGTCTCAACATTTGGCGCCTTAGTAACAGCCGCATCAATCTTCAATTTCAACAATTAACTTATTATTTCTATCCTTTCTACACCTCTACTACCATTTGCAAGAAGAGCAACCACATGAGAAAAAGTCGGTAGCTTTAGTTAAGTATGTCCAAGAGGAAAGGGTATGCGCTACTGTTTTCCAATAAATTTTGTTTACTTCGCTGTCAAACAAATGAATTCGAAAGAGATGAAATAAGAGGACTCGAATTAGATCATGGGTTCACCAGTTGACAGGTCTAGGTACCAACCCCAAATTTATTGCGCTTTCAAAGAATAAATGGTTTTTCACATAGAATTGAATTGGGTTGTCAATCGATTCAATGCCTCAAGACCAATAACATAATCAAGATTCAAATTATGTTTCAAAGACGCAAATGTAAAAGAACTTGAACAAGACACAAGAATCAAGCCTCAAAGGGTTTGAACATCATGATATTCCTCAAGTAATTTTGTGCAAATGGGTTTCAAAGTCTGAATAGAGTTAAAAGTAACTCAAACAATTCATGAAAATCAATCTTAGGAAGGAGAGAACATCACAACTTCTTGACGTGTAAAGAATGGTAAGATAAAACAAATTATAGAACTAAGAGAAAAGGGAAAAGAGTGAGGCACTCGATTGTCAAAGTAAAATGATTTCATAAAAGTAAGGATTTGAATACATAAAAGGTTGGCTCGAATAGACATCATTCACAATTTCTAGAGAGCTTGTGTGAGCGAATGTGTTAGGTGTATACGGGTTACTGAATGTTATGAAATGCGTCCCTAGAACTACTTACAAACTACTATATGTATGTACAAGTAGAGCTGACTTAACTGAATGATGGACACATGTCCATACGAAAATCAACTTAACTAATTAGTAGTTGTCTAATGATTGCTACTGATTGATGCCCCATATCCTTTGGCCATGGGATGCTTTACAAATGTCCTTGCATTTGAAAGTTTTCTGAAGAAACTGCTAAAATCGCTCCTAGCTTTTGTGCACCTTACACTAGTCTTCGAAATCAATTTTGAAAACCACCTTCTGAACCGCACGCATAATTCGAATTGTACCGCCTCTCAAATTCTCTTGCCTTGCACCATCCTTCAAATTCTACCGTAAAGACTTGTTGACATGTCCATGTAGCTAATTTTGAATTTAAAATTTAGCTGTAACAGATGCCCCTCAAATGTTTGATCTCGAAAGTGTAGAGAGTAAACATTTTGATATGTTTTTACAGTAGTAACTTAGTCAAAAATGTCAATCCTTGCAGCAAAACGTAGCGGTTGCTAGTCATTTCAATGACGCACATGACGTTCCACATTTTCAGCGTAAATTCCAAGAATTGTGTTAATCAACCTAGAATTCCATCAGTTCATCGCTAACGGCTAAAACAAAATTAACTTTATAAATACCTGATTCTTTGAACAAATCACGCACATTACTACCTACGTTCCTTGCTTCAAAGAATTTCTACGCTCTAAACTCTGTCTTTAGCCCCACATTCAAATGGCCTCTTCTACAAATACCCAAAACCTCAAGAATTCTGATATTAATGGTGGTTCCTCTGTCATCGCAGAACCTCTGGCTCATAAATTCACTAAACTTCTCAGAAATGAATAATACTCCCACTACCTTTCATCTGTACACAACCTTGTCTTTGTTCTTGATGTATCACATTATCTAATAGTTCCATCAAAACAAAGGTTCCTGTAAGATAAGGCTCATCCCATAAGCATCAAATCGCTCCATTAAGTTAGGAGTTACCCTTATATCTCAAGTTGGTGACAAGACATATCAAACCAACACATATCTTGTGTAGCTTGAATCGACATCATATCCACAGCACTTGTGGAGTTGATTCATGTTCCATTATAGGTTGCTCTTGTAGTACTTGAATTTATTCAAGTTCTACATTTCTCCCACTGGTTCCCAAGGACATAAACTCCCTTAGAAATGCCCTAATTTTCGTGTCAAAATATTTTCCTTTGGAGATATCGAAGAGATGGTATTCGTTAGTTTCCTTAGGATACTCCACAAAATACATTATCTGATTTGGCAAAGTCTATTGGATAAACTTGACAAACCAAATCTTCATAAATGTTATATCCGGCCTTTCCATATAATACATGGAGCCTTTTTACTCGTTGAAATGGAACATGGTTAGGGAAAGAAATAACTATATAAAGAGCATTTCTCATAAAGATTCATAAGGTTTTGATTGACTCATCAGCTATTGTACCATGTCTAACAAGCTACTATTTAGATAGTCATCAAACTCTTGGCTTTAGTATTTACCATCATGATCCAATCATATGGTCTTAACACTCTTGTTTGTATAGTTCTCCACTTCGTTCTTGAACTCATTGAACTCTTCAAGGGTTCCCTGATTTATGTTCCATCAGATACACTAATCTCTGTTTATTGTAGTTAGTAATAAACCCAATGAAGTTTAGAAACCTACCTTTTTCACTTTTGTTTAGATGCCCACATGATCCAATCATATGGTCTTAACACTCTTGTTTGTATAGTTCTCCATCTCATGTATCACGCCAAGATATTACTAACTCTATCACTATGACGCGTGATTAGAGCTTAGTCATCTTTTCTAATAAGTAAGAATCATAGATCCCAAATGATTCACAACCAAATCATTCCAAGAGTCCATTTCAGTGGAACTTAAAACGCGCTTATTATTTTCCTTAAACGATATTGCTAATGTATATAAAAATCAAATCATTTGATTTGACCTTATTCACATTTATGTCATAAATGAAAATGTTTATGTCAACGACACATGGTGTATGTCTTTCAAGATCTAGAAAACACCAATTGAATAAATGAAACAACACTTGTCCTTTTATTACAACAAAAAATCCTTTCTTTTCCACTCAAGAAATGGAAATGATGTTTCCATTAAAAACTTAATAACACTTATTTAGTTCTAAGATAAGCCATCAAGGGCTACATCAACATTCCCTTTTGGATCCTCCACATTTATGCAAATGTGAAATCTACATCTGGTACAAACTACTTATGATGTAGACGTGGCAAGTTGACTTCTATGACAAAATATCTGAAGAGGATTTCCAACTTCCTTTCTTTAACATATACTCTTTCTGGTACAATATCAATTCTTCTTCAAACATTCGGTCCAACCATACTGAAAAAAGTTCCTTTCTTAGAAATCCTTCATATGTCAGTTTAAAGGTTGAAGTACTAGGCTTGAACTTGTTCTTACTCATGTACTACTTCTTGATACTAAACATCAGGCCTTTCTCTTCCATGACCATCAACACAGCCTAAACTTTCTGAACCTATCCATCCAAAAACTCTTGTTGGATTAAGTCACTCGCCAACTCTTGGCCCTAGGGATATCCTAGCTTTTCCAATTCTCAATGTACCCAATCGTATGAAGCACATGAGGACCTACTGGATTTCCCACACATATTGCAACTAAGGAAAGGGAGAGAAACCTCAACCCTTTCATGTCTTGCTCACTCTTGGTAGCGTATCGTGAGGTGTATGATCACATCAAATGCCTGTATGATTGCAAGAATGAAATATCCTATATCGAAGGCATCAACTAATTGATGTGTCTCATAAGCATCGTTTCAATCCTAGTAGGAGTAGGTTGCTCAAAAATGTTTTGCTCGAGAATATACAATTTCTCTCATACTTGTGGATAGTCCTCAAATTTATATACCAATCCAGAAAATTACTTCTAGACGACTTGTCCTTCTCAAAGACGAATAATAGTTAATATTGTGTTGAATGCTATGGTAATTTCAATTACAGTAATATGCAGAAAATAAATATCATGAATAAAACAAATTTAATAGGACTTTACTAAATATGCTCCCACTATTTTATTCAAATCAATGACCCTCACCACTGACTTGAAAAATCCCATTGGAAGATTCTCTAGTGAGACCAATATCCATATTTTGTAACGCCCCAAAAATAATCGGTTAATTATTTAACTAATTAGAGGGAATTAGCTTGCGGAGAAATATTAGAAATAATAATATGGTATCTAGTTAGATCTAGGGAGTGGTGTTGACCAATAATTAGGTGGTGAACGTATTTGAAGGGGAGTGTTTATATAATAAGGAGTGGTGGATGTAATTTAATTGAAGGGGGTGATATTGGTAACTCCGGGGTGGTGAGGAATGGCCCAAGAGCCCAAGCCCAAGACTTAGGCTCCTTAGGCGCTAGGGTTAGGAAGGATGTGTCTCATTTGATGAGAAAAGAGGAAAAGAAAAGGAAAGGAACGAATGAGAGAGAGAGAGAGAGAGAGCACGGCGCTGAGAAGAAGAAAGGAAGAAGGAGAAGTTTTGTTCGTTTTGTTGCCGTGGTTTCGTACGTGACTTCTTCATCGTTGTTTCTGGAACAATACAAATTCGAGGTAAGGGTGAGCGTTTCGGTTTAACATGATTGAGTATATAGTGGGGTTTTGTGGGGTTGGTGGGAATTGATTTTGTGGCTGAAATTGATGATGTTTGATGAATTAATATTTGTTGATGAAATTGATGATGTTTGATGAATTGATTTTGTGGCTGAAATTGATGATGTTTGATGAATTGATATTTGTTGATGAAATTGATGATGTGTGAGGAATTCATATTGTTGAAGGATTTTGGTGTTGTTTTGATGAATTTGATGTATTGGAAGATTTTGATGAGTGATTTGGTGAATAAAATGTGTTTTTGGGGTTGATTTTACGAATTTTCTCGCACAATTTGACGTTTCTGTGCATTCGCGCCTCGCCGCGCTTGAGTGGCGCTCCAAGCGCAAGTGAGCTGCGCAAAGCAACAACGATGTCCTCGCCCAATCGCGCCCGTCGCGCTTCGACTTCGCGCTCCCGAAGCGCGAGTCACTATTTTCCACTGTTTTCTCACCGCTTTCCTCACGTTTTTGAAAAATTGATATCTTGCAACCAGGAACCCGATTGAGATGTTCTAAGATGCGTTGGAAAGCTTATTCAGAGGCCTAACTGAATATTCTATTTTTAAGGCAAAATAAAATGTTTTGTGGTAGCTGTTATACGAATGAAATGCTGCTGTGTGCCTAAAAGTAAAAAGTGTTGTAACGTTTTTTGAAAAAATTGATATCTTGCGAACCGGGAACCCGATTGAGGTGTTCTAAGATGCGTTGGAAAGCTTATTCAGAGGCCTAACTGAATATTCTAATTTTAAGGCACAATAAACTGTTTTGTGTTGCCGTTTATACAGATTAAAAATGTGATGTTCCTCTTTTTCCAATGTGGGTGTCTAAGCTTAAAAATGAGGTGTTTTCCCGAATTGAAACGTGACGATTCTTAACAAAAACTTTGTAATGCTATGTTTATATAAATAAGTCTCGGTGAACGGTTATACTACTAGTGTGCTAATTGACTATGGCTAGACTGTGGTTTACCACTAAGGTCAGGATTTCTTTCACTGGTGTATTTACAAGGGCATCATCGAGAGTCTTGCAAAGGTGGCCAATGCATTGCAAGTAGTATCGATTACCGAGTAATCCCATAGTCAATCGGGTTCACTATTTTATAACACATCAAGCTAAAAGACAAATGAAATATATATATATATATATATATATATATATATATATATGCTCAAGGATGATGAGAAAAAGTATGATCGTGATGATGTTGCTATATGATTTTGTGAATATGACGAGTTCACTCTATGAGTGATTATGATTATGTGATATATATATATATATATATATATATGATATTGATGACTTGTGACGAATATACTCTATGAGTATGACTATGATGATGTAATATGAATTATGATGATTATGGCGAATACACTCTATTAGTGTTATATGATGATGATGATGAGTACTCGGTGAGAGTGTTTGATGAATTGCACATGTGTTCATAGAGTCTCATGGCATGTGCATACTAAGGCGAATAGCTTTTACTCCAAAGTGACGAATAGGTTTCGGCCTCTTATTATGATTTAGTATGGTACCATCATGCATATGCCCGCGTGTGGGTTGCATTTTCATACATAAGCATGACCGTGAATTGTTGTTGTTTGTGATTTGAGTGGTGTGTGGGTGATTACGATGTGGTGATGATGATGATACAGTGTGATTGTGCATTCTCATTTCTCTATTATGTACCGATTATGTTTTATTTCAAATTCTCACCCTTCGCTTGGAATGTTGCTCTTTTGTGGCAACGCCGCAGTAGCCCCAGAAGCGAAGGTCCCGCCGCTTTCTTTGATAGCCGTTGGGATGTCCGGCGAGTCGCTCTCGATCATTGTAGCACTAGGGGCGTAGTTTAAGTTTGTTAGTTTATTAATTAACCGATTAATGATTTTATGGTTGATGTGATGCGGGTTTGAGTGGTTTGGCGAGGATGATTCTTATTCATTTGTGACGAAAAATTCCTTTTGTTTTGGAGTTTAATTTTTATGACGGTGGTTTTTTGCACAAACTTTTAAAGTGCAAATAATGAGGTTTTTTGTTATGACGAGGTAGCATTTCTTTTCTACCAATTAAATTAATATTTTGAAAAGGAAATTACTCTGATAATGACGTGTAATTTGAGGGGTAGAAAAGGGGTGTTACATATTTCACCTTGTTCTTAGACAATTGAGTTGATTCACCCAAAACATGGTTAGCCATACGTTCTTTCATGATCATAGTACAGATCGGTTATTTATTAAGGAACCTCTCTACCAAACACGATTTCACATCCGACTATGGTTCCTGAAAGGCTAAAACATCCTCTTGTTCATCACTCAGTGTCACATCACCTATGCCAACCAAACACAAAAAAAGACAAAATGAACCAGCGTTAAGCCACAACCCATTGAAACTTCATACGTGGATAGAACGTCGTGCTATCTCACTAGGGAGATGAAACCCTAAGTGAGAAAAAGTGTCCCCTTTTAAAAAAAGTTGTTGAATTCGCGTTCAAAAAAAATTAGGGCGAGTTATTTTTACCACTCTTTAAAAAAGATGGTGGAGATAACACTGATGTCAAAAAAAATCCACAATATGACAAAATCGTTGCCATTAATTTTTATTATTTATTTATTTAGAGTTGATCTATTTTAGTGCTCAAAATTTCTTTAAAGGATAAGTTGGTCTTTGACAATTATTTATTTATTTATTTATTTATTTTTTTTGAGATTTCTTTGACAATTTTTTAGGACAAACTAATCTCTAACATTTTCCATATAGTGACAAATTATTATTTTTTTAGAAAATAATCAATAACATTTTCGGATAGTCAGGAGACCAATTTATTATTTATTTAGAAAATGTCAAGAGACCATTTATCTAATAAAGAATTGTTAGGCACTAAAATTGTAAAGAGACCATTTATCTAATGAAGAATTGTTAGGCACTAAAATGGGTATTCTATTTATTTTTCCTTCATGTGCATATTTTCTTGTGTTGGTTGTTTTACCACCTACCTAAATAAACAGACCACCAGTCACCAGACGAGCTCCATTTGTTTTCACTTCGTCCGATAATCCAAAATTCCCCAACCAATGACTTCACCGCTACTTGCGGAGGCTGCCGCCGTCACGGCGTTCCGGTCAGTGATGCTCCGGGTCCAGCAGGCAGCGGAGAGATCCGGCACCAAACCCGATAGAGTTCGGGTCGTGGCGGTGTCCAAAACCAAACCCGTTTCCATGATTCGCCAACTCTACGACGCAGGTCACCGGGTCTTTGGTGAAAATTACGTCCAAGAAATCATCGAGAAAGCTCCTCAGGTGCTGCAATTGTTTTTTGTTTTTAATTTTCTCATAATTGAAAAATGATATTTTATTTTATAGTTCTGTTTGGATATAAATTTTGAATAATTCGGTTTTGGGGGTTTGTTTGCAGCTTCCAGAAGACGTTGAGTGGCATTTCATTGGGCATTTACAAAGCAACAAAGTGAAAACACTTTTGAGTATGCCTTTTTATTTAATTATACTTATGATTTTGTTTCAAATTTTGTTTATATTTCATTTTCTTAATGTAGAATGAGTACTCTTCCGTGCTTTGAATGCTTTGAGTTTGGTATTGGCAATTCATATATTATATATGCATAAATGCTGGGAGCCTGTGTATGAGAAGAGTTCATCTTGACTCGTGAATCTTACATGACTGGTGAGGATAGATTTGAGTATTGTATATCAGGAAGAGCTTATAGAGTTTTTTTTTTTTTTTTTTTGAGTTTATCTCGTGACATAAACACTTAGTGGCTGTATATACTTATAAAAATAATTACATGACTATAGTCTGATTTCAAGTTATTTCAATAAGCTCCCTACAGTATTTAATGAACAAGGCTGTGTTTGGATTGACAATTATGAACAACTTATTGGGGCTTATCTACTTGCATATGTACTTGTCGAAGTGTTTGCGAGGGTTTATGGAAATAGCTTATCGCATGTCCTTAAGCCGTCTTCAGCTTTCGTCGATAAGCTCACTGGGATAGCCTTAAGAAAAAGCCTCTAGCTTATATGAAAAAAGTTTCACTAAATTTTCTCTTTCATTGTAGAAATAACTTATACGCCACTGCTTAATTAAGTTGTTTACCTAAACTGACCCTAAGTTCTTAATTAAGCTCTCTAGAATAACTTATTGAATAAGCACATAATTGAGCTGACTACCTTAATGGGTTATGAGTTGCTAAAAACTTCTGTCTGATCGGAGTTTGAGTATTGACCACTGTTTCAGTTATTGATATGATTGATAACAACCATAAATAAAAATGTTTGAATGGTGGTTCGAGTTTAATTTTGGAATCTGAGCTGCTACGAAGTTTATTACATGCTGATAGGATTCAACAAAACAGTAAAAGAAAACAGAATTCAAATGAGAATTAGAGTGTTCTATTCTATTCCTTCAAATCCAGTGAGAATTACAAAAGGAACAGTACAAACACAGAAAATCAGTAACAGAGGTAAAATGCAGCACTCTCCAGGTGAGAGAAACTGCCCTAGTGCCCAATCCCAGCCCAAGCGGCCAAGCCTATGCCAAAACTTGCCTGCCTTCCCTTTCCTAATTTTCCCTTTTATTCTATCACTCACGCACACACCTGTGAGTGCCAGCTCTCACTCCTCAACCTCTTGACTCAGCAAGGTTGTTACATATTGTTGAAATGACTAAACAAGACATTGATAACGCATGATTCGCCTATCTGTGTTTACGTCTGCGACTCTGAGCAACTACTGTAGTTCCTTTTTATTAATCGTATATTGTGTGTAATGAGTACAAGCACTAATGAGTTTAAATAGAGTAAAACCTAACTGCCTAGGCACGATACATATAAAACTACTATTTACAACATATCTTAACACTCCCCTCCAGTGGAGCGTATAGATTGTAGGCATCCAAACTTGTCACATATGTATGTTATCCTTGGTCCCCGAAGAGCTTTTGTGAAGATGTCTGCCAATTGATCATTAGAACCAACAAATGAAGTAGCAATGTCACCGGACACAATCTTCTCACGAACAAAATGACAATCAATTTCAATGTGTTTGGTTCGCTCATGAAAGACTGGATTGGACGCAATATGTAGGGCTGCTTGATTATCACAAATGAGACTCATAGTGCCTATTTTACAAAAGCGCAACTCTTGAAGAAGATGTTTTGACCATGTGAGCTCTGAGTGGTAAGTGCCATAGCTCGATATTCGACCTGTATTTGGATCCGCAACAACATTTTGCTTTTTACTTTTCCATGAAATTAGATTTCCACCAATAAGAACACAATACCCGGATGTGGACCTTTCTATCGAAGGGACAACCGGCCCAATCAAGATCGTGTAAGCAACAACATTTGAATCACCTCTATCCGGGTGTAAACAAGTCCTTTTCCAGAGCTCCTTTGATGTACCTCGATTCTAACCACGGATCCCAATGATCATCCATGAGGGAATTTAGGAATTGACTCACCACACTAACAAAGGCAGTATGAAATATCCGGCCTCGTCATGGTCAAGTAATTCAACTTCCCAACTAGCCTCCTATACCTTCCCGGATCGAAAAGGACTCCCCACGATCCAGTAGAATCTTGACATTAGGATCCATAGGAGAGTCGATTGGCTTGCAATCTAGCATGCCGGTTTCTTCTAAGATATCCAAAGCATACTTTCTCGAGAAATAGCAATCCCGCCTTAGAATGAGCTACTTCAATGCCAAGAAAGTATCGTAACTTCCCAAGATCTTTGACCGAAAGTGATGGACTAGATGTTGTTTAAGTCCCGCAATCCCATCATGATCATCACCGTAATGACAATATCATCGACATAGACAACCGGATAAATACATTTTGTGAGAGGAGAACTTATAAAAACCGGTGATCGCCTTCAATTCGAATCATGCCATAGTCTTGAATGACACTCTTTGAATCTCCCAAACCATGCTCGAGGGGATTGTTTAAGACCATACAAAGCTTTGTGAAGTCGGCGGACATACCCACGACACTCCCCGAGCAACGAAACCGGTGGTTGCTTCAGATAAACTTCTTCTTCTAGATCTCCGTGGAGAAAAGCATTCTTGATGTCAAGTTGATACAATGGCCAATGTCGCATTGCGGCCATAGAAAGGAATAGACGAACGAAGCCATTTTAGCCACCGGTGAAAAAGTATCACCATAATCAAGACCCAAAAACACGAGTATAGCCGCCCTTAGCCACGAGGCGGGCTTTGGACGATCAATACCTCCGTCGGACCAACTTTGTGATATAAACCCAACGACACCCAACAATAGATTTACGGGAGGAGGTGGCACAAGAGTCCATGTCGGTTGAGTCTAAGGTCGCTATCTCATCAATCATAGCCTGTCGCCAACCTGAATGAGAAAGAGCTTCCTGCGGGGATTTAGGAATGGTGATAGAAGAAATAGCAGACACAAATGTATAATGTGAAGGTGATAAGCGGTGATAACTGAGGAAATTATAAATAGGATGAGGGTTACGAGTGGAACGGTACGCTTTGCTTGCAGTGGCAACAGGGAAGGTCGTCGACTCGGTAGGTGGATCCCGGAGTAGGAGAGGAAATCGGTGCGGGAGATGAGTCACCAGGATCTTCAGCAGGAGGTGACTCGATAGAAGGGAGACGAGCACGGCGATAAGTTTTGAGGAGGAGGACCGGGGAGGACTAGGAGGTTTCGTAGGAGAAGGGTGATCTATCGATCAATGATGGGTGTAAATGGAACTAGGGACAAGATCGGGAATAGGTAATAATTGAGAGGCAGACTCGGACTCAATGGGAGATGCAAAGAAGGGTGCATCTTCAAAGAAGGTGACATCGCCAGGACATATAGAAGCGATGTGTGGAGGGACAATAGCATCGATACCCCTTTTGAACTCTTGAATAACCAAGGAAGACACACTTAATCGCACGAGCGGACAACTTATCAAGTCCGGAGTAAGGTCATGAATAAAACAAGTTGATCCAGAAGACTCGAGGAGAGATCACGGAACAAGCGGTTCGCGTCGGGGAACAATATGGAATGAGGAACCCTATTTTGGATAGCAGAGGATGGCATTCTATTAATCAAGTGCCTGCAGTGAGGAAGATCCCCAAAACTTCAAAGGAACATTAGCATGAATAAGCAAAGTGCGTCTTTGTTTCAATTATATGGTTGCTTACGTTCAAAGAATACCATTTTTTGTTGTGGGGTATGGGGACAAGATGATTGATGTATGACACCATTTTCAACCATAAAAGAATTAAATGATGCGAGAAAAATACTCTTTTGCATTGTCATCGCTAAAGAAAGTACGAATAGAAACAACCAAATTGATTTTTGATTTCTTTGAAGAAATTTTGAAAAACACAAGAAGTTCGGATCATCCTTAAGTAGGTAGATCCACGTACATCTAGAAAACTCGTCAATAAAAGTGACAAAATATCTATGTCCTACTTCTTGAAGTGACTCGACTTGGTCCCCATACATCCGAGTGAACAACATCAAAAGGAGAACGAGCTTCAGGTAGTCTTCGCTAGGGAAGGAGAGAACGCAACATGTTTCCCAGTCGACAAGACTCACAATCTAATGACCGCAGTGAGACAAATGAGGAACCATAACTTTGAACTTCTTGAGACTTGGATGACCTAACCGACGCGATGAAGAAGGCGGGAGACTCTGTAGTAGAAGTGGAGGCAAGTGTAGATGAAGGTTGGGTAGATCGGAGGTAGTAAAGTCCATGTGACTCATATCCTCGTACTCAATAAATGCATTTGCGTACTCGGTCTGTATAACAAAATAATCATCATCAAAACGTCATGAACATTTAAGGCGCCAAGTCGGACGACTAAGCGAAATTAAATTAAATGGGCAATTGGGTGCAAGAAGAACATTGTCAAGAGGTAATGATGGAAGAGGAGTGGCTTCACCAATGCCACTAGCTTTAACTTTTGATCCGCGTAAAATGATAATATAATGTGGGGTGTTAGGTTGGGATATTTTGGATAAAGAGATGGATTACCGACCACACAATCTAAGCTCCGTTGTCCATAATCCAGAGTCAACGGTGATGATTGAGAGAAAGCGGTGTAGAATTACGAGAATGAGCAAGCGCTTTGGCGATGAAGAAGCACAGGAAGTCTTATAACGCAAGAATGCCTTATACTCCTCATCGAAACAACATTTTGTTTATCGTTCCTCTGTTCGAGAATCATTAAGTGAGTCACATTTCATCGTTTCTCGGAAAGCCATGAAGGAATAACATTTGTCTTCGATATGACCAAGTCTCTTACAATAAGTGCACCGAGGGCGTCCTCCAACACGACCTCCTCGACCACCCCCACGACCACGACCGCGCCCCCCCACGACTGCATAGTTTGAAACAAGAGCGGATGATTCTATGTTAGTTTGAGATCCATTGCTTCCGGATCCTTCTAGACTAGGAAGGCGTATAAGACGTCGATAAGATCCTCGTGGAGGAATATCGATGCTGTAAAGAATGTTGCTCGGACGGACTCATACTTTTGATGAAGGCCATGAAGGACATAGATCATGCAAACATTGTCTAGTTTTGCGAGCATTTTCTTTGAGTCGATTGTCGGTCATTACTGTCAGGAGCTTGAACTCGTTCATGGTGATCGAGCTTTGTTTGCATATGTCATGATGTTGTCTTCTTGTCATTTGAAGGGTGGCTAAACTATGAATAACACCATAAAGCGCGCCCGAATATCATTAGAATACACGTTCTTAGCCTTACGCCAAATATCATAACAAGTGGTGTATGAGCGATAGTGGACCAACAGAGAGAGGTTCAATAGCTTGCCACGAAGAGAGACTAATCGATGACCGCTTGTTCCCAGTCTTGCGCAGATCTTTATTAATATCGAAGAATTCTTGGTAAGGTGATCGAAAGATTTTGCCCACTTAAACCACATTTCGGCGAGATGCCACCAATTCAAATAATTATCACCATTGAGCTTCTCAGTTGTTATAGAGGATTACTGGAGAAAACATAAGACACAAGAGTCTTACCCGAGGACCTGAAATTTTCTTTTTCATTAGCCATAATAGTTGATGATGATAAGATAAACCAAAGAAAAGAAGAAATAAACCAATAGAGAGAAATAACCAAAGAACAATGAACCATAAACAAGCACCAACTCAACCAAAATCCAAAGAAATAGAGAGGCAGGCACGAAACGTGAAACCCATCGACCAAAAACTAGCGAGCAGGTAGATCTTTGAATTAGAAGCGAGAATGGTGCAAGCGGCGTGAAAAAGCGAAAGCGAGAGGAAGGCGGCGCGTGGCTCACACGCCACGGAAAGTGACCGGAATGGTGGCGCGCGTGGCGGCGCGTGCGGTGGTGGACGGCGGTGAAATTTTAAGGGGTTGGTCGGAATTTGATGGCGAGGCCGATGGTGGTGGTGGTGTAGCAAGATCGGGCGTGGAAGATGGACTTTTGCTCAAAGCGAGTGGGTCGCGTGACTTTAGGACAAGACGGTTTAGGGTTTTCTAAGACCTATTGATTGTAGGCTCTAGATACCATGTTGAAATGACTAAACAAGACATTGATAACGCAGATTCGCTAATCTGTGCCTACGTCTGCGACTACTGTAAGCTATTTGTAGTTCCTTTTTATTAATCAGATATTGTGTGTAATGAGTACAAGCACTAATGAGTTTAAATAGAGTAAACCTAACGGGCCTAGGCCTGATACATATAAAACTACTATTTACAACATATCTTAACACATATTTTCCCTCCACTACTTTGGGACATTTCCCCTTTTACCCCTTCTAGAATAAACTCTCCCAAATCTATTTGTTTGGCTCTGGACTTGTTGAAAGTATTGCTGAATCTGTATTATCTTGTTTGAGGGAGGTTGTTTGTTGTGTTCCTTTCTTTAGCACACTTAGATTTGGTGAACATTATTAGCCTTGCATGATTTATGCAGGTGGAGTTCCAAATCTGGCCATGGTTGAGGGTGTGGACAATCAGAAGGTAGTGATTTATTATTATTATTATTATTATTATTATTATTATTATTATTATTATTACTACTACTACTACTACTAGTAGTCATTAGAGATACGCATTTGGTTTTTTTCTTTGTATATATTTTTTGCTTAAATTTGAAGAAATCTAGATAAAGTGGCCTTCATGTTGTGCTCTACTATCAGTTAGTATATAGTATTGATAGCTCGCATCCTATTGTAACTAGAATATATAGAAGGAATAGGAAATAAAGGGCAATTGTGTAATTTCCTATTCGCACTTGTGTATAAATAAGCTTGTAACTGTTCCGGTGAGGGCAGTTAGTGAAATAAACAGAAAATCGTTACATGCAGTTATGCATAGTTGCTGGACGAATAACCGAGTGTTGTATCATCTCTTTTTCTCTCGATTTCTTTTCAATTCATCCCTTAATTCGGTTGAACCTTCCAACCGGTATCAAAGCGAGACGATTAAGTGGTGAATGACGCGAGAAAGCGCCATGGAAGCTAGAGTCGGCGAGGTGGAGCGAAGGCTTCAAGAAATCGAGAGTGCGCGCAAATTGCAACTCGGCGAACATGCTGCGCGCGCATGGAACAAATCGTTGCGACAAAAGATATTACAGAGCGGCGCGTGTGACGGCAACGAGAGAACCCGACCGAGCACAACGAAATTCAAAATGAAGGGAGCGGCGCGCCGAGAAAGATTGATCTTAGGTGTTCAACGGCGAGGATGCTATGGGGTGGTTAACGAAGATTGAGCGGTTCTTCAAGGTGCGGCGATCGAGGAGAACGAAAAGTTACGCTTGGCGATGATGGCGGTAGAGAGGAAGCGCTTATCGTGGCTTGATGGTGGGAAGCTAAGCGCGAGAGGAGTTGGCGTGGGACGCATTGAAGGATGCAATACTACGACGTTTTCAACCCTTGTAATTACTTAACGCATTTGAAATCTTGATGAGCATGAAACAAGAAGGCTCGGTGAGAGAATATCGCAAGAATTTCAAATCGTATCGAGCCACGTAAAGGTGAAGGATCAAGACTTGTTCGTTGGGTTGTTTTCCAATGGTTTAAGAGAAGATATAAGTGGTCGAGGTAAGATTGCATCGTCCCAAGGATTTAGCAGAGATGATGGATGTGGCGTTACTAGCGGAGGAGAAGATTGGAGCAGTAGGAAGGTATGGAGGGCAAAACAAGCAATCTTGGGGCAATAAGGGATACAATAATAGCAAGAATTGGCGCCAAGCGTCTTGACAAGGCAAACACCGATCCCGCAACCATGAAGAGCGAAACTAAGGGCCAAGAAACAGTGGAAACCCGATCAACCAAACGGTGCAAGATCAATTGGAAGCAAGGAGATTGACGAGAAACGAAGGAAGGGGTTGTGCTTCACATGTGATGAAAGATATACAGCAAGTCATGTGTGCAAGAATAAAATGATCAGAATCCTCTATGTGGAGGAAGGTGGTGAAGAACATAATAGCGACAAGAAAGTGGATGAAGAGGAAGATATTGTGTGGGGTGGTGATGTGAAGAGTCTTCTCCTATGTAGCATGGCAGGCCTGTCATCTAAAAGTTCATTCATGATCAAGGCCACTATAGGAACACTAGAAGTGATTGTATTGGTTGACTGTGGTGCTACTCATAACTTCGTGTCAATGAAGTTGGTAACTGCTCACAATTGGAAAGTAGAAGACACACCACCATGTTGGGTGAAGGTGGGAAATGGCCAAAGAATTCTGACCAGAGGTGTTTGCAAAGGGGTTGAGCTGGTTTTGCAAGGACTGAAGGTACAGGTGGACTGCTTTGTGTTTCCCCTAGATGGTGAAGACATAGTTTTGGGGATTGATTGGCTAGAGAAGTTGGGAAACATCAAGACTAACTTCAAGGACATGACCTTGAAGGTGAAGTTGGGAGAGCAGACCGTGGTGTTAAGAGGGGACCCTTCTCTGTCAAAACGTGAAGCTACTGCTAAGGAACTGGTAACAGAACTGCAGAGCACTCAGGAGGTATACTTGATAGAATGCAGAGCCCTACAAGCCTCCGAACCCGAACAACAGCCTACACCAGAGGTAATCCTACAAGTCCTAGCTGAGTTTGAAACTCTGTTCTTAGAAAACAGTAGCTTACCTCCTAGTAGAGAAGTAGATCATGCTATTGTGTTAAAGGAGGGTGCCACTATACCCAATTTGAGACCTTATAGATACCCTCACTACCAAAAGAATGAAATAGAGAAATTGGTAGGAGATATGTTAAAGACAGGAATTATAAGGCCAAGTACTAGCCCTTACTCAAGCCCTATTATACTTGTTAGAAAGAAAGATGGAAGCTGGCGCTTTTGTGTGGACTATAGGGCCTTGAATAAGCTAACCATACCCAATAAATTCCCAATTCCACTAATAGATGAACTGTTGGATGAGCTAAATGGTGCTATGATCTTTACTAAGCTTGATCTGAAATCCGGATACCACCAAATCAGAATGAAAACCGAAGACATTCCAAAAACGGCATTTAGAACTCATGAGGGGCACTATGAGTATCTAGTAATGCCCTTCGGGCTGACCAATGCACCCTCCACCTTTCAAGCATTAATGAATGAAGTTCTCAAACCTTATTTGAGAAAGTTTGCATTGGTATTCTTTGATGACATTCTAATCTATAGTAAGAATGAGGAGGAGCATGCCAAGCATCTTAGACAGTATTCATGGTTTTGAGAAATAACTCATTAGTGGTTAACAAAAAGAAATGTGATTTTGCTGTACACAAAGTGGAATATCTAGGTCATGTAGTTTCAGCAGAAGGAGTTTCTGCAGATCCTCAGAAAATAGCTGCTATGACAGACTGGCCAACTCCAAGAGATATGAAGGGGTTGAGAGGTTTCCTCGGGCTGACAGGGTATTATAGGAGGTTTGTACAAGGATATGGTGTGATGGCAAGGCCTTTAACAGACCTACTCAAGGCAGACAAGTTTGCATGGAACCCAGAAGCTGAATCTGCCTTCCAACTACTGAAACAAACTATGTCTACACTGCCTGTTTTAGCAATGCCGGATTTTTCTAAGGTATTTGTGATAGAGACCGATGCGTCCAGCAAGGGGGTAGGTGCTGTCCTTATGCAGGAGGAAAGACCTCTAGCCTACTTCAGTCAGAAACTGTCAACCAGGGCCCAACAAAAATCAGCATATGAAAGGGAGTTAATGGCTATGGTATTAGCAATTCAAAAGTGGCGACACTATCTGCTGGGACAACACTTTATAGTAAGAACTGACCAGCAAAGCTTGCAGTACTTGACTGACCAGAACTTGTTAGGGGGTGAACAAATTAAATGGACTGCTAAACTACTGGGGTTTGATTTTGAAGTACAGTACAAACCTGGAAGTGCCAATAAAGTGGCTGATGCTCTGTCACGCCAAATGATTTTTGCTGCAATTTCAAGCATAACACTGCCAGAGTGGTCTGAATGGGAAGAAGAGATCAGAAACTGCCCCAAGTTACAAGAGCTACTGCAACAGATTGTTCTGAAACCTGCAGATCAGAAACACTACTCAGTCAAACATGGACTCGTCTACAAGGGGAACAGCCTAGTCTTACCGGGAATTTTTCCAGAATTCCTGTTATCCTGCATGAGTTTCACACTACTCTGCAGGGAGGCCATTCAGGTTTTTTTAGAACATTTAAGAGGATATCTGCTGTGTTTTATTGGACAGGTATGAAACAGGATATCAAAGAGTACATCATGAAGTGTCAACAATGCCAACAGAGTAAGATGGAAACACTGGCACCTGCTGGTCTTCTTCATCCTCTTCCAATTCCATCAAAGGTGTGGAATGACATATCAATGGACTTTATTGGAGGTTTACCGAGAGTGGGCAAAAATGATACCATATTGGTAGTGGTTGATAGGCTCACAAAGAGTGCTCACTTCCTCTTATTAGGACACCCCTACACAGCTAGTGAGGTAGCTCAATGCTTCATTTCTGGGATTGTTAAGTTGCATGGATTCCCAGATTTGTTGTTAGTAAGGCCTAATCCTTGTGGATAACTAGTTCAAACTCAAACTATGATTTTGACAAAGCTAATTTCTAATTAATTCCAGTTGCCATATGATTTGATTTGACAAACTATAATGTCTTCGTGTACCTCTGTAACTGGCAGGTGGCAAATAATCTTGACCGTATGGTTTCAACCCTTGGAAGGAATCCTCTGAGGGTGTTGGTGCAAGTAAATACCAGTGGAGAAGAATGTGAGTCCAGCTTTAAACAATTACTCAAAATCCTTATTGTATTTATTGGTCTTATGAGATTTTTGTTCTGTGGGCATGGGGCTGAATGTCCTTTGGGTATTTGAAATTAAATCCTTATTCTGTATGTTGTGACTTGTATGTTTCTGCATTGCCGTTATTTTGTGAACTTGTCTTCACATGCTGACCCTTCATGATTTTGTGTGAGGAAATTATTGTTCATTAATATTTCTGTTATAGTTACATATTCTGAATATAAAATAATTCAATCTCCCCCCTTATCCCAAGGTTATTGTACTGCATTTTACTCCCTCTGGACTTAAATGTAAGCAAAAAAAAAAGTCTATGTATTTGGTCCAAATATGGACCAAATACATAGGCTTTTTTTTGCTTATATTTAAGTCCGCAGTAGTAACTTATTCATATTCATTTCAGATAATGGGACCGTTTGGGTCGGCTTATTTGGGCTTATCTACTAGCATAAGCACTTGTGAGACTGTTTGGGAGAGCTTATAAAAACAGATTATGACATGTTCATAAGCTATTTTCAGCTAATTTCCATAAGTTCCTCAAGATAGATTATGAAAATAGCTTATAGCTTATAGAAAAATAGTTTAGCATTATTTTATCCTGTATGCATAAGCTCTTATACGATAAGCGCTTATGCCATAAGTACTTAATTAAGCTGTTTATCCAAACAGGCCCAATGACACAGTATTGTTGCTTAATCAGTTAGTTCAAGAGCTATATTGGATTGGAGAATTGCACCATAGTTTTTTGTTAATGCAATATATCACAGTCTTCTATGATGAAGTACTTTTTTGTTGCTTAAACTGTTTTATTTTATGTGTTTTTTAATTTATAGGTTTATTTAATATTAGATAAAATCTTACAAGTTTACAAGTCGGATCTAAGGAAGCTCCATGAGTTTATGTTCAAGTTTGACAACCTTGCTTTGGAATGCATTGTTAATGGGTTTTTATATCATTGCAGCCAAATCTGGTGTTGATCCCTCCAACTGTGTTGATCTTGCAAAACATGTGAAACAGAGCTGCCCAAATTTAGTATTCTCCGGCCTAATGACCATAGGAATGCTAGACTATACCTCAACTCCGCAAAACTTTCAGGTAAAAATTATATTCTGAAGCGTGTGGAAAACTCTTTGAAATGTCCTGTTTCTTGTTTGTCGGAACTTTTCTATCTCCGAATTATATGTCATTTATTATTTTCATATTGTTTTGTTCAAATTTGATCTGTATTTTTATAATCATTTGTTGGTTTTGTGGCACAGCTTTATGTGGCTCCATGCTAAATTCTATTTGTCTATTAGCTAAGGTTTTCTCTTTTGTGAAAAATCAGACGCTGTCGAATTGCAGGACTGAAGTTTGCAAGGCTCTTGAAATGGACGAGGAGCAATGTGAACTGTCAATGGGCATGTCCGGTGATTTCGAGTTAGCGGTATGGAATAGTGTACATTGCGTTGATCTTTTCAGCCATAATCTGTTTTTCTTGATCATTGCATTGCATGATTGCTCCTGATAATCTTGCTATTCTGGATGCATGTTAGCTCAAAAGGGAATGCAGTGATAGCAATAGTAATAGTTTTTGGTTAGATATTGTTACAACGAGACTTGCACATTTTCATTTTTAATTATATGATTAGTTATGTTACGATAGATGAAAGGTCACTAAAGATAAGATAGGATTATAAATGGAACTATTAGAGAAAAAGTAGGGGTAGTTTACAAAGAAAACCTATTGAAGTATTGACAAGGAGGGTAGAACAAATGGAGTATAGTCTAATAGTTAGAGATTGCAGACTATCAGCACCATGGAAACATTTATATATGATTCATGACAGGACATCATGATTCATGTTACTGTTTGATCCATGTAGCCGAGGCTTTGATTGTTGTTGTAAAATGATTAGTTATGAAACATTTTTGAAATATTCATACATAGATTTTTCGATTCTCAAATATCAATAAACTTTATTCTAATACTCAAGAGTTTACTTTGATGTTGTATCGATTTTTGTATGTATGCAAGTATGCAACTAATTGATAAATATTGTTACCTTTCAGATTGAAATGGGCAGTACTAATGTGAGAGTTGGGTCCACAATATTTGGACCAAGGGAGTATGCAAAGAAACAATAATATAGCAAGAAACTGCAATCCCTCTCATTCTGTCTCTAAAGAAGGCATGCATACATTGATACACAGATCTCCTGAATTGTATTATGTTTTATATACCTCTGTAATTGATGTAATGGAATTGGTAATAGTTACCTTCTTCAGTGTTGATCTCTATACTAAGAACAAACCATGCATATAGAAAATTTTCTTATATTTTGTTTTCTTACAAAATGCGCTTGTTCAAGCTAATTGTGTGTGAGAGAGAAGCAAATAGAATGGTATATAGTTGCAGCATGATTCATCACGTCTGGTTCCCCGTTCCTGTTTCTGGATTCATCATGTCTTTGTCGACCGACCATACTTGTCATAACTTTTTTTTCCTTAATTTCACCATCAGTGTTACACTTAATCCAACCAAGACTATGATGCAAGGAGCGAGATAAGGATACACTGTAATAAAAACGCCATAAGAACTTGGAAATCATGAATAGAGTTAGAACTGTAACATGATTAAATACTACTAGCAAACTGATTATTATTAGAGAAAGTTAATGAAATAACTCTCATGAATGGTCTCTAAATCGATTTGAAGCTCCACTAGATCATAACCTCTCTCTAGCCAAAATGAGACCCTCCCGAACCAATAATTCTGAAGCTCATTAACATACGCAATTGAGATCAGATCACTATATGTTTGGTAAAACTGGAAAGCCTTAGCCAACAACCACACTCACACTCAGTAGAAATCCATCTAATCTGCACTTCCATTTTGTGTCTAGACGGATGAGCATCCATGTGAGTTCTCTTTTGAACATAAAAATTTACATGTCTTATAACCAACTTGGAGAGATGGATGGCCCTCGATATTGGTTCGATTATTGCACGTGAATCAGCAGTTGCAGTTTCTGTCCAATCTTGGCTCTTTAGCATTTTGCAGCAACTTAATGGGGATTTGCGAATTGCTTGGGCCATGAATATGTGGAGCATTTGGACAAGCGCAACAACTTAATTTGGAACAACACTCGTGAATCTGCTACCGCGATAATTAGGAACGGGTCTTCATTTTATGCAGTTTGGCTCACGGCCAGATCTGCAATTCCGAAGCCTGCTGCTGTACCTATTATGCAGCACGCCGATGCTGCAGTTTCTGCTTGGACTAAACCGCCTCACAACTTCCCGAAGTGCAATATTGATGCGGCGTTTGATTCGATTGGTAACCGTGTTGGAATTGGAATGTGTGTCTGGGATGAACATGGAACCTTTGTGGCTGCCAAACTCCATACTGTTGCACCTCTTCTTGATGTCTACATTGGGGAGGCTCTTGGATTGTTAGTGGCTATTGATTGGATGCGGGAACTTCAGTATCGGAATGTCATCTTTGAGTTGGATGCTAAAATCGTTGTGGATGATTTTAATAAAGCTCCCGTTATTACTTCTGATTATGGTTGTATTTTAAAATATTGTAGGAGTCCTTTGGTTTTTTCATCAGAACTCTCGTGTGGAGTTTTCAGAGAAGCGGTAACAAGGTGGCTCATACCTTAGTGGGGGTAGCTTTGTTCTCAACCACTTCTCATACTTTATTTGATATGCCAGCATGTATCTCTGCTACTATTTTTAATGAAATTAATTAGATTATTTGCGTCAAAAAAAACTTGGAGAGATGGAGGGGACTATAGCCATCATTATGTTTACTTTTGTTTCTCCACAACCAAAGATGATAACAAACACTTGACCACATAGAATTTCAAGCAATTTCAAAATACTCACTGCAATCCAATTCGAGGCTAAAGAAAATTCAGTCTGAGAATGACTCTAGAGACATAGCCAGTTAATTAGCACTTACAACATCTTAGAATAATGTTTGGGAAATACACACACTTAGAATCTTATATAAGAACACACACCATAAAGAAAAAAAATAAAGAGAGCACAAACACTTCAGAAGACTCCTAATTTATAGCACATGCGAGTAGTCTCTATTTATGTATGTCACATAGTGAGTACTAATTATTCTAGTTTTTCAAGGAGCTTCACACCACAAATTTTCCACAAAATTCTAGATATTCCTTTGTCTCTTCAAAGGTGTCTCTTAAATTTTCACCACTATCAATATTAATTATTATTTGGAAATTCGAATTGAGTTTCCAACAAATCACCCCTAAACCAAAATTTTCTAACATTCACGTCATCTGAAAAGTTTCTTTTCACTATTGTCTTTCTCATGGATTCCCCTCCCAAATGGTAAATGTTCTTCTTAACCTTTCTCCCTTGCAATACCAAATACCTTCCTTTCTACACCTTACAACCCCATTTTGAACCAACAAACTTGTAGCCTTGAGTTGCCATCTCCCCCAAAGAAATGATGTTGGCAACAACAGAAGGTACATACATCACATTAGAGAAAGTTTGGATGACAACATTATGAAGCTTCATTCTCACCCTTCTGATGTCTTCCACCTTCATTTTATCACTACTTCCCGGCACTCGGTCTCGACAAATGCGTTTTGCGACAGCAGAATCCATCACCCATTTCGATTTAGCAAACTCCTTGCTTGTTGCTAAGAACGCATATTCATCTTCAATTGTCTCAAGCACATTGATTTGAGAATTGTCTCCATCATTCTTCATTTCTCTTAGTTTCTTCAAGTCCTCCCTCATTTGTGCACATCTCACTTGCACATGACCCTTTTCCCCACAATAGTAACACTCCATGTTGCTCATATCATGTTGCAGATGTGACTAAGACTTTGACCTTCCTCTTACCTCACCTTGTTTTCTTGAGGGACCCCTCCCTCCCTTAGAGTCCTCCACAGCTAGTGCATGATGTCCATCTTTGATATTCTCATTTCTCACCATTATTTCATTGTCTTGTAGAGTAGTGGTCACTTCATCCAACTTCGAAGTTGTTTTCCCTACGTGCAACGTTTGAACTAAAGAAGGTTTATACTACTATTGGAGAAATATGCATATTCTTAGAATATAATATGGGAACATACACCAGTGGGAAATATGCATATTTTCACCACTACTAACATTAATTATTATTTGGATAATCTAATTATATTTCCAACAAAGAGATATATAATATATCATTCAAATTTATCGTCTGAGGCCGATTCGTTGCAGTGGCAAAAATGATGTTTATGGACATCCAGTTGTCAGGTTCGATCCTTACCGGTTGTCGAACCCTAGTTTTTTCATTTGTGTGTGTTCGGTTTTGACACTTGCCAGTCTAACCAACAAATCAAAATAAAACAAAAATTCAAACTTATAGATGTTAGTTTGTCGTTAAATCAAAATCCTCGATTAGTAGAAATGTATTAAAAACATAAATTAAATAATTGTGGGAATCAACCTCGAAGCACCAGTTCGACCCCCTGTGTCTCAAATTAGCTTATGTCACTAGACCAACAATGTTGGTTACTTTCTATTCACTTTCACCTTTACTAAACAACCTAAATATATTTATTAAAAAAATCAGAAAAAACTAATTGTGTTCTCAAAAACAGTTTTTTAGTTTTCAAAAATTTTTAATGAACAAATTTGCTCTTCGTTAAATTTTAAAAACTAAAAAGCAGTTTTTAAAAATAAATTCAAACAGGCTCTAAAAATCACTTCACTTTCTACTCTTTCAAAATTATTTCCTCTAGCTTACTTTTCGAATGGTCTCCTCTAGCTTACTTTACTCCAACTTTCCTTTGTCATCCAAACACTAATAATGTTATCCAGACATATAATCTTAGACAAATCTAGTCAAATATACGGTTATGGGACCCACTTAGATTTTTTTATTTGAAATTAAAATCAATTAGAATTTTTAAATAAAAAAACACGCTTTCTCCTTTCTTCTCTGTTAACAGCACGCATTATTCTTCTCTTTCTCTTCCAAGCACTAATCTCTTCTTCTCCTTCCTCTCAGTAACCCATCTACTACTCGTAGGTCATTCCTCTTGGTTCTCTTTCATCTCCTTCTTCTTTCCTTTCCCTTGAAGCTCTTCTTTTTCGACTTTGTGCTCTGGCTCGCTGTTCTCAACCACAGAAAGCCTTAGTCACGATTGTCGTCGCCGCCAACGAAGGAGAGAAAATCATTACATGAAAATATTCATACAACACTCATATAATGTACTCATGGTGTTTCATAGTGAGTAGCATAGAAAACCATCAGAAAAGGCAGATTGGTTTATGGCATCCAAAACTTGGTTAATTGGTGTTGTCATTTGGCTATCTGATTCAAAGTGACCAAGTAGATGTCACACCAAAAACCATTGATTTGTCCTTTGATCTTTATGTGATTCAAACCGACCAAAATATGTGCCCTTTGACAAACCTATGTGCCCTTTGACAAACCTTTAACTTGTCCCCACATTGAAAGAGTCATATAACACTCATATAGTGCCCTCATGTTGTTTCACAGTGACTACCAAACAAAAGCATCTGAAAAACTAACTTGGTCTATGGGCACCAAAACTTGGTTAAATGGTGTTGTAATGTGGCTATATTATTCAAAGTGAGCAAGTAGATGCCACACCCCAATCCATGGGCTTATCATTACTTCAATTGTCCTTATTCGCACTTAAATAGTGCCTCATGTCGTTTTCACAATGTCTAGCACAAGAAAAGCATCTGAAAAGCCAACTTGGTTTATGGCCAGATAAACTTGATTAATTGGTATTGCAACTTGGTTATTTGATTCAAACCGACCAAAATATGTGCCCCTTGACAAACCTTTAACTTGTCCCCACATTAAAAGAGTCATATAACACTCATATAGTGCCATCATGTTGTTTCACAATGGCTAGCAAACAAAAGCATCTGAAAAACCAGCTTGGTCTATGGCCACCAAACTAGGTTAATTGGTGTTGTAATGTGGCTATATGATTCAAAGTGAGCAAGTAGATGACACACCCCAATCCATGGACTTATCCTTACTTCAACTGTCCTAATTAGCACTCAAATAGTGCCCTCATGCTGTTTCACAGTGTCTAGCACAAGAAAAGCATCTGAAAAACCAACTTGGTTAATGGCCTAATAAATTTGGTTAATTGGAATTGCAACTTGGTTATTTGATTCAGACTGACCAAAATATTCAAGACCAAGCTGCTTGTCTGATGTTTTTCTTTGCTAGTCACGATGAAACAACATAAGGGCACTTTTTCACTGATATGTGACTCATATTTATGTAAGAAAGATCAAAGGTTTGTTGAGTGCCATATTTTTTGGTCTTTTTGAATCAAATAACCACCTTAAGATACCATTTATCCAAGTTTTTTTGGTCGTTTTCCAAATTGGTTTTTCACATTTTATTCTTTCCTACTCACTGTGAAACAACACGAGTGCTCTAGTGTTAAGATATTGGCAAGTGTACCAAATCGTACAAGTAATAAAATCAGTAAGTACCGGGATATTGTCCTCAAGGATCGAAGTTATTTTACTAGAGACCTTAACAACTACTAATAGGAACCAAGTTTAAAAGGGGTTTTGGTTTGATATTTGTTGAGCTATCAAGCTCGAAATAAAGCAATAAAATATTTTTGGAGTTTTTATAATAAGAGAATGATGAACACGATGAAAGATACGCGATGAGAAGATGTTAGGGATGAAGGCCCTTCGATTTCCACTATGGTCATTGATTTATTTAAAAGATAATTCCTCTCTATCGTTCGCTATAGAATTCACCCTTTTACTAAGCCCTAATCCCTTAGGTGATTAGCCTTTGTTAATTCATAAAATCCCTAATCCCTTAGGTGCTAATAATCATAACAAGCATTAACTACGAGAATTCATACACATACAACAATTCGGCGATTATCCCTAAACAACGAAATTGAAGGAATCGAATTTCAAGCTATTCAATAACCAAATTTCCATTTAAATTATTGAAACAAGTATTAATCTATATTTTTCCAAATATAAACATGAAGAATAGAAATTCAATCCACAAACGAAGAGAGAAAAGCGGTAAAAGTACTAAATTAAATCAATAACCAAAGTTTTACAACAAAGTTCAATCATCCCTAACATGATGAGATTAGCTACACATGATAAAAAGAGAGAAAAAAAAGGGAAATTACAAGTTGATGATGAAGATGAATGCATGAGAAACCATTAGTAGCGTTTTAAAGTAAAACGCTACCTATTAGGTAACACGCTAGACAGATCCCTAGCGCTTTTACTCAAAACGCTAGCAAATTAGAAAACACGCTAGACAGATCCCTAGCGCTTTTATTCAAAAAGCGCTAGCCAATTAGAAAACACGCTAGATAGATCCTAGCGTTTTTAGAAAGCGCTAGCTATTTAGAAAACACGCTAGACGGATCCTCAGCGCTTTTATTCAAAACGCTAGCCAATTAGAAAACACGCTAGATAGATCCTAGCGTTTTTATAAAACGCTAGGTATTTAGTAAACACTCTAGACATATCCCTAGCGCTTTTACTCAAAACGCTAGGTATTTAGAAAACACGCTAGATAGATCCCTAGCGTTTTTAGAAAACGCTAGGTATGGTTAAATAATTTTTTGTTTCCCATTGAGCTACTTCCCTCTTTCACCTAACACTCTTACCCGTAAACGCATAAAATCACTCACCCGTAAACGCAAAAACCCTAACACCCTAACTCAAATTAACATCATCTCTCTCAACGAAAATCATCTCTCTCAAATGAACATCATCTCTCTCACTCGGACAACATTGGTGAGTTTTACTGCCTTTCTCTGTTTCTTGTTAGATATTAATTGTGGGTTCTAGTTTAGAAATATATTAGTTTTGTCACTTGTGCACACTAGACTCTTCTTTTTTTTTTCACCACTAGCCTCTTCTTGTTACACATAAATTAATTGTTTGGAAGACTAGACTATATGGTTCCTTTGTCTTGACCAAAGGACCGAGAATAGAAATAGAATATGATATAGATATAGCTTGGGAAAATAAGGAGTGGAATTTGAAAAAATTTAAAAGAGGAAATTTTGTTTGTTTTTTTATATGAATTGATTCTTCATTATATTCGAATTGCTTGATGGGTCATATGTTAAAGTTCTCTTCTCGGGATTTTATTATAAATATTTGGCAATTATGGATAGAAATTGGATGTCCGCGATAAATCGTCCGTCCAAAGGAGTATGCATTTGGAGTGGATTATTTTGTGATTTGTCTTTGTTGAACGTTTAGGGACTTCTAGTGGTATGAAATGTCCTTGTTTAAGGTGTTGTTATGTAAAATCGATTCCATCGCAGAGGAGTTGACACGACATTTAAAGGCGAATGGAATTGATCAAAGTTACACTTGTTGGATAATGCACGGTGAGAAAAAGGTGAATCTTCAAATATGAATGATATTAGTAAGAGATATGCGCCACGGTTGACACGGAACACATTCATTTGATGCGAACGAATTTGAAGAGATGGCAAAGGTGGTTGAAGAGGATCTTAATGATTGTCTGAAATGTTTGAGAAGTTGATAAGCGATGCGAGAGACACCATTGTATGCGGGTTGTAATGAATTCACAAAATTATTGGTCGTGATCAAGTTGTATAACTTGAAAACTCGCCACGGATGGACGAATAAGAGCTTTTACCGATTTACTCTCACTTACGAAAGAAATGTTGCGAATGATAATGTGCTTCCTTCTCGGACGTATGATGCAAAGCAAATGTTGGGGTCTATTGGCTTGAACTATGAGAAGATACACGCTTGTCAGAATGATTGCATTTTATTTGGAATGAACATGCGTTGTTAAAGTCGTGTCCTAAATGTAATGCATCGCAGTATAAGAAGAAAGAGTCCGCTCCACAAAAGGTGTTGTGGTATTTTCCTATAATTCCTCGATTTAGGCGCATGTATCGTAGTTGAGAAGATGCAAAACACTTGACATGGCATGAGGATGAAAGGATTAAAGATGGTATGCTACGACACGGCAGATTCTCCGCAATGGAAAAAATCAATATTGAGTATCCTAATTTGGGGATGACCCGAGAAACCTACGCCTTGCATTGTCTGGTGATGGATTTAACCCATACGGTATCGAGTAGCTCCCACAAATACATGGCCCGTGATTTTGGCGATTTATAACTTCGCCGTGGCTTTGCATGAAACGCAAATATATGATCTTTGTCTTTGTTAATTTCTCAGGCCCAAACAACCAGAAATGATATTGATGTATACTTGGCTCCTTTAATTGAAGACTTGAAGCAAATGTGGGAGATTGGGGTAGAGGTGTATGATGGGTTCGAGAGAAGAAAGTTTCACCACGAGAGGCTATGATCTTTGGCACAATTAACGACTTTCTGCATACGGCAATCTATGCAGATGCAGATAACAAAGGCGGTGTGCATGCCCTATATGTGAAGATAACATGATTGGATGTGGTTGGAACATGGTAAGAAGAATATCTATCTTGGTCATCGTAGATTTTTGCCATCAACTCATCACTATCGATTGTGGAGAAAGGCATTTGATGGGAATACAGAACACACGTAGAGCTCCCCGCCTTTGTGGGCGAACAGTATTTGAAAAGGTGGAAGATTTGAACATTAAATTTGGGAAGCCTTTTGCGGGAGAGATTGCCAAAGCGGGGTGGAAGAAAAAGTCGATTTTCTTTGAGTTGCCATCTTTGGAAGTCATTATATGTAAGGCATTTCATTGATGTGATGCATGTTGAAAAGAATGTCTTGAAAGTGTCATTGGTACCTTACTCAATATGCCGGGTAAGACTAAAGATACCATCAACTCAAGGTTGGATTTGGTTAGTATGGGTTTGAGACCTGAATTGGGTCAGGTAAAGAAGGGTACACGTACATATCTACCTCCAGCACTTATACTCTATCTAGAAAGGAGAAGGATGTCTTTTGTGAGTTTCTTCATGGAGTTAAAGTTCGGAGGATACTCTTCAAATGTGGCGACTCTTGTATCGATTAAAGACCTCAAGTTAAAGTCTCTAAAGTCCCACGATTGTCATGTTCTCATGGAGAATTTGCTACCCATTGGTATACGATCCATTTTGCCTAAGAAAGTGCGTCGGACCTTAACCAAACTTTGTTTATTCTTTAAGGCGATTTGTAGTAGAGTGATTGACCCTAGAAAGTTGCCAACATTGCAAAGAGAAATTCTTGTCACTTTGTGTGAGCTTGAGATGTATTTCCCACCTTCCTTTTTCGACATAATGATTCATCTAATAGTTCATCCGGTTAGAGAGACACAATTGTGTGGCCCATGTTACATGAGATGGATGTATCCGTTTGAGCGTTACATGAAGATATTAAAAGGATATGTGAAAAATCGATCACGACACGAGGTTGTATTGTTGAGCGCTACATAGTTGAAGAGGCTATTGAGTTTTGCGGGCTATCTATCTAGTCTTGAATATTCTCGTGGGACTGCCAAGGTCTCGTCATGCGGGAAGGATTAGTAAAGGGATGGCGGGAACTAAATTAGTGATGGTATCAAGGAAAGAACTAGAGCAAGCACACTTGCACGTTCTTCACAATGATAGTGAGGTTGATTCATATGTTGCCAAGCACAAGGAGATTCTTAAGAGTCAATTCGGGAAAGAAGCAAGTTTGGTTAGCAAAAGAACACAATAGGAGTTTCATAGTGTGGCTAAAACATCACATTGATGGTGAGTGTGTTTGAATCCTACTTGATTTCAAAAGATTGAGATGGTTAGCAAAAGGTCCAAATATACATGTCTTCTCTTACAATAGCTATCTAATGAAGCGAGTGCACTTTCTATACAAAAGAACAAGATGATCGAGTAAAATGCAAAATAGTGGGGTGACTCTTGTAGCTCATTCTATGCATGCATCCAGTGCAAAGATAGAAATCCCATATATGCGAATATGTCTTACTTTGGCTTCATTGAACACATATGGGAGTTGGATTACAATATGTTTTGAGGAGCCCGTGTTCAAATGTGAATGGGTTGACAACAATATCTTGGTTTCTGATTGATGAATTAGGGTTCATGCGGGTGAATTTCAACAAGTTAGGATATAAAGATGAACCTTTTATTTTAGCATCGCAAGCTCAACAAGTGTTTTATGTCATCGATCCGATTAATATCAATTGGTCTATTGTTCTATTGATTGACAAAAAATTGTGTATAACAACGATGATGATGAAGCACCGATGATGTTGGTGTTGAGGACGACCCTTTCTTGAGAACATCGGAACCGATAATGGGGAAAATACTTCTATAGAGGATGTTGTATATTTTAGAAAAGATCATAATGATGGAATTATTATTAAATCGGAAAAAAAATACCAAGACGCGAATTGCAAACAAAATTTTATCTAGGAAAAGGAAAAGGTAATATAGACTTAATGATATCTCGTTATTTTTATTAATAGATAATATTTAATTATATTGTTTTTGTAAATTTTACAATAACATGGATTATATATGTTATATTGCAGTCGGATGGCATCACTTAGTGATCATGAGATCTAGTGGTCAAGGCAGTAGTCATTGAGGTTGTCTTTGTTATATATGTTTCTAGCTTTAATTTGTAGCTACTTTTGAGTTTCATAATGTAAGTTACTTATTATGTTGTATGATTTGGATATATATTAATTATGTTGTAAGTAATTGTTAGTTTAATATGGTCTTTTGGTGATATGTACATATGTGTGTGTATCTATATATTGGTTTGTAATGATATATTGGCTGAATTTTGTTGGAATGTATTTTCTGAATTTTGTTGGAAGGAATGAATTTATAGGTTGTAATTAAAATGGAGAACAAACCAAAATAAAAAAAATATTTAAAAAAAAATTCAGTCAATAGGTAGCGTTTTAGAGTGAAAACGCTAGAAATAAAGTTAAAAAATTCATTCAATACCTAGCGTTTTAAATATAAAACGCTAGGAATTGTAAAGAGGAGCTAGAGGATCCCTAGCGTTTTACAGAAAACGCTAGGTAGCATCCCTAGCGTTTCTACATAAAACGCTAGGAATGTTAGTAAAAATGTGCTATAGCATCCCTAGCGTTTTTACATAAAACGCTAGGAATGGTAGTAAAAGGTGCTACAACATCCCCAGCGTTTCTACATAAAGCGCTAGGAATGTTAGTAAAAGGTGCTATAGCATCCCCAGCGTTTTTACATAAAAGCGCTAGGAATGTTAGTAAAAAGGTTGTATAGCATCCCCAGCGTTTTTACATAAAGCGCTAGGAATGGTAGTAAAAGGTGCTATAGCATCCCTAGCGTTTTTACATAAAGCGCTAGGAATGGTAGTAAAAGGTGCTATAGCATCCCTAGCGTTTTTCTGACGCTAGGAATTGTAAAAAGGCGCTATAGCATCCCTAGCGTTTTAACTTAAAACGCTAGGAATGGTAAACACGCGCTAGATGATCCCTAACGTTTTATGTAAAAACGCTAGGGATGCTATTAAAATTTTTACAAGCGCGCTCTCTCATCTCCCTCACACACTCACGTAGGCGTCTCTTCATCTACCTAACTTCTCTCCACGACCAGAAACCCTCCACGAACAACCCAGAACCCAGAACAACCCAGAACTCACGTAGACTTCGTTCATCGTACCTTTGCGAACCTCCACGACCCAGGAAACCCTCTTCGTTCATCTTCGTTCATCTCCTTGGTGCTACGACCTAGAAACCCATAAACGCGACCCAAGAAACGTAAAACGCAGAAACCCATCCTCTTCGTTCATCCTCTCTCTCCTTGGTGCTATCTTACCACGCAGCTCCCTCCCATTTGTTTCTTTTTACTGACTCTCTCCCTTTCAAAAGGTATTTCGCACTCACGTACTCTCCACCTCTCTCTTTGCAATGACTATTTGTTATGTTTTTTATGGTTTGTTATGTATCTTTTGTATGGCTTTCTCTGTTACTTAATTAGCTCAATGTTGTATCTAATTAGTTGTTAGATTAGTCTAGCTTAGATAGCATTATTAACTTGACTAGTGCATGGCTTTCCTAGTGCATGGCTTTCTCTGTTTACTCTAGGTTCTTAGTGCATGGCTTTCCTATATATGTTTACTCTAGGTTATATACTTAGTGCATGGCTTTCCTATGTATGTTTACTCTAGGTTACTTAGTGCATGGCTTTCTCTGTTTAGTGCATGGCTTTCATATATATGTTTACTCTAGGTTATATACTTAGTGCATGTCTTTCCTATGTATGTTTACTCTAGGTTACTTAGTGCATGGCTTTCACTGTTACTTAGTGCATGGCTTCTTCTATATTTTGTTAAGTGTTTGTTGGTTCTAAACAATTAGAAAGCTAAAACTCATTGAGTCTATTTCATTTGGGTCATTGCAAGTCAGATGGCATCACATAGTGATCACGAGAGTAGTCAGGGTGGTGATGGGGGTGATAGAAACACAAAGAAGTTCACTCCCCGAGGAATTACATCGAAAAAGAATATCGTCCATCGGATAAGTAAAGGACACGAGAAATATAAGGTAAGTTAATTACTAATTATTAATGTTGTTCTCTACCTTTCCAAGTTATCTAATTATTTAATGATTTAATTATTTAAGGTCCGATGGAGTGTTAAAGGTTTGCCAATTGGAGACAACGGCACAAATTTAATTAGCTTTATTGGTACTAAGGTGAAACAAATCTTTCCAATTTCAATAAAAAGTTGGAATGAGAAAGATAATCTGATTTTGCCTAAACTGAAAGATGATTTTTGGTCCTTAATAAAGGTATATAATTTTAGACCTCTTTAATAATCTTATTTAGTGAATTTTTAGTTGTATCTATTTAATCCATTTTTATGTATAAGTAGAAACACTTTGATGTCGATGATGCCAGAAGAGATTGGATACTCAAGGAAGCGGGAAGGTTGCATCGGGCATATAGAAGCGATGTGGGGAAAAAGTATCAAAGCGGCCTGATGGGACCATCAGACAGAGCCTCAAAGTATCGTATGGAATTATAACTAAGGAGGATTGGACCAAATTTGTAGATATACGCACTACTTCTGAGATCCGGATTTCTGGTTAGTATATTAATTATTTAAGTTATATATATATATATATATATATATATATATATATATATATATATATATATATATATATATTTCACAACAAGATATCATTCATTAATGTATACTTATGTTTTTAAATAGAAAAAAGCAAAGCCAATAAAGTGAGAGCTTCTAATCCAGTACCCTTATAGAGGAGGTTCAAGTGGATATCAAATTCTTGAAGAAAGATTGGTAAGACACAATTAGTTTAATTTATTATGATTTAATGAATCTTTTAATTTACAGTTGATTAACAATTATTAAACTTAAATAGTTACTGCAAGAGGGGAAAGATCCAACTCAAGAATCCCTTGATCGTTGTACTGTCTAGTTAGAGGCCCGACAAAACAAGGATGGGGAGATTGTGGATCCGAAAACTAAGGAGGTCAAGGACAAAATTGTAAGTATTCCAAAATTCATGTATTGTAATTTTAATTTTATGATTCTTAGCAAGTTGGAATTTGTGTCGACTATATTTTTTAATAGTTACTCGATTTTTTTGACACGTGAACATATTTTTTATTGTCGATTAAATTTCTTTGACACTTGTTTATTATTTTTATTCGTTACTCGATTTTTTTTGACACGTGGACATATTTTTTATTGTCGATTAAATTTCTTTGACACTTGTTTATTATTTTTATCCGTTACTCGATTTTTTTGACACGTGAACATATTTTTTTATTGTCGATTAAATTTCTTTGACACTTGTTTATTATTTTTATCCGTTACTCGATTTTTTTGACACGTGAACATATTTTTATTGTCGATTAAATTTCTCTTGACACTTGTTTATTAATTTTATCCGTTATTTATGTTTGTGCATCAACAAAGCATATCACAATCAGTATCACAAGGAGATTTAACAGATTGTGATGGTCAACAAGATGTCCTTGCTCGTGCCTTGGGAAGGGAAGAGAGGCAGGTCAGATTAGAGGTTATGGATATGGGATTCCTCCTACAACCGTGTTTGGGCCAAAGAGCCAAAGCAAGGGGTGCGGGGATTGTAAAGTCATGGCGGCAAAGTATGACGAGCTATCCAAGAATGTTCTTTGTGTTAATGGAAGAGAGACGGATGTTTAAGCGACTCTTGGCACAAAGATTGGTGCACCATCCCTGCTTTGCACCACCCCTGCTTTGAACCTATTGAGCCCGCTTTGCACCCCCATAGCGCCCGAGATATTGCACCATCCCTTCAACATGTATTTAACAAAACTCGACACTGTTTTTGTACATATGTATTTGATAAAATTATCATGTATATTTATTTTTCTTTATAATTGATTTAGGATAAGCGTGAATGTGAGCTATATATTGCAAACCCACATCGAAAGGTTGCCGTGGGTTTGATATGTAACCAATTGAGTGCCACACTGCACAATTTACCCATGCCTGAAAACCATTTGAGAGTTAGGGTAGACTATTCAATAGAGGGAGTCTGCACCATTGCACATTCCAATTGCTAATGCGGATATATTTCTTGTGGATCAAGCACTTAGTACTTTTGTGGCATGGCTTCGAACAACTTGTCGTTGTAAGTGACAATATTTTTGTTAATAAGTTGATGACTATAATGTGTGTTAACTAACTAATTAATCATTTTTTTAATATATACTAGGTACCCCAAGTGTCCCGACCTTCCCCTTCAATAAAAGTGTCCCGACCTTCCCCTTCCACTACCAAACTCTCCCAACCATCTACTTCTATACAGCCAGTCCAACATGTTGGTCAATTTCCCATTGATGAATTCCAGAAGTACATCGATTCTCTAAAGGTCCACATTCATAAAATGAACCCGGACGACCAAATTTTTTTACCGCCCGATAACATTGTGGGCCTGGAACAGTTGGTAATGATCAACATGGAGGATCTGAGCGCTATAGTTGAAATGGATTGGGCCACTGCCACTGATATTAGAGTATACCAGAGGTATGTATTAAATTATTTGTACACAATAGTTGTTTATATTAGAGTATATATTAGAGTATATATATGAGGATCTGAAAGTTGTATATATATATATATATATTATTTATAGGTTTTTGTACAATCGTCTTCTGGTCCCTTCTCAACGGACACATAAGTATTTCTTCTTGTGTCCGGCGTGTATCGTTGTGTTTAAGCAAGGTAATACAGAGGAACGTATTATGGCTATTAAGAGTGAAATACAAAGTTATATCCATTCACGCTTCATGGATGCCAAGCATTTGAAGGGCGACTCTTTATTTTTGGCACCACTCAATAATGGGTGAGAAATTTAGTCTTCAATCACTTGTTTAATTATTTTGAGGATTGTATTATAGTGTAAATTAATGTGTACTCATTCGTGATTCATTTACTTGTAGGCAACATTGGGTACTCTTTGCAATAAACCCTAAGCAAAATGTTGTCTACTATCCGGATTCACTTCAAGGCCATTACAACGTCTCACGTGAGACTTCGTAGAGATGGTTGAGAGGTGTGTATGTGTAACCCTCTCATTTTAATTTGTATAATTTAATATATGTATTTTGTTCAACTTAACGTTATATATATATATATATGTATGGCGTTACGATTGCTTTTGAAAGAATACTTGGGATTATCTACGAGTAAAACAAGATGGCTACCCATAACTGTAAGCTTTTTAAGAATCATTCTTATAATTTTAATTGAATTTTTGGTCATAAAAATATGACAATTAAGTTATAATGATCTTTTGCTTTGTAGTGTCCTAAACACCCAAATAACAATGATTGTGGGTACTACGTTATGAGGTTTATGAAAGAGATTATCACTCATGACAAAGTAACAATTCCAACCAAGGTAACTACTTAGATTTCTTTTTTATATTGATATTATAATACTTACTCACATTTAATAAACATTTTAATTCTAATTTTATTTCATTTTATTTTTGATAGATTTTCCGACTTTAAAAATATCCAGAATTACTCACTTTGAACAACTTACAATGATAAGGGGAGTGGTGCGGTTTTGTTTCTAGCTTTTTGTAGCAAGTTTTGAGATTCATAATAGTTTAGTTATTATATATGTTGTATATATTGGATTTATATTATGTTGTAAGTACTTCTTAGAATGATATATATTGGATTGGAAATATTATTTGATGAATTTTGTTGATGAATTTTGTTTGAATGATATTGGATTGGAATGTATTTTACGAATTTGTTTGGAAGGGAATGAATTTATAGGTTGTAATTAAAATGGAGAACAAACCAAAATAAAAAATATTTAAAAAAAAATCAGTCAATAGGTAGCGTTTTAGAGTGAAAACGCTAGAAATGAAGTTAAAAATTCATTCAATACCTAGCGTTTTAAAAATAAAGCGCTAGGAATTGTAAAGAGGAACTAGAGGATCCCTAGCGTTTCTGTAAAACGCTAGGAATGCTAATAAAGGTGCTATAGCATCCTAGCGTTTTACATAAAGCGCTAGGTATGGTAATAAAAGGGCTATAGTATCCTAGCGTTTTAATTTAAAGCGCTAGGAATGGTAGTAAAAAGAGCTATGGGATCCCTAGCGTTTTACATAAAACGCTAGGTATGGTAGTAAAGGGCTATAGTATCCCTAGCGTTTTAATTTAAAACGCTAGGAATGGTAGTAAAAAGAGCTATGGGATCCTAGCGTTTTTATTTAAAACGCTAGGAATGGTAGTAAAAAGAGCTATGGGATCCCTAGCGTTTCTAAAAACGCTAGGAATTGTAAAAAGCGCTGGGTCAATGGCTAGCGTTTTATATAAAACACTACGTATGTCCAAAACACGCTGGGTCAATGGCTGGCGTTTTATATAAAACGCCACGTATGTCCAAAACACATTTGGGTCAATGGCTAGCGTTTTTTAAACCGCTACTAATGGGGTGTACGCATTAGTAGCGCCAGCTTCTCTAGCGTTTTAAAACGCTACCAATGCCCAAAAAAAACGCTAGCCATCCTAATACGCTGGCGTAGTGACTTGGTTAATTGGTGTTGTCATTTGGCTATCGATTCAAAGTGACCAAGTAGATGTCACACCAAAAACCATTGATTTGTCCTTTGATCTTTATGTGATTCAAACCGACCAAAATATGTGCCCTTTGACAAACCTTTAACTTGTCCCCACATTGAAAGAGTCATATAACACTCATATAGTGCCCTCATGTTGTTTCACAGTGACTACCAAACAAAAGCATCTGAAAAACTAACTTGGTCTATGGGCACCAAAACTTGGTTAAATGGTGTTGTAATGTGGCTATATTATTCAAAGTGAGCAAGTAGATGCCACACCCCAATCCATGGACTTATCATTACTTCAATTGTCCTTATTCGCACTTAAATAGTGCCTCATGCTGTTTCACAATGTCTAGCACAAGAAAAGCATCTGAAAAGCCAACTTGGTTTATGGCCAGATAAACTTGGTTAATTGGTATTGCAACTTGGTTATTTGATTCAAACCGACCAAAATATGTGCCCCTTGACAAACCTTTAACTTGTCCCCACATTAAAAGAGTCATATAACACTCATATAGTGCCATCATGTTGTTTCACAATGGCTAGCAAACAAAAGCATCTGAAAAACCAGCTTGGTCTATGGCCACCAAACTAGGTTAATTGGTGTTGTAATGTGGCTATATGATTCAAAGTGAGCAAGTAGATGACACACCCCAATCCATGGACTTATCCTTACTTCAACTGTCCTAATTAGCACTCAAATAGTGCCCTCATGCTGTTTCACAGTGTCTAGCACAAGAAAAGCATCTGAAAAACCAACTTGGTTAATGGCCTAATAAATTTGGTTAATTGGAATTGCAACTTGGTTATTTGATTCAGACTGACCAAAATATTCAAGACCAAGCTGCTTGTCTGATGTTTTTCTTTGCTAGTCACGATGAAACAACATAAGGGCACTTTTTCACTGATATGTGACTCATATTTATGTAAGAAAGATCAAAGGTTTGTTGAGTGCCATATTTTTTGGTCTTTTTGAATCAAATAACCACCTTAAGATACCATTTATCCAAGTTTTTTTGGTCGTTTTCCAAATTGGTTTTTCACATTTTATTCTTTCCTACTCACTGTGAAACAACACGAGTGCTCTAGTGTTAAGATATTGGCAAGTGTACCAAATCGTACAAGTAATAAAATCGATGAAATCTTAGGGATATTGTCCTCGAGGATCGAAGTTATTTTACTAGAGACCTTAACAACTACTAATAGGAACCAAGTTTAAAAGGGGTTTTGGTTTGATATTTGTTGAGCTATCAAGCTCGAAATAAAGCAATAAAATATTTTTGGAGTTTTTATAATAAGAGAATGATGAACACGATGAAAGATACGCAATGAGAAGATGCTAGGGATGAAGGCCCTTCGATTTCCACTATGGTCATTGATTTATTTAAAAGATAATTCCTCTCTATCGTTCGCTATAGAATTCACCCTTTTACTAAGCCCTAATCCCTTAGGTGATTAGCCTTTGTTAATTCATAAAATCCCTAATCCTTAGGTGCTAATAATCATAACAAGCATTAACTACGAGAATTCATACACATACAACAATTCGGCGATTATCCCTAAACAACGAAATTGAAGGAATCGAATTTCAAGCTATTCAATAACCAAATTTCCATTTAAATTATTGAAACAAGTATTAATCTATATTTTTCCAAATATAAACATCTGAAGAATAGAAATTCAATCCACAAACTAAGAGAGAAAGCGGTAAAAGTACTAAATTAAATCAATAACCATAGTTTTACATCAAAGTTCAATCATCCCTAACATGATGAGATTAGCTACACATGATAAAAAGAGAGAAAAAAGGGAAATTACAAGTTGATGATGAAGATGAATGCATGAGAAGCCTCAATCCTTGTTCCCAAGTCTTGATTCTTCAATAGCCGTCAGCTCCAATGAGTTCTCCTTGGTCTCCTAGGGTTCCAATTCCTCAAAACAGTGAAAGATCCCTCAAAACCGAGTGAATTCGCGTTTTTAATTATTTTTCTCGCCCAATGCGCGTGGCGTATCGGTTCGCGCCGACTTCGGTTTCACGACTTGTGGCGATTCAGTAGCGGCGCGCGCCGATTTCGCGCCGACTTCCTTATTTCCTAACTTGTGGCGCTGATTCCAGGCGCGTCCCGCGCCATGCCCGCGCCAGCTTCCTTATTTTCCTTACTTGTACCACTTGTTCTTCAAGACCTTGTAATTCGTAGGCACAAAACACACAAGAAGCCCAAGCATAAACAACTGCATAATACATAAGCCTCTAATAGCACAATTTGCCAAATTCTCCTAACACTTCACATTAATTCATCACAACTTCACAGTAAAATCCCTTTTTAACACTGAAAAACATCATGTGATGGGAATTCATCACAACCCCCAACTTGAACATTTGCTTGTCCTCAAGCAAAGACAATGCAAGACAAAAACAAAACATCGTCAACATCAGATAACATGCAATCAGTTATGAATCCCTTTTTAAACAAGACAATCACAAACATCTAAAGGACAAGTTGAGCAACAACTTTCAGACCGGCCACTCAATTTCCAACCCACACGTGGTACTCTCACTAGCATAAACTTGCTCAATAATGCGTGTGTGACACTTGACTCAGTTGGACATTAGCTAGTTTCAAAATGCATTTACCTAAGACTAGATGGTTTTCTTAGAGAGTGCAAAAGATGGTTCAAAACATAGGGTAGATTCACGTTTTCACAAAATGATCGGGGCTTCAAGCACAACAAAGGGTCTTAAAAAGGCATTTTAGATTCGACGAGCACTGCACTAACTATTATAGCTCACGCATTTCACTACACCACTTTATTTTTGGTCTGCAACCCTTTTATTACATTGGCATTTGGATTTGATCAAAATGTGCTTCGGGACATTGCAGCAATTATTATTTTAAACTACACAACACGGCATACACTCCAGCGTTACGGGTAGACGCTACAGTGCTGCACACACACACCCCGACACACACGGCATACACTCTAGCGTTATGGGTGGACGCCACGATCTTTGCACACACGCATTAACACACACCACGGCATACACTATAGCGTTACGGGTAGGCGCTACTGATCTTCGCACACACACACACACAATGCACCGGTCTTTCTACAATCCTCATGGCCCGGCCTTAGTACAATTGATGCACCCCCAACTTAGCGTCTACAACTACCCTAAATTTTTAATAAAAATTTTGCGACTCCCATGGTCCACCAAAAACTAGCTTAGCTACCAGCATTTCTAGGATCACTAAGTTCCACAGGTTAGTGTTTTATGTGTGGAAGCAAGAATGCGCTAATTTGATCACCACCGGGGTATTCTTCGCTCAATTCTCACCGAATCATCACGAAGTTTGCTGTTGTCCTTTAAAAAAAAATTAAACAGAAATTCACCATATGATTGCATTTTATTCATGAAACTGACGATAGGTCCTCCCCCCACTTAAACATAGCAGTGTCCTCACTGATTGATTTAGGGGAAGGCCTATTTACAAAAACCAAAACAAAACAAAAATAAAATCACATAACGGAAACTAATTGAAAGAAAACATCAAAGTTCACAATCAAATAATACTAGACAAGGAAATAAAGGAGAAGAGATAGAACACTACCTCGCATGGGTTGCCTCCCATGAAGCGCTTCTTTAACGTCACTAGCTTAGCGTTACCTCGAATTTTAAGGGTCGCTTAAAACCAAGGCCCGCTTCTCTCTTTTCACCACTTCGCCAAGGTATGGCTTCCACCTCGCCCATTGACCATCCAACTTCTTTTTGAGGAAGGTTCCTCCAATTCGATTGCTCACGGCTTGAATTCTCTTTTTGGATCTTCTTGTCATTGTATGCTTTGACTTTCTGCTTGTACAACTTTGAAGATTCATAAACTTGCAACCTCATTAACTTCTCCTCTTCCAATCTAGTCAAGGAACTACTAATGATATTTGGATGAAGATCATCATCCGCCAGAAAACATATTTCAAATGAGGGGAAGTTGTTTCAATTCAGAATCTTTTTCTGGGAATCTCCCCCTATCTAGCTCTTTTTTTTCTTGAAAACTCTTTCTACCGAGAAGCTTCAAATTGCATAATCTGATCTTCTATCTCACTTCCCAAGTTCTCATCCGCTTCTTCAATAGAACTCACAATTACATCCTCCAATGGAGAGATGGTACTTCTGTCTAAAGGTCTCTTTCATGAGTTATCAATCATATCCACCCTAAAACAACGTCCTTTGTCATCGGGATGGCGCATAGCTTCAAAAACATTAAAAGTAATCTTCTCATCCCGGAACCTCAAGATCGAACTTCCCTTGTTGCACATCAATCAAAGCTCGTCATGTGGCTAAAAATGGTCTACCTAGGATAAGTGGTACCTCTGCATCTTCCTCCATGTCAAGTATCACAAAGTCTCACAGGAAATAGGAATTTATCAACTCGACCGAACATCTTCCAACACTCCATAAGGATATTTTCTTGATCGATCAATGAGTGTCGAGAGACATTCTAGTGGGTTTCACCTCACCACCACCGATCTCTTCAAACATAGACAATGGCATAAGATTAATACGGCCCCCGGATCACAAAGAGCTTTGCCAATGGCTATGTCGCCAATTGCACATGGAATGGTGAAGTTTCCGGATCTTTCATTTTTCGAGGAGCTTCCTGCGGATTATAGCATTGCACTCCTCATTCAAAGCCCACTGTTTCGTCCTCTTTAAATTTCCTCTTCTTTGTCAAAAGCTCCTTCATGAATTTAGCATATATGGGCATCTGTTTCTGGAGAGCCTGCGAAGGGTATATTGATTTGTAGCAGCTTAAAAACCTCCATGAACTTAGAAAGCGCTCATCTTTTTGATGTTTCTTGCTAGCATGAGGATATGGCGGCTTCACTTGAGGAGGAGGTGTCTTGAGTTTCTCTTGTACCTACACATCAAAGAACAAATTGTTTTCATTAGGGTTAGACTTCACACCTTCTTCACTTTCCTTACTCAACTCATTTTCGACTTCTCCATTTTTTCATTTTCATTCTTTTCACTCAACTCTTTTCTTTCATTTTCAACTGACACCTTCTTTTCACAATTCACCACAGGAGTCGGCAACTCCCGACCACTTCTTAGAGAGATAGCCTTAGCGGTTTCATTCCTAGGGTTGTCAGCGGTATTAGGTGAGAAACCAGCTTTGTTAGATGATCCAAAAAAGTTGCTTTGATAAGCGCCCAATTTGAGTCTCTAGATTCTTTATGGAAGCTTCATGATTCTTTTCCATATTCTTCATAGCTTGGTCTTGAGATTGAAAGGTTGTCTTTGTCATTTGCATAAAGCGTGTCAACGCTTCCTCCATAGGAGATGGCTTTCTTTGTTCTTGACTAGGTTCTTTGCTTTGATATGACCTGCAGTATCATTATTCTTCCAAGAGAAGTTGGGATGATTACGCCACCCGAGATTGTAGGTGTTAGAATAGGGGTTCCCACCTTGCTTACGAAGGTTGCCCATATAATTAACATGTTCCTTTGTTATCTCCATGAGTTGCACAGATCACCTTCATGAGCATTTACGCCACAATAATTACATGCACCCTGGTGTCTTTGCTTGAGCAGTCGCGAGGGTTTGAGATCCCCCAGGCGAGTAGCGACTATTTGCTTAGTAAGAGCTTCAATTTGGAGTGACATTACCTTTTGTTGAGCCAACACGGCACTATTAGAATCCAACTCTAACATCCCTTTCTTCACTTTGTAGCACCCTATCATTTTGAATTTTGTACTCATTAGAGGCCATATGCTCCACTAAGCTGTCTTGCTTCCTCTGCAGTTTTAGTACCCAAAGATCCTCCGGTGAGGCATCTAACATCATCCTTGTTTGAGGTCGCAAACCATGTGAAAGTTTGCAATGAAGAAAGTCATCAATACCATGCCAGGACATCTTTTTAATAACGGTTTGAATCTTTCCCAAGCATCATAAAGCGACTCACCATCTCCTTGCTCAAAATTTGATATTTATTTCGTTTCTTGATGAACTTAGAAATTGGAAAGAATCTTTCTAAGTACTTGCTCTCTAGATCACCCCAATTGTTACCAGATTCTCTTTGGGATAGTGTTTAGCCAATCCTTAGCTCTACCAGTCAAAGAATATGGAAAGAGACGCAACTTTTCTCGGTCGTCAGTCACCCATGAGATTTGTGGACCCACAAATTTCATAGAATTGAAATAAGTGTTGATTTGGATCTTGACATCGGACCCATAGAATTGTTCTCGATTTCAAAGCGGTGAGGATCGAAGATTTGATCTCAAATGCTACAGCCCCCACAGGTTGGAAGGTGTAAGCTTGGACGCCTTGGTTCCTGTTCCCAAAGTCGCCAAGAGTGCGGCGGTGGTGGATTTTCTCCCATGATTTGATCCACGATTTGTTGCACGAGAAGATTCTCGGTTGTTGCTCTTTGCTTCCTTAACCTTGCTTCCTTTCTATTAGCTCTAGCGGTTTTCTCAATTCCGGATCGAAAAGTAGATCTTTAGGATCAATGACTCGCGCATGCAAAGAGAAACAACAACTTGGACAAGTGTCAAAGCAAGCTGTGTAATATATATACAATAAACAAAAATAAGCGAGAAATAAAACTAAAGTAAATGTAAATATATGCGGGTTCGAATTAGCAATTGCCTTGAATTAATTAGTAAATTAATTTCGATCCGACAACATGGCGCCAAAAACTTGTTAAGATATTGGCAAGTGTACCAAATCGTACAAGTAATAAAATCGGTAAGTACAGGGATATTGTCCTCAAGGATCGAAGTTATTTTACTAGAGACCTTAACAACTACTAATAGGAACCAAGTTTAAAAGGGGTTTTGGTTTGATATTTGTTGAGCTATCAAGCTCGAAATAAAGCAATAAAATATTTTTGGAGTTTTTATAATAAGAGAATGATGAACACGATGAAAGATACGCGATGAGAAGATGCTAGGGATGAAGGCCCTTCGATTTCCACTATGGTCATTGATTTATTTAAAAGATAATTCCTCTCTATCGTTCGCTATAGAATTCACCCTTTTACTAAGCCCTAATCCCTTAGGTGATTAGCCTTTGTTAATTCATAAAATCCCTAATCCCTTAGGTGCTAATAATCATAACAAGCATTAACTACGAGAATTCATACACATACAACAATTCGCGATTATCCCTAAACAACGAAATTGAAGGAATCGAATTTCAAGCTATTCAATAACCAAATTTCCATTTAAATTATTGAAACAAGTATTAATCTATATTTTTCCAAATATAAACATCGAAGAATAGAAATTCAATCCACAAACGAAGAGAGAAAAGCGGTAAAAGTACTAAATTAAATCAATAACCATAGTTTTACATCAAAGTTCAATCATCCCTAACATGATGAGATTAGCTACACATGATAAAAAAGAGAAAAAAAGGGAAATTACAAGTTGATGATGAAGATGAATGCATGAGAAGCCTCAATCCTTGTTCCCAAGTCTTGATTCTTCAATAGCCGTCGGCTCAATGAGTTCTCCTTGGTCTCCTAGGGTTCCAATTTCAAAAAAGCGGTGAAAGATCCCTCAAACCGAGTGAATTCGCGTTTTTAATTATTTTTTCGCCCAGCCACATGGCGCATCAACTTCCGCGCCGCTTCGGTTTCCACGACTTGGCGCGATTTCGCGCCCGATTTCGCGCCGGCTTCCTTATTTCACGACTTGTGGCGCGATTCGAGTTTGGCGCCGATTCTGCGCCCAGTTGTGCAATGTGTGTGTGTGTGTGTGTGTGTCTTGGTGCAGCGCCAAATGTGGCGACCTAGTGCGCGCCCGGTTGAGTGGTTGTGCACGTGGGTGTGTGAGTGTGTTGCGGTGGGGCGCCAAAGTGGCTGCCCAGTGGCGCCAAGTGGCGCTAGTGTGGTTCCTAGGTGTGTTGTGGTCCCTAGGGTGTTAGTTGGTCCAACTCTCGTGTGGTGGAGTGATTGTGAGCTAAAATATTAACGTAAGAGTATAAATTAAGTTGTAATTAAGCGAAGTGTGAAAGCGGAGTGGGACTTCGGTCCAAAAAGTGATGAGAGCCCTCAAGGCTAATTTGTTGGTGAGATGGAGGTGAATAAATAATTAAAAGAAATCTTTGAGCCTAATATATTGTGGTGCATTGACATAGAGCCTCATGATGCATATGCATAAAGCGATGTGTAGGCTTCGGCCAAAGCGACGTGGGACTCCGGTCCAAAGCGATGAGTGCCCTCAAGGCAAATAGTGGTGATGAAGGATCCTCATGCATGTTGCATACATGCATACACTCATACATATGTTAATGAACTTAGTGATGATGTGTTGATAATGTGGTGAACTGATTGTAGTGTTTGTTGCCTTGCCAATATATAATGCCTATCCTAACTATTATTATTTGTATGGAAGACTCACCCATTCTGCTTGGAATGTTGCTCTTATGTGGCAACGCTGCAGGTACCCGCGAGTAAGGGCATCCTTATGCCTGTCTGCTAGTAGTCGTGTCTCAGCTCTGATATGTAGCACCAGGGGAGGGGCGTAGTCGTCTTTTATTCATATTTTTCTTTATGCTTTAGACTTTTATTGATGATGTACTAAGTATAATGTTAAACTTAGTGATCCTTCCGCTGTGTCGGAGACATTATTTATTTTGGTGCTGTAAACTAATACAGGTGATTGTGGGCCCGTCCCTAAACTGTCGTGCTATTATTTTGTTGACTTCATGTCACTGGATTATAAGTTGGTTGTTTTTATAAGCGTTGAAATGTGACACTCTCTTTCGATGATTTAAATTTTGAAAACTCGATAATATATATTAAATAATACTTGATTAGAAAGGGGTGTTACATTAGTGGTATCGAGTGAAGTTTGGTCCGTCAGGACAAGTCGTCGAGTTGTCGAGTCTAGTTGTCCTCGAGTCTTAGTACTCGTTCTAACCATGACTTGTGTTGCGGTGATTATTTGAATTGGCCGGACGGTAGGATTGCTATTGTTGATACTAGCGGCGCTTATTGTTTTATTTGCTTGCTATGTGTGTGTTTGCTCACGAGTACTTTGTGTAAGCTGCTATGTCGATTATTTTTTTTTTTAGCTACTGGATTTAATTATGGAATGCTATCTGAAAGTAGTTTTCTCGCTTCACTATGATTTTGTGTTTGTTGACTCTCAAATTCCAAAAATGTCATGTGTTTAAAGGATGCTTGGCGCTTTATGTGTTTTCTCTAGGATGATAGTTGATCTTAGACCCCATTTTTGTCTAAATTTTGGTTTTAGGTATATTTGGCTATGAAACTTTGTGTGCTCCATGACGTTGAATTTGGCTATGAAATTATGTATGCTCTATGTATTATTTGAATTATGTGTAATATATCATTGGCCGTAATTTACCTAATTGAGTGTATTGTGTTGAATTGATTTGATGTATTTTAATTGATTGCTATATTGTATTTAAGATTTATGATTTATGGTACCTTGAGATGGAAAAATAATGTGGAATAGAGGTTTAGGTTCAAATATAATAAGTAGATAGTCTATAATTATAGTTGTCTCATTTTGTGTAGAACTTAGTATTATAAAGGTGATAAGTATAAAGTTGTCGTATAGGGAATATTAATACTTGTAAATTGAATTCGAGATTTGTTAGAGAGACTTCATGGAACTTAATCACTAGTAATTTAGAGAGACTTTGTAGAGTTTGAATTGTGTGTTTAGATGATAAACAAAATTGGGAATAATAAATTGAGAGGATGCTATGTGAGGTGGCTTAAATTGTTTATGAAAATGAAGCGCTGTTTTTATGTTGTAAACGTGTTGTTTTCACTGCCGTTGCGCACTAAAAAGAAGTGTTATTTTCACTACGTGTTTTCTTTGTTGTTTTGATGATGTTTTGCGCTAAAGGATCGTTGTTTTTCACTCTGTCTTGATGCCGTTTCGAATGAAATTTTCTGTTGTTTTATAAATAAAAAGGGTATGGTTTCTTTGTTGTGTCATAAGTAAGAAGATTTGGTTGCCCCATTGTTTTGCAACTCAATGCAATTGTATACTCGATTTTAAGCACACAGTTTATCCAAAATTTTATGAGGATGTTTACAAAAAAAAAAAAAAAAAAATATATTTAAGTGTTGGTTATATGTTGCTTGAGTCACTATTATTGTTGTGCAATTGCGTAAATAGATTGAATTGTAATTCTGTTACCTTCACTAATTGGTTACGTGAGTGGGAGGGTGATCACCCCAAGTACTCACCACCGATGAAAGAGCGGCGAGAACTAATGGTTTTGTTTTGAGTACTATTTGATTTGGATGTGTTAAGGGCATCTTCACCCTATGTTGTTTCATTTATTTCACTTGTCCAAAATTTTCTCTACACATATACGATGTGGTGAGCGTGTTTCATTTGTGAAGATGCATATGTTTTCTAAACAAGTAATATGATTGGAAGTTATTTTATCTATGCGTCTTGAATTGTGCTAAGTGTGTGCTAACGAGGTTTAAGATAATTGTCTAATGTTGTAAGTTTTTCTAAATGAGTTTCTGAACTTAAGAATTGAATATATAAGTATATATGTGAATTGTGCTTGTATCTTCTAATGAGTCTAGAACTCTTATAGGGGCTTACTAGAAATAAACTTGATATATAGGACTGAAGTAAGCTTACTTGTGTCTTGATTTTACACTACGATTGTGCGATAACTTGTCTGGTAGGAGTATATGTTTCATTTAACTTAGTGAAGAATAGTCAAACCACATGCTAACTCTCGCCTTACGATAAATAGATTAAAGCGATGCACGAGTATTTAATTAATTTTTTTATTATGTGGTTGTTGTTTTTGAGGTTTCATTGTTTAATATGATTAGATCATTGGGTTTCGAGGACTATGTGTTGCTTAGCGGATACCCCCTAATTTAATTATGATATGTTAAAAGATTGTTCCCTTGAATTGCGATGATGCGAGAGTTGATTAGCAAATTCTAGATCTTGGTGTGTGTTGCAAATGCGTATGTGTTATTCTATGTGTAGTCTAGAGGGTAGGAATTCATCTCATACCTTATTTTAGTTGGTGTGTCGTTCTTGAACTGTGGTGGCGATTTACGCTTAGAATGAAGATGCATGCAGTTATGTGACCTAAGAGGTGGAGTCAATATATTAGGTTGAGACCCATGATGAGAAGTAGACGATACGTTAGTGTTTCATGAGACCAAAGAATAGGGCGTTGAAAGGATTGCGGTGGGTGTACCGAGGTTAACATTAGGATTTAAATCGTGCAAATTTTGAAGAGATTAAGTGCGAACTAGATTCATCTCGTTGTTGGGATTAGCGTGATTTTCGAGGGCGAAAATATTCTAAGTGGGGAGAGTTGTAACACCCCGATTTTAGGTGTGTCGATTCTTTTAATATGTATTTGTTTTATGAACTATTTTATATTGATAAGATTAAACTATTTTAAGTTATAGTGGTTTGAGTTTGAAATTTAGTTGAAATCACGTTGAATTATATCTTAATACGCTATTGGTAATATATGATTATTATCATTATATATATATTTATTTATTTTATTTTTATAAAATATTAGTGTTTGAGATATTATTTATCTAGAAAATTATTTTTGGTCCATTGAGGTGGTGTTAAAATAATAGTTATAATGATATTGGGATTTAAAAGTGTTTAAAATGGGTTTTTGGTTATTTTTACTCGCATGCACCCCCTCGTTACCTCATCGGACGCACCCCACTGCAAATCACTTAAGCCCACGCACCTGCGCAGCCCACGAACGCGTGAACCGGCCCAGACCCGACCCGGCTACCTCTCTTCTTCCTCACGCTGCACATCACGCAGAAACGGCGCAACCCTCACGCGATTCTTCCTCCTTCACGTTCTCACTCTTCTCTCCATTGTTGATCCTCAAACTTCACCCTCCCACTCGAAATTGGCCATTGATTCTGATTATGACCTTAGTTTAGACGATTGTGGCTTTATTTTGTTAAGGAAATCGCACCAGAAAATCGGTTTCACCCTCCTCCCCGTCGCGATTTTCTCTTCACAGGCCAGTTGCAGCGATCTTGATGCGATTCTGTGAAGGATAGCCATGTACGAATTTCCCCTTCCTCGTTCAGGTGGTCACAGGTTCGGTTTCACCCTTGTGGTTTCCAATACGTAGCCAAATCGCTTCTAGAGTCACGATTTCAATGTCTTTGTCATCGCCCTCGAAATTCGACTAGGTAATTCGTTTGGAAAACCCGATTTATTAGTTAAAGGAAAGTGTTAGTATTATTAGTTTTTAGATAGCTAATTGAACGTTTCTGTTGCCTGATTGTATGAGTTCGAGTCAATGGACCTGCGGATTTAGATCACGCTTGAGAGTTAAGTGTTCGATCCTTGCCTTTGAGTCAAAGGAAGGGAGAGAGGTCATTGCGGTGGTTCTGTTGGTGACTCCGTAGAGAGAGCTCTGTTTTCGGTTTATTCGAGGTATGGGGGCTCTTCTATACCAATAATAATTCTTAGGAATTGTGTTATGTGTAGGTTGGGTTGTAGATTATTAGAGTTGTGATGTTTGAACGTTGAATTCATTGGATTATGATTGTTTGAATTGTTGAATGGCTGAGTAATTAATCGTTTGTGTTAAGCCCATGATTGTTGATGTGTTCTTAGCCTAATTGGAATGCCATGAGAATGTGATTGAATTATGCATGCTAAATGTTGTGGAAATCCCCCAATTGAGTGGCAAGTGAAAATATGCTAGAGTATAATGATTGATGAGAAGCCCTATAAATTGTTGCTGGAATGGTGTGGGCATATTCTGAGAATGTTGGGGAATTGGGGTTGTTGAGGAGCTAAAATAATTGTGTGAGGTGTGTGGGGTGTATCGGCCTAGGCGCCATTTTGCTAGGGATCGTGCGCCTTGGCTGTGTCTGGCACAGGCGCCCTGAGGCGCCTTGTGCGTGTCTGTGTGCGCCCAGTTGTGCAATGTGTGTGTGTGTGTGTGTGTGTCTTGGGTGCAGGCGCCAAATGTGGCAGCCTAGTGCGCCCGGTTGAGCTGGTTGTGCACGTGGGTGTGTGAGTGTGTTGCGGTGGGGCGCCAAAGTGGCTGCCCCGTGGCGCCAAGTGGCGCCTAGTGTGGTTCCTAGGTGTGTTGTGGTCCCTAGGGTGTTAGTTGGTCCAACTCTCGTGTGGTGGAGTGATTGTGAGCTAAAATATTAACGTAAGAGTATAAATTAAGTTGTAATTAAGCGAAGTGTGAAAGCGGAGTGGGACTTCGGTCCAAAAAGTGATGAGAGCCCTCAAGGCTAATTTGTTGGTGAGATGGAGGTGAATAAATAATTAAAAGAAATGGTGAGCCTAATATATTGTGGTGCATTGACATAGAGCCTCATGATGCATATGCATAAAGCGATGTGTAGGCTTCGGCCAAAGCGACGTGGGACTCCGGTCCAAAGCGATGAGTGCCCTCAAGGCAAATAGTGGTGATGAAGGATCCTCATGCATGTTGCATACATGCATACACTCATACATATGTTAATGAACTTAGTGATGATGTGTTGATAATGTGGTGAACTGATTGTAGTGTTTGTTGCCTTGCCAATATATAATGCCTATCCTAACTATTATTATTTGTATGGAAGACTCACCCATTACGCTGGAATGTTGCTCTTATGTGGCAACGCTGCAGGTACCCGCGAGTAAGGGCATCCTTATGCCTGTCTGCTAGTAGTCGTGTCTCAGCTCTGATATGTAGCACCAGGGGAGGGGCGTAGTCGTCTTTTATTCATATTTTTCTTTATGCTTTAGACTTTTATTGATGATGTACTAAGTATAATGTTAAACTTAGTGATCCTTCCGCTGTGTCGGAGACATTATTTATTTTGGTGCTGTAAACTAATACAGGTGATTGTGGGCCCGTCCCTAAACTGTCGTGCTATATATCATGCTTCAGTTTATTGACTTTATGTCGCTTGAATTATAAGTTAGTGGTTTCCATAAGCGGAGAAATGTGACACTTTCTTTCGAAATTTTTTTTAATTTGAGAACTCTGATAATAAATATGAAATAATAGTCGATTTAGAAAGGGGGTGTTACAAGTCTCGAACTATATAATAAAAGTGATAATAGGCAATATATACAATCACAGTTCACAGCACAATCGATCACACCAATCATCACTCAATAATATTCATGCACTCATGTGAATGTATGCAATGTAGTTATGCATGTGGTACCATTTGCCCTCCGGCATTCTCAATAATTGCCCTCCGGCATTCTCATCATCAATGGAGTCCTCATGACTCTGGCCCTCCGGCGCCCTGAGCTTCACAATCGGTTTATAAGCTCTACGATCAGCAGTGAATGTATGCATGAGACTCCATGTAACAACACAAACACATTCTCAAACATCTCAATGCACGCACTAACTCTTACCTCATTATTAATCTCATTTTATAGCCCTCATGGCTTGGCCCTCCGGCTCATGCCCCCATGGCATCCTCAGTCATCTCAAGACACACTCTCAACACCATTAAGTCCCAAGGACTAATCTCATCTAGAGGACTCAACCTCACTCAAGGACCTAAACCACCATTTAGGACCAAAACAATCATCTAGGGACCAAAGCTGTCACCTAGGGACCAAAACAAAGACACTCTTAGGCACTTGGCAAAGCACTAGGCGCCATTTTCCCCACATTCGGCGCCCGGTGCAACACAAACACTAAGCGCGGCTTCAAGACTTTGGCGCCCGTGGCAACACGGCCCCATCTGGCGCCACTTTTCTAGCAATCTGGCGCGCCTACAGGCAACACAGTCCCTAGACACAAACCGAGACACGCCTTCGAATACGATCTCGAACACGAGCACCAGCCTAGGCGCCTGGCAAGAGCCACGATTTTGGCGCCCCAACCGACCCAAAGACCCACAACACTTGCAAACCAAAAACCACTCGAGCAAAAACGTTTAAAAATGTTTTGGGCGAGTAAATACAAAATATGGCACGGTAAAATATGTTTGAAATGTGGGTTTCACTCAACCCACCCCATTTACACACACAAAACCACCCTCACCGAGACATTTTTAAAATAAGACCTGTACTCAGGAAACCACTCGAGCCAAAACACTTTAAAATGAATTTGGGCAGGTGAATACAAAATTTGGCACGAGGAAATGTGCCTGAAATACAAGTTTCACTCCCGGGCCCCAAAACACACACAAAATCACCCCACCGGGACATTTTCAAAATGACACTGCAAACTGTAAAAACTACTCGAGCCAAAACACTTAAAAATGAATTTGGGCAGGTGAATACAAAAATTGGCACGGTAAAATATGTTCAGAAATACAAGTTTCACTCCCCGGGCCCCAAAATACACACACGTGCGCCGGACATCAAACACACACTCACAAAGACTCAAGCATTGCTGGGCGCAGATTACAAAGAACTTGGCGCCTGCAGACAGAACACACTCACCCGATCCATCGCTCTACGGTGACACAGCGCCATTTCTCTAGGAAATTGGCGCCGCACTTCAACATTCCTCGAAACTTCCTCTTTCTGATGCACTGGGCGCACAATTCCTAGCCATATGGCGCCCAACCTCAAAATTCCCAAATTCTACAAATCCTCTCAAACCAATCCACATTATAATCATTCTAACACCTCCAATTTCACAAATTAACAAACAATTGCACATCCAAATCATCAATTACATCAAAATCACGAAATCATATATTATAAAACCCTAACTCACGTTCTAAATCAATTTTACCAACAAATTCATCAAATTCAAGAAATCAAATCATCATGCAATCATCAATTAACATCAAATGAATTCTATGATATACATATAACCCATTATCTCCTCTATTATAGAGTGAGACTCCCTTACCTCAAATTCACCGTAGAAAATGATCTTCACCAAGTCACGTACAAAACCTCAAAGAACAATGGAGCTCTCCTCTTCTCCTTGCTTGAGTGCGATCCAATTTCTCCTTCTTCTCACTCTATTGCGTCGTCCTCCTCTTCTCCTTTCTCTTCTCACTTTCGTTTCTTTCTTTCTTTTGGCAAATGGTGCGAATTGCACCAACCCTAGGAGCCTAAGTCATTGGGCTTGGGCTCTGAGCCCAAAACATCACTCCGGTATTTACGATACCACTTCTCTCTATTAAAATAAAATACTAAATTATAAACACCATATTATAATTTAATATAATTAAAAATAGTGCAACACTTAAACAATTTAATCAATTTCTTAATTAAATTATTTGGGGTGTTACAACTCTCCCCCACTTAGGAGATTTCGTCCTCGAAATTCATACCTGATTCAAACAGCTCCGGATACGACTCCCGCATCCTGCTCTCCAGCTCCCAAGTCATGCTCTCACCAGTAGCTCCCAACCACACTACCTTGACCAAGGCAATGTCCTTCCCCCTCAACACCTTCACTTCCCTATCATCAATCCTCACTGGCATAGTCTCCACAGTGAGGTTCTCACGTACCTCCACATCATCCATGTGAATCACATGAGACGGGTCTGGAATATACTTCCGAAGCTGTGACACGTGAAAAACATCGTGCAAGTTCGAAAGATTAGGCGGCAAGGCCACCCTATAAGCAACCTTTCCAACCCTCTCAGTGATCTGGCACGGTCCAATAAACCTTGGAGTCAACTTCTTTGCCTTCAGAGCACGCCCAACACCAGTCATAGGCGTGACCCTCAAGAACACATGCTCACCAGCCTGAAACTCCAAGTCCTTCCTCCTCTTATCATGATAACTCTTCTGTCGGCTCTGGGACTCTTTCATTTTCTCTCTGATCATTTTCACTTTCTCCGTAGTCTCCCTAACCAACTCTGGTCCAAGAACAACACTCTCACCGGACTCATGCCAACACAAAGGAGTTACGCACCTCGCCCATCTGATTGCCTCAAAAGGAGCCATCCCAATGCTCGAATGATAGTTTGTTATTATAAGTGAACTCAATCGGTGGGAGATGGGTATCCCACGCACCTCCCCCGCTCCAAAGACACAAGCTCTCGGAAGATCCTCCAAAGACTGGATGGTTCTCTCTGTGCCGACCATCGATCCCGAGGATGATAAGTGAACTCAACCTCACTTGGACCCCAAAGCCTCCCGCAAGCTCCCCAAAACTACGATGTAAACCGCGGGTCTCTATCGGACACAATACTCTTGGAACCCCATGAAGCTTCACAATCACACGAATGTAAATTCTAGCCAACTTTGCACGGGAAAGGTGATGTTGATAGGAATAAAGTGAGCGAGACTTGGTCAATGTAACACCCCTTTTCTACCCTTATATTACGTGTCATTTATCGAGTAATTCTTTTTTTAAAATGAAATTTCGTTACTTGATAGAAAAGAAATGCTCTGACTTCATTAAAAACTCAACAAATAATGCACTCTTCAATTTGTGCAATCAAACATCGATTATGGAAAATCCCATTCTCATAAAACACAATCGCGGCTACTAAACACCGACTCACCAAATACTCTCAAACACGTCTCAATGTAACAAATAAAAATTCAGCATACAACTACTAAATAAATTATCCAACTCCACGCCCCTAGGTGTTACAGTATCAGAGAGCGACACAACAATACTTCCCAAAAACTAAAAGAATAAGGCAGCAAGTCCTTCACTCGTGGGTACCTGCAGCGTTGCCACAATAGAGCAACATTCCAAGCAGAAGGGGTGAGAATTTCAAAGGAACATAATCAGATACACAATAGAGTAATGAGAAGGGACAATCACAAGGTATCATCACCACATCATAATTACACAACACCAGCTCAAATCACAACAGCGCCACTCACAGTTATGTTTATGTATGAAAATGCAACCCACACGCGGGCATATGCATGATGGTACCATATCATCTTTAAAAACCACTCAAGGCATATCTTCATTATAGAAGAGAACCACTCAAGGCATAACATCATCAATATAAGTCATAGTATGCACATGCCATGAGATCCTATAACACATGTGCAATTCAACCAACACTCACTCGGGGTACTCATCATCATCATCATAAAATAAATAACCACTCAAGGTATGTCATCATAAAACACTCGTAGAGTGTATTCGTCATTCACATCACACTCATTAAATAACACATCATCATAAAACACTTATCTTTTAGTTTTGTGGGTTATAAAATAGTAAACTGATTGACTATGGGATTACTCAGGTAACTGGTACTACTCGCAAGAGGCATTGGCCACATTTGCGAGGCTCTCAGTGATGCCCTTGTAAATGCACCAGTGAAAGAAATTCTGGCCTTAGTGGTAAACCACAATTTAGCCATAGTCAAGGAGTACACTAGTAGTATAACCTCTTACAGCAATTCAATCATAAAATAAACTCAGAAAATTCGATCCTCGTCCAGCAACACCATTTGAGAAAACAGTATCAATTTAGTAACAACACAGCCACTTATATTTTTGAAAAGCTACACTATAGTTTCGCAAAACAGCACCAAGTTTAGTGACAAAAAAAAACAGCAACTTATATTTAAAAAAAGGGTTTTGATCTTTGTACCCCCTCCCTTGGACCCTATACCCCCATCTCATCCCAAACTTCCAATTTTGCCCCTGCTAAAAAACAAAAAAAAAACAATTTTTTTTCTTTCAGGAAACATCTCTATGAGATAAATCCGGAGTCAAAAAATTGACTACGGATTTATCCTCAAGAGATAAATCAGTAGTCAATTTTTTTTGACTCGGATTTATCTCATAGAGATGTTTCCATAAGGTAAATTGACTACGGAACATCTCTATGAGATAAATCAGGAGTCAAAAAATTGACTACGGATTTATCCTCAAGAGATAAATCCGTAGTCACTTTTTTTGACTACGGATTTATCTCATAGAGATGTTTCCGAAAAAAAAAAATTGTTCAAAAAAAAGTGACTACGGATTTATCTCTTGAGGATAAATCCGTAGTCAAAAAGTGACTACTGATTTATCATCAATAGATAAATCCAGGAAACAACTCAAAGTTTTAAAAATGACTACAGATTCATGATGATTCCGGAAGTTTGTGAAAATGACAGGGGTATTTTGGTCTTAAATCGTATTATGGGGTATGGAAGGCAAGGAGGGGGTATGAAAATTAAAAGCCTTAAAAAAAGCGCACTATGGTTTCGCAAACAAAGCACCAATTTTAGTGACCAAAAAGCAGCAACTTATATCTAAAAAAAGCGCACTATGGGTTCGCAAAAGCAGCACCAATTTTAGTGACAAAAACAAAGAACTTATGTTTAAAAAAAGCGCACTATATTTTCACAAAAGCGACATCAATTTTTAGTGACAAAAACAGCAACTTATATTTAAAAAAGCTGCACTATATTTTCACAAAACAAACATCAATTTTTAGTGACAAAAACAAGAACTTATATTTAAAAAAAGCGCACTATATTTTCACAAAACAAACATCAATTTTTAGTGACAAAACAAAGCAACTTATATTTAAAAAAGCGCACTATATTTTCATGAAAACATCAATTATTTGTTAACAAAACAGCAACAATTTAACAACTAAAAACAACACCTTATATCCTTGAAAAACAGCAACTATATTCAATTAAAACTAGCAACAACACACAATTTAACAAAGCAAACAGCAACGATTTAATTCACCAAAAACAGCACCTTGTATTTTCAAAAAAACAGCACTACATCCAATTAAAAACAGCAACCACGCCTAATGTAACAGAGCAAACAGCAACCCTTTCATCACCCTAACCATGGAAATCGATTTTTAACCCCATCAACTCACCCAATTCGAAACCCAATTCATCATCCCATAAATTTAATCACGTGATAACATCAATTATACATCATACAACATCAAAACCCAACAAAACCCATCATATACCTAATTATGTTAGATGAAACGCTCACCCTTACCTTAAATTAAACCGTAGGACTCCAATAACACCAAAATCACCCAAATAGCAAGCTTTCCCTTCCTCTCCTTCGAAATTAACGATGGATGTCCCTTCTTGAGCAACTTGCGAACCAACAACAACAAGCAATGAGGGATTGAAAATCACCACAATAGGAAAAGGAAAAAAATTGAGAAAGAAAGCGACCAAAACCCTTACCTTGAGCAACCTTGAGAAGTTTCTCTCTTCTCCTTCCTTCCCTCTCCCACGGCGCAAACCCTATTCCTTTTCTCTTCTGTTGTTTTTCTTTTCTTTTCCTTCTGATGCAACTAACCCTAGTCTATTTATATTTTGGGCTCAAAAGGTTTGGGCCCTTTTTACACCCCCCTTCCATCGCTTCCACCACTCCCTAACACAATAAAATAATTACCACATTATAACTCAATATAATTAGATTTAGTGCAACACTTCAAATAATTTAATCAATTACTTAATTAAATTATTGAGGTGTTACAACTCTCCCCCACTTAGGAAATTTCGTCCTCGAAATTCATACCTGAGTCGAATAGCTCCGGATAGGACTCCCTCATCCTGCTCTCTAGCTCCCAAGTCATGCTCTCCCCAGCAGCTCCCAACCACACTACTTTGACCAATGCAATGTATTTCCCTCTCAACACCTTCACCTCTCTATCATCAATCCTCACTTTGGCATAGTCTCCAGTGAGATTCTCACGCACCTCTACATCATCCATGTGAATCACATGAGGACGGTGCGGAATATACTTCCAAGGCGTGACACGTGGAATACACCGTGCAAGTTCGAAGATTAGGTGGCGAGCCACCCTATAAGCAACTTTTCCTACCCTCTCGGTGATTTGGTACGGTCCAATAAATCTAGGAGTCAACTTCTTCGCTTTGGTATGCACGCCCAACACTGTCATAAAGCGTGACTCTCGAGAATACATGCTCACGATCCCTGAAATTCCAAGTCCTTTCTCCTCCTATCATGATAACTTTTCTCCACGGCTCTGGGACTCTTTCATTTTCTCCCCGATCATCTTAACCTTCTCTCGTAGTCTCCTAACCAATTAGGTCCAAGAACGACACTCTCACCAGGACTCATGCCAACACAACGGAGTCCTACACCTCCGCCCATCTGATTGCCTCAAGCGGAGCCATCCCTATACTCGAATGGTATTTGTTATTATAAGTGAACTCAATCGGTGGAAGGTGTGTATCCCACGCACCTCCATGCTCCAAAGACACAAGCTCTCGGAAGATCCTCCGGAGGACCGGATGGTTCTCTCTGTCGACCATCGATCCCGAGGATGATAAGTTGAACTCAACCTCGGCTTGGACCCCAAAGCCTCCTGTAAGCTTCCCCAAAACTCGAGGTAAACCGCGGGTCTCTATCCGACACAATACTCTTGGAACCCCATGAAGCTTCACAATCACGAATGTATATTCTAGCCAACTTTGTACGGGATAGGTGATGTTGATAGGAATGAAGTGAGCGGACTTGGTCAACCTATCCACAATCACCCAAATAGAGTCAAACCCTCTCACGGTGTTTGGCAACCCTATCACAAAGTCCATGGAAATCTTTGTCCCACTTCCATTCGGAATCTCCAACGGTTGCATCAACCCCGCACGGCCACGGTGCTCAATCTTTGACACGGCAAGTCAAACATGCGTATACAAATTGTGCTACATCCTTCCTCATACCAGCCACCAAAGCAGTTTCTTCAAATCATGGTACATTTTCGTGGCACTGGATGAATACTTAACTTGCTCCTATGGCTCTCCTCAAGTATCATTCTCCTCATATCAACATCATCGGAGAACACATATCACGTCCCCGAATCTCAATACTCCACGGGAATCCAACACGAAATCCCCATCCACCGCTCGATCACCCGCAACCAACAAATCCACCGGTTTCACATCCGGTTTACGGCGTCTCGATATTAATCAAGAAGTCATTATCAATCCTCAAGATACCCGGCTGACACTCTGCGGTGTCACCTCACAAACCAGGACTCAAATCACGGAATTGCTCGATCAACTCCAATTCCTTCACCATCATTGGCGACATATGTAAAGTTTTCCGACTTACAAAGATCACCACGACATTAGCTTTGCGGGATGATAGTTCAAGCCGAAATCGTAATCTTTCAAAGAACTCTAACCAACGCCTCTGTCTCATATTCGGCTCCTTTTGGTCAAACAAGTACCTCAAACTCTTGTGATCACCTTTGAACACCTCAAATCGGTACCATAGAGATAGTGCCTCCAAATCTTTAGCGCAAACACAATAGCAGCTAGTTCCAAATCGTGAGTAGGATAGTTCCTCTCATGTATCCTCAACTGCCTGGACGCATAAGCAACTACCTTCCCATCCTGCATCAATACACCTCCCAAACCCATCTTGGAAGCATCACAGTACACAACAAAAGGCTGATCCGGCACAGGCAGCACTAGCACTGGAGATGTTGTCAACCTCCTTTTCAGCTCTTGGAAGCTCTCTTCACACTTGGCGTCCCACACAAAAGCTCTTCCCTTACAGGTCAATTGGGTCAACGGAAGGGCTAGCTTAGAGAACCCCTCAATAAACCTCCCGTAGTAACCCAGACCAACCCCAAGAAACTCCTAATCTCGATCCACGGACTTTGGGCTCTCCCACCGCAACAACTGCATCAACCTTTCTTTGGGTCCACGGCTATACCATCACCAGAGATAATGTGACCCAAGAAGCTTACCTCTTTCGGCGGAACTCACACTTTGATAACTTAGCATAAAGCTTTCTTTCTTTGGCACCTCTAGCACCAACCTCAAGTGCTCTGCGTGTTCCTCCTCGGACTTAGAGTACACGATTATATCATCAATAAACACAACCACAAACCGATCTAAATAGCTATGGAAGATCAGGTTCATGTACTCCATAAACACCCCGTGCATTTGTGACACCAAAGCGGCATTACTGAGTACTCATAATGCCCATACCGCAAATCCGAACGCGGTCTTACGGATGTCTTCATCCTTCACCTTGATCGATGATAACCCGACCTCAAGTTAATCTTGCTAAAAACCTTAGCACCCACCACGGTGATCCATCGGATCATCAATCCTCGGAAGAGGATATTTATTCTTGATTGTAACTTTGTTCAAGCGGCGGTAGTCTACACACAACCTCATACTCCCATCTTTCTTTTTCACTAGCAAACTTTGGAGCTCCCCAAGGTGACACACTCGGTCTCACAAACTTCTTTTCTAACAAATCTTCAAGTTGCTTTTTCATTTGCGCTAACTCGGATGCGGACATTGATGCGGTGCCATAGACACGGGCCTAGTGCGAGCACAAGCTCAATCCCAAACTCAACTTCCTCTCGGTGGCACACTAGGAATCTCATCAGAAACACTTCAGGAACTCACACACCACCGCAACCCATCAACCACGGCTTGGTTCTCAGCGAGACATGGGCGCCATCAAAGCAAACAACCGACCACCTCTTTCATTACCCGCGCAATTGCTCGTGAGACAAAGAAAGGACTCTTCCTCTTCGGGAAGAAGAAAACTAACAGACTTACTAGGGCGGTTGATGTGCACATGGTTATCTACTAACCATCCATGCCCGTAATCACATCCAACCCACCCAAAGGCAAACAAATCGGATCAACGTAGAAAATCTCTGCCAAGACCGACGAGAGGACACCTAGCACACATTAGAGAAGTAGTTCCGAACCCTTAGCCGAGTGGAGTGTCGATAACCATCGCTCTCTCCATAACAGACAACACTAATTTCAACTTTTCAAAGACAAAATGAATAATAAAAGAGCGTAGCACCGTGTCAACAATAGCAATTAAAGGTGTACCATAGATGAAGCATGTACCTTTAATCGCATTGGGTCCCTCGAACACCGCCGGTGCAAAAACTCTCCCAAAGTGGACTTCTCTTTCTTTGGCTTTGGACCTTTGTGCTGCGATGTGACCACTCTCCCCACAATTAAAGCACAACACCTCCTTCCTATCACGGTTGGAAGCCATGTGTCCCTCTTTTCCACACTGTAACATCTCTTTTTCTCATTATTTGGACAATCACGGACTCTTATGGCTGCGCTTTCCACACGTGTAACAAGTAACACCGGCCGCGAGATCTCCCCCACTTCGCTTAGACCCACCAACAAATTTACCAACAAACTTCCCTGCCTTACTTACCAAGCGGGCACCTCATATGGCTTTCCAGACAGAAAAATTCTTTTGCTTTTCCTTCATAACTCTAGAGAAAGCATTATTGTCCTCTTCAAAAATTGCGCACTATTAACCAACAACGGAAATACTCGGATCTGCTGATACCCTATGGCTCTCTTAATGTCAAGACGCGCAACCCGTTCTCAAATTTGATGCATTTGGAGAACTCGGCACCCTCTCCATCATAGTGTGGATAAAACTTGGGACAGATTCGAGTAAATTTTGCAAAGATACTCGCCATGATCATGCTACCTTGCTCAAGTCTCAAAACTCCACCTCTTTCTTTCCACGGACATCTTAGGATAGTATTTCCTCTTGAACTCCCTCTCAAATCGCCCACGTGATCTCCTCATTGGCGATCGTCAACCCCCGACTAGTCATTGTTCTCCACCAATCATAAGCCTCTTTCTTCAACATGTGTGTGCCATAGCGAACCTTACGAGCATCGGTGCAATCCATGACACGAAATATCCGCTCCATCTCACTTAGCCACTCAAGGGCACCATCAGGATTATACACGCCTTCAAAAGTAGGAGGGTTCTCACGCTGGAACGTGGCCAGACTACGCGTTCCATCACCCGTAGCATTACCCACAACCCCAAAGAATAGCGCGCAAGCGGCAAAGAAGCGCAGCATCGTTAAAATCCGCCATTCTAAAATGCGCAGCGATGAAAACAAAAATCGAAGCGAGTAACAAAGCTCAAATGTTACTCAACTTGATGACTCAACCACCGGCCAGACAGACCGAACTGCTCTGATACCACTAATGTAACACCCCTTTTCTACCCTTATATTACGTGTCATTTATCAGAGTAATTCTTTTTTTTTTAAAATGAAATTTCGTTACTTGATAGAAAAGAAATGCTACTGACTTCATTAAAAACTCAACAAATAATGCACTCTTCAATTTGTGCAATCAAACATCGATTATGGAAAATCCCATTCTCATAAAACACAATCGCGGCCTAAACACCGACTCACCAAATACTCTCAAACACGTCTCAATGTAACAAATAAAAATTCAGCATACAACTACTAAATAAATTATCCAACTCCACGCCCCTAGTGTTACAAAGATGTCAGAGCGACACAACAATACTTCCCAAAAACTAAAAGAATAAAGCAAAGCAAGTCCTTCACTCGTGGTACTGCGGCGTTGCCACAATAGAGCAACATTCCAAGCGAGAAGGGTGAGAATTTCAAAGGAACATAATCGGATACACAATAGAGTAATGAGAAGGGACAATCACAAGGTATCATCACCACATCATAATTACACAACACGGCTCAAATCACAACAGCGCGCCACTCACGTTATGTTTATGTATGAAAATGCAACCCACACGCGGGCATATGCATGATGGTACCATATCATCTTTAAAAACCACTCAAGGCATATCTTCATTATAGAAGAGAACCACTCGAGGCATAACATCATCAATATAAGTCATAGTATGCACATGCCATGAGATCCTATAACACATGTGCAATTCAACCAACACTCACTCGGGGTACTCATCATCATCATCATAAAATAAATAACCACTCAAGGTATGTCATCATAAAACACTCGTAGAGTGTATTAAATCATTCACATCACACTCATTAAATAACACATCATCATAAAACACTTATCTTTTAGTTTTGTGGGTTATAAAATAGTAAACCGATTGACTATGGGATTACTCTGTAAGCTCGGTACTACTCATGAGGCATTGGCCACATTTGCGAGGCTCTCGATGATGCCCTTGTAAATGCACCGATGAAAGAAATTTCGGCCTTAGTGGTAAACCACAATTTAGCCATAGTCAAGGAGTACACTAGTAGTATAACCTCTTACAAACAATTCAATCATAAAATAAACTCGAGAAAATTCGATCCTCGTCCAAAGAACACCATTTGAGAAAATAAATTATCAATTTAGTAACAACACACGACCACTTATATTTTTGAAAAGCTACACTATAGTTTCGCAAAAAAAAGACACCAAGTTTAGTGACAAAAAAACAGCAACTTATATTTAAAAAAGCGCACTATGGTTTTAGAAAAGCGGCACCAATTTTAGTGACCAAAAACAACAACTTATATCTAAAAAAAAAGCGCACTATGGGTTCGCAAAGCGGCACCAATTTTAGTGACAAAAACAAAGAACTTATGTTTAAAAAAAAAAGCTGCACTATATTTTCACAAAACAAAGATCAATTTTTAGTGACAAAAATAAAGAACTTATATTTAAAAAAGCGCACTATATTTTCACAAAACAAAGATCAATTTTTAGTGACAAAAGCAGCAACTTATATTTAAAAAAAGCGCACTATATTTTCACAAAACAAAGATCAATTTTTAGTGACAAAAACAAAGAACTTATATTTAAAAAAAGCGCACTATATTTTCATGAAAACATCAATTATTTGTTAACAAAACAAGCAACAATTTAACAACTAAAAACAACACCTTATATCCTTGAAAAACAGCAACTATATTCAATTAAAACTAGCAACAACACACAATTTAACAAAGCAAACAAAGCAACGATTTAATTCACAAAAAATAAACCTTGTATTTTCAAAAAAAAACAGACACTACATCCAATTAAAAGCAAAGAACCACGCCTAATGTAACAGAGCAACAAAGAACCCTTTCATCACCCTAACCATGGAAATCGATTTTTAACCCCATCAACTCACCCAATTGAAACCCAATTCATCATCCCATAAATTTAATCACGTGATAACATCAATTATACATCATACAACATCAAAACCCAACAAAACCCATCATATACCTAATTATGTTAGATGAAACGCTCACCCTTACCTTAAATTAAACCGTAGGACTCCAATAACACCAAAATCACCCAAATAGCAAGCTTTCCTTCCTCTCCTTGAAATTAACGATGGATGTCCTTCTTGAGCAACTTGCGAACCAACAACAACAAGCAATGAGGGATTGAAAATCACCACAATAGGAAAAGGAAAAAATTGAGAAAGAAACGACCAAAACCCTTACCTTGAGCAACCTTGAGAAGTTTCTCTCTTCTCCTTCCTTCCCTCCCACTACAAGCAAACCCTATTCCTTTTCTCTTCTGTTGTTTTTCTTTTCTTTTCCTTCTGATGCAACTAACCCTAGTCTATTTATATTTTGGGCTCAAAAGGTTTGGGCCCTTTTTACACCCCCCTTCCATCGCTTCCACCACTCCCTAACACAATAAAATAATTACCACATTATAACTCAATATAATTAGATTTAGTGCAACACTTCAAATAATTTAATCAATTACTTAATTAAATTATTGAGGTGTTCTGATCAACATATCCACAATCACCCAAATAGTGTCGGACCTCTCACGATGATTTGGCAATCCGGATCACAAAATCCATGGAAATCTTTGTCCCACTTCCATTCGGAATCTCCAAAGGTTGCATCAACCCCGAAGCTTCGGTGCTCAATCTTTGACTTCGGCAAGTCAAACATGCATATACAAAGCCGCAACAACATCTCTCTTCATACTGGGCCACCAAAATAGTTTCTTGAGATCATGGTACATCTTAGTAGCACTGGGTGAATGCTCAACTTACTCCTATGGCTCTCCTCAAGTATCATCTTCTTCAACTCAAAGATCATCAGGAACACAAATTCGTCCCCCGAACCTCAACACACCACGGGAATCCAACTCTGTAATCCCATCAACGACTTGCTCACCAAAGAACCAACAAATCTACCAACTTCACATCTAACTTCGGGCGTCTCGATACTAACCAAGAAGTCATTCCCAATCCTCAAGATCCCCAATCGACACTGCGGGTGTCACCTCACAAAACTGGCTCAAGTCACGGAATTGCTCAATCAACTCCAATTCTCTCACCATCATAGTGACATATGCAAAGTTTTCCGACTCAAAGCATCACCACGACATTAGCTTTGCTTGGGGTGATAGTTCAAGCCGAAATCATAGTCCTTCAAAGCTCTAACCAACGCCTCTGTCTCATATTCGGCTCCTTACGGTCAAACAAGTACTTGGACTCTTGTGATCTTTGAACACTTCGAATCTAGTACCATAGAGATAGTGCCTCCAAATCTTCAAAGACAAACACAATCGCAGCCCAACTCTAAATCATGAGTAGGATAGTTCTTCTCATGCGTCCTCAATCGCCGAGACGCATAAGCGACTACCTTCCCATCCTGCATCAACATACCCCCCAAACCCATCTTGGAAGCATCGCAGTACACAACAAATGGTTGCTCTGGCACAGGCAACACTAACACTGGAGACGTGGTCAACCTCCTCTTTAGCTCTTGGAAGCTCTCTTCACACTTTGCATCCCACACAAATGCCTTTCCCTTACAGGTCAGTCGGGTCAATGGAAGGGCTAGCTTAGAGAACCCTTCAATGAACCTCCTGTAATAACTACCAACCCCAAGAAGCTCTCGATCTCGATCCACGGACTTTGGGCTCTCCCACTGCAACACTGCATCAACCTTGGCTGGATCCACGGCTATACCATCACCAGAAATAATGTGACCCAAGAAGCTCACCTCATGCAACCAGAACTCACACTTTGACAACTTGGCATACAACTTTCTATCTTTCAAGACCTCCAGCAGCAACCTCAAGTGCTCTGCATGCTCTTCCTCAGATTTTGAGTACACTAGAATATCATCAATGAAAACTACCACAAACCGATCCAGATAGCTATGGAAGATTCGGTTCATGTACTCCATAAACACCCCTGGTGCATTTGTGACACCAAACGGCATTACAGAGTACTCATAATGCCCATACCTCGCTCAACATTTGCTCGGATATCCTCATCCTTCACCTTAACGGTGATACCGGACCTCAAGTCAATCTTGCTAAACACTTTAGCATCCACCACGGTGATCCATCGGATCATCTATCCTCGGGAGAGGATACTTATTCTTGATAGTCACTTTATTCAGCTGGCTCGTAGTCCACGCACGCACGCATACTCCCATCCTTCTTCTTTACCAATAAAGCTGGAGCTCCCCATGGTGACACACTAGGCCTCACAAATTCCTTCTCAAGAAGCTCCTCTAATCGCTTCTTCAATTGCATAACTCGAAGCCGACATCCAGGTGATGGTGCCATAGACATGGGCCTAGTACCAAGCACAAGCTCAATCCCGAACTCAACTTCCCTCTCTGGGGGCACACTAGGAATCTCATCTGGGAACACTTCAGGGAACTCACACACCACCTGCAACCCATCGACTACAGCTTGGTTTTCAGCAGACATAGACGCCCTCAAAGCAAACAACTGACCACCCTCCTTCATTACCCCGCGCGATTGCTCGTGACAAAGAAATGCAGACTCTTCCTCTTCGGGAGGAAGGAAACTTACTGACTTGCAATCGAAGCTCTTGTGACCCGGCTTGCCACACTTGAAACACACCATATCAGCGGGAGCATCTCCCCCACTTGGCTTCTTGCCCACAACAGACTTCTTACCCTCAGCAGACTTACTACCACCAGCATACCTCTACTTTCCTCAATCAGCAGACACCTCATATGGCTTACTCTGGTTCTGGAACTCACCTCTATCAGCAGCATGAACAACAATTTAGAACTAGTCTAGCAACACCTAATTGTCATAAACACTATGACAGACAGACTTGGCCGGACAGACCGAACTTTTGCTCTGATACCACTAATGTAACACCCCATTTCTACACGGTAATTTATAGTAAAAATCAGAGTATAAAAATTCATTTCTCAATTAAAATCATCCAATGGGATGCTACACTTATCTCTTTAAAAATCATTCAACAATCATCTCAGCTCACAATAGCAGTTCTAATACGTAACACCATAGAATAAACCCGTGGGAATATAATTTCACATAACGCAGCGGAAAACAAATCATAATCTCAACAGAATAATCAACAGTCTCAAAACAATACATATAAGGCTCAACAAGGAGCAAAACAGAACAACTATAGTTCATAACCCATCCCCTAGGTGCTACGTATCGAGAGCGGCATCGACTCGGGGAATAGTGAAGGTGACAAGCCTTCACTCATGACTACCTGTGGTAAACAACAACAGAAAGGGTGAGTCTCGAACTATATAATAAAAGTGATAATAGGCAATATATACAATCACAGTTCACAGCACAATCGATCACACCAATCATCACTCAATAATATTCATGCACTCATGTGAATGTATGCAATGTAGTTATGCATGTGGTACCATTTGCCTCCCCGGCATTCTCACATAATTGCCTCGGCATTCTCATCATCAATGGAGTCCTCATGACTGCGGCCTCGCCGCCTCAAGCTTCACAATCGGTTTATAAGCTCTACGGCCCAGCGGTAGAATGTATGCATGAGACTCCATGTAACAACACAAACACATTCTCAAACATCTCAATGCACGCACTAACTCTTACCTCATTATTAATCTCATTTTATAGCCCTCATGGCTTGGCCTCCTACTCATGCCCCCATGGCATCCTCGGTCATCTCAAGACACACTCTCAACACCATTAAGTCCCAAGGACTAATCTCATCTAGAGGACTCAACCTCACTCAAGGACCTAAACCACCATTTAGGACCAAAACAATCATCTAGTGGACCAAAGCTGTCACCTAGGGACCAAAACAACACACTCTTAGGCACTTGCGGCAAAGACTAGCGCCATTTTCCCCACATATTCGCGCCCTGCGGGCAACACGGTCCTAGACACAAACCGAGACACGCCTGCACACGATCTCGAACACTGTGCACGGACTAGCGCCTGGCAAAGCGTACGGTTTAGCCCCCCAACCGACCCAGCACCCACAACACTTGCAAACCAAAAACCACTCGAGCCAAAACGTTTAAAAATGTTTTTGGGCGGTAAATACAAAATATGGCACGGTAAAATATGTTCGAGAAATGTGGGTTTCACTCAACCCACCCCATTTACACACAAAACCACCTCACCGAGACATTTTTAAAATAAGACACTGTACTCGAGAAACCACTGAGAGCAAAACACTTTAAAATGAATTTGGGCGGTGAATACAAAATTTGCACGAGGAAATGTGCCCAGAAATACAAGTTTCACTCCCGGGCCCCAAACACACACAAAATCACCCCAGCGGGACATTTTCAAAATGACACACTGCAACTGAAAACTACTCGAGCCAAAACACTTAAAAATGAATTTGGGCAGGTGAATACAAAAATTGGCACGGTAAAATATGTTCAGAAATACAAGTTTCACTCCCCGGGCCCCAAAATACACACATTGCGCGCGCGCGCGGCAAAGAACACACACTCACAAAGACTCAAGCGATACTGCTGGCGCGCGAGTTACAAAGAACTTGGCGCCTGCATAAAGAACACACTCACCCGATCCATCGCTACGGTGACACAGCGCCATTTCTCTAGGAAATTGGCGCCCTGCACTTCAACATTCCTCAGAAACTTCCTGCTACAGTACCTGGGGCGCACAATTCCTAGCCATATGGCGCCCCAACCTCAAAATTCCCAAATTCTACAAATCCTCTCAAACCAATCCACATTATAATCATTCTAACACCTCCAATTTCACAAATTAACAAACAATTGCACATCCAAATCATCAATTACATCAAAATCACGAAATCATATATTATAAAACCCTAACTCACGTTCTAAATCAATTTTACCAACAAATTCATCAAATTCAAGAAATCAAATCATCATGCAATCATCAATTAACATCAAACAAGCCCCTATGATATACATATAACCCATTATCTCCTCTATTATAGAGTGAGACTCCCTTACCTCAAATTCACCATAGAAAATGATCTTCACCAAGTCACGTACAAAACCTCAGCAACAATGGAGCTCTCCTCTTCTCCTTGCTTGGTGCGATCCAATTTCTCCTTCTTCTCACTCTATTGCGCCGTCCTCCTCTTCTCCTTTCTCTTCTCACTTTCGTTTCTTTCTTTCTTTTGGCAAATGGTGCGAATTGCACCAACCCACAGGAGCCTAAGTCATTGGGCTTGGGCTCTGGGCCCAAAACATCGACTACGGTATTTACGATACCACTCCCTTCTATTAAAATAAAATACTAAATTATAAACACCATATTATAATTTAATATAATTAAAAATAGTGCAACACTTAAACAATTTAATCAATTTCTTAATTAAATTATTTGGGGTGTTACAAACACTGCATAATACATAAGCCTCTAATAGCACAATTTGCCAAATTCTCCTAACACTTCACATTAATTCATCACAACTTCACAGTAAAATCCCTTTTTAACACTGAAAAACATCATGTGATGGGGATTCATCATCTAGTTAAGTGCTAAATAGGACAATTAATGTAACTATAAGTCAAAGGTTTGTGGTGTGACACGTACTTCCTCCCTTTGAACCCGATAGCCACCTTACCACACCAATTAACCAACTTTGCAATGCCAAGCTGGTTTTTCACGTGCTTTTCTTTGAAACTAACTGTAAAAAGATAAGAGGGAACTATTTGAATGTTAAATAGGACAGTTGAAATAAGTGCAAGTCAATATTTTGTGGTGTGACATCTACTTGGTCACTTTGAATCAGATAGCCACATCACAACACCAATTAACCAAGTTTTGTAGGTCTTAGACCAAGCTGCTTGTCAGATGTTTTTCTTTGCTACTCACAATGAAACAACATGAGAGCACCATTTCACTGATATGTGACTCATATTTATGTAAGTACAAAGTCAAAGGTTTGTTTTTTTTTTACGCAAGTCAAAGGTTTGTTGAGTGCCACATTTTTTGGTCATTTTGAATCAAATAGGACAATTAAAGTAAGTATAAGTCAAATGTTTTGTCGTGTGACATGTACATGCTCCAATTGAACCAGATAAGTATATTACAACAATTAATTTAACCAACTTTTCAAAGATGTAAACCAAGCTGATTTTTCATATGGTTTTCTTTGAAATTAAATATAAAGGGCACTATTTAGTGCTAAATAGGACAGTTGGAATCAGGACAAATCAATAGTTTTTGGTGTGACATCTACTTGGTCACTTTGAATCAGAAAGCCAAATGACAACACCAATTAACCAAGTTTTGGATGCCATAAACCAATATGGCTTTTCAGATAGATGGTTTTCTATGCTACTCACTATGAAACACCATGAGTACATTATATGAGTGTTGTATGAATATTTTCATGTAAGAGAAATCAATGATTTTCTCTCCTTCGTTGGCGGCGACGACAATCGTGACTAAGGCTTTCTGTGGTTGAGAACAACGAGCCAGAGCACAAAGTCGAAAAAGAAGAGCTTCAACGGAAAGGAAAGAAGAAGGAGATGAAAGAGAACCAAGAGGGACGACCACTTGGCCACCGAGTAGATGGGTTCTTTGAGAGGAAGGAGAAGAAGAGATCAGTGCTTGGAAGAGAAAGAGAAGAATGATGCGTGTAGAAAGCGTGTTTTTTTATTTAAAAATTCTAACTGATTTTAATTTCAAATAAAAATCCAAGAAAAGATCGGTGCTTGGAAGAGAAAGTGAATAACATTATTGTCTAAAAAAACAGTGTAAGTTTTATCCTATTTTTCCCTCTCCTAGATTTTTGCCGATTAGCCGTACCGAGTCAACTCAAAAACCTCTCTTGAAACCCAACACAAGAGCACACACAAACACTGAGTAGCGTGTTGCACGCTGCTGTGTAAGCAGCCACTGTGTTGCGTTATCTCAAACAAACAAAGAAAGATGACAACAACGCTTTCATTCCCACTCAAATTCTTCTTCACTCTAAGTCCAACCACACCCACTTCATTTCTCCAACCCCATACCGTTACTTTTTCCTTAAGAAAAACAACCGTAAAAACCGCATGTTCTTCTTCCTCACAAAACCCTCACCAACACCAAAAGCAAAAGCAGCAGAAGAAGAATCAGTCCAATGCCAAGTCCAACGACACCGTTTCTTCTGAAGGCGAAAAGGGTTTCGATGCTGCTGGCTTTCTCGCCAAACGCGGCATTTCCCATAAACAATTTGCTCAGTTCCTTCGTGAAAGGTAAGTAAATTGAATAGGAATACGAAAATGTTGCATAGGGTTTGATAGAATTTGCGTTTTGAATTTCTGTGTTTGGTTTGTCTTTGTGTTCCTCTTAGAAAGTTTGAGTTTTTAGTAGAATTCTTACACTCTTTGTTTGGAATACCATAGGGGAGTTATGTGTGATTTCTTAAAAAAAGAAGGGCATTTGATGTAAGAGTAGTACAAAAGTTAAGTCTAATTTTCTGAGTAGATATTCAAATTAGTCATGTAGCAATGAACTTATTAATACCTGGATGCTGTGGAGCATGCTTATGGTCTGTGAATATGCATTTCTTTGGTCAAATAGTCATCATGTCATAGATTTGGTGGACAAACGTGACTGACATAATACACATTTAGGGATTGATTTGATGGTTAAATACAGATATTCAGGGACTATGGATGTAATTTCCATTATTCTGGGACCAAATGACCCACACTGTATCTCTTAAGGATCCATTTGACTATTTACTTAGTACTTTTTCCTATAATAAGGGTGTGAATGCAATGAGCACTGAGATTGGTGGTGTAATCATCACTGAGAAAAGGGAAGGGGAGGTTTGTTAGTTTTTTCTTTTTTTTTTTGTGGTGCAACTAAAGTGCATAGCCATGTTAGGCACTTTTTGTTCCTTGGTGGATTGGAAACTTGATGTAAGGCATTTGTAAGATGTTGGTTATAATTGGTTTGCAGGTATAAAGCATTGAAGGACCTGAAAGATGAATGTTTGAAACGGCACATGAATATCAAGGAGATGGCTTCTGGGTTAGTTCTGTTATGTTTCATTGAGTTTAACTTTTAAGCTTGTACTCCAGTTCATTACACTTGGTATTTTTGTTATCGGCTACAAGCTGCAGTCTTCCTATCAGGTGTCTTTGAATATTTTAACTCTATGAATTCAATCAGCCATAAATGGAAAAAAGAAACTGTGATATGTTTTATGTTACCTATATGTTTTTTTTTTGAAATTATTTATGTGTTGAATTTAGGATATTTAAAACTATTGACCCAGTTTTCCATATTTATTTTACAAAGCTGTGCTTGAATTGGTGCAGATGAGGTACCTCTGAGTTGCATTTGACTCTTTTTTATCATATGTCCAGGTTTGAGTTATTGGGTATGCATCGTCATCCAGAGCATCGAGTGGATTATATGGAATGGGCTCCAGGTTTGACATCATACCAAGATTTCTTTATGGGTCTATCTGATTTTCATATCCCAAATATTGAATTGTTAGTTTTCTCTATTTATGGCAAGAATTGTACCTAAACTCTTGTTTGATTTCAACACCTGAGTTCTACCTTCCACCACAGTGAATATTTGGCAAAACAGTGTGTTTGATATAGATGTCGTGGAGGCTTCTAAACTTAAATTTTTCTCTGCTCTTTGAGGAATGTAGTTAGGTCTTTGCTTTGTGAGCTATACTGTTAGACCTTTAAATAAATGTGCTTTAAGGTTGTTAGGCCCTTAATGATATAATAGGAATAAAATGTAATATGATAAACTTAGTTAGTTTATCAGTTAGGTAGTTTGTTGGTTTTAATTGTTGTTAGTTAGTTGGTTATGGGTAGTTATCTTGTAACCCTCAACCCAAACCTCTGTGTTATAAATAGGGGAATAGGAAGAGGCTTAGGATAGGAGGGAAATTACTTTTCAGTTTTTAGTTGGGTGAAGCCAACAAAGGTAGCTGGCAAGGAGGGGATTAGCAACCCCTTTGTGTATCATCTTCCCATTTTCAGTCCTTTAATGAGTCTTCTTCCCATTTTCCATTCTTTAACCAAACTCCCAGGCTGTCAATCGCACTTTTCCAGTCAATTGTTAGGCTAGGTACCTAACAAGTGGTCCGACCTGCCGATCAAAAATGGTGGTATTTGTGGATACCAAAATTCTTTGGGCAAGATGTCAATATATCAATCTTGGAAGAAAGACTTGATGATTTGGCGTGAGCAATGAGAGGAGGAGAGAGATGAACAAAATGAGCGAAAAGCTAGACAAACTTATTGCGGAATTGGCGTCGATTAGGACCAAATCAAGAACCTTTTACTTGATTATGAGAAGAAGAGAGAAAGCGCTTGGTGAAGAAAAGGAAGGGCTTGAAGTCGTTCTTGCAACCCTTTGAAAACCCGAGAGTTGGATCAAGAGATGGAAGAAAATGGGCTTGAGGATGTTCTTCCAACTACGAAAATGCAGAAACAAGAACCGAAAGAAGAGAAGAGACCGTAAAGCGTAGTGTAGGTTGAGAAGATGACAGAGGAAGCATTGATCTCGCCGATAGAACTACCACCACCAATCTTTGCCCTTTCGACTTGGGCGGTCTACAGTGGTAGGAGGAGCATTTGACGTGAGTTCTTGAGAAAACCGAGAACGTGGCATCAACTCATGGGTATCGTGGTATAGAGGCGGTCAACAAGAACATCCAAGCGGGGAACATGACACGAAAGAAGAGGAAAGCATTGAGACAGAGTTGGGATTTAGTTCCATGACGCGTACCGCCACCGAAGCCGCCAGACCGGGTCATTTTTGAGGACCGGGGTGTGTTGTTGAATGACGCGCCATCACGGGTGAAAGAAGAAGAAGTTCCGCCACGGCACCATCGGCGCGAACACGACACACGTGGTGTCTGGCGGTCGCTCGGATATGTAGTCGCGGCGTGGTTAAAGCGAGCGTATGATGATAAAGAGGAGTGACAACGATGAAGGAAAGAAGGGAAAGGCTTACAACACCGACAACATTTTTTCCACCACTAGGTTTGCACCTCCTTTGCGTGGCTAGATCTCGAACCACACATGGATAAGACAATCTGTGTGTGCCTTGTTTTTAAATCAATTGAGGCGCGACACGTGTCAACAAGACAGTTGGACAATCTGTCAATTTCACGAAACAAAGGAAGACAACAAGCCTTCATCATGACAGATACATGTGATGTGAGATCTGTTGAAGAAGAAAGACAAAAAGGTAAGTGCAGGTTTTGGTAAGTTGAGCTTGCACAGTAAACTGATGGGCAAAACCAATTATTATTCATTAATAGTCCGAAACTCAAACCTACAGCAAGTATCCTGTTATCATAGGTGAACCTCCTTACATCAAGAATTTTGACTTAATTAAGGGTGTTTTTACCACACGTTACTGGGCTCTAAATTATCATCATGTGAGCTCCCAACAGTGGGATCCGAAAGCTAAGGGTTGGACTCTCCGATAGGCATTTGTGGTGATAAGGAAGTACTACACCCGGACTTGAGGACAAGTCTAGTTTTCAAGGAGGAGTAGTGTTAGGGGAAAGATGAGAGGATTAAGAGGAAGAAAGAGGTGTTGGGCGGTGGCAACACTCAACACATGGAGCAACAATGAGAATATGACAACATCAAGTCTTCTCTCACAGCAAGCCTTTGAAGCCATACGGCACCACCTAACTCGTCAAGAACCAACTAAGGACAAGGACAAGCTTTCCACATGGGCGGTTCTCACTAAAGTCAACCTTGAGGACGAGGTTGGTCTTCAAGGGTGAAGTATTGTTAGACCTTTAAATAAATGTGCTTTAAGGTTGTTAGGCCCTTAATGATATAATAGGAATAAAATGTAATATGATAAACTTAGTTAGTTTATCAGTTAGGTAGTTTGTTGGTTTTAATTGTTGTTAGTTAGTTGGTTATGGGTAGTTATCTTGTAACCTCAACCCAAACCTACATGTGTTATAAATAGGGAATAGGAAGAGGCTTAGGATAGGAGGAAATTAGTTTTCAGTTTTTAGTTGGGTGAAGCTAACAAAGGTACAGGTGAAGCCAGCGAGGAGGATTAGCAACCCCTTTGTGTATCATCTTCCCATTTTCAGTCCTTTAATGAATCTTCTTCCTGTTTTCCATTCTTTAACCAAACTCCCAGGCTGTCAATCGCACTTTTCCAGTCAATTGTTAGGCTAGGTACCTAACATATACCTACTCGGCTACTCCTTTCAGGTGTTAAAACTCATACGGATCATTGACCCGGACAGGAGGGATCAATGAGCCACTATTTGAACCACATGAACCGGTGTATTGCAATAGCAAATATATACATTTTGTAAAAACATTATATAGGATCTATTTGTAACACTTATAACAATATTGTGCCTTGATAGGATAGGATCAAATCGAGTCCAAAGCCTCTTTTTGTGACTGCATTTTCCTGCTGCACGTGGAATTCTGTGTGCGTGGCAGCATGCTATGTGCTAGTATTAATGTGTGACAGCATCCCTATGCACAGACTGTGGCAGCAACCGAGGTGTAAGCCACCTTTTCACATACATGTGAGAGTGTGCAGACGAGTAAACCAGCTCGCCGAGTCTTCTCGGGGGTTACGTCCGAGTCTTACTGAGTTGATGACATAATCGATGTGTGTTTGCATGTCTGATCCTATTGCATGACCCGGCCATGACCTGGTCAAATTGGTCCAACCGGCCAGTCCAGTTTTCAAAACAATGCTTCTATCTGTCACTTGGTATTCAATCAAAAACCCGTGTTAACCTATTGCTAAGAATAACCAATATTTTAGACCTCACAGAGTAATTGATACAATGATATTGTTATTTTTGCCAAGTTTCCACCAAATGTAATCTGTTGTTTGAACTTGATTCTTGTCCATCCTTTTTGTTATATTAATTAATAAGCATGTAAATGCAGGGGCTCGCTATTGTGCAATTATTGGTAACTTCAATGACTGGTCACCTACAGAAAATTGTGCAAGAGAGCATTACTTTGGTCATGATGATTTTGGATACTGGTTTATCATTCTTCAAGATAAGCTTAGAGAGGGGGAAGAGCCAGATGAACTCTATTTTCAGCAATATAACTATGTCGATGATTATGATAAAGGGGATAGTGGTGTCACCATTGAAGAGCTCTTCAAGAAAGCAAATGATGAGTACTGGCAACCAGGAGAAGACCGTTACCTAAAAAACCATTTTGAAGTTCCAGCTAAGTTATATGAGCAGATATTTGGTCCTAATGGACCTCAGACTATGGAGGAGTTGGAGGACATACCGGATGCCGAAACAAGGTATAAGGAGTGGGCAGACAAACATGGACCTTCCCGTTATGCTGTGATTGATAATGACAAGAATTATGACATATTTAATGTAATAGTTGATCCAGAATGGCAAGAGAGAATTCGTGCATTGAAACCTCCTATTGCATACTGGCTTGAGACACGTAAAGGTAGGAAGGCATGGTTGAAAAAGTATATTCCTGGCATTCCTCATGAAAGCAAGTACAGGGTTTACTTCAATACTCCTAGTGGACCATTGGAGCGGGTACCTGCTTGGGCGACATATGTGCAGCCAGGTAAATCTTATATTATTCCTGAAAGTCATTTTATCATATGTCAATATGAAGTATTTTAGAATCATATTTGTTCCTGTGTAATATGTTGCTTCTTTTGTAAAGCCCCACTTACTAGAGCATTACTAGCATGATATTACTAGAGAGAATATTAGCATGATATTATCACAATTTCCATAATATTAGCACTTGTTCGGTTTCCTGTATAATCTAATAGACTTGTTTCAACTAATACTGATTTTGGGTTATAATATTACTTTGAAATTATGAATCTATTTCTGTGCTTTTTTGTTTTAGGAAGAAAAATATTAATATTTGCAGTTTTTCGATCCTATGCATATAAATGCATAAGCAAAGGAAAAAATCCTTGTTGCCTAGCTCTCTATTTTTAAGCGCTCCCTTTTGACTAAGATGTGCAATATATGTGCTATTTATTACTGTGGTTTATTTATTTAAATTTCTTGTATTTATACTGATTCTTGGTGGTATCTGAATGTTCTTGATTTGATGCATTGCAGGTTCCGATGGAAGGCCAGCTTATGCAATCCACTGGGAACCACCCCCCGATCTTGTTTACAAATGGAAAAATACAAGCCCCAAAGTACCAAAATCATTGCGGATATATGAAGCTCATGTTGGAATTAGTGGATCTGAGCCAAAAATTTCCTCATTCAATGATTTCACAGACAAGGTTATTTTTTTGGGCATGGAAAGGGGTTGGACTTGGAAGGGGATCCATTGTACATATCTTCCATGTATAACCAGTTCCCTTGAATTTTTATTATTGCTTTATAATGCAGGTTCTTCCTTACATAAAGGAAGTTGGATACAACATAATCCAGTTGATTGGAGTTGTCGAGCATAAGGATTATTTTACAGTTGGTTACAGAGTAAGTCAAATGTTGTTGTAATTCTTACTTAATTTTATAACTGAAATAATATCTTAATTAAGTCTCCTTAGACGTTCTTCATGTCATAGACTTGGATGCTCACTAAATCTGGGAATACATTATCATAGTTAGGTAAATTTAGTGGTCTTTATATCATTGTGTAAATCTGAGTGCCTGGTTTCTTTTTTAGGTTAATGTAATCATGTTAGTCATTCTTGAATTTTGAATTGTGGAATAGGAGAATCTCCACGTATATCTATGAAGTTTTTATACAAGAATTTGGTACCCGTTGTTGCCAAATTAATTGTAAAACAAAACAGACTGTAAAAGTTGATGTGTATGACTTGTGTAGAAAACATACATGCTTTATCTTATAAGTCACTGTAGAAACTATATACACATAGCTTCTTATCTGTGCTGCTTATATTATATGTTGTATAAGTTTTGTTAATTGTAGGAATTTATTGCAACTCTGACCTTTGTTGACATTCTCATTTTTTACACTTCAGTTCTGATATTGCATAAATCTATAAGTCACTATTTTAAGTTAGTTAGGAACATGCTCAAGCTTCTATATGATGGGTGCAGGTTACCAATTTCTTTGCCGTTAGTAGTCGATATGGTACTCCTGATGACTTCAAGCGATTAGTTGATGAGGCACACGGTTAGCATTTTTTGTTGCACTAATGCTTTTTAGTTGTGTATATTATGTTGGCCTGCTACTTTATTAAGTCTTGAGAGAGGCTGTTGAAATTTTTACTTGCAAAGTCAACGTTGTTGACGTATTCTGACAAAATGTTAATATCAGATAGTTGAAATGTCATAAAATGGTGATCTATACTGATATATATTATGAATTAATTACAACTGTATTTTTTATGGATAAAGGAATAGTTGCTTTAGAGAAGAGTGTAAAAAAGCAGGTGGATCAGTAATCCTCCTAAATCTACAAAGATTCATAGAAAATAAAAGAGAAAAGGAGAAAATAGTATACACATGAACTCAAAAAGTGCAATTATCCCTTTGCAAGTTCAGCCAACATACATCCTTAAACAATGTGCACAAAATTACGCTGTGGCTACAGAGGCAAGCCTGTCCCATAAATTTGAAGATTGGAAGCTATTAGGGGAAATATGTTCCAATAAAACACACCAGAATCCTGTGGAATGAGCACCAAGGTGTTAAACATCCTTGCTACCCCCAAAAACTTTACAGAAAGTAGAAATATAATCATAGATTATATTTGTTGTATTACTTGAGTGTGTCAAAATAGAAAGATAATGTCCACTTTGGCTGTCAACTGGACAGCTATCTAGATTAGGAGATAAGAAAGGAAAAGCAAGTTTAGCCAGAAACGATAAGTGCACCATACATATATTCTGCTACTTTACATTAAAGGCTAAAAATAAAATATATCCAATTTCCAAACATTAATTCAAGCGAGTGATTCTAATGCAATATAAATTGCTGTGTTCTTGAAATTATTATTTTGACTATTAAGAAGCTCATATTCATCTTTCGGGGAAGAAGATGACAAATTTACTGTCTGGAAAAATGTAAGAAGTAATTAATGTTCACTTAAAAATTGTTGAAAGAAGCCAGACCCAACTACTATGTAAAGAGGTCTTGCGAAGAGTTGAGCCATACCAAGTTCAAAAGAAGTGAGCAAATTTCATAAACTTGTAATCTTGTTTGAGATAGTGAATCCTTTGTTGGAGCGTTAATGTGAATGTAATGTAGGTTGACACATAAGTTGGGACGGAGTTTCAAGTTTCATACAATTTATTCTTGTTTGAGACAGTAAACTTTTTGTTGGAGCGTTTATGTGAACGTAAGCAAGACGTGCTATATAATGTAATTTTTGCGTCTTTATTAATCTGTGTTTGTGGTGCGTTTTATGTGTTTCAATATTCTATTCTTGGAGGGTGCGATTTTGTCAACAATAATGACGAAATCTCTCCCCTTTGTTTATCTTTTTCTGCAAAAGAGACTATTTTGCTAACTAACTTTTGGCTTCACAGGACTAGGACTGCTGGTATTTCTAGAAATTGTCCATTCATATGCCGCTGCAGATGAGATGAGTGGATTATCAATGTTTGATGGATCTAATGACTGTTATTTTCATTCTGGTACTATTCATGCTTCTGGAAATTCTCTTCATTTAGTCAGACATGCAAGTTGCTTGTTTATTTTTCTTGCCATCCTAATATGATCAGCCAGTCTGATGTGACGTCAGTTATTTGTCTAACAATGATTTTTCTCTGTTATCTTGATATCAATTTTTGATATATTTCATCTCTGCATTTCGAATTCCAATGTGTATTAATATTTAATGCAAATGTACTTTCTTGGGCCTCGTAGCTTCCTCCCTCCAAAACTCCGTTTTTCACTCTTCAAATCCCCCAAAAAAATTGATCTTCAAACCCTAGCTTGACTATGACTGGAACCAACTGGTGTTAATACTGAAAAGAGGGAACATTTAATTAGTTGTTGGGACTGTTATTAGTTAGTTCACTTAGTTGGATAATTAGAGCACTATCATGTATAAATAAGAGGCTAGCGAGATCGATGGGAGGGATTCAGAATTGTAATCATGTCGAACTCGAGTCGAGCTACGAGCTGAGCCATTCTTAACAAGTCGAGCCGAGCTAAACCAAGTTCGACTCAGCTCGACTCATTTCCAGCCCTAGCCATGGCTCTAATGTGAAGGGGAAACCCTCAGAGGAGACTTCCTGTTTCCTATTCATTCACCGGCAAAGACTTACTGTTTTCAAAACTGAAAAGAGCTTAAACAGAATTTGGCTCATCAAGCTCCCAACGATGGGATCTTGGAGGAGATTTTTTTTCCCATCAGCCATTGAACAAGAATTTAGTAGATTTCAACCTTACCTACGACTACCACAGTCCATCAGTTCCACAGTGGTGGCGAAGGGTCATCATCCAACTTGCTCGATACCCACCCCTTGGTCGTTCTCGACTTCGTTGTCCTTATTCCAATACCACTTCTCTCCCATACCCATTTCGCATTCCTTGGGAATTCTATTTGCTCTTCTTGAATGATGTTACTCACAATTCACATCATCTGAAGCTGAAAATTCTAGCTTTGCCTCTAATCTTGCCTTGCCATTATCCGTCACACCTTTTTCCCATCCTTCTAGTCCTTGACTTTCAGACCTTTATCTTTCTTTTTGTTTTTAGGTTCTAAAGACTTATCCACGTGTGATACTGAACCTATCTTGGATGAAGATGCTCCCAAAACAGTGCTGGATGTGGAGCAATTTCTGGATCCTCCAACTCCTATGTTCATCCATTCTTCCCTTAACTGAGTTTTGGGTCGATCATTCTCATCTTGACATGCCATTGGTTCTGCTTTTTGATCATTTTCTGCCTTTCCACGTTAAACCTTCAGTGTTGGGTTTGCATCACCCAAGAATAGAGTTGTTGTCGCCACCTCCCCTAAAATTGGGATCTTCGCTACCGTTGCCGCCAAGATTGGAGCTTTTGTCGCGGTTACCTCCTACCTTCAGGCTATCCTCGTGCGGAATAAAAATCCCCCTCAGTTGCTGACTAAAAGATTGCAGGAATTCTTCCTTCCACGTCAGTGGAAATTCCTCCCTGAACTATTGCTTTTACTATCTGAACTGATGGCTGCATCTTCATGTTCTTTCCCTGTTCAAATCAGAACTTGCTCTGGTACGGATTGATAGGAACCATCTAGTTTTAATGTTGCAAAGAGATTTTTCTTGTTATGAAAGTGTTCTAGAGTTTTGGAGAGACTCCTGACTTTCCTAATGCCAAAATGACAAGATACCCACTCTAAGTTTCTCCTCTTATATATAGGAAAAATGCCTTATTATTCCTTCCAACTAACTCTCTAATTAACCGATGACTTACTAGCTAACTATGATTACCTATCAGACTCTCTACTAACTTTCTTATTGACTTGTACATCCATAAACAAAATCTTATGTTGAGTAGTCAAGCCCTCTCCGTGCTACCCTACTTTTGATGTAAAATTCTTTGACGCATTGTATTACTTTTCACTTTTTGATAAGTAAGAATTTACTATGTGTTGATCATGTATTGGTGTTTTTTACATCTTTGTTGATATGTTTTTGGGTTCCTTATAAAACAAAGATGCTGTATTGACCTCTCCTACTCTGTACTTTGCCTTTATCCTAATACCTGGAAATACAAATTGTGATTTGGACTTTACTTGTTGAACAGGTAAACGGGGGCAACACAAGTTCTGGGGAACCAGAATGTTCAAATATGGTGACCTTGATGTTTTGCATTTCCTTCTCTCAAACTTGAATTGGTATATGCAATTGCAAAGCACAGAGAGTGTATACTAGTAGCCATTGCCTTTCTACTTGATTGCTCTACTAGTAAATTTTATTGAAAAGAAATGTGATTTTTTTTTTCATTTTTCGTTGCCTCATTGTTTGACAGGAAGTGTTTATATATGCTAAATTGCTCATGTTGATGTCTGAACAGGTGGATTGTGGAGTATCAAATTGATGGTTTCCAGTTCCATTCACTTTCATCTATGATATATACCCACAATGGTTTTGCTTCTTTTACTGGTGACTTGGAGGAGTAAGTTCTTTTCCTAACTTTATTGCTTCTTATATAATAATATTATTTGTATATTTTATTTCATTTTTTATTGGCTTTTACAAATGTAGTTTAGTTCCAAGCCATGGCTTGAATCCTAATGTTCCTGAGAAAGCATCTATCAGTATTGATGTCCTTTATAAAGATTCTTTAAGGTTTCCTGTGTCAATTTAAATTTTCGGCATGTTCTCCCCATGGTATAACTTGCAATATGCAGACTTTGAACAACTACAATAATGAATTGCACTAATTAGATTGTTTTTCATAATTTTAAACAAATGACATCAAAAAATTTGTATTGTATAGATTATAATTTCTAGTTTCATTCAGGTACTGCAACCAATATGTTGACAAGGATGCTCTATTATATCTTATCTTGGCCAATGAGCTACTACATGTTCTTTACCCAAATATTATCACAATAGCGGAAGATGTAAGTATTCCTGTTATTTGTATTTATTTATACTACTGTCCATAGTAATTGTTGAAAAATGAACATATAATGCCATTTATTGTGAATATGAACTTTGTACATGTGTTCAAACTGCAGCTTTAATGCTCTGCATACAAATATTTTGCTTTCAAAAAAAAAGAGTAAAGAAACTTACAAAAAAAGGAAAAAGAGAATATGCTGTTTGTTTGGGGGGTGGGGGGAGTGTGGTACTGACAAAATGGTATGTTAGTTATTTAGTGAAATCTTAATTGTTACGTATATCAAAGAAGTGCTTCAAGGATACAAGTGGAAGATATAACTTTAGATCAATGTTATTAAAATCGAACCGGAGGTCGACTCGAGCAAGTCACTGGGTCAATGGGCGGACCGAGGGGTTAGTAGTTGACCCGCATGACCCGTGACACTACTAAAACCTGTTAAAATTAGGCATGTTGTATATTCACATATCGCAGAGCTATGAATTTTTTTACCATACAATAAAATTGTCCAAAAACTCACTACTCATTCATCATTGAAAACAAACTTCAACATTACACATAACTTAAAATTGAATAATATTCAACTCAACAACAACTACAGCAACTAAATATCATTCTTCATTGAAAACAAACTTCAAGATTAAAGATTCAGCATCTACATTCAAAAAGAAAGATTGAAGAAAGCTAGAGCAATGATAAAACTCATAAAAGATGCATCAGAAATTAAATAAAAACCTTAAAGTTAAACTGAACAAGAAAGATTGAATTCAAATTTAGCTTTTGTTTTAAAAAAAACAGCAAAACGGCGTCGTTTTACTTAAAAATAAAAACAAGCACAAATCAGCAACCCGGACCGGGTCAACACCGGGTCGAGGCCTTCCGCTCGCGGGTCACACCGGGTCTGGAACAACCACGATCCAATAGGTGACTCGAACCGACCTAGGCACCGTTTCACGGTCCGACCGGGTCGGTCCGGGTTTAATAACATTGCTTTAGATTATCCTGAATGGAGAGTATGAAAGATTTTTATTTTAGTTAGTTTAGATCTTGGTAAGAAGTGCACAATTATTTTTTGATTTAATTGTGATCAACTTAGGTTAATGAGGCTACACTAACACAAGCTATGAAGGGTTTGGTTCTGTGAAGAAGCCACATAATTTATAATTCTTTAGATTTACAACAAATCCATGGATTTCACCGAAACTCAAGATAGTCAACTTCCTATAAAAACTACAACTTTAGTTTCTTCCTGAACATTGATAATAAAAGACCTTTTCTTTGGAGTGTGATTTTACTCTGCCATTTCTTCATTTATTTGCATCTTTTCCTCTGTCACCCTGCCTCTTAGTTTTGAAACCTATGTTGTCATTATCCTGTATCTGCCCCTTGTTCTTCTGTGCATAATATATGTATACCTTATTTATCAGGCAACATATTATCCTGGATTGTGTGAGCCAACTTCTCAAGGTGGACTTGGATTTGATTACTTTGTCAACCTTTCTGCGCCTGAGATGTGGTTAACTTTTCTTGAGAGTGTTCCTGACCATGAATGGAGCATGACAAAGGTTGTACTAGAATATAACTGATCATTTCATTACCAAATGTTTTTTGTCAATTCCACCGGTCTTGCTCGATATTTTAAATTAAAGTCTACAACTTAATTGCTGTTGCATCTCATCATGTAGATTGTCAACACATTAATCTCCAAAAAAGAATATGCTGATAAGATGCTTTTGTATGCTGAAAATCACAACCAGGTAACCTACGCTTTTCAGTTTCTAGAAGATCTATGAACTTTATTTTTTGCTAACCATTTTGGTTTTAACTTTTAACTTTCTCTTATCTTGCTGCCAGTCCATATCTGGAAGGCGGTCATTTGCAGAAATATTGTTTGGTGAAATAGACGAGCATTCGCAGCACGATAAGCAGTCTTTATTAAGGGGATCTTCATTACATAAAGTATGCTGTTAATTAATTTCCATACCTTTGCTATTTAGTTTAGAAGTTAAAACAATAATTCAAAAATTTGAAATTTTGTTTACCCTTCTCTCCCCCCCCCCCCCCTCTCTCTCTCTCTATATATATATATATTCACACACACACATATATATAATATGGACAATCACTTGTAGATTCTGATTTAGTATAAATAATTATGTGGGCTCTGGTTTTGGATCCCCCCTCCCCCAAATTTATCTTACTTTCCTGATCACACATATCCCTGCATTGTAAAAAAAACTTAAATCAAACATTAAACAATCACCAATAACTAACCTGCTTGTAAGGTGACTTTTCCTATAATTTTATTATATATTTTTATTAATTTTCTTCACTTATGAACTAGATGATCAGATTGATCACGTTAACAATTGGTGGTCGTGCCTATCTGAACTTCATGGGCAATGAATTTGGGCATCCAAAGGTGAGGATTAATCTTATTAAATATGCTCAAGTACTTCTCTGTTTGTGACTGATAATGTTTTAATGTTTTCTCTGTGCTAGGGAGTTGAGTTTCCAACATCAAGCAACGACTTCTCGTATTCGCTTGCTAGTCGTCAGTGGAATCTTTTGGCAAAAGATGGAGTTTACAGTGATTTATTTGCTTTTGATAAGGTGTTAATTTGATCCTTTTGCAATAATTTGATTGGATGTTGAGCAGGCCGTTTTACGAATGCATTCATTTGTGTGGTGTTCGCTAATAATTGTTTATTCACAAACAGTGGACTGCCAGCTGATTATTCAATTCACTCTTAACTATTTATCTATCATATTTGATTTGAAGCTGTCTTTCAGATTCAGACTTGATGCTTGTTTTGGGCCTGTAAACATATGGAGATGATTAAATGCTAAGAAATTCGTCCTCTTCTTTTCAGGACATGATGAAGCTGGATGAAAATGAGAGAGTGCTCTCACGAGGTTTTCCAAACATCCACCATGTGAATGACAGTTCAATGGTATATTGTTTTTTTTAATTACTTTCCCTCCTCTTAGATTATTGGTGGCCTTTAACTCTTTATCAGTTTCTAGCCTATTCAGTGACCATCCATCAATATGCTGAATGTCCTTTTCTTCATTGGTCTAGTTATCAATAATTATGTGGTTCTTTCTCCTGTTTTAAATGCACAAATCCCTGTGACATTTCGGTTATATATTTTAAGTGGTGTATTGTGTATGGTATACGGTGCTGTTGTCAATTACATAGTAGCACTTGATAAGTCCATTATTTGCAGGTCATATCTTACACCAGAGGCCCCCTTCTCTTCATTTTCAATTTTCATCCAACAGATTCTTATGATAGCTACAGAGTAGGTGTAGAAGAAGCCGGGGAGTATCAAGTGAGTACCAGTTCATCAACAAATTTTAAACTTCATGTGTATTTTATGTTTTTTTTTCCTCATGCATACTATTTATCTATCTGAGGTTGAAGCTTTAGCATTTGGTTTTTGGCCCATTGAAGGGTAACTAACTTGTCAACACATTTTGATGGTACAGCTTATTCTGAACACAGATGAAATAAAGTATGCAGGTCAGGGGATCCTTAAAGAAGACCAATATTTTCAAAAAACTATGAGCACAAGGTAGTCATGCTTGTTGAATCTCTTCCATTACAATCTTTCTCTTCTTTGTTGTATAATTCTGTGCTTTCTGTTTCTCTATTTTGGCGTGGGCAACTTATGTATTGTGAGTTGATGGCATGCGAAAGCGCATGGAAGTGACACCGCCAGCGTAATCGCTTGCTCGGAGGTTGATAATTTTGTTGCTGCTTTGTTACATTTTTGTTTATTTCCCGCGTCCATTGATCAACATAGTCACGTGAACAAAAGCAGTGAAATATATCTAAGTAGAAGTCATTCTTCAAAGTTTTCACTAGCTCCCATTTAGTATCAACAAGCTGTCGCCATACTTAAGCACTTTATAATAAACACTTAATTAAGTTGTTTATCCAAATAGAAGTCTAAGTCACTCACTACAAAAGTTGTCTATGTCAACAAAAGTTCAAAATATCTTTGTACGAGAACTTTTGATGTATCTCGTATCTTTGTATATTCACTACTTATGCTTATCGGGAGAGGATGAGAAGGAATTCTATGCTACTTTTTCAGGTTTACAAGTTAAGGCGAATTTTGAGAATATGAAGCATACTAGAGCATCGTAGAGAGTAACCTTTAAGCGAACTTGGTCATATTTAAAGGTTGCGGTTTTTCTTTTCGTATATCCAACGGTGTGAGAAAATAGAATGGTAAATATGATCCTCAACTCATCATACTGTGTGCTTCAAAATGAATGGATCCTAGATTCATATCATGAAGAGATGCAAGGTCTTGGAATATGGCAACTTGTATATTCGATTTATATAAACCCAATTTTGCTTGTAAATCTTACGGATCCATTCCCACAAATGTGATAGGTTGTACCTTAGACAAGTTATACGGAAGTATCGTATATTGATTTTGTTCGGTTAAGTTATTAGAAATGTAAATTTCCTAATATGGGGTGGATGATTTCTCTCATTATGGCAATGCTTACTGGTATTCCTGGAAACAAAAATTGCACAGGCTTCCTGTATATGGTTCTGGGAAATGGAAGAAGTTTGAATATTGGGATGTAATTTTTTTTCTTTTGAGTTGAATAATCTTAATTCATTTTCTATTATAACAGTTTCAGGATTATAATCATAGCAACAAGGTTATGCCTTTGCATTGGTCAAAAAAAAAAGGTTATGCCTTTGCAGTAGCACGAGCAACATAATTGGTTTGGTAGTTTTTTTTTATAGGCAAATGTTAGTGGTTAGTAATTAGTTAGGAGGTGGGAAAATGTTAATTTCCAGGATTTGAATCCTATATTTCCTTCTTGCAACTCCTTCATATTTCTTAGTTCGCCAATTGAGCTAATTTCTTAGGACAACTAGATGAGATAGTTGAATAATATTCAAGGACACTCTCTAGGTTGCTAAAACTGTCCACCACTGACTTGGCACCTAGCTTAAATATAACATTCTGAAAGCCTGGTTACAAAGTCCATTGCAAAGCCATTTGAAGTGCAAGCCTTCATGCACCAACATGTGTGGTTCAAACCACATGATTTGGAAGCATTTTTTTTTTGGATTTTGTTTTTCCCACTCTCCCTCCTACTCAAAACACACTCCATAAGGGTATGAAAAGACCCAAATATCGGCCAAAACCTCTTTTTTTTCACGAAATTTTACCTGTTCGAACACGGGCTTTCGAACGGGTTCGAATAATGTCGTTCACGTGTGTTAAATATGGACTCACACCCTCTTGGGTGTTTTTTCACCCGTTCGAATGGGGTCATGCGCATAGGTTCGCATGAGGGTGTTCGAACCAGTGTTGCAGAATGACAGATATTTGACGTCTCAGATTCCACCGACCATTTTAATCAACGGCCTACAATTAGTCAAATTTGTCAGATAAAGGAGTGGATGTCATTCCCTTGGGAAAATGTGCCTAAACGGATAGAATTTAAACGGCTCAGATTTGTGATCTAAAAATGAAATCAACGGCTGGCATTTTACCACGCCTATTATAAAAAGGGTTTCAGTTTCTTCACCACAGCCTCACACCTTCTACACCAAACCCTAATCCCCTTCTTCACAGATTAATCTCCTTCTTCACAGATACAACCAAGCTGAAATGGAATGACAATTGTGCCAAACCCAGTACTCAAACGACAAATTCCTAACAGCCCTTTTTCAATTAAATGGAATGATTGGATGAACAATTGGATGGTTGTTGATTGCACGAACAATTGGAGGGTGTTGATGGATGAATGAGAGATTGGAGTGAGAGAGATTGAGAGAGAAGGAGTTTAGTGAGAGGGAGAGAAAGGGATTTTGGGTTGAGATGAAGGGGAGAAGTGTGGGGAATGAGGGGAGTGAAGGGGTGTGGAGGGATTGGGGGGAGTGGAGGAATTTTATGTTTTTTGATTTAGGGGTAATTTGGGATTATAAGAAGTTAGGGGGTGTGTTTGAGTAGGAGGGGGTGTGGGATAAGTAATGTCCTATTTTTTTGATGAGTTTACTTCTCTAAACATGTTCAATTCCTTCTTTCTACGTTTTTTTTGGGTTGTTTTTTCATACCCCCACCTTTAACCCACATAATATGTAATACCCAAAATACCCCTTTGAAATCTTTTTTTTTTAAAAGGCCAATCGTATATATGTATTTTGGACATATATATGATGCCTATTATTAACACATCAGAGATATGTCCTAAAGACGTATATACGATTGGCTGCGTATGATGCAATCGTATATACGTCTTAGGGACATATATACGATGTGTTAATAATAGGCATCGTATATATATGTCCAAAATACATATATACGATGGGTTGTTATATTATTATTTTTATTTAATTTTTTTAAAAAATTTTAACGGTTAGGATTTTACTTTCAAAGTTGATCAACGGTGTAGTTTGCACCGACAAAATCAACGGTTGATAATCTTTTACCTCAACTATAAATACCCACTCCCACCCTCACTATTATCACACCAAAAATTCAACTTCCTTCTCTCACACAACACAAGTCAAGATGATGCAAGCTTCGCTAATGTCATACTACGAGCCTTCTTCCCTCACTCTCGTTCATTCTAATATGGGGTTCGCTAATCATCAGGGCATAATCTTGAAAGATGATGGTATAGGTTTCGATGGGAGAGATGTTTTATCGTGTAGATTAAAACACGGCATATCATTTGCTGCTCTTAAGCAGGAACTTATGCGGATGGTTCAACCAGAGAATGACGAGCATGAGATAATTCGTATCGTTTATCAGAAACCGGAATGGACTGATGGAGGTCTTTACTGGTCTGCCGTGGATGTCAACAACGAGGATGACATCCGACAGATGATGTCCAATCATATTATGTTTGAATGGAAGAGTTAAATTCATATGTACGTCGAAACCAGAAGGACCGTCGCTGAGATCCTTCGTCGATTAACTCCACCAACTCAGTAGTTTCTATTGTATTTTTTTTATCTGTCTATTTTTATTCTAGTTGTTTATGTTTTATCGGTTGTGTAAGTTTGTTTTATCGAATCAATGAAATCAAAAATTTATGGAAACTCGTAAAATATAACACCCGAAAAAAAGTAATAATAAAGTGCAAACATAAAAGTAACATGAGTACAAATACATCAAAGTAGTAATAAAAAATCCCTAACGTCCTCCTCCTCGTCCTCCTCCCCGTCTAAGTGCTTGTGAAATCTCACCCGGTAGTGCCATCCCCACCAGCCTATAGAGTGTCTGATACGCCCGAGTGCCACTAGGGATCTCGCCATCACGAATCCCCTCTCTACAAGCGGTCACAACCTCCCTCATCCACTCAGGATCGTCGTATCGTAGCTCTGGGGAGGGTGTCCAGACTACTGGTGATGGTGGAGCTGGTAATAGTCTGGGGATAGATGCACGAACGTATCAGTCTAAGTACCTAGGTACAGTCTCATCCGCCAACTGAGCAAAGTTAGTAGTGCGCAGAATGTCAGTCACACTAGCCATGAAGTTGGTGATCAGAAAGACGCAGTCGGTATGGCTAGGACGACCTCTGAGTGGGTCACGTGGTATGATCTGAACATACCCAAACTGTCGCAGGCACCTATCAGGCATGTAAGGAACTCTGAAATCAGCCCAGCTGATGAAGCCCTGATATAGGAGATCTCGCTCAAAGCGGTCTAACATCCATGTGCTCCTAAAATGGCGCCACAGACATCCTCGGCCTCATCTTTGGTGATCGATTTCTTCTTCTGGCGCTTGACTAGTGGCTCCGCAGGGTATATGACCAGCCCCTCCTCTCCGCCATGTGAGGAAATACCACATGATCCAAGACTGAAATGCAAAAAATAAACAACAGGTGTAATTAAAAACTATTTACCAAAAGACAGTTTGAATTAAGAAAAAAATTAAATTTACATTCATACCTGGAATAGGCTGGCATACCCTCCACACTGCTGCGTGACCCTCAAAGAGGCGATGTTCAAGGAGTCATACATGGCAGCTAGTGCACCTGCACCCCATGCATAGCCTCCAAGAACCTCTGCACTCATATCAGTCAGGTAGAGCAGCCACTTAGCCTCCGCCCTGTCTCCAGTCTTCGTAGTGAAGATACTGTAGGTCAGAAGCAGAAGTAGATAAGCTCTCACAGCAACTGTCATGTCACCACCCTCCACCTTATTACGCTCAAAAATTTGGAACAGCCAAGAGAAATTGTAATACGGACCTCCTTTAGTGTTGTTAGCAGCCTCAGTTCGTGAAACACCAAGATAGGTCTCTGCAAGGTATGTGGCATGCTCCGAGCTCACAGTAATGGTAGGAGGTGTGGCATAGTTCCCCTGGATGGGAAGATGCAGCAAGCAAGAGACGTCATCCAGAGTGATCGTCATTTCACCAAATGGTAAGTGAAATGACGAAGTATCTGAGTGTCATCTCTCGATAAAAGCCGACGAGAACTCATGGTCTCTTCGTGGCGTGGCGGTGTAGAGAAGTGGGGCGATCGAAGTCCACGACCAGCGTGAGTGTATTTGAAGTAGGTCATCGTCATCGTATTTGCGCTGACTGGTATGGACTTTGTTGCCATGAGCCCATACTTTCACAACACGCTGATAATCCTTAATTAAAATTAAATAAATGATGTAAGCAAAAAGTGCAGACTATGTGAGTTAAATAAATTATTTATGCAAAAAAATTCAACTTCTTGGGTGGTAGCGTCTTGAAGTCTGGACATGATCTGCCAGGCTGAGGCTCCTCCTGATGCCCCTGATCCTGCTGAGGCTGCTCCTCCTGATGCTCAGACATAGACTCATCTGAGGAAGACATATTAGTCTGAGACCCCTCATGCCCCTGAGGCTGCTCCTGCTGATACTCGGGAGGCGGAGAATGGTAATCTTTCTTCATGTCTCATCCTCTATGGTCATTTTTCTTTTTTTTTTCTCATGCATATGATGGATAATATTGTCACCATCTGAATCTATTTTTGCAAAGAAGAAAATTTAGTTGTGGTTGCTCCTGTTATCTGATCACAACACGTTATGTGGACTAGTTTATCAAAAAATAACTAAAAGATAGTAATTAATATAAATAACTAATCTATGTGGCATGTTGTTATTGGAAAACAACACTAACTACGCTTATAAAACCACACTTAAGTTTTCTTCTTTTTGCAAATTGCATCTCTAATTTGTTATTATTTTTTCAAGTCGATGAGGGCGTTGCTGTAACAAAGTTGATGCTAATGGATTGTTTTACAAGTTCATTATTTTAGTCATGTAAGGCAGAATTTTAAATTTCAAATGAAGGTTATAACATTGGTTGTCGCAATTTATATAATTTTAAAGAGTAGTTATAATTTTATCACAATGTGGATGTGTAGTAAAATTATCTCTTTATTTTTGTTTTATAAAATGAAATCATATGTTTGGAATTTTCTTTTCACCCCTTCCCCTCTTATTTTTTCATCTCCCCACCCCACCTAACTTCTAAAAATACCCTTTTCTAAAAGTCCTCTTCACTTTGCATTCCCTCTTATTGGACCCTGAAATGGATATGTAGTACTTATAAGGTTAGGCAGTCCTCACCTTACAAGCTAGTTTTGTTGCCATGAGTTAGGTCTTAAGCCTAAATTTAAGAAGGTATCGAGAGTCAACTGAGAGGAAAATACTAAGGCTCTATTTGGCAAGGCCAAACCGCTAGTGTTTAGCGGATAAGTCTGTGGTAAGTGTTTAGTACAACTAGCTTATAACATTTTTTTACTAGTGTATAACATTTTTCGACACACTACTTGAAGTAGCGTTTGAGCTTATATTGAATATTGTTTCATTTTTTATCTTGTTTTTATCCTTATTAGTTTTATTAAATTCCTCATTTCTTTTTATTAAATGAATATTCTCTATCATATTTATGCACTAATTACAAATGTCCATTTATGTATTTTAAAAATGTCAGAGACTAATTAATCATAAAAAATTGTCGGGACTCTTATCGTATAAAAAAATTGTCAGGGACTAAAATAGACATTTACTCTTTTTTTTAATAAGCAAATAGGCATTTACTCTTAATTTAAATTTGCCTAAAAGAAAAATAAAAGGCCATGTAAAATGGATTTGAAGCCATGGGTTTAGGTAGCGAGCATCATTTATTTTAAGAAGGAAAGCACAAAGCACAAAGCTCAAAATACCATCAATGTCAATTCGATTACAGAAACCAAACCAAACCGCATAATCCTATAAACAATTTTTTTTTGGTTCCAGCCACAACCAGTTTTCTTATGGGCTCAGCGCTTGTTATTAACGGCCCAGCCCTCAAACCTCACGCAACCCAATACCTCAAACCCCATCGCAACCTTGAATTTCAGATGGTTTTTTTTTGTACCCCCACCTTAAACCCATCTACCCCCACGTACCCTACAAAAAGTTCAAAATACCCTTAACAAAATTTAAAAACCCCAAAATATCCCCACAGCTCCAAAAAAAATATAGGGATCGTATATACACCCCCCAAATCGTATATACACCATCGTATATACCATTTGGGGGTGTATATACGATGTGTGAATTAGGGGGTCGTATATACACTCCCAAATGGTATATACGATTGTGTATATACGATTTGGGGGGTGTATATACAATCCCTATAAAAAAATTTAGTCAAATAAAAATTAATTAAATTATTTAAAAAATTAAAATTATATATTTTTAATAAAGATGAATTGGACATGAATAATTTAGGCCTGAAAATAGGTTTAGTGTGAAGTTCGTTAACACATGACGATATTATACGTCGAACGAATAATTTAGGCTAAAAAATCGGTTTTCGGTCAATCTACTCCGATCGTATATATCCCCACTTGATGTATATACAATTTGTATTTTTAAAGATGTATATACGATTAACTTTATTTTTAAAAAAAAAAACCTTTTTTCCAGGGATATTTTCGTCCAAAAAGTTCTTGTGGGGTAGATGGGTATGGGATGGGTTTAAAGAAAAAACCCATTTCAGACATAGAAATAGAAAGACTTAAAGTTTGGCATATTTTACCTCCCATTATACTCAATCTCTCAAACCCTAGTCCCTATTGTACGTGAATTTAATTGCTGGAAGATTTTGCATATTTTTATTTTGTTTTAGATTGACTGATTTATATGGTATAAATTGTGTTTTTCTAAATGCTAATGCGCTCTTGAAATAATTGTTTTGTTTTCCCCTAGACATATCAAACCACAAAACCAATTGGTACAAAAATACGGATTCTGTGGGGTTGGTAAAGTTGTTCAATCATGCATTCAGCCGATCTAGATTGTTAAATTTTGATCGGACAATCTAGATTTTTAACATTAAAAGTAGCTACAAAATATCTAACTAAATTTTTTTGATAGGCTCCAATTGCATTTTCCCGCAGTTCTTCAACTTGAGGTTTGGTGGATATATACAGTTGTTACATGTTTATTTGTCTCCGGCCTTTTTTTTCTTCATATTTTAAACAGTGTGTTTTTAGGTATTTTAGGGATAAAAAAAATTAATTTTTCAAATACGCATAGTTGGTTCCTCAACAATCAGTCTGGTGAAGAATTTTTTTTGTAATCTACTATCTATCTATACCATTAACTTACCACCAAAATATCAAGCTTACCATTTTTCCAACTAAATAATTTTAAGATATTTATGTAATCTCACTTTTTCAAACTTTTTCACTCTCTCTGAGATTTTTCAAACTTTTCCACTCTTTCACTCTCTCTAATACTTTTGGATTTTTTTTCCGCACCCCCTCCCTCCTCTCTCACACCCCCTAATTACCAAAACGAACAAAAATACCCCTCAAAAGTTACAAAAAACACATTTCACCATTCACTTTTCATAAATCCGGAAAAAGTGAGTGAGAAAACCAGAGAATTCCGAATTTACTAGTAAATCCGGGAAGAAATCCGGATTTACCCCATGAATTTGGTAAATCAGGTTCACATTTATGAACCAAGCTTTACCTAACTCATGGGGTAAATCCGATTTCTTCCCTGATTTACTGATAAATCGTAATTCTTCAATTTTTTTTGTTTTATTTACTTTTTATTATTTTACTTTTTGTTTTATTTACCTTTTTTTTGTAACAGTGGCGAGTAGACGAGCAGGCAGTTTAGAGCGAGGAGAGTCTTACGGAGCAAAGACTCGCATCCGATGGCGGCGGCGACATCTTTGAGAGCACAAAGAAGACGCCCGTCGATAGTAGTGCTACTCCTTCTCCGAACACCCTTGAGAGGCGTTTGATTGATGGGCACGCTTACGGCGTTTGGCGCGAGAGAGAGCGAGCGAGTCATAGAGGCTGCGGTCGCAGCAGAATTTTGATTGAGAGGCGAGAGAGCCTCGGCCTCGCGAGCTCGGCCGTATGAGCAAGCTGTCACGTGACCACCCAGAGTATGAGTACTAGATGCGGCACTACCAGGAGCACCCAGAGTTGTATCAGGACCCTCTTGCTCAGGGTTGGCAGGCTTGGGAGGATCATCAGCAGGAGGGTGAGGTTCAGAAGGAGGAGATTCAGGTTAAGGAGGAGGTTTAGCCGGAGGAGGGTCAGACAGCTGACCAAGCTGCCCCAGCTCAGGATCAAGATCCACCTTTGTTACGCTGGGGGACACACTGTGCGTCCCTGATAGAGAGAGGCCAGGTAATATTTTAATTCTTTATTTTAATTTTACTAAACAATAATTAGTTATTTATTTTTAATAACGTATGGTTTAATTTTAATTTTTTCATACCCGGAAACTAAAGATTGTATCTCACGGCCAGAAGTATGTTGGATTTATATCTGCCGAGCACCATCCACAAGTAGCCGACTTTTTGCGCGAGGCTAAGCTTTTTGAGTTGGACATCACACACTCTCTGGGTCATCAACCATGAGTTGATATCCGCTTTTGAGGAGAGGTGGCATCCCGAGACCGACTTTTTCCACATGCCCTTTGAGAGAGGCGGTGGGTGGAATTGGACGATGTGTCGCGTTGCTCCACTTGCCATTGGAGGCACCCTATTGGACCACAAGCTCCGTGTTACTTTTGTTGAGGGTCTTCTGACCGGGCCGCCCGAAGATTTGGGCATGCATCGAGGCGAGATGTCATCGAGAGACTAAGGACAACAGGCGTGATTTGAAGTTCGCCTTTATGCGGGGAAGCTTACAGGAGAACTTGGAGCAGGGTGCTTATGAAGCGGGCCGCATGGTGCTACATGCTCTTTTGTTGGGCACCAACATTCTTGCCGACAAGAGTCACACATTAGTGCCATCGAAGTGGAACTATCGATTCGAGATCTTGGCGGTGTGGCGGTGGGCTTGGGGGTGCAGGCCGCTCTCGGTGTCCTCTACACCGAGTTGTGAGCGGTCTTTCATACGACCAAGCAGTTTGGCGGATACGCAACACTGTTCCTGATAATCAATTATTTATTTTTTTAATTTAAGCTTTTAATTAAATTACTCATATATTAATAATTGGTTATTTATTAATTTAATTATTTCAGACTTGGATATACGAGCATTTTCCCACTGTCATTGGTGAGCTTGGTTTGATAAGACACACATCACCACGTGCAAGAAAGTGGGGAACAAGAAGCTAGACTCTATAAAGTTTAAGGCCTTTTGGGAGCGGATAGATGCCATGCAACTGGAGGATGTCATTCTCACCCCTTATTTAGACCACAGGCAGTATATCCATTACCGAACATATCTGTTTACAGAGGCTGGTTGACTTGGGGCGGTGAGTCAGTCCCCTACATGCCAGACAGGGTCCGTTGGCAGTTCGGGCAGCTCCAGAAGATCCCTGCTCCACCCATTTCGAGAAAACCTCCATATGTGCGCAGGATCATACAGGGGTTGCTGAGGTATCAGATTCGGGCGCGGACTTTTTGGTAGGGTAGTAGAGAGGCAACCTACCACGACGAGTGCGATCCTGATTACCTACCTTGGTACCATCAAGTATCCAGGGTCCGTCTTACTCCGGTGCCCGTTGTTGAGCCAGAGCCAGATGGTTAGGCAGCTGCTGCAAATTAGGAGCCAGTTGTCCCAGAGACTGCAGAGAGCAACTGCAGTTATTCGGGATGCGCTAGATGGGGACCGTTCACCTGCTTCACGTCAGATTTTTCTACACTTTTAGGGATTTTGGACCCGTAGTTGTATTTTACTTATTCCTTTTACGTATTTGTACTCGTATTTCACATTCGGTAATTTATATATTTTGACGTATTTTAGATCATATATGACGTATCTTTACTAGTATATCGTAATGCATTCGTACTGTTATTTTAATCGTAAAGCGTCTGTATCGCATTTTAAAAAATAAAACGCGCGTATGATTTTAAAAATACAATTTAATTTATGATTTAAAAAAAATACAATTTTTTTTTTTAAAAAATGGGGGGTTTCCGGATTTACCACATACGCAGGTAAATCCGGTTCACAAATATGAACCGGATTTACCTGCGTATGTGGTAAATCCGAAAATCCCCACGGAGATCCCAGAAACCCAGTTTTTTGAACCGGATTTACCATAATTTGAGGTAAATCCGGTAAACTGATTTTTTTAAATTTTTTTTAATAAAAAGTGGGGGGTATTTCTGGGTTTTTGGGCAAAATGGGGGTGTGATGGAGAAGGAGGAGGGTGCGAAAAAAAATCCTATATTTTTCACTCTTTCTCACACATTTTCCCCTCTCCACCTCTTTCTTCCTCTAACTCTATCTCATTTTTCCATTTCTCACAATTATCTACTTTAATTTTATCTACAAGTCTCAATCATTTTTTTAATGTTCTATATATTTTTTCTCTGACGATAGGTTTTATTTAGTCTTTACGGAAAATATAACATTTTGTAAAATTTGAATTTTTGATTTCTAATCTCTACAGAAAATGTTACTCATCACTCTTTCTAATATTCTTTTTCAAATTTTTTTAATCTTTGTCACACATTTTATCACTCTCTCCTCCTATTTTTTCTCTAACTCTATCTCATTTTTCTATTTTTCACAACATATCTACTTTAATTTCATCTACATGTCTCCTTCATTTTTAATATTCCATTTTTCTCTATCAATACATTTTATTTAGTCTCTACGGGAAATATTACAATTTGGAAAATTTGAAACTTTAATACAATTTTGTTTCATAATCTCTACGGAAAATATATTGTTGGTAAATGTTCATTGGGTAATGTTCGGACTAATTCAATTATAGTTTGAAACTTTTATTTATTTACTTTAAATTAGTCTAGATTTTCACGGGGTAATGTTCGGACTAACTAAATTATGTCTAAGTTTATTAATAAAAATAACACGATAACACTGTGCGTATGCACGAGTATATTGCTAGTAAAATAGGTAAAGTGTGATGCTAGGTAGTGTGTTTTGGAGTACTTTAGTGTATAAAAAGAAATTAGATATTCAAATACAGGAAGCTCGTTCCTCAATAATCGGTTCGGTGGGAAAAAAATAATTTCATGACAAAATATGTAGAGTGAGATGCTAAGCAGTGTGTTTTATGTACTTTAGGATTCAGAACTGCTCAAATATGCAAAGTTTGTTCCTCAATAATCAGTTTGGTTTGGTAATATAATGATAATTTAATGATAAATACATAATGTGCTAAATAGTGTGTTTTCTTAAGTTTAGTTTTAATTATTTTTTATTTTTTATTATGTCTGATTTGTTTCTTAAGTGGTTAGTTATTTAACAAATTTGTTTTCAATAATGTTTGTTTCTTTTAGTGGGATCCATATGTTTAGTAAATATTACCTCTGATCCACTTTATAAGAGAAAAAATATTTTTTAGGTTCATTGAATAAATGATGCAGTTTAAAATGTAGGCTAGATGCATCATTTATTCAATGAACTTAAAAAGTGTTTTTTCTCTTATAAAGTGGACCACAAGGAATAATTGGTTTGTTTAATTTCCTAATTGCATGTTTGTTTGTTTATTTGTTTTTTTTCCTGAAGAGAATAAGCACCTAGTGTATAGCATAGCTAACCTATAAATATCGTGCGGTATATATTTTATAGTACACATAGGCAATACTCCCCTTGAAGCAACCGACAGCAGTGCACAATCCAGTAAATGTTTTAACAATGTCATTAAAAGTTACCTTTGAATGTTGATCAACTGTAATGGGAGTATATTTGATTAATAAGTTAGAAACTAACCAACTTGATTACAAACATTCATACAGCTACTCATTCACAGCTAAGCATCTCGCAAAAAACTGTGCTATCCAACACTACGTACAAAGCAAAGGAGAAAACCTGCAAAATCAAAGGTGTCAATTTGTAACACCCAAAGTAATTTTAATTACTTTGATTACTAAGTGATTTAATCATTGCTATAATTTATTGATTTCAAGATTATTGTGTGAATTAGTGTGGTAATTTGCTTGTGCATGGGTTAGTTTAGAGGCAGGTTGGCTTTGGGCCTGTGCAGTGTGTGCTACCTCACAGGGCCCAAGCCCAAAATCACTTTTTAGGGGCCCCCAAAAAAATATTTTCGTATATATATATATATATATATATATATATATTTGATATTCAAAATATAATACTACTATGCGTTTGGTTCAACAGTAAATACAACTCTTTGTGACTCACCGTCCCCGATTTCGAACCCCTTTATAGACTTTTTAATCTTTAAATTTGTTGTTTTAAAAATTGGATTAAATTTTCCGCAAAAGACAGAAACCAGGATTCAATCCTGGCACGTTGTCCTCATCAAGCAACTCATTTACCATTATGCCACCAACACTTACTAAATTTAATATCAAATAGTTTTATATATTACACTATATGTATGAAATTTATATGTCTTTAAAATTTGGAAATTTTTTAATCTAGACCGAGTCAATGGTCACACGGTTCAATTACAGACTCCTCGGTCCGACACTTCACCGAGTCGGTCACCGATCCGGTTATTTAAAATAAGTGTCAAACATGAGATACTAGCCTCGCTTGACAAACTACTTAACGCCAAACCAATGAATGAAACCTCACTACTCAACACGAATATATATATATATATATATATATATATATATATATATATATATATATATATATATATATATATATATATATATATATGGGTGGGTGTGTGTGTGTGTGTGTAGCATGCGTCTTGGCGTGTGTGTGTGATAATTTGGCCTGAAAAATCATCGCAAGCTCCGCCTCGGTACATTTGTCATTTGAAAATTAGTATATCAAGATTCGCCTTTGTCCATTTGTCGTTTGAAAATTAGTTTGGAGCTTGTTTTAGGATTTGGAAGTCCTACATTGATGATTGAAGTATTGTTAGTTGGTTTGATTTGGAGTTTTGTAAGCTCACCTTGAATTGGGGGTAAAACTCATCATCTTGTGTGCATTTGATTTTCAGCACTTCCTTGTGAGTTTCCTCTATCCCCTTTTATTCACTCATTGGAGTGGAGCTATAAGGCTCAATCTTGGAGTGTCATTAGTGTTTAAACCCCTTATGTTTTTGAAATTGGAGTGGTGTTTAAACCCCTTGTTTATGCACTCATTGAAATGTCATTGGTGTTTAAACCCCTTATGTTTCTGAAATTGGAGTGGAGCTATAAGGCTCAATCTTCTTATTGATTACTTTGCATGTTGATGGTTTAATGAGCTATATGTGTTTAAAAATGTGTTTTGGATACATTGCATTGATGCTTGGTATATGATATGTGTGTATTATATGGGGGAAACCTAGTTTTTGAGTTAATTTTGATATTGGATTGGAGTTGGAAGCAAAGGGAAAAGGGAAAACATGTAAAAATTTGCAAAAAAAAAAACATATGTTGCAGAAACACTGGTTGTAACATTACGTTATCAGCTATAATGCCCATTACGGCTAGTAATGTTTTATTACGACTCAGTGTTACTTTCTACCCATGGTGCTTATTTTGCCTCAAAAACTTGAAAATCCATTTTTTCTAAATTCTAATCCTAACCTACTTCCAACCCTTGAGTATTCTAGGATAATATCAAGCATGATTCAATAACTTTGTATGTGATATAGTTATGTGTAGTTTCAAAGTCTCTTTTTGAGAACATGTGAGATAAACTATGTAATACATATATGAGTACAACTATAAATGGACTAATGATCAGAGAATGTACTTGTGGGTGGGTGTCATGTGCCTAATCTCAAGGCTTAGGGGTTGTTCGCTCAATAACATGTTGAGTGTGAGTTTCCCACTGTGTACACTGATAACATTCATATGTGTAAGTCTATGGCGTTAGGGGGATGCATTCTAGGCAAAATAATAAATATACAAGGAGAATATTATAGTAAGGAGTCCGAAAGAACTCACAGAGATTATTGTAATCTCATTCTTTATTATGTAGTGTTTTTACAGATAAACTGGTGACAAGTGAAGCTAAAGGGAATGAAGTCACCAGTGTCACAAGGAATGGGGGGTTGGAATTGCGACCCTTTTAAAATTGTCCTGAAATAAAATAACTTTGATTCACAAGTGATGGTTGAGAATCAAGTGAGTGAGTGAAATAGGTTATACAGAAACAATTCTTATTAGTTAAGTGGATGAGTCTAGAAGGGTGATTGAACTTTCTTCACAGTTATATAGAACTGAGAATGACCTGTTAGTATTTCCTTCACTCTTCTCACAGTTGTTTCACACTTGTTTCAGGTAGAGATTTGTTGTAGATGATATGTCTAGTTTATAAACTACTTTTAAGAGTTTCAAAAACATTTCATGATCTTTAGAAAGTTCTGAGAAGGGTTGAAAAACTCTTGTTCAAAGTATCTCTAAGAAGGGTCAAAAATGACTCTTCTCAGGTTTTCCAAAATCTCTCCACAAGAGGAGTTTTTCTCAAACAGTAAACTAAATACTTAAAGCAGTAAATAACACATGGATTTATAGTGGTTCACCCAAAGATAACATGGGCTACTCCACTCCTCACACCCAGTGAGATTTTCCACTATTTTCCAAATAGATGATCTTATGTGTAGAAGTTCAATCATAACTTCATAGTATGATGTATTGATTACTCTTGTAATTATTGTGATGAGAACCCACTAGGGTTTACCTCAAGTGTTCATGTAACATTTTATCTGTTTACTAGGATTTGCGCTTCTCTTAAGTTTGGATTAAACGATGGATTTTTGTTGAACCACAAAATGGTAAGTACTTGCGGAAACATTTTATGAAGATTTATTTACTTTATTTAAAGTGACTCTCTATGAGGAATATTATTAGCGATTTAAATTGATCCAAACTTAAATAGTTGTGTATCTCTGAGTGGGCTCAAAATGTAATATACTAGACTTTATGGACGTCTAAAATTTTGGATGTTACACAATTTTATAAAGTTTACATATATAACCACATATAATAGTCACTTTTTTTTAGATAAGCAATAATTCATCAACGGAGCACTAAGGGTGCTCAAACCCAAACAACATCAAGGAATTACACATTGTTTAGGCATTAGAGTGGATTAGTCCACCAAGAAGTAATAGAAAATATTTATACCATTCCAACCCCGAGTAAGTAGGCGGTGGCTCCGTTACACAGTCGTTGGGGAGAGAGATAAGGCACATGCGCATTTTGGGTGAACCACACATGATTACAACCCAACCTATAAATAAACCAACTCCACGTTAAGCTCTTGATGCAGGTAACAATTGAGTCAATAGAAGTGTCCTCATTCTTGAAAACAATTCCATTCCGGGACAACCAAATACTCCAACACGTTGTTAACCAAACACATACTTGATTTTCTTTTCCCTCCTCCCCTTTCAAACCTTTCCAAGCCATATGATATGCTCAATTAGAGTCAAGGAAGTATCATGCTGCACTCCCAACCAAAAGCAAACCTACTGCCAAATTTCTAGAGCAAAAGTGCAGCTCAAAAATAGGTGGTGTGTGTCTTCACGATGCTGCTGAAAAAAGGGACACAAACTGTCCGCTTCGAAAGTAATAACACAACGATGAAATAGCTGCTCGCGCATTGGAAGTGAATCTCGGAGTAAGCGCCAACCGAAGACAATAACTTTGGAACCCAAACAACATAAATGAATTACACATTGTTTAGGCATTGGAGTGGATTAGTCCACCAAGAAGTAATAGAAAAATTATGATTACAACCCAACCTATAAATAAACCAACTCCACGTTAAGCTCTTGACGCAGGTAACAACTGAGTCAATAGAAGCGTCCTCATTCTTGAAAAGAGTTCTATTCGGGGCCAACCAGATACTACAACATGTTGTTAACCAAAACACATACTTGGTTCAACTACAGACCCATCAGTCTAACCCTTCTCCGAGTCGGTTACCGAAATATATGGTTCTTTAAAATAGCTGTCAAACTTGATACACGATGCTACTTGACAAACTATTTACTGCCGAACCGAGGAATGAAACCTCGTTACTCCGAATGGATAATTTATAGTTTGAAAATTAGTATATCAAGCTTAAAGTTGTTGTATTGAGATGTTATTTAAAATTTAAATCAAGTAGTTTGAAGGTTTGGGGATTCATTCGATAAAAACATAATTAGGGTCCCAAATTTTAAAATTTAAACAGTGTCTCCAAATTTTATGGGACAGACTCTCTAGTACTTGTTGTGTCAAGTAGGAGAGAGAGAGTGACACATGCAATAAAACAATAAATACAATAAATTTTATTATCTTTTTATATGTGTCACTATCTCTCCTACTTTACATAACAAGTACTTGAGAGGATCTTAATTAGTTGTGAATGACATATTCATGCCAACTTGTAGGAGAGTATCAAAGATATTAAGGATTTACCTTGATATTGTAATTATGTAGGATCTTCTAATAATGGTACACTTATGTAAAGAGAGATATTTATGTAATTAAGAGATTAGTAGAAATTGTTTTCATTGCCTTCTTAATTAGAGAGAGATTTTTTCCTTTTTTATAGTTTTCAATTTTTTCCTATTAAATATGTTATTTATAAGAATTATTATCAATGAGAAATAATTTTCATTCCTCCTTCTATATTAGGTTACACAATACTTTTACACCCGTTATCTCTTTCTACCCATTGTTCATTGCATTTAGATCATAGTGAGTATGCATTCTTACTGTATTTGAGAAAGTTAGTTTTGTATGGTTCCTTGAGAGGTAACTTTTATTTCTCTCTTTTGAGTGGTCTTTAATTTTAAATATATTTGTTTCACTTTTTCTATAGAAGACACGACCTTTTTTTCATGAGCACTACAATAAATGACCTACCCCATATACATTTTAGTGACAGATATTTTTCCAAATACATTTGTGAGTGAAAGTTCCCGTTGATTGGTAAAATATCTAACATCAGTAAAAAAAATTATGGGTAAAGGAATTGAGAGGTAGGTAAAACTTTTATCCAAAGACAATTGTGTGTCTTCCCAAGTAGCTTTACAATCAATGCTTTGTGCACCATATGAAGAAGATGGTGGTTATAATGGTACTCAATCCTTGCTAAGTTCTCCTTGATCAAGCTCATCATCTATCTTGTAGTTGAGCATACCCCTCCCCCATCAAAAAACATGCCTTTTTACTTTGTTGAGAACACGAAAATAAGATTGAATTTCTGTCTTTACTGCAGCCTCCTTTGCGGCGCCTTTCATTGCCGTTGAATCCTTACAGGTAGCCCAGAAATTTTCAAGTTCATCCTGGAGAATGTAATCATCCATGTGATTGCCTTTTTACTCTGAAGCTGTGCTCCAAAGAGAACAAATTAAAAGCCAAGTTGACCCATTTAGGCGACGATCATCTTTGAAGATGGGAACTTCACAGATAAGCAAAATTGGCAATCAAGGCAACAAACAATGAGCGTTTTAAAGCAGTCCATGCTGTAAGTCATCACGGGCACTTATAAGTAAAATATAACAAATTCAGAAAGAACAACAACAAAATTCCATATAAATGCAAATTGCACACAAATTTAACAATAACAAAATACATTAATCAGTTAAAGTAAAGTTAATAAATGAGTAAAAATGACATCATTAAAATATTTTAAAAATGAACCTTAAAATTTAGGAAAATATGAGTTGGTGCTTCTATTGTGTTTTTTCGGCGTCGGAGCGTTGGTCGAGATAGGCGACCACATCTCCATTTCTGTCTACACATTCGCTTCTCTCCATTCTCATCTCTTCTAGCAAGACAATACCCTGCAAATGCAATGCATTGTATCATTAGCTGCAGTAAATTAAATCTCCAAAATATTAAGATGAAAAAGAACATGAGAAATTGGGAGAGACCGAGAAAAGAAAAAGGGATTGGGGAGAGAGAAATAAATGGAACTGTTTGTGGATTTATTGAAGTTTCGGGGAAAGAAGGAGTTCAACTTCATGATGGAAGTTTTTTAACCGACTGAAAAATGGAAATAGGCCACTACTTTAATTCTTCAATGTCACAAACAGATATGTACAACTTTCTCCCCTTTTTTCTTTATTCTGTCGACAACGAAACACCTTCAGGATTTTGAATGAAGAACAAAATTGGTTTCAAAATCTGGAAACCATAAATAGTATGGTATAGATACATACATTCTAAATCCCAACACATCACCACCTTGATATGAAGAAGCCCAATGTCCTCATATGAGCACTGGAATTTTGTTTCTCATTCCATGATTCCTGTAAAAAACAATAGGAACTAATTGAAGTGAGAGAGAGAGAATAGAAAGCAAGAAAGAGATTGAGAGAGTAAAGAGAGAGAGAGAGAGAGAAATAGGAGAAAGTTTGAAAATAACTTCGTATAATAGAACATAACGATGCATGCCACCACCAACCTCTTTGATTTTCTTCTCATCAATCTCGCAAATAAGTTGATTTTCTTCTGGCAAGATAGTTGACAATTTCGGGTGCAGCGTCGTTTGATTTTCTTCTGTTGAAGGAGGAGAAACCACAGGGTATCGAGCGAAGTAGGAAAACTGAAAGTGGTTATTTTAGTAATTATAATTAGCATGGAGGATCAGTTAAGGAATAATGAGTAACTGAATAGACATTTTTTTGAAGAGAATTAACCCGTTATGTTAAGTGGTTGGCTTTAAGAATGAACTACAAAGGGTAAAGTTGGAATAAACAAAGTAGGACACAAAAAAAAATGGTTACTTCAGCCATTCCCTTTATATATTGGCATAGATATATTGGTATAGATTATATATTGTATAGATTAACCATGAATCTTGTAAAAAAAAAGAAAAGTTAACCATGGTACGATCAATCTTTGTCGTTGGCGATATGAAATCACTATCTAGTATTGCACTATAAGGTAGTGGTAAAAAATAATCCCTGGGCCATTATGCACGACTTTCGTTAGAATTGACCATGAAGTAGCCTTAACAATATCTACGTTTTCAAAACCTGCCAGAATCATCAAAATATTTTGAAGATCATCGTTCATTTTATGGTAATTGATGTTCTTCCAAGTACCTTTACAACCAATATGCTTCCTCCCATGATTCTGAAAGTCCAAATCACCTTTGTCCTGACTTTGCACCATACAAAAAAGAAGGTGCTTTCACGATACTCAATCCTTGTTAGGTTCTCCTCGAACAAGCCCACCTTTTATCCTGGAATCGATCATACCCCATCCCCCATCAAGTGGCTTGCCTCTTCCCTTTATATAAATTTAAATTATTTATTTTAAAAATGAATGAAAACATAAAATTCTAAATCTATCTTGGTAATTTATAAATCAACACACACTTCAAAATAAAAACTTAATTAAATTAAATGATGTGCTAAAAATATATTTTAATTGGTATGTATTGTGTATTATTCGTGTAAAGATCGTTAACCACTCAAAAATAGATACATCATAAATATATATGACTTTCATCTTAATACCACAATTTCTAATTGCTTAGCGGTGTACAAAATCTTTTCAATAAAATGCATATGTAAATTAAATTTGGAAAAATATGATTGAATTATCCTACCATAACTTTTTTTGACAACAAACCTACCATACTTATTACTCGTCATATTATAAATTTAAAAAAGATGCGATAATCAATGATCGTGCAGACATATAGAACAATGAACTTATTCTTACACATACAAGAGTCATTATAGGAGTTTTTCTTAAAAATGATCATTTTAGGAGTTTGAAACAATTTACAAACATGTTGATTTTCATGAATAATAATAATAATAATAATAATAATAATAATAATAATAATAATAATGTATTAATCATAATTAATCATAATCATTAATAAATCACAACAAGATATTGATAAGTTTTTTACCCTCCACGTGTCTAGATAGTGAGTAATAATCCAAGGAAGAAAACAAAAACCCATATTAATCGCTAACGCAAGTGACATGTCGAACTTGCATCATTCTCTCTCTTTGAACGCTTCTTTCGGTGGCGGTCTTCCTCCTTCTCCGAGCGCCACCGCACAAGGCTCCTCCGCCAACAAAGATCGCAAGATGGCTTCTGCCGAACAACTCGTTCTCGAACTCAGTAATCCTGAACTCCGTGAAAATGCTCTCCTCGAACTCTCTAAGGTTTACCGTTTTCCCTTTCCTCCTTTTTTTTTTCCTTTTACTTTGCTTTGAATCTTAGGTTAGAGTTCGTAGAATCATGGATCGGAGACTATCTTGATAATCTGCATATGTTTCTTTCTTTTTTCTTCAATGCATGGTTAGGTTTTTTATTTTTATTTTTATTTGTGTGGATATGGATTGAAACTTTGTTGCGGTTTGATTATGTTAGTTAATTGTTAGATATGATTTCGATACCGTGTTTATGTGTTTCCTGTTATGAGTTTTTCTGTTGTGCTGCACAAGTGAGATTCTATTGTTGTTTGTTGCATTTGGCTTTATTTGAGAGATAAGTAGAAAGATGGAAGAGCAGATTTACGTGAGTTTTTCTGGTGAATGAGAATCGGTTTCAATGGCTCTGGCATGTTTATTATTGCTACATTTTGTTAAACTTGGGGTTGTGTGGGAGATGTATTCATTGCTTGTCGATAGGGTGTGTGTGTATTCATTTTTATATTTAATCTATAAATTGTTGAAAACAATTCTTGATCTAGCTTTTGGGTTTAGCTAGACCTAGTTTATTCTTAATTCTGATATGGCAAAAACATATATCCTACATGTCCAGTCCCGAGCGTGAGTTGCGTATGGTAGAAGTTACAGATTTTCAAAGGGTGTGTGGTAACAACTACAGATTTATAGATGGCGTCTGACAAATACAGATGTCTAGTCCTAAACGTGAAAGAGGTGGGTAAAAAACCCGTAGATGTCCGGCTCTGACGTGGGGGGTGCATGAAAAATATATCAAACTTCATGCATATTTACCTAAATTACGTTTACTCCACGTTCTGCTTATTTCGGATGTGGAACATTATCTGGATTACCAAAGTTGGCAAATCTACTTAAAGAAAAGTGACTGAAAGAAAATGGTAAAAAATAACCGATGTTGTAATAACCGGGTTGAGGAACCGGTTCTATTGCCAGTTGGCAAACCTCAAAAAGCGCAAGCGTAAAACTTTGTCAATTTAAACTGTATTCAGTTTCCAGGGTAAGTCGCTCTGATTCTCTGCTGTTTTCTGCCTCATCATCTTCAAAACATGTTCAATCATACTTCTCGGCTTTGATAAAAGCTTGGTCGGAAGAACAGGGAGTGACAAAATGATCACATGAATTAGAAAGCTTATCTGATTAAAGTAATTAATTAGTTAATTGAAAATTTCTGAGGATGCATGTTAAAAAATGCAAATATCCAACCTCGAATGTGAAAGTGGTGAGTTAATGAAAAGAAAGACAAAAAAATTGTAACACTAGAGACCCATTTCTGAAATGAAAATTTGCAAATTGATATGTAAAGATTTTTTTGCATGTAAGGCATGTGTCCAACCATCCAATAAACACGACAGTAAAACTGACGTAGTGGCGTTAACACGTAAAATTGCTGAGTTGTGTTTGTGTGTTTTAAAGGATGAGATCAAGCAAGTGAATATAAGAAGAAACCAAAACAGAAAATATCAATCGCCCATCAAAGTGAGATGTCGAATTCACCCCGATCCCCGTCTGCCCATCAAAGTGAGATGTCGAATTCACCCCGATCCCCATCTATGGATGCTGCCTTTGGCGAAGATGCCCCTCCTTCTCCTGGTGCCACGGCCCAGGGCTCCGACACCTCCCAGAATGGCAGCAATGACTTTGCCAATCAACTTATTCTCGAACTTTGGAAAGCTGAACTCCGTGAAGACGCTCTTCTCGAGCTCTCTATGGTTAATGTTTTGCCTTCACCCTTTTTTCTTAGATCCCAGATCAGAGTTTCAGGAATTTCAGATCGAAAACTAAACTGAAAATATCCATTTACTTATTCTTTTTGTTAATGCTTATTTTTGTTTTTTATTTATTTATTTATTTATTTATTTGTGACTTTGTTCTAGTTTTCATATGTTAGTTAATTTTTGAGATATGATATGGATCAGAGTTTCAGGAATTTCAGATGAAAAACTAAACTGAAAATATCCATTTACTTATTCTTTTTGTTAATGCTTATTTTTTTATTCATTTATTTACTTATTTATTTATTTATTTATTTATTTGTGACTTTGTACTAGTTTTCATATGTTAGTTAATTTTTGAGATATGATATGGATTCCCTGTGTGTGTTAACCGGTTACGAGGGTTACTGTCATATCAGACGAGTTAGGTTCTTTTGAAGTTCTGTTTCCATTTTTTGTTTGTTTGAGAGAAAGATAGGGGTTAAGATCAATTTTGTATGAGTTTTCCTGGTTTGGGCGAGATTTGGTTTCGGTGCCTTTGGTTCTTGTATTATTATTTTCGTTTTGTTGAATTCAGTGTTACATCGGAGATGTAATCCTTTGTGATGGCCTGGTGTTGATTCATTTGTTTTATTTTTAGATTTATGTATATATAAAATGTTGGGGGTACTTTTTAAGCTTTTTTTTTTTGGGGATTAAATTAAACTTAATTTTTTGTCGATGCTAATATGACAATTCTGACATGGAATCAATAGATATGCTACAGATGTTTAGTCTAGAGTGCGAGGGTGTGATAAAAAATACATTTCTTTTAAAGGGCCGTGTGTAAAACACTATATTTCTAGATTGGGAGTGTTGAAATACAAATGTCCAGTCCAGGAGGGGCTGGTGTTGGAATCCAGCCCAGGTAAACTTGGTTTGTTGAGAATCGTGGGAATCCTAGCCGCCTTCATTATGGCTACCTAGGATTGCCTTCATTGCATCCTCCAACATCTTAATTGGTCGAGCATGAGGAGTGTGTGTGCTGAGATCTCACATCGACGAGCAATATGGCCAAAATAGCCATATATGTCTCAATTTTATATTACCTGTCTGCGATGGTGTTTTTTTTTCCTTACTTGCCACTGCCTTCAATTTGTTGATTTGATACACACTCTTCCTGTTTTTTATTGTAACTTATCATGATCTGGCTGGTTTTCTATTCTAACTGTTTGGTATTACTACTGTAATCTTACATGTATCTCATCAATTTTCATTTTCATTTTTTTTTTGTCTTGTAGAAGAGAGAGCTGTTTCAAGATCTTGCTCCATTGTTATGGAATTCATTTGGTACTATTGCTGCACTTTTGCAGGTAAGCTATGTGACTTGTTTAATAAATTTTATTTCGCCTTTTAAAAAAATGCTATATATATATATTCCTTGTCTATATTGTTTAGCTTAATTTGCTATCATTTTTAAATGCTTTTGGGCATACACTTTTCTCTCTTCTACTTACGCTATTCTCCATTTTGGTTCCAACTGTTTTTTTTTGATAAAAACAACTTTTTTATTTTTTATAAATTTTCGAAACTGATGGGTTGACTACAGAGCTATTGCAGTAATTAGCCATGCTGAAAATTGCCAATCATACCTGAACCATCGATGTTTCGATAATTAGTCAACTTAAAATATTGTGGTTTCGGCATACTTTGTAAACTTCACTCAGTTTCTCCTTGTTTAATTCAATTTTTGTATCCTCAGCCTGCTGTGTACACTGCACACAGTTTCTCCTCATTTCTTTTTGTATTTTATACTTGAATTGTATTTTATACTTGAAAAGTGCTAGGAACACACTCTTTCCAACACTTTATCTATGATTAGTTGAAATTCACGTGGGATCTACATTTTGTAAATGGGACTCACATGATTTAATGAGACCCGTCTAAATTTCAATCAACAATGAAGAGTGTTATAAAGAATGTGTTAGAGAAGCACTCCTCTTTATACTTTTTATACATGAACATCCTTGCGCAAACTTATATTTCATTTGAGTCATTTTTATTCTTGAAGCGTTGGATTTTCTTAATGTGTTTCCCAATAACAAGGTTCCTCTTAGTTATCATCCACTTGCTAGGATTTGATGTTTTATTTTCTTTTCTTTCAGGAAATAGTTTCAATTTACCCTGTTCTTTCACCTCCCAATCTTACTCCAGTACAATCAAATCGGGTGTGCAATGCTCTTGCTCTTCTTCAGGTGAGATGGCTTTGTCTATTGTTGTATTTGTTAGTGAGTAACTTGGTTATATGATTATATGTGTGTTTGGTTCTGCGTTGACGATAATTGATTTTGATAGAATTGATTTTAACTCAATTGATCTTAGTTAAAATTGAGTTGAGCTTTAATTGATTTATGTTTGGATACACGTCAGGAAAAGTGATTCTTATAAATTAATGTTGTTTGGATAGGCTGGATACACAAAATTGAGTTGAGGATTATATTTGTGTTTGGATAAACTACCAGCCAAGAAAGATATCTTGTCATCTTTTTGTTTCTTTTTCTTCTTCTTCTGAGACTTGTCATGAAGAAAACAAAAAATGACCCTGCTATGTTTGGTTTTCTCCTTTTGATTTTCTTTCAGTGTGTAGCTTCTCACCCTGATACACGGATGCTGTTCCTCAATGGTAATGTCCCTCTTCTCCTTCATCCGTAGGACTTTGAAATTTTGTCTGATTTTGTACTTACCAATGTTGCATTATGTATTCTGATAGTGGTTGCACTAACATGTTCTTAAATAAGCATTGCATGTTTGCTGAAGTGCTTTGGTAAATGCTGTCAGCTTCTCTAGATTTGGTTAATATAATGAATTGGATTGTGTACTGTGGAAACTATAGGATCAAGATGAGCATGGTAGGGACATGATACAAGCCGAGTTGATGTGCTCAGTATTAGACTGCATATGGACTTGAGATTTACAGGGGATGGTTTAAAGTTAACTTTCAATATTTGTTGAGTAGTCATGGCTCATACCTTGTCCCTTTTGCTTTTGAATGGTTTTACTTCCAATATCTATAATAAATAAGAAGCATTTGGTTTGTATATTACCTCCTTATACTGATACTGAATATAAGGAGATTGCTTGAACATCATTAGATTTGATTGCTTTTGTTGGTTAAAGAATATTTCATTATATGTTTGATATTTATATAATGAATTGTTCACTTGCTTTTTTGTCCTCTTCAGCTCACATTCCGTTGTACCTATATCCCTTTCTCAACACACAAAGCAAGTCAAGGCCCTTTGAGTACTTGCGGCTTACTAGTCTTGGGGTCATTGGTGCGTTGGTGAAGGTACTTCTTCCTTGCTGATTTTTCTGTTGCAAAGTCAAACAATTGCCAGATGAAAAACATTTTGTATGGCTACGCACATGCTGGAAAAATAGTATTCTTAATCACCTCAAAATATCTGAAAGATTTTTTGTGTAGTATCATAAGATCCTAGACATAAAAGGCTTTATATAATGGAATGGAAATCCAACTTGATTGGATGCATTCATAACTATGGCTAACAGGCAAATTTAGTCCGGAACTATTTTTGTCCCATGATTATTGTTCTTTTTATGGTAGTGTTGTTTCAATTGTAACAATTTTCTCGCCGAATTTTTTCTTTCACCAGGTTGATGATACCGAAGTTATAAGTTTCCTTCTTTCAACAGAGATTATTCCTCTGTGCCTGCGCACAATGGAAATAGGCAGCGAACTTTCAAAAACAGTTGAGTTTACTGATCCTTAATTGTTAGTTTTGGGTAAACTTATGCCAACACAGTTCTTGCATTTTGATATAGTCCTTCATATTTCTGAGCCATATTTTTCCGGTCTATGTTTGATTGACATAGTTCATGTTTGATTTATGTATGCATGTGAAGCTTTCTTGCATGTCGCAATACCATGCTAAACGTTTTTATAATATATATCTGCTTATGCATTCCTACATTGATTAATGGGATAGAATAGGATAAATTGATACGGTGAACCTCTCACTTGAGGAGACTGATTTTGATATTCTTGGTTTGCCTTCTCGTCTTTTTGATAGATGGTACAATCTAAGATTTTAGCTATCTTTGTGTTACCTTTTAAACTTTGGTTGGTATTATCGAGATGTCATTTGAGCACTGGCATCTGTATTGTATAGTTTCAAACCCATGCTTTTGTTCTTCTATAGGTGTTAAGCCACTTGGTTATTTTATGTTGCCACTCTATATTGATCCCCTATTAATGTATATCAAATTATAGTAAAACTGAGCATGGTAGTCTAATGAAGACTTCTGCAACAGGTTGCAACATTTATTGTTCAGAAAATTCTGCTGGACGATGTTGGCTTGGATTACATTTGTACTACAGCAGAGCGCTTCTTCGCTGTAGGTCGAGTGTTGGGGAAAATGGTGGCAGCTCTTGCTGAGCAACCCTCATCTCGTCTGTTGAAGCATATCATTCGATGCTACCTTCGCTTGTCTGATAATTCAAGGTTGGTTAGTAGATTACATCTTCTTGTTAGTCCCCCTCCCCTTTCCATTGAATTTTCCTCTTTCCATGCCCATTTCATTTCTTTTTAAGTTCCAAATTTCCTCTTGAATCAAACTTTGGTCTGTGTTCATAACAGGGCTTGTGATGCCTTAAGAAGCTGTCTTCCAGACATGCTAAGGGATGCTACTTTCAGCAGCTGCCTTCGTGTAAGTACTTCTTGGGATATTAATTTCTAACTAGAAAATTTTATGATGTTCTCTATATCTTCAGATTCAGAACTACTGATTTTCAGTTCACCCTCACGGGGAAGATAATTCATGCTTTTAGTTTGTTTAAACTTATTTGCTCTTGGTTTTGTTTTTTCAGGAGGACCCCACAACTAGGAAGTGGCTTCAACAGTTGCTTCACAATGTTGGAGGGAATCGAGTTCCCTCTCTACAAGCTGGAGGAGGTTTCGACCATCTAATGGTTACTTAAATCTATATAGAAAAAACTGTTAGAATAATGGTTACTTGAAAATAAAACTGTTAGAATCGTCATGTCATTACTATAGACTGCTACCACCCCTTCTGGTACCGCAACATCTATGTTTGAACTGTTAGAATAAAGGTGACTTGAATATAAAACTGTTGTTCAGAATGGTTTGTTGTATTTATTGGCGTGTTAAAACCAGTGTTGTCAATGGTGGATGGTGGTTTATGGCGGAGACCCAAAAACCGCCATAAACATATAGTGGATGGCGTAACGGCATATGGTATATCAATTTTTATAAAAAATTAAAAGATATACATACTAATACACATACAAAAAACACTATATAAATTTAAAAAGTAATCTAAAAGCCTGTCAATCAATGTCAAATTATCATAAGCAACTAAGAACCAATTCAAATTTGTCTCATTAAATTGTCATAAGCAAACTAAGAACCACTTCAAATCAAGTTTAAGACATCAAAATAACAACAAAATTATAAAAAGCATAACCAACTAAGAACCACTTCAAGTTAAGTTTAAGACATTAGAATAACAACAAAATTATAAAAAGCAATGAAAACACGGTAATTTCCTCTAATCCTCTTCCTCAACCCCAACAAAGTCATTTTCCAAGTCATTAACAAGTGGAGCACCTACCTCTCATTCCTCTTCTTCGGATACCATTTGCGTTCGCATCCCGACGCACTACATGTCAAACTCAAGATTTTGATTGTCAACTGTTGCAAGTTTAGAGTTTCCTGGCCATACATTCGCCACCATTGAGCTACAAAACCAAGGGTGTATATCTTAGAATTTAGTTATTCATAAACAACTTAAAATAACTAGAGGTTTTAGTTTCTTACCGGGAGAAAGGGTGCTTCTTTGTGACTTTGCAAAATCATCTCCAAAGAGGCCATCACCCGTCTTATAGATTGGTATTTCATTTAGAATTTCTTGTTGCACCTCTGGACATGGCACCAACTTCCTAATGCAAAGATACAACTCATTGTTGACCTCTATTATACCCCAATTTTGTCCGTCTTCTTTTTCTTGTTTTAGTCATCTTATTTAATTCGTATTTTAAGGTCACACGATTAAGAGAATTGTTAGAATGACGTCTCATTTTCTAACCTAAGCCAATTTCAATTATCCAGTTCAATTAAATCGAAATACCGTCGTTTAAACTTGGCATGCACGCGAATGATCGATCTTTTCGTGCATTCTTCAGTTTAATCTTCGCATTTAGGCTTAGTAGAACCTAATTGGGCTTATCTAAAGTCATTTTTCTCACAATTGGGCTTACCATTTTGGCTTGGGCCCACAGACGTGGTTCCGAGTTAATTTTTAGCGTTTATTGCTTAACGGGTCTATTTCTTCTATTCGGACCTCGTTCTAGGATGTTCATTTAGTTGGGCCCGATTCACTTTTGTATTTGGTCCAACTTCTTCTCTTTATTATTTTTATTTTTTCCATTTAATCTATTTTGAGTAATATATATAGTCCAAAAATGCCAAAAAAATCTATTTACAATTTAGAAGTGTTTAAAATGTCCAAAAGTCCAAAAATACAAAAAAAAGTAATATTAAGAATACAAAAAAATAGCCAAATCCGAAAATGCAAAAAGAAAAAAGTAAAAGGTAGCAACAGATCTAGGGTTTCCAGCAGCTGCTCTCCAATCTGTTGGGCCTGGGTCGATCCACTCCAAAACCTGAAAAATAATTCAAAGCCTAGTCAAAATACAATTAATGTTTTAAACTAATATTGTAGTATAAATAAACAGTAAAACACAGCGAAAGACACAACAGAGATTGACAATAGATCAAAGGACTGGGATTCAATCATCAGTATTTCAGTAACAATAGATCAAACAGAGGCAAAAGCAGTCAGGCAAAAATAGTAATCTTAGCAGCAACAAACAAAGCAAACAAAAGAGAAGTTCAGATGCTGGAGTGAAGGTTGGTCCTCGTTTACTATTATCATTTTGTTTCAAACATATGTTCATATTTAGAACTAGAATAGATTTTTTTAGAATCATTTTGTTTCAAACATATGTTCATATTTAGAATTAGAATTAGAATTAGAATAATTAAAAGTGTAGTTTTGAATCAAGGTAAGGTTTAGAATCTAGAACAAAAAATATCGAATAGGAAGAGAAGAAATAGAACCAAAAGAAGAACGAAATAGGTAAAGAAACTAACTCGTGAATATCTCACGAGCTCTGGTCATCTTCTCCGGCGAGAGCTCGGACGCGAAGTTCTTCAAAAGCGAACCAAAATCGCGATAACGAACCCGAAACTAGCCCAAAGATCGCGAACCATCTCCTCCTTCCCGACGCCGTTGTTCGACGCGAGCTCATACCTCCGGCGGACCCTCTCCGCGAACCCTCCTACATCGTTCTGCTCCCCTCTCAGTTCGCAATACTCTCTCTCACAACTAAAATTTTCGCCTTTTTTTTTCTCTTAGATCATAGCTTCTCTCTCATGGAAGTGGAGAGAATTTCACTATTTTCTCTCTCTTTGGTGAGGTGCGGCGCTGAGAGGAAGCTTAAAATTAGGGTTGAGCTTACTCCTTTCCTTTTTATATACCACTTGCTGGTTTATCCATTTTTATTTTGTTTTATTTCTTTTCACTTTTATTATCAGATTAATAATAACACCATAACCATTCATGCGCACACCCCAAACATATGTTCATATTTAAAATTAGAATTAGAATATTTAGAATTAGAATAATTAAAAGTGTAGTTTTGAATCAAGGTAATGTTTAGAATCTAGAACAAAAAATATCGAATAGGAAGAGAAGAAATAGAACCAAAAGAAGAACAAAATAGGTAAATAAACTAACCTGTGAATATCTCGCCGGAGCTCCGGTCATCTTCTCCGGCAAGAGCTCCGGCGAAGTTCTTCAAAAGCGAACCAAAATCAGCGACAACGAACCCAAAAACTAGCCCAGCATCGCGAACCATCTCCTCATTCCCAACGCCGTTGCTCCGACGAGCTCATACCTCCGGTCAGACCCTCTCCGGCGAACCCTCCTATATCGTTTCTGCTCCATCTCTGGTTCGCAATACTCTCTCTCACAACCAAAATTTTCGCCTTTTTTTTTCTCTGAGATCATAGCTTCTCTCTCATGGAAGTGGAGAGAATTTCACTATTTTCTCTCTCTTTGGTGAGGTGCGGCGCTGAGAGGAAGCTTAAAATTAGGGTTGAGCTTACTCATTTCCTTTTTATATACCACCTGCTGGTTTATCCATTTTTATTTTGTTTTATTTCTTTTCACTTTTATTATCAGATTAATAATAACACCATAACCATTCATGCGCACACCCCAAACATATGTTCATATTTAGAATTAGAATTAGAATATTTAGAATTAGAATAATTAAAAGTGTAGTTTTGAATCAAGGTAAGGTTTAGAATCTAGAACAAAAAATATCGAATAGGAAGAGAAGAAATAGAACCAAAAGAAGAACGAAATAGGTAAAGAAACTAACCTGTGAATATCTCGCCGGAGCTCCGGTCATCTTCTCCGGCGAGAGCTCCGGCGAAGTTCTTCAAAAGCGAACCAAAATCAGCGACAACGAACCCAAAAACTAGCCCAGCATCGCGAACCATCTCCTCCTTCTCGACGCCGTTGCTCCGGCGAGCTCATACCTCCGGTCAGACCCTCTCCGGCGAACCCTCCTACATCGTTTCTGCTCCCTCTTTGGTTCGCAATACTCTCTCTCACAACCAAAATTTTCGCCTTTTTTTCTCTCTCTTAGATCATAGCTTCTTTCTCATGGAAGTGGAGAGAATTTCACTATTTTCTCTCTTTGGTGAGGTGCGGCGCTGAGACGAAGCTTAAAATTAGGGTTGAGCTTACTCCTTTCCTTTTTATATACCACTTGCTGGTTTATCCATTTTTATTTTGTTTTATTTTTTTTCACTTTTATTATCAGATTAATAATAACACCATAACCATTCATGCGCACACCCCACACCTTCCACTTAAGCCCACCAGCGCCAATTAATCTCTCTAATACAAACTGGGCCTCTTTTTTTTTACACCACAGTTTTACTTACATGACTCCCACAATTATTAACACCACATTTTTACTATTGCACCCCTTTCTCGTTTCTTTTTTTTTTCTCTTCAAACCAATTATATTCTAATAAATCAAAAACAATAATTAAATATTTTTCTATCAAAAATCAAATAAAAGACTAAGTCGGTTGTACAACCGGGTTAGTCATCATTCTAGGACCAATGAGCTGTACAGTTTAGTAATCCTAAAAAACTTATAAAAATGTAAATAAATTATTTTTCCTAAAATAGGGGACTAAGTCGGTTATCTGTACAAGGTTAGTCAGCGTTTAGGACGCAGTGAGTCATTGCATAGATTCAAGAGTCCTAGAATACCTATTCTAAAACCAACCCACCTCACATCAAACCAATTTCTCTCAAAAACTCAAGAAAAATCATTTTCAAAAAGTAGGGACTATGTCGGTTATGCCTGGCCAGGGTTAGTCGCGTCCAGAGATCGATGAAATTGCATAGATTCAAGCAATTCAAATAGCTTCTCACCGGTCTTCACAAAATCGACGCATCAACAGACTTCACAAACGCAGTCCCAGCTGGAGAGTTGACCAAAAAATTAATAATATATCTTCCTTTCCGATCAGTCCATGAATCTGACATGATAGAAAAACCATGCTTCCTCTACTGTTCCTTATGTCTTTCCAACTTTCTTTTAGTGTTATCCACCGATCATTCCATATGCACAATATCTTCTCATCATCTCTTTGAAGGTTTTCATTTTTGCAACATTAAATGGTATCGAAGCTTGGTACCAAAAATCTGCAACAGATTGTAATAAATCATCCGTTGTTTGTTTGTCGAACGTCTCCCTAATGCTGGCTTGTCTCAAAGCCTATTTGTTTTTTCTTGTTCTCGCAGCACTACACGGAGTTGTGTCTCCATCGAGATCATCTTCACTTTCATCATATTGAATACCTCCAAGATCCATATTTCTAATTTCAGCCATATCAATATCGTCTAGTGTCTCCTTTTTGCCGGATAACAATTCTAACATATCTAGTTTAACATCCGTGGGACAATACTTGCAAGAAGCAACATTGCCTTTCTTCCCTGCTAAATGTCGCTTAGCTCTTGTTATCCCCCCTTCATGGTTTTTGAACAATAATTACAAATAGTTTCGTTTGTATCTCCTGGACGAGCAGGGGTGACATACTTCCATCCAGGATCAGCACTGTTGGTATTGGAAGTTATAGCAACCGACCCGAAGCTTGTGAGGAATTTGGTTGAGACATATTCTACAAACTAAATAGAGAAACAAACTCAACAAAATGAAACAGAACAAAGGCACAAACTGATGCAATTATAACCAATCACTGAATGTAAGTGTGCATCATATACAAACACGTAGATTCTATGAAAAATTGAAAACAGAACCAGATTAAGAACAACATGAACAAAAAAAATTACAAAATTAGAATAGTAAGATTCAGAAAACGAAATATGTTATTGTTTTAGGATAATAGAAAGAAAACAAAAGATGCAAACATAAAACAAAAAGAAAAAAAATAAAACAAGAATATAATAGAAAAAAAACAAGATAAAGAAAGATTAGTAAAATAAAATACAAATAAAAGAACTTGTGAGATAAGAGGAACTGTCAAAGATCTAACTACCTCTACAATTCTGTTACAGAAATAGAGAGAAGAGATAAGAGAGCTTTAGAGAATTTCTTCTGTTTTTCATTTCTGAATTTCATTATCTAATGTGTACAAGAGTTTTGGTATTTATATTGAGCATATTCTACTTGACACTAACTGATTGCTTTTAACTGCACAATCAGATAGTGTTACAATATATTCTCTATTAATACTACTAGAAGCTAAATTATAGCTATTCCCTTAATACTCCCCCGCAAGCTCAGCTGGGTGTAGGGCACACAGTGAGCTTGGATCTGAATGATTCAAACAAGGTAGAAGCTAGAGGCTTAGTCAAGATATCTGCATATTGATTGATTGCAGGAACATGAACAACCCAAAGCTGTTTTTGCAGCACTTTCTCACGGAGGAAAAACAAGTCTAACTCCATATGTTTGGTTCTTGCATGAAGAACCGGATTGTGAGCTAAAGAAACTGTGCTTAGGTTATCACAATAATCTGTAGGAGTAGTAAAGGGGACACCTAGCTCAGTTAGAAGTGATTGGAGCCATAGGATCTCAGTTGTGACAAGAGCAAGAGCTCTATACTCTGCCTCGGTGCTAGATCTAGAGACAACTGCCAGCTTCTTTGCCCACCAAGATACAAGGTTGGGTCCCAAAAATACACATGCACCTGAGGAGGATCTTCTATCATCACTGTCAGATCCCCAATCAGCATCACTAAAGGCAGTGAGAGTGACTGGAGTGATGCAAGTGGGTTTAAGAACAAGTCCCCAACCAATAGTTCCTTTTAGGTACCTTAGGATGCGCTTCACATCTATTCAATGAGCATCCAACGGTTCAGACATAAACTGACACACCTTATTCACTGCAAAGGCGATATCTGGCCGAGTGATGGTGGCATATTGAAGGGCACCAACGGTGGACCTATACAGAAAAGGATCTTGGACTTTGTTAGAACCATTTTTAGTGAGTTTGGAACCAGCAACCATAGGAGTAGAGAAGCTATGTGCTTCATGTAAGTTATGCTTAAGGAGTAAGTCCCTAATATACTTCCCTTGAGTAAGTTGAACGGAGCCATTGGGTTGCCTTTTGACCTCTATACCAAGGAAGTAGTCTAAGTTGCCAAGATCCTTGAGAGAGAACATTGCATTGAGTTGAGAGATGAGTTTTTTGATGTATGTTACATCACTGCCAGTGACAATGATGTCATCTACATAGACAAACATATAAACTTTGAGAGAACCCGAATGTAGAATAAAAAGGGAGGGATCACATTTGCTCGCCTTGAAGCCCAAGCCCAACAGATAGGCCTAAAGTTTCTCAAACCAAGCTTTTAGAGCTTGTTTGAGACCATAGAGGGCTTTATTAAGTTTGCAAACAAGAGTCTTATCAGATGACATACACCTCTTCTTCAAGAATGCCATTAAGAAATGCATTGTTGACGTCTAGTTGAAGTAGAGGCCAAAACTGAGAGATAGCCAGAGTGAGCATAGTTCTAACAGTGACCAGTTTGATAATTGGGGAGAATGTCTCCTTGTAATCTGCTCCATATTGTTGGTGGAATCCTTTTGCAACAAGTCGGGCTTTGTACCTGTTTACACTACCATTAGGGTTTTCTTTTACTCTAAATACCCATTTGCATCCTATAGGTTTCCGTGAAGGTGGGAGGGACACCAATGTCCAAGTCTGATTCCTTTGTAGTGCATTAAACTCTTCCTTCATAGCTGCCAACCAAGTGGGACTTGCTAAGGCTTGTTTGACAGTCTTTGGTTCAACATGAGCAAGAAGGAGAGTGGGGTTGATCATTGGACACACAATGCCACTTTTGGCCCTTGTTTGCATAGGATGCGTGTTGTTGGGATTAACATTTGGTTGTGCACTTGAAGACTCACTGCTAGTTGAAGAAGAAGCTTCACTAGGTGAACTAGGGACTGAGTTGATTGATGAAGAAGATGTAGAGGAGGAGCCTGATGGTGGAGTAGCCTGTGCAACAGGTGACAAGGGAGGAAGTGGGGGAAACTCAGGAAGATGTGAAGGAGTAGTTCTAGGAGAGGTGATCACCAGAATACTAGGTGACACAAAGCTGGTGGGAGCTGGAGAGGGGCTATTAGTGAGCATAAGTTGTTTATAAGAGAATTTGTGCTCATTGAATATAACGTCTTTGGAGATAAAGATCTTGCCACTAGATTCTTGGCACTTGTAACCCTTGTGAGAGGTAGAGTAACCAAGGAATAGACACTCCTCAGACCGAAACTGCAGCTTATGTTGATTGTAGGGCCTTAAGAGCGGAAAGCAAGAACAACCAAATACTCTTAGAAACCCATAATCAGGATGAGCATTATAGAGCTTGTGATAAGGTGTCTCAAAGTTCAAGGTCGAGGTGGGCAGCCTGTTGATGAGATGAACACTAGCTTGAAAGGCATGGTCCCAATACTCAAAGGGTAAGGAGGCATGAGCCATGAGTGTGAGACCAGTCTCCACTATCTGTTTATGCTTCCTATCAACCATACCATTCTGATGGTGAGTATGAGGGCAGGTATTTCAAAATGCTACTTTAATTATTGGTATTTGATTAGCAGGTGACGAGTATGAGTGTTTGGAAAGCACTAACGTTTAGCGTTTTTTGGGTAACGTTTATCACTTTAGAAATGCTACTTTGAGTGGCATTTGACAGGATATGGTTTCACTTTTTTGGCAGTTTTACCCTTAATTTTATTCTTAAATTCTCTTTATATCCTTATTAAAATAAATAAATCTTCAATTCCTTTTCTTTATTTTAATGTCATTTTACATTTATCAATGAGTTCAACCATTAGTTTTACGAAACAATAGCTTATCTGCTATTTGCTATCCGTTATTTTTAACCAAACAGAGCCTAAGGCTGTGTTTTCTGAGTTCCATCCACTACTTTTTAACGAAAATTGAACAAACAATTTATGATGAACAAAACAAAATGGACTCGTAAACTAACCAAACAACTCACTATAACTTTAAAAAGTGGACATTACATAACCAAACAACTTAAATCGATAGCATATATAATTCAAAGACGTAAACTAAGACATCCATATATATGTCATTACAAAGGATTACAAATTGTGCTATTAATATTATGGGTTATCTTCATCGTTGAATGAAGCTGATAGACTCTTGGTATGTAGAGTTGTGTTAGTTGGTTAGGTAGTTTGTTGTCTTTAACACCTATTAGTTATGTTAGTTGGGAGTTAGTTATAGGGTGTTATAGTTAGAGGGGTTTGTTATATTTGTTGGGGTAGTTATTAATTGGTTAGCCTATTCCTCTCTATCCCCATGTATTGGAAGACTATATATATTAAGGCTTCCACCCCCCTTTGAGGAATCTCATATCATTCTTAAAGTTTAGTCGTGACCGGGTGAGGCCGGAAGGCGGGGAGCCTTATCTCTCAAATTGTATCAATTCATCACATATCAATAATATTCCACTTTCTTCCCATTTTCCTTTCTTAAATCAAATTCCAAGGCTTTCAATTGCATATTTCCCGTCAATGTTAGGATAGGTGCCTAACAATTAGTCCGACCTGCCGGATATTCAAAGGGGAGCCAGTGACATCAAAGATGGGGTTACCAGTGTTCAACAATGGAGCATATGCCTACTGGTGGGTGTTATGTATGGAAAAATATTTTCTTTCAAGGGAGACACTTGAGGGAAAGAAGATGATAGAGGCTACCAAGGCTGTGCAAAGCGAAGCTCAAGTATGGAGGTCTTCTTGGATTCGTCGACATCCAACGGCGGGTTGGGAAACATCTTCTTGGGCATTTCTTTGGAAGTTTGAGCCTAAAATACGCAACGTGTTGCCACCCGAACTTAGTGGTGAAGGAAACCTTGTTGGTACATTCCAGGATTCAATTCTGAAAACCAATAAAGGTGACCGGAAAAGGAGTGGTGGAGTGAAGACCGAAAGGTACAACCCACAAATATGGTCCAAAGAAAATATTGAACGAGCCATGAAGATGAAGGGGATCATAATCAAGAAAAAGAGTCACCACACGTTGAAGGAGAAGCAGCGACCAAGCGAACAAAAGGGGATGGAGCTTCACAATAGTCTTCTTTGGATTCATGAGGGACACTACACTCAGTGTTCTATAGGTGGAGGCATTATCAATAGAAGGGGTGATTTGAATAGACGAAAACATAAGCAATTCGCAATTGCGAGAACATTAAGACCGCCAAATTCTAGCTTCTTTACGGAAGCAAGAATAGATTCTTCTTATCAAGATTGTTTTAGAAAGAAGCACCCTAAACCACCATGGTCAAGAAACCGTGAAGCGAAAGGAACCGTAAATTGGAAGAGAAGTAGAGAAAGAACCAATCCAAGAATCATTTCTAGAAAAGATATTCAAGTCAGCTCCGTGATATTGGTTAATGGAAGGGTTCAAGAAATAGCATCAGCTGGAAGAAGAAACAAGAGAAGAGCGTTACGTGGCGTGAGTCTTAACAGTAGAGGAAAGGAAAGAAAAGGTGATTCGTGGATGATGGACAAGCGACCACCACCGAAACCCCCGACGGTGGCACATATTTAGGGGACGCAGTGGAGATTGAGAAAATGAAACACCACTTGTTGACGGTGAATTGAAGCGGCGAAGGGGTGTGGGTCAATTGCGTTTGGGAATTCACTATCCGAATTCAAATGGGTCTGGACCGAAACCAAGTGGGCCAGGGTCACGATATGGGTATATGCAAGTTGGGCTTTGCCCAAAATGTAGTGGGTCAAGCCCAAGATTCGTTGGCTAAAATTCGAATGCGGAGCACACAAGAGCTACGTTTATGTGACGCAGCCCGAAATCCAGCTAGATTCGCCAATGGGAAAGCGCGAGGAAGTCACATTCTCTGGCCGGCCTTGATGTGTGTTTCTCCGGATGTCAAACTTCCGGCCCAAGTACGGCCACCAAAGCTGTCCGGTCAAGCCGCTCTCGTGGACGGGGATGGGTTGTTGGTCGAGGAATCATCAACGGAAAGCTGCTGGATGTCGTCGTGGGTTGGTCACTTTTGGGGACGCTGCTGTGTGTAGAGACAAAAGTGTACGTTGCTGAAGACGCATTGACAATGACGAAGCATCAAGCCGAGCTAGATAAGATCATATCACTAGATGAAGGAAGGGCCTAAAAAATCCTCATAACCCTTGGGCTGAATTATACAATGAATTTTTTAGTAAAAAGATCCGCGACCAATATCATGACACTTCTAGAATTCAATACTGGGAAAAGATATTGATCCTTCACGGTAATAGTTTGCAAGGAGTGAAATGTGCACTCCTAACTTGGGAACCCATTTAGAACAAGGCCAAGCATTGGAGAGATTCCCCAATCAACCTTGAGGACAAGGTTGGTTTTCAACGGGGGAGTATTGATAGACCCTTGGTATGTAGAGTTGTGTTAGTTGGTTAGGTAGCTTGTTGCCTTTAACTCCTATTAGTTATGTTAGTTGGGAGTTAGTTATAAGGTGTTATAGTTAGAGGGGTTTGTTATATTTGTTGAGGTAGTTATTAATTGGTTTGCCTATTCCCCTCTATCCCCATGTATTGGAAGACTATATATATTAAGGCTTCCACCCCCTTTGAGGAATCTCTTATCATTTTATAGTTTCGTCGTGACCGGGTAAGGCCGGAGGGCAATTGTATCAATTCATCACATATCAATAATATTCCACTTTCTTCCCATTTTCCTTTATTTAATCAAATTCCAAGGCTTTAAATTGCATACTTTCCGTCAATGTTAGGCTAGGTGCCTAACAATTGGTCCGACCTGCCGGATATTCGAAAGAGAGCCAGTGACATCAAAGATGGAGTTACCAGTGTTCAACAATGGAGCATATGCCTATTGGTGGGTGTTATGTATGGACAAATATTTTCTTGCAAGGGAGACACTTGAGGGAAAGAAGATGATAGAGGCTACCAAGGCTGTGTGAGGTGAAGCTCAAGTATGGAGGTCTTCTTGGATTCGTCGGCATCCAACAGCGGGTTGGGAAACATCTTCTTGGGCGTTTCTTTGGAAGTTTGAACCTAAAATGCGCAATGTGTTGCCACCCGAACTTAGTGGTGAAGGAAACCTTGTTGGTACATTCCAAGCTTCAATTCTGAAAACCAAGAAAGGTGACCGGAAAAGGAGTGGTGGAGTGAAGACCGAAAGGTGCAACCCACAAATATGGTCCAAAGAAAATATTGAACGAGCCATGAAGATGAAGGGGATCGTAATCAAGACAAAGAGTCACCAAACGTTGAAGGAGAAGCAGCGACCAAGCGAACAAAAGGGGATGGAGTTTCACATTAGTCCTCTTTGGATTCATGAGGGACACTACCATCGGTGTTCTCTAGGGGGAGGCGTTATCAATAGAAGGGCTGATTTGAATAGACGAAAACTGAAGCAATTCGCAATTGCGAGAACATTAAGACCGCCAAATTATAGTTTCCTTACGGAAGCAGGAGTAGATTCTTCTTATTAAGATTGTTTTAGAAAGAAGCACCCTAAACCACCATGGTCGGGAAACCGTGAAGCGAAAGGAACGATAAAATGGAAGAGAAGCAGAGAAAGAACCAATCCAAGAATCATTGCCATAAAAGAGATTCAAGTAAGCTCCGTGATGTGGGTTAACGGAAGGGTTCGAGAAATAGCATCAGTTGCAAGAAGTGATAAGGGAAGAGTGTTACGTGGTGTGAGCCTTAACAGAAGAGGAAAGAAAAGAAAAGGTGATTCGTGGATGATGGAGAAGCGACCAAATGCGTAGAGTGAGGACTGAACTCTTCACGAAACTCATATATGACAGCCCTGCCTCGGTCTTCCAAACGTCACATCGATTCACTCAAACGTCACGTCAATGTTCTGCTCATAGGATAACACGTGTCGTGACAATATTTCTCTCTCCCGTTGAAGACACATGGAAATTCAAGCCGCGACCGACCTCAGTCTCTGGCCGGCCTCGACTTGGGGGGCCACTATTTCAGACTGAACCAAAAGCCCAATCTGTCATAAAACGACCATCACTTGTTACCAAACCAGGCCAACTCCTAGCGTTGGATGCGGCCCATTTGCCGCCGTTCATGAAGAAATGCCCTTCAATCCAGATTGCAGCGGCCAGATCCGACGCCTCAGATAGGGCTTCCACGTCTATAAATAGAGTTGCACCCCTCCATTATCAACTACGCTTTTATTTCTTGCATACCTCTCTAGTTCTCTTGCTGACTTAAGCATTGGAGTGTCTGTAGGTACCACCTCCCGGCGACCTCGGCACCAAGTACCTCGGCGCATCTGAGCTACTTCTTCAACCATCTGAATCCCTCCTTCAAATACCTCAGGTGTAATCTTCATCCGAGATCCAGGTATTGAACAATAACTATATATACTTCTTTAGTTCCAACTGTAATTACAGAAAGGGTCAAGTGCTCGTGCATTTGATTTAAACGCTTGTCTTAATTAAGTTATTTTAATAACAAATTAAATGCAAACAAAATATCTCAAAGTAATTGAACTGTTTCCAGAATGCTAGACCTGTTTTTAATATAAATAGTCTGTTATCTTGGATTTCATATTTCCAATCCATGTTATTGAGACAAATTGATGTTACTAAACCATCAAATAATAACAAAAGACGGGAGAATAAAAAATATGGCCACAGGGAAACCCCTATAGCTTATAAAAGAAACACTGCAGTTTAAACAAGACTGGGATTCTTATAGTGATCTTTAAAATACATCTACCAACTATGCCTATTCATGAATCAATTCACGAGAACTACACCGAACTGACATATTTAAACAGTTCAACTGAACCGAACAGCAAAATTGTGGCTGCGATGTGCATGGCGGACCGCAATTTGAAACCATGGTGCTGAAGTTATAAAGAATATGATAGTAACATGGATTAAAAGAGAGAGAAAGAGAAAAACATTTTAACTTTTAGTTGCATGATCCTTATTGATAAACTAAAGGAGGACAAAAGCATAGATATAGCAGCAAGTTTTAGTTAGTTCAATCTTCAAATGTGATAAACACAAATGTGGTCTAGCACAAAAATCATCCATCCCTTGCATCTTATTCCTCATCTTCTGCCTTATACATACCTCTCTGCATTCCTCACTATACCTCTCAGGTCAGATTTTTGCAGACCTTCCACTCGGCCTTAGATACAAGATAGAATGAATGACAACGCAAAACTACCAGTTTTCCTTGCTCTAAATCCTAAGTCTCTCATATTCAAACCCCAAAAAACTAACTCCAACACATAGAAGCGTTATATAACATAACACGTGAGCTTGGCCTCTCATTCAGAAGAACCAATCAGAATTTATGTAAAAACTACAAAATTATAGTAAGGAACCTGCACTTCACATCAAGAACATCAATTTTTACATATTTTCACTTATCAAGTATATTTGGAGGTTTTATAAAAAAAAAAGTATATTTTGAGGTTAAATTAGAGATGCAAAAACTCGGTACGCTGTTTTTACAATTTCTTCTAGTAGAGTGAAATAAAAATCCAATTTTTTCACCACATAACGTCGTAACGTGATATATTAAGGTTACCATATAATTGAAATGAAAAAGGTGGAAATAACAATAATAGCAATAGAAACCACATGAATCAATACATGATCAAAAAATTGATTCTACAAGTGTAATGGTAGTGAAATATATGAGAGCAAGGGTGTGGTTGTGGCATGCAAAATATTGTATTCGAATTGGTCTCCGAAGTATACACATCACTTTCAGGCATATACTCTTAGCTATATGCTCAAAGTCTTTTGAACACATCATTTAAATGTAGTTACTCTAGTTAGCTTTATTTAACTATAGTTGAGTTATGTTAATTGTAATTAATTAGTTTAGTTAGTGTAACTGTTTTGGTTACTATTCAGTTACTAAGTTTGTTAGAAGGTAAAGGTAGTTAGCTTAGTTTAGTGATGGAGTTAAATACTAGGGGAAACACTTGTAACAGAACACTTTTTGCAATAATGAATTTTTCCCAATTTCATTTTCTCTCTCAGAGCTGTTACTGTTATTATGGTATCAAAAGAAATATTTGTTGCTTCCGCATTCTGATTGTTCTTCGAGTTCATCATCGTTGAACGATTCATCACTTCGATTTGCTTTCGATTCTTCAATTCTTGTTTCGTAAGCCTTCGATTCGTGTTCATTTCATCATTTTCTCTCAGAAATTCTTCAATTTCTGAGATTGATTTCACTGTTCTTGTTCTCTGCAAGTTGTTCGTTATTTCCATCGCGACCTGGTTCTTTCTCGCTTCATTTGATCTTCAATCATGGCGATCAACACCAGCAACAACCATGATGATCCATTCTATCTTCATCCATCTGACAATCCGGGTTTGATTCTTGTCACACAAACCCTAACCGAAGACAATTTCAGTTCATGGCGAAGAGCAATGTCTATGGCGCTCTTAGGCAAGAACAAACTTGGCTTCGTTAACGGTCAATTCCCGAAACCAGCTGAAGATGATGCCAAGTATAGTGCCTGGATTTGAAATAACAGCACTGTTTCCTCTTGGCTTCTCAATTCGATCTCGAAGGAAATTGCAAGCAGTGTCATCTACTCCGATGATGCTTCTACGATCTGGAACGAACTTCATACTCGTTTTCAGCAACGCAATGGTCCTCGTGTGTTTCAATTGAAGAAAAATGTCACCAATTGTATGCAAGGTACGTCTTCCATCGGTGCTTACTACACTAAATTCAAGTCAATGTGGGAAGAACTTAGTGAATTCAAACCAGTGCATACCTGCACATGTGGTGGTGTTCAACCACTTGATCACATCCAGCGTGACTGTGTTCTTAGTTTTCTCATGGGACTCAATGAGAGTTTTTTCAATGTGCGTGGTCAAATCTTGCTTATGGATCCCCTTCCTTCCATTGAGAGGGTCTATTCTCTTGTTGCTCAAGATGAACAACAACGACAGGTCCCTGCTGCATCCGTGGACACTCCTTTTGCTTGTGCCGTTTCCTCCACACCAGCAAGAAATCATCGCCGTGAGCGCCCTCAATGCTCACATTGTGGTGTTCTTGGTCATCTAAAGGAGAAGTGCTTCAAAATACACGGGTATCCTCCTTCATATAACAAGAAACCTACTGCCAAAGTCAACAATGTTGCAGATCATCGATTCTGGTCCTGGGAATGCTCCTATCTCCAATCAACATTATCAAATGATGCTTCAGTTCATCCAAGCTCAAATGGCCAAGGCTAGCACACCTGAATCAGATCAAGTGGATACTTCTTGTGTAGGTATGATCTTGTCCCTCCTAGACACTGATATGCCCCTTCCCTATATCAAATGGTTATTTGATTCGGGTGCAACATCCCATATATGCCACATTCTATCCTTGTTTCACAATTTTAGAACAATTACTGGTAAATATGTCACTTTGCCAAACAAAACTAAAGTCCCAGTAACTGGTATAGGTTCTGTTATTCTTTCTCCAACTCTAACCTTGCATAATGTGTTATACATTCCTTCTTTTGCTGTCAATCTAGTCTCTGTTAGACAATTGCTAGAGAATAATGACATGTCCCTTGTAACACCCCATTTCTACCCGGTAATTTATAGTAAAAATCAGAGTAATAAAAAAATCATCTCTCATTAAATGGAATGTTACACTTCTCTCCGAAAACACTCAAACGAATGGCTCAAATTTCGGAAAATACGAACCAATACATAACACCATATAAAACGTGGGATATAACTCATATCATGCAGCGGAATAAAACTACAGCTCGCGAGAATAATTCTCAATCTCAAAATACATAGTACAACAGTAAAGAACTCAACACTGAGCAAAACAATCAAAATAAAGTTCATAACCCATCCCCTAGGTGCTACGATCGAGCGGCATCGACTCAGGGGAATAGTGAAGGTGACAAGCCTTCACTCATGACTACTGTGGTAAACAACAATGTGAAAGGGTGAGTCTCGAACTATATAATAAAAGTGATAATAGGCAATATATACAATCACAGTTCACAACACAATCAATCATACCAATCATCACTCAATAATGTTCATGCATTCATGCGAATGTATGCAATGTAATTATGCATGTGGTACCATTTGCCCTCCCAAGCATTCTCAATATTTGCCCTCTCAGCGATCTCATCATCAAATGGAGTCCTCATGACTGCGGCCTCCGCCGCCCTCGAGCTTCACAATCGGATTGATAAGCTCTACGATCAGTGACCAAATGTATGCATGAGACTCCATGTAACAACACAAACACATTCCCAAACATCTCAATTTACTCACTAACTCCTACCTCATTATTAATCTCATTTATAGCCCTCATGGCTTGGCCCTCCGGCCATGCCCCCATGGCATCCTCGGTCATCTCAAGGTACACGCTCAACACCATTAAGTCCCAAGGACTAATCTCATCTAGAGGACTCAACTCACTCAAGGTCCTAAACCACCATTTAGGACTAAAACAATCATCTAGGGACGGTGTCACCTAGGAATCAAAACAACACCCGCTTAGGCACTTGGCAAAGACTAGCGCCAACTTCCCACATTCGGCGCGCTCGGTGCAACACAAAGACTAAGCGCCGAAACTCAAGAACTGCGCGCCCACGTGGCAACACACCACTGGGGCGCCACTTTTCTAGCAACTGCGCGCCTGCGGGCAAAGACGATCCCTAGACACCAACTAAGACACGCCTGCACACGTCTCGACACGCAGCACCTACCTAGCGCCTGGCAAAGACAATTTGGCGCCCACAACCGACTCCAAGCACACACAACACTTGCAAACCGAAAACCACTCGAGCCAAAATGTTTAAAAATGTTTTGGGCGTGTAAATACAAAATATGGCACGGTGAAATATGCCTGTAAATGCAAGTCTCACTCAACCCACCCCATTTACACACACAAAACCACCCAGCAGGACATTTGTAAAATAACACCGCAACGAGAAAACCACTCGAGCCAAAACACTTAAAATTGGATTTGGGCGGTGAATGCAAAAGTTGGTACGGAAAAATGTGTTCGAGAAATGTGAGTTTCACTCAACCCACCCCATTTACACACACAAAACCACCCCACCGGGACATTTGTAAAATAACACCGCAACTGAAAACCACTGAGCCAAAACACTTAAAATTGGATTTGGGCAGGTGAATGCAAAAGTTGGCACGGAAAAATATGTTCAGAAATCTAAAAAGCGATTGCTGCTGGCGCTCTTTTCCCAAAGAATGTGGCGCCTGTGACAAAGAACACACACACACGAGCCATCGCTAGCAGTGGGACACAGCGCCATTCTGGGCACCGGGCAAGATTTGGCGCCTCACATCACCGACACACACACCCAACACGCAAACAGTGCACAGGGCGCCATTTTCCCAAAGAACTTGGCGCTAGCAGAACACACTGTGACAAAGAACACATTCCAAAGACATGAACAAAGTGCCTGTGGCGCCATTTTCCCAGCAATGTGGCGCCCTGGCAGAGACAACTCAGAATCACATATTTTCTTGCACGTGAACAGTACACAGGGCGCCAAATCCCTAGCACATTGGCGCCCCATGACCCAAAAACCCCCAATTCACAAACCCTTTCAATTCTAATCATCATATACTACTCAAATGCATGGTATAATACTGTCAACACATTCAATTTCACATCATAGCACTCAATCATGCATCAAAACCTAATCAAGAACATAAAACCCCAATTTCAAGCCCTAAATCGATTCCACATGCAATTTATTCAATTCAATGACTCAATTCACCAAACAATCATCAATTAACACGAATCCAAGCCTATGATCTACATAAAACACATTATCTCCTCTATTATAGAGTGAGACTCCCCTTACCTTGGATTAAACCGTAGAAATTCCTTCTCCTCGAGTCACGTGCAAAAACCACAAAGAACTAGAGCCTTCTACTCCCTTCCTAGCTTGGTGCGAAGCTCACTTTCTCCTCTACAGGGTTCTCTGCGCTGATTCCTCTTCCTTTCTCTCTTCTCCTTCGCAAGTTCTTTCTTTCTTCTCACAAATGAGAGCAAATTCTAATTTTGGGTATATGTACATTGGGCAGCAAGCGCACTTGGGCCCTTTTTACACCCCTCTCCATTTCTTCCACCATTCCCTTTAATTAAAAAGAATCACCAAGTTATAAAACACTATATCATATTCTAATATAATTAAAAGCAGTTGTAACACTTTAAATAATTTAATCAATTGCTTAATTAAATCATTTAGGGTGTTACAACTCTCCCCACTTAGGACATTTCGTCCTCGAAATTTGCACTGAGTCAAATAACTGGATAAGACTCCCGCATCTTGCTCTCCGGCTCCCAAGTCATACTCTCACCAAATGGCTCCCAACCACACTACCTTGACTAAGGCAATGTCTTTTCCTCTCAACACCTTCACTTCTCTATCATCAATCCTCACTGCATAGTCTCCACCGTGAGGTTCTCACGTACCTGCACATCATCCATGTGAATCACATGCGACGGGTCTGGAATATACTTCCGAAGCTGTGACACGTGGAAGACATCGTGCAAGTTCGAAGATTAAAGCGGCAAAGCCATCCTATAAGCAACCTTTCCAACCCTCTCGGTGATCCGCACGCCCCAATAAACCTTGGAGTTAACTTCTTTGCCTTGAGCACGCCCAACACGGCCATAGGCGTGACCTCAAGAACACATGCTCACCAAACTGAAACTCCAAGTCCTTCCTCCTCTTATCATGATAACTTTTTCGTCGGCTCCGGGACTCTTTCATTTTCTCCCGATCATTTTCACTTTCTCCGTAGTCTCTAACCAACTCTGGTCCAAGAACAACACTCTCCCTGACTCATGCCAACACAAAGGAGTCCTACACCTCCGCCCATACAAAGGCCTCAAAAGGAGCCATCCCTATGCTCGAATGATAGTTTTGTTATTATAAGTGAACTCAATCGGTGGGAGATGTGTATCCCACGCACCTCCCTCGCTCTAGCACACAAGCTCTCGTAAGATCCTCCAAAGATCGGATGGTTCTCTCTGCATCGACCATCATCCCGAGGATGATAAGTCGAACTCAACCTCGGCTTGGACCCCAAAGCCTCCCGCAAGCTTCCCCAAAACTCCGATGTAAACCTCGGGTCTCCGTCCGACACAATACTCTTCGGAACCCCGTGAAGCTTCACAATCACCGAATATATATTCTAGCCAACTTTGGCACAGGATAGGTGATGTTGATAGGAATAAAATGGGCGGACTTGGTCAACCTATCCACAATCACCCAAATAAGGTCGACCCTCTCAAAGATTTGGCAACCCAATCCACAAAGTCCATGGAAATCTTGCCCCACTTCCATTCCGGAATCTCTAAAGGTTGCATCACCCGCAGTTTTAAGTGCTCAATCTTTGACTTCGGCAAGTCAAACATGCATATACAAACCGCGCAACATCTCTCTTCATACCTGTGCCACCAAAATGCAGCTTTCTTCAGATCATGATACATCTTAGTAGCACTGGATGGATGCTCAACTTACTCCTATGGCTCTCCTCAAGTATCATCTTCTTCAACTCAGCATCATCCGGAACACAAATTTTGTCCCTGAATCTCAACACACCCTGGGAATCCAACCTGTAATCCCCATCTATAGCTTGCTCACCAAAGAACCAAAGAAGTCTACCTACCTTCACGCCTAACTTCGGGCATCTCCGATACTAACCAAGAAGTCATTCCCAATCCTCAACATACCCAATCGACACTGCAGGGTGTCACCTCACAAACTGCACTCAAGTCACGTAATTGCTCAATCAACTCCAATTCCCCTCACCATCATAGCCGACATATGCAAAGTTTTCCGACTTAAAGCATCAGCCACGACATTAGCTTTGCCGGGGTGATAGTTCAAGCCGAAATCATAATCCTTCAGCAGCTCTAACCAACGCCTCTGCCTCATATTCAGCTCCTTCTGGTCAAACAAGTACTTCAGACTCTTGTGATCACCGAACACTTCGAACCGGTACCATAGAGATAGTGTCTCCAAATCTTCAAAGACAAACACAATAGCGGCCCAACTCTAAATCATGAGTAGGATAGTTCTTCTCATGCGTCCTCAATCGCGAGACGCATAAGCAACTACGTTCCCATCCTCGCATTAACACACCTCCCAAACCCATCTTGGAGGCGCCACAAGACACAACAAAAGGTTGCTGCTCGCACGAGCAACACTAACACCGAGACGTGGTCAACCTCTCTTCACTCTTGGAAGCTCTCTTCACACTTTGCATCCCACACGAATGCTTTTCCTTACAGTCAATTGAGTCAATGGAAGGGCTAGCTTAGAGAACCCTTCAATAAACCTCCGTAGTAGTAACCACCAACCCCAAGAAACTCCCGATCTCGATCCACGGACTTTGGGCTCTCCCACCGCAACACTGCATCAACCTTGGTGGATCCACAGCAATACCATCCCAGAAATAATGTGACCCAAAGCTCACCTCACGCAACTGTAACTCACATTTTGACAACTGGCATACAACTTCCTCTCTTTCAAGACCTCTAGCACCAACCTCAAGTGCTCGCATGCTCTTCCTCGATTTTGAGTACACCGAATATCATCAATAAAAACGACCACAAACCGATCCAGATAGCTATGGAAGATTCGGTTCATGTACTCCATAAACACCCCCGGTGCATTTCAGGACACCAAACGGCATTACAGAGTACTCATAATGCCCATACCTCGCTCGAACATTTTGCGGATATCTTCATCCTTCACCTTAACTGGTGATACCTGGACCTCAAGTCAATCTTGCTAAACACTTTAGCACCCACCACTGGTCCATCAGTCATCTATCCTCGGGAGAGGATACTTATTCTTGATAGTTACTTTGTTCGCTTGTGCGTAGTCCACGCACGCACGCATACTCCCATCCTTCTTCTTAACCAACAAACCGGAGCTCCCCATGGTGACACACTAGGCCTCACAAATTTCTTCTCAAGAAGCTCCTCTAATCGCTTCTTCAATTCGCATAACTCGAAGCCGACATCCGGTGCGGTGCACATGAGACACGAGCCTAGTACTGTGCACAAGCTCAATCCCGAACTCAACTTCCTCTCTGCGGGGGCACACTAGGAATCTCATCCGGGAACACTTCAGGAACTCACACACCACCGCAACCCATCAACCACGGCTTGGTTCTCGCAGACATAGACGCCATCAAAGCAAACGGTGACCACCTCTTTCATTACCCGCGCAATTGCTCACAGACAAAGAAAGCGTACTCTTCCTCTTGGGAAGAAGAAAACTATGAGACTTATTAGAACAGTTGATGTGCACATGGTTATCTACTAACCACCCATGCCCGTAATCACATCCAACCCACCCAAAGGCAAGCAAATCAGATCAACGTAAAATCTCTCGCCAAAGACCGACAGAGGACACCTAACACACATTGAGAAGTAGTTCACGGACCTTAGCCTGAGGAGTGTCGATAACCATCCTCTCTCCATAGTAGACAACACTAAATTCAACTTTTCAAAGACAAATGAAGCAATAAAAGAGTGCGTAGCACCCGTGTCAATAATAGCAACTAAAGGTGTACCATAGATGAAGCATGTACCTCGATATCATTAGGTCCTCTCGAACTCGCGGTCTGCAAACACTCTCCCAATGGATCTTTCCTTCTTAGGCTTGGTGCACTTGAAGCTAAGGTGACCGGCTTCACCACGGTTGAAACACACACTTCTCATGCGATCACACTCTGATGCCATGTGACCATTTTTCCCACACTTAAAGCATCTCTTCACCTCCATCTTACAATCAAAGCTCTTGTGACTGGCTTGTCACACTTGAAACACACAACATCGGATGGGGCGTCTCCCCACTTGGCTTCTTGCCCTCATGATACCTCCTACCCTCGTGGACTGCTTCCACCAAAGATACTTGTTACTACCCGCATACCCTCTGTTTTTCCTTGTCACAGACGCCTCATATGGCTTACCCCTATTATGAAATTTCCCCCTCCGGTCTCTCATGACCCTAGAGCGGGCATTCTTTGTCTTCCTCATAAATTCTGCAGTGAGCCTACCAAATCAAGAATACTACTAATCTTCCGATATCCCACACCGCTTGATATCGGCTCTCGATCCATTCTCAAATTTAATGCACTTTGAGAATTCATTTCAATTTCAAAGATAATGGGGATAGAACTTGGCCAACTCAGTGAACTTGGCAAAGATACTCGAATGCATACTTCCCCGCCTCGGTTCAAGGAAATTCCACTCTTTCTTACCTCTAACGCCCTCCGGAAATACTTCCTCAAGAATTCCCTTCTGAACGTGCCCATGTAATCTCTCCTCTGCAAAGACCCAACCTCTCACCGGTCTCCACCACTACCATCGCCTCTTCAGATAAAGTATGAGTACTGCACTGACTTTCTCGCTCATCAGTCAAACTAATCACCCCAAGATCCTCTCAACCTCCTTCACCTAAGTCAATGCCCCATCCGGTTGTACCTCCCCTGAAGGTAGGGGTTCTCTCTCGGAATGTTGCGGACTCACGGGTCTCGTGATTCTCACAAGGCCCCCATGACTTGTGCTATGGCTTGCAACGCCAAAGCAAGTGCGGCATAAACTCTTACGGCCATATCAACCTAACACTGCAAAGATAAACAACCATTCGTAACTAATTCAAGACTCCTAACCTGTCGCCATACACAACATGACAAACAGACACACTTGGTGGACAGACCGAACTTTTGCTTTGATACCACTAATGTAACACCCCATTTCTACCCTGGTAATTTATAGTAAAAATCGAGTAATAAAAATCATCTCTCATTAAATGGAATGTTACACTTCTCTCCTCCGAAAAACACTCAAACAAATCTGCTCAAATTTCGGAAAATACGAACCAATACATAACACCATATAAAACGTGGGATATAACTCATATCATGCGTGGAATAAAACTACATTTCGCGAGAATAATTCTCAATCTCAAAATACATAGTACAACAAGAAAGAACTCAACACCGAGCAAAACAATCAAAATAAAGTTCATAACCCATCCCCCCAGGTGCTACGATCGAGCGGACCGACTCGGGGAATAGTGAAGGTGACAAGCCTTCACTCATGACTACCGTGGTAAACAACAACGAGAAAGGGTGAGTCTCGAACTATATAATAAAAGTGATAATAGGCAATATATACAATCACAAGTTCACAAAGACAATCAATCATACCAATCATCACTCAATAATGTTCATGCATTCATGCGAATGTATGCAATGTAATTATGCATGTGGTACCATTTGCCCTCCGGCATTCTCAATATTTGCCTCTCGTGAGCCTCATCATCAAATGGAGTCCTCATGACTCGCCCTCCGGCTTTGCCTCAAAGCTTCACAATCGGGTTGATAAGCTCTACGATCAGCGACCAAATGTATGCATGAGACTCCATGTAACAACACAAACACATTCCCAAACATCTCAATTTACTCACTAACTCCTACCTCATTATTAATCTCATTTATAGCCCTCATGGCAGCCTCCGGCTCATGCCCCCATGGCATCCTCGGTCATCTCAAGGTACACGCTCAACACCATTAAGTCCCAAGGACTAATCTCATCTAGAGGACTCAACTCACTCAAGGTCCTAAACCACCATTTAGGACTAAAACAATCATATAGGGGACGGATGTCACCTAGGAATCAAAACAACACCCGCTTAGGCACTTGGCAAGCACTAGGCGCCAACTTCCCCACATTCGGTGCCCCCGGTGCAACACAAAGACTAGCGCAGAAACTTCAAGAACTTGGCGCCTCGTGGCAACACACACCATCTGGCGCCACTTTTCTAGCAACGGCGCGCCTCGGGCAAAGACTGATCCTAGACACCAACTAAGACACGCCTGCACCACGCTCTCGACGCAGCACCACTTAGCGCCTGGCAAAGACAATTTGGCGCCCACAATCGACTCAAAGACACACAACACTTGCAAACCGAAAACCACTCGAGCTAAAATGTTTAAAAATGTTTTGGGCAAGGTAAATACAAAATATGGCACGGTGAAATATGCCCGTAAATGCAAGTCTCACTCAACCCACCCCATTTACACACACAAAACCACCCCACGGGACATTTGTAAAATAACACCGCAAACAGAAAACCACTCGAGCCAAAACACTTAAAATTGGATTTGGGCGTGTGAATGCAAAAGTTAGTACGGAAAAATGTGTTCGTAAATGTGAGTTTCACTCAACCCACCCCATTACACACACAAAACCACCCCACCGGGACATTTGTAAAATAACACCGCAACTGTAAAACCACTGAGCCAAAAACACTTAAAATTGGATTTGGGCGGTGAATGCAAAAGTTGGCACGGAAAAATATGTTCGTAAATCTAAAAAGCGAGCACTGGGCGCTCTTTTCCCAAAGAATGTGGCGCCGGACAACAACACACACACACACGATCAAGCATCTATAGTGACACAGCGCCATACGGGCACCCCGGCAGCATTTGGCGCCCCACATCGACACACACACACCTAACACGCAAGCGATTGCGTGGCGCCATTTTCCCAAAGAACTTGGCGCCAGTGAGAACACACTGCGTGACAAAGAACACATTCCAAAGACATGAACGATTGCCTGGGCGCCATTTTTCCCAAGAATGTGGCGCCCGGCGAGACAACGAGAATCACATATTTTCTTGCACGTGAGCATTACACGTGGCGCCAAATCCCAGCACATTGGCGCCCATGACCCAAAAACCCCAATTCACAAACCCTTTCAATTCTAATCATCATATACTACTCAAATGCATGGTATAATATCACAACACATTCAATTTCACATCATAGCACTCAATCATGCATCAAAACCTAATCAAGAACATAAAACCCCAATTTCAAGCCCTAAATCGATTCCACATGCAATTTATTCAATTCAATGACTCAATTCACCAAACAATCATCAATTAACACGAATCCAAGCCTATGATCTACATAAAACACATTATCTCCTCTATTATAGAGTGAGACTCCCTTACCTTGGATTAAACCAGTAGAAATTCCTTCTCCTCGAGTCACGTGCAAAAACCACAAAGAACTAGAGCCTTCTACTCCCTTCCTAGCTTGGTGCGAAGCTCACTTTCTCCCTCTAGGGTTCTTGCGCCGATTCCTCTTCCTTTCTCTCTTCTCCCTTCGCAAGTTCTTTCTTTCTTCTCACAAATGAGAGCAAATTCTAATTTTGGGTATATGTACATTGGCCAAGCGCACTGGGCCCCTTTTACACCTCCTCTCCATTTCTTCCACCATTCCCTTTAATTAAAAAGAATCACCAAGTTATAAAACACTATATCATATTCTAATATAATTAAAACAAGTGTAACACTTTAAATAATTTAATCAATTGCTTAATTAAATCATTTAGGGTGTTACAACTCTCCCCACTTAGGACATTTCGTCCTCGAAATTGCACTGAGTCAAATAACTCTGGATAAGACTCCCGCATCTTGCTCTCCGGCTCCCAAGTCATACTCTCACCAAACCGGCTCCCAACCACACTACCTTGACTAAGGCAATGTCTTTTCCTCTCAACACCTTCACTTCTCTATCATCAATCCTCACTGCATAGTCTCCACCGTGAGGTTCTCACGTACCTGCACATCATCCATGTGAATCACATGCGACGGTGCGGAATATACTTAGAAAGTCGCGTGACACGTGGAAGACATCGTGCAAGTTCGAAAGATTAGGCGGCAAAGCCATCCTATAAGCAACCTTTCCAACCCTCTCGGTGATGCAGCACGCCCAATAAACCTTGGAGTTAACTTCTTTGCCTTGAGCACGCCCAACACGGTCATAGGCGTGACCTCAAGAACACATGCTCACCAACTGAAACTCCAAGTCCTTCCTCCTCTTATCATGATAACTTTTCTCGCCTCTGCAGGACTCTTTCATTTTCTCCCCGATCATTTTCACTTTCTCCGTAGTCTCTAACCAACTCTCGGTCCAAGAACAACACTCTCCCGGACTCATGCCAACACAAAGGAGTCCTACACCTCCGCCCATACAAAGGCCTCAAAAGGAGCCATCCCTATGCTCGAATGATAGTTTGTTATTATAAGTGAACTCAATCGGTGGGAGATGTGTATCCCACGCACCTCCTCGCTCTAGCACACAAGCTCTCGTAAGATCCTCCAAAGACCGGATGGTTCTCTCTGCCGACCATCGGCCCGAGGATGATAAGTGAACTCAACCTCACTTGGACCCCAAAGCCTCCCTGCAAGCTTCCCAAAACTCCGATGTAAACCTCGGGTCTCGTCCGACACAATACTCTTCGGAACCCCGTGAAGCTTCACAATCACCGAATATATATTCTAGCCAACTTTGCACAGGATAGGTGAGGTTGATAGGAATAAAATGGGCGAGACTTGGTCAACCTATCCACAATCACCCAAATAGTGTCGGACCTCTCTCAAGTATTTGGCAACCCGATCACAAAGTCCATGGAAATCTTTGTCCCACTTCCATTAGGAATCTCTAAAGGTTGCATCGACCCCGCGGTGTTCAAGTGCTCAATCTTTGACTTACGGCAAGTCAAACATGCATATACAAACTGCGCAACATCTCTCTTCATACCAGGCCACCAAAACAGTTTCTTCAGATCATGATACATCTTAGTAGCACCTGGATGGATGCTCAACTTACTCCTATGGCTCTCCTCAAGTATCATCTTCTTCAACTCAGCATCATCAGGAACACAAATTTTGTCCCCGAATCTCAACACACCCTGGGAATCCAACCTGTAATCCCCATCTATAGCTTGCTCACGTGACCAAAGAAGTCTACCAAACCTTCACGTCTAACTTCTGGGCATCTCTGATACTAACCAATAAGTCATTCCCAATCCTCAACATACCCAACGACACTGCGGGGTGTCACCTCACAAACTGGACTCAAGTCACGCGAATTGCTCAATCAACTCCAATTCCTCACCATCATAGGTGACATATGCAAAGTTTTCCGACTTAAAGCATCACCACGACATTAGCTTTGCTTAGGGGTGATAGTTCAAGCCGAAATCATAATCCTTGGCAGCTCTAACCAACGCCTCGCCTCATATTCGGCTCTTACGGTCAAACAAGTACTTGGACTCTTGTGATCACCGAACACTTCGAACGGTACCGTAGAGATAGTGTCTCCAAATCTTCAAACACAAACACAATAGCGAGCCTAACTCTAAATCATGAGTAGGATAGTTCTTCTCATGCGTCCTCAATCGCGAGACGCATAAGCAACTACCTTCCCATCTCGCATTAACACACCTCCCAAACCCATCTTGAGGCGCCACAAGACACAACAAAAGGTTGCTGCCGCACGTGCAACACTAACAACTGAGGCGTGGTCAACCTCCTCTTCACTCTTGGAAGCTCTCTTCACACTTTGCATCCCACACGAATGCTTTTCCCTTACAGGTCAATTGAGTCAATGGAAGGGCTAGCTTAGAGAACCCTTCAATAAACCTCCTGTAGTAACAACCAACCCCAAGAAACTCCCGATCTCGATCCACGGACTTTGGGCTCTCCCACCGCAACATCGCATCAACCTTGTTTGGATCCACAGCAATACCATCCCCAGAAATAATGTGACCCAAGAAGCTCACCTCACGCAACCAGAACTCACATTTTGACAACTTGGCATACAACTTCCTCTCTTTCAAGACCTCTAGCACCAACCTCAAGTGCTCTGCATGCTCTTCCTCATTTTGAGTACACCGAATATCATCAATAAAAGCGACCACAAACCGATCCGGATAGCTATGGAAGATTCGGTTCATGTACTCCATAAACACCCCGGTGCATTTCAGGACACCAAACGGCATTACAGAGTACTCATAATGCCCATACCTGCGTCTACGACGCTGTTTTACGGATATCTTCATCCTTCACCTTAATCTGGTGATACCCAGACCTCAAGTCAATCTTGCTAAACACTTTAGCACCCACCAGCTGGTCCATCAGGTCATCTATCCTCGGGAGAGGATACTTATTCTTGATAGTTACTTTGTTCAGTTGTCTGTAGTCCACGCACAGACGCATACTCCCATCCTTCTTCTTAACCAACAAAACTGGAGCTCCCCATGGTGACACACTAGGCCTCACAAATTTCTTCTCAAGAAGCTCCTCTAACTGCTTCTTCAATTCAGACAACTCAGAAGCCGACATCCCAGACGGTGCCATGACACGTGCCTAGTACTGTGCACAAGCTCAATCCGAACTCAACTTCCTCTCTGCGGGGCACACTAGGAATCTCATCCGGGAACACTTCGTGGAACTCACACACCACCGCAACCCATCAACCACGGCTTGGTTCTCGCGAGACATAGACGCCATCAAAGCAAAGCGGTGACCACCTCTTTCATTACCCCGCGCAATTGCTCGTGAGACAAAGAAAGCGTACTCTTCCTCTTCGGGAAGAAGAAAACTAATGACTTATTAGAGCGATTGATGTGCACATGGTTATCTACTAACGATCCATGCCCGTAATCACATCCAACCCACCCAAAGGCAAGCAAATCGATCAATCAAAAGAAAATCTACGCCAAAGGCCGAAGCAGAGAGGACACCTAGCACACATTAGAAGTAATTCTCAGGACCCTTAGCTTGGAGTGTCGATAACCATCCCTCTCTCCATAGTAGACAACACTAAATTCAACTTTTCAAAGACAAATGAAGCAATAAAAGAGTGCGTAGCACCGTGTCAATAATAGCAACTAAAGGTGTACCATAGATGAAGCATGTACCTCTGATATCATTAGGTCCTCTCGAACTCGCCGGTGCAAACACTCTCCCAATGGATCTTTCCTTCTTAGGCTTGGTGCACTTGAAGCTAAGGTGACCCGGCTTCACCACGGTTGAAACACACGACTTCCTTGCGATCACACTCGGATGCCATGTGACCATTTTTCCCACACTTAAAGCATCTCTTCACCTCCATCTTACAATCAAAGCTCTTGTGACTGGCTTGTCACACTTGAAACACACAACATCGGATGGGCGTCTCCCCACTTGGCTTCTTGCCCTCATGATACCTCCTACCCTCGCACGGACTGCTTCCACCAGTATACTTGTTACTACCCGCATACCTCTGTTTTCCCTTGTCAGCAGACGTCTCATATGGCTTACCCCTATTATGAAATTTCCCCTGCTGGTCTCTCATGACCCTAGAGCGGGCATTCTTTATCTTCCTCATAAATTCCGCAGCTAGCGATCTACCAAATCAAGCAAATACTCTAATCTTACGATATCCCACACCGCTTGATATCGGCTCTCGATCCATTCTCAAATTTAATGCACTTTGAGAATTCAGCCCCACAATTTCAAGATAATGGGGATAGAACTGGCCAACTCAGTGAACTTGGCAAAGATACTCGATGAATGAGACATACTTCCCCGCCTCGGTTCAAGGAATTCCGGCTCTTTCTTACCTCTAACGTCCTCCGGAAATACTTCCTCAAGAATTCCTTCGAACCACGACCATGTAATCTCCTCTCGCAAAGACCCAACCTCTCACCGGTCTCCACCACTACCATCGACCTCTTCGAGATAAAGTATGAGTACTGCACACGACTTTCGCTCATCGGTGCGACTAATCACCACGAAGATCCTCTCAACCTCCTTCACCTAAGTCAATGCCCCATCCGGGTTGTACCTCCGCTCGAAGGTAGGGGTTCTCTCGGAATGTTGCGGACTCACGGGTCTCGATGATTCTGCTGCGGCCCCATGACTTGTGCTATGGCTTGCAACGCCTCGGCAAGTCTTTCGCATCAACTCTTACGGCCATATCAACCTAACACTGCAAAGATAAACAACCATTCGAGAACTAATTCAAGACTCCTAAGCCGTCATACACAACATGACAAACAGACACACTTGGTCGGACAGACCGAACTTTTGCTTTGATACCACTAATGTAACACCCCATTTCTACCCGGTAATTTATAGTAAAAATCAGAGTAATAAAAAAATCATCTCTCATTAAATGGAATGTTACACTTCTCTAAAAAAACACTCAAACAGTCGGTTCAGCTCGGAAAATACGAACCAATACATAACACCATATAAAACGTGGGATATAACTCATATCATGCAGCGGAATAAAACTACAGCTCGCGAGAATAATTCTCAATCTCAAAATACATAGTACAACGAAGAAAGAACTCAACACCGAGCAAAACAATCAAAATAAAGTTCATAACCCATCCCCAGGTGCTACGTATCGAGCGCACCGACTCGGGGGAATATAGTGAAGGTGACAAGCCTTCACTCATGACTACCTGTGGTAAACAACAACAGAAAGGGTGAGTCTCAAACTATATAATAAAAGTGATAATAGGCAATATATACAATCACAGTTCACAGCACAATCAATCATACCAATCATCACTCAATAATGTTCATGCATTCATGCGAATGTATGCAATGTAATTATGCATGTGGTACCATTTGCCCTCCGGCATTCTCAATATTTGCCCTCCGGCAGTCTCATCATCAAATAGAGTCCTCATGACTCTGGCCCTCCGGCCTGCCCTCAGGCTTCACAATCAGTTGATAAGCTCTACGACCGCAGCCAAATGTATGCATGAGACTCCATGTAACAACACAAACACATTCCCAAACATCTCAATTTACTCACTAACTCCTACCTCATTATTAATCTCATTTATAGCCCTCATGGCTTGGCCCTCCGGCTCATGCCCCCATGGCATCCTCAATCATCTCAAGGTACACGCTCAACACCATTAAGTCCCAAGGACTAATCTCATCTAGAGGACTCAACCTCACTCAAGGTCCTAAACCACCATTTAGGACTAAAACAATCATATAGGGACGGTGTCACCTAGGAATCAAAACAACACCCGCTTAGGCACTTGGCGGCACTAGGCGCCAACTTCCCACATTCTCGGTGCCCTCGGTGCAACATAAAGACTAGGCGCCAGAAGCTTCGGCAACTGCGCGCCGCGTGGCAACACGCCCATCTGGCGCCACTTTTCTAGCAATCTGCGCGCCTGGGCAAAGCACGATCCTAGACACCAACTAAGACACGATTCGCACACGATCTCGACGCAGCACCGGCCTAGCGCGCTGGCAAAGCACAATTTGGCGCCCACAATCGACCAAAGACACACACAACACTTGCAAACCGAAAACCACTCGAGCCAAAAATGTTTAAAAATGTTTTTGGGCGTGTAAATACAAAATATGGCGCGGTGAAATATGCCTGAGAAATGCAAGTCTCACTCAACCCACCCCATTTACACACACAAAACCACCCCACCAGGACATTTGTAAAATAACACTGCAACAGAAAACCACTCGAGCCAAAACACTTAAAATTGGATTTGGGCGGTGAATGCAAAAGTTGGCACGGAAAAATGTGTTCGTAAATGTGAGTTTCACTCAACCCACCCCATTACACACACAAAACCACCCCACGGGACATTTGTAAAATAACACCGCAACCAGAAAACCACTCGAGCCAAAACACTTAAAATTGGATTTGGGCGGTGAATGCAAAAGTTGGTACGGAAAAATATGTTCGAGAAATCTAAAAGCGATTGCACTGGCGCCCTTTTCCCAAAGAATGTGGCGCCGGACAACAACACACACACACACGATCCATCAAGCATGATGACACAGCGCTCATACGGGCACCCGGGCGGCATTTGGCGCCCCATCCATCGACACACACACACCAACACGCAAAAAAGGTATTGTGGCGCCATTTTCCAAAGAACTTGGCGCTGGGCAGAACACACTGCTGCACAAAGAACACATTCCAAAGACATGATGAGCGAGGCCCGGGCGCCATTTTCCCAGCAATGTGGCGCCCTGGCAGAGACAACTCAGAATCACATATTTTCTTGCACGTGAAGCAGCATACGTGGCGCCAAAATCCTAGCACATTGGCGCCCCATGACCCAAAAACCCCCAATTCACAAACCCTTTCAATTCTAATCATCATATACTACTCAAATGCATGGTATAATACTGTCAACACATTCAATTTCACATCATAGCACTCAATCATGCATCAAAACCTAATCAAGAACATAAAACCCCAATTTCAAGCCCTAAATCGATTCCACATGCAATTTATTCAATTCAATGACTCAATTCACCAAACAATCATCAATTAACACGAATCCAAGCCTATGATCTACATAAAACACATTATCTCCTCTATTATAGAGTGAGACTCCCCTTACCTTGGATTAAACCGTAGAAATTCCTTCTCCTCGAGTCACGTGCAAAAACCACAGCAACTAGAGCCTTCTACTCCCTTCCTAGCTTGGTGCGAAGCTCACTTTCTCCCTCTAGGGTTCTTGCGCCGATTCCTCTTCCTTTCTCTCTTCTCCCTTCGCAAGTTCTTTCTTTCTTCTCACAAATGAGAGCAAATTCTAATTTTGGGTATATGTACATTGGGGCAGCGCACCTTGGGCCCCTTTACACACCCCTCTCCATTTCTTCCACCATTCCCTTTAATTAAAAAGAATCACCAAGTTATAAAACACTATATCATATTCTAATATAATTAAAACAGTGTAACACTTTAAATAATTTAATCAATTGCTTAATTAAATCATTTAGGGTGTTACATCCCTCACTTTCTTTGCCAAAATTTTTTTGATTCAGGGCATCAACCTGCTGAAAGAGATTGGTAAAGGAAGCTTGGAACATGGCCTATATACTATGAATTCATACCCTGTTCTTTGTAATCCTGCTAGCACCATTAATAAGGTTTGTACTTCTAGTATACCTATTAATCAGGATTGTAATACTGCTTGTAATTCTGCCTTTACTAGTTCAAATCACATTACCAACATTTGGCACTATAGACTAGGTCATCTATCTGATTCTGTACTCAAAACTATTAGTAATACCATTCCTTTTACTATTCCTAGCAGTTTCAATACTAGTACTTGCTTTGTGTGTCCTCTAGCTAAATTCAAAGCGTTTGCCTTTTCAATCGAGTCATAACATGTGCAAGAGTCCATTTGATCTTATTCATTGTGATACAGGGTCCCTACAATCAATCAACATATGATGGAAAGGTTTATTTTCTAACTATTGTGGATGATAGTAGTCGTTTTACTTGGATATACATGCTCACCAACAAGTTCGAGGCATTTTATCGGACTCAAGCGCTTTTTGCTCTTGTTAAAACCCAATATAACAAGACAATCAAATGCATGAGGTCTGACAATGCCAAAGAACTTGCATTGACTGACTTCTTGCAGGAACATGGCACTCTTCATCAACTCTCATGCCCATATAGGCCTGAGCAAAATTCAGTAGTTGAAAGGAAGCATCAGCATTTATTGAACATAGCTCGTGCACTCATGTTTCAATCATCCTTGCCTCTTACTTTTTGGGGTGACAGTGTTTGTGCAGCTGCTCACATTATCAATAGAATCCTTTCTCCTTCCTTAGACAACAAATTCCCTCATGAATTACTCTACAATGAGCCACCTTCCTACTCTCACCTAAAAGTATCCGGTTGTCTAAGCTATGCAGCCACTATACCCCAAACCAGAACAAAGTTTACTCCTCGAGCCCATCCTTGTGTGTTCTTAGGCTATCCAATGGGATATAAAGGTTACAAACTCTATAACCTCACCACCAGAAAATTCTTTATCTCTCGTGATGTAGTATTTCATGAAGAATCCTTTCCCTTCAAAGATTTCACTACACCAACAGCTACTCTCAACTAATTACCTTGCTTTCCTTGCTCAAGTTTCTGCTATACCAGAACCTTTGTATTACCACCAGGCAGCAAAATCAGTTGAATGGTGTAAGGCTATGGAAGAGGAGCTTAATGCATTAGAAGCTAATAATACTTGGTCACTCCAACCCACACGAAGGAAAGAAAACCATAGGGTGTAGATGGATCTACAAGGTTAAATACAAGGCTGATGGAACCACTGATGGATATAAAGCCCGATTGGTAGCTCAAGGCTTTACTCAACAGCTTGGGCTGGATTTTGTAGATACTTTTTCTCCTGTTACATCCCTCACTACAGTTCGTGTTCTCCTTGCACTTGCAGCTCAAAAACATTGGCATTTGGTCCAAATGGATGTAAACAATGCATTCTTAAATGGAGATCTCCTTGAAGATGTGTACATGAAGCTACCCTTGGGCTATCCTAGCAAAGGGGAGAATGTTGTTTGCAAGCTCAATAAATCATTGTATGGTTTGAAACAAGCTTCCCGGCAGTGGTTTCACAAGTTTTCAACCACCATTATGCAGCATGGTTTCATTCCTTCTCTGAGACAGACTTCTTCTCTCTTTACAAAAGGATCTGGTACCACTCTTGTCATCTTATTGCTCTATGTGGATGATATCATCCTTGCTAGTCCTCACTCTAGCATCATTGAACAAACCCAGAAGCTGCTACAAGGTTTGTTCAAACTCAAATTACTTGGTCCATTGCGTTATTTCCTTGGTCTTGAGATAACCACATCAGATAAGGGCATCTATCTATGCCAACGAAAGTATGCTCTGCGATTGTTAATGAATCATTGGATTCATGACTTGCAAAGCATTACCTACTCCCATGGATCAAAATCTTGACCTCAACACCACCACTAGTGAGCCCTTGACCGATCCCACTTTATATCGAAGACTAATTGGAAGACTCATGTACTTAACAATCTCTCGGCCTGATATCGTGTTTGCTGTCAACAAACTCAGTCAATACATGACTGCACCCCATTCTCATCACTTACATGCGGTGCACCATGTACTTGATGACATTAAGTCTTCACGTGCCAAGGTTTGCTTTTTCATCGCCTCCTTCGCGCTTACTGCATGCATATTTGATGCAGATTGGGGAAGCTGCACAGCTACTAGAAAATCAACTACTGGGTTTTGTGTGTTTATTGGGAATTCCTTGGTCAGTTGGAAGTCAAAAAAACAACCTACTGTGTCTCGGTCATCTGCTGAAGCCGAGTACATGGCCCTTGCTTTACTCACCACAGAATTGCTATGGCTGCAGCAACTTCTGCAGAGTTTCAGTACCGATTACAATTTGCGCAAAGTCTTTTGTGACAAAGAATCCGCAATTCAACTAGCTTCAAATCCCACACTCAATGAGAGAACAAAGCATATAGACATTGATTGCCATTTCATTAGACAACATGTCACTTCCAAGTTCATCAATTTGTTTCATGTCACCTCTCAGCATCAATTGGCTGATCCTCTAACTAAAGCATTACCTAAGGCTCAATTTATCAAGCTTATATCCAAGTTGGGCACTTTCAACATTCACTTGCCAACTTGGGGAGTCTTAGCTATATGCTCAAAGTCTTTTGAACACATCATTTTAAATGTAGTTACTCTAGTTAGCTTTATTTAACTATAGTTGAGTTATGTTAATTGTAATTAATTAGTTTAGTTAGTGTAACTGTTTTGGTTACTATTCAGTTACTAAGTTTGTTAGAAGGTAAAGGTAGTTAGCTTAGTTTAGTGATGGAGTTAAATAATAGGGGAAACACTTGTAACAGAACACTTTTTGCAATAATGAATTTTTCCCAATTTCATTTTCTCTCTCAGAGCTGTTACTGTTATTATATACTACACTGAGACTCTGCTTTTTTCTTTCCATCCTCAGCACCATCTATCATTGCACCATTTTCGGCCACTTCTCCGTTTCTCACGTTCCTTCTCCTTATAGTAGCCACTTCTTCATTTCTCATGTTCCTTCTCATCATGGTAGCCTGGTTGCGTTGGAGCATGGTAGCCTGGTCGCGTTGAAGCAATCTATCCTGATAGCGCAGAAGATCGGTTTTGTCATAAAATTCTAGAAAACCATCTATCAGTAGACACTTCACCACCTATTACCACGTTTACTCTTCTTATATCAAGATTGTTCCTTATACGAGTACTGCGCTCCCGAAGGTAGCGTCGATACAAGGATGCAGAATCAAATACCACAGTACCATCTATTATTTCCCCATTTGCTACTTCTTCGTTGAACACGTTCCTTCTCCTTATGGTAGACATATTCCTTCAGAATCACTGTTAGTCACAGTCACAAAGAAAGTTCGATAGAGATGATTAATATTTAAATTGTGGAAGAGTAGTGTCATAATTTTTAGGAGTATAGTACAAGCAATTCATAGTCATTACTCATCTCACCAAAAACAATTATAGCCATTACTCAAATTTGTTGTACGTGTCAAAAAATTTCTTGGGACAAACAAATTAAATGCTGCCTTTTATGATAATTGATCATTAATTATTATTGGTATCTTTGTATTAATTTGGAACAAGATTATATCCATAAATAAAAAAGATAGAGAAATCTTTTCAATGAGCAGTATTTTTTTTTAGATAGGCAATTGTTAGTAGGGGTGGGAGAAATGTTAGTTTCCGGACTTGATCCTTCTTGCACTCCTTTGGTGCACTCCTTCGGTATCTCCTTAGCTCGCCAACTGAGCTACCTACTCGGGATAATAAGCAGTATCTTTAATTAATATTAGCATAAGATTGAATACATTAAGGTTGTGTTTAGCAATGCTCATCTGTTAGCTTATAGCGGATTCGCTAGTTGTGAATGTTTGATACAACTAGTTTTTAGTGTTTTTTCACTAGGTTATAACATTTTTTGAAACGCTACTTCAAGTAGCGTTTGAGCTTATAGCGTGTCGTTGTTTCTCCCAACTTTACCCTCATTACTTTAATTAAATTTCTCACTTATCCTCAATAAATGAATTTCTCTCTCATTTGTAAGTATTAATTACAAATGTCTATTTACGTTATTTTATTTTTATAAGCTACTTCAACCGCTAATTTTACCAAACACTTTAAATTCAATGCGCTAACTCATCCGTTATCCGCTAGCTTATCTGTTATTCACTATTTTTTGTCAAACAGAGCGATAGAATGCATATTTTCAACCATCAAATTAATATATGGAGTACATTCTTACAAGGATAGATTTTCTTGATCGCTCTAGTAAGTATGCCATCACTTAATATATGGAGTACATTCTTACAAGGATAGATTTTCTTGATACGGGATACCATGTAGATTTTTACTCATTAAATAAGATAGAAAAAGATTTTAATATTTCAAAAAAAAATTAAACAAAAAAAATCCTAAAAGAATTCTAATTAGGCATGGTGTCATACCCCAATTTTGTCCGACTAGTTGAAAATCAAAATAAAATTGTATTTTTATAAATACCCAATTTTAATAAGCATTTTTCTCGTTTTCAAAAAAAACCAAAATATGTGTCTCGTTTTGTAGGTTTCAATTGCACAAATGTGTTTAAGTTGCGTTTGTTAGTAATCTAGTTTTTCTTATTCTCGTCGATGATGGCGTATCATTTCGAATCGTGCACTCATACTTATTCTCGTAGTTGCGGCGTATTATTTCTATTCGCGTGCGTGTTTGGATTCTTGTTGCTGCGCGCCGCGTCTTGTCTGCTGCGTATTTGCTTCATTGTTTATTATTATTATTAGTGGTGTTTATTTATTATTAGTTAACAACAAAAAGAGAGATACAAAAATAATCCAACTACTTGTTTCTATCCAAATCATCCAAACTTTCTATAATAATAATATACAAGTGTACATCCTTTTCCTAATTAGAAATTACAAATGAAATAAAATACAAGAGTGAGGCTAGCTATAGTCTTTGTGGTCTTGTGAACAAAGTGAACAAAACAAGAGGAAAATTCCAAATGGTGGCAAGAGCTCCAAAGCTTCAAATGGGATGTCCTTCCATCTTTGCATTCCTTCTCTCTGAACAATACACATAAATAGAGATTAGGCATCGGTTTAGAGTCAAATAAATCTATTCTTGTGATGCAATGAGACTTGGGGAAGAAGTTTTTCACAGAGAGAAGCTTTAAACACCAAAACATAATATTTTAGAGACTATACAAAAATCGAGTTTCAAGAAAATTGACCATACAGTGTAGATATCTATGCAAATTTGAATATAAATGTGGATTCAATATACTGCAGAGGGGGGAGGAACGAAAAGAAGGAACAACACATACACACAGAAAACACACGCACTGCAGAAAAAAAAAACAACACAAACTCACAACAACAACCACCACTATCCCTTCCACCCACAACCACTTTTTCAAAACAGAGAAAACACATTAACAGAACAACTTCAAAAACACAAAACAGAGAAAAATCACACAACAAACACAACACAGAGGGGGGGGAGCTGATCTGTGGAAGGAGGGAGAAAGGAAAAAACGAAAGCACAAACCAGAACAAGAAAACACGAGCGGTGAGAGAGGGGCGAAAATACACAGACACAGAGCAAGGGGAGGGGAAACGACAACAAAAACACAGAACCAGAACAAACATCGTTACCACCGTACCTTTGCCGTCGCCGGAGAACTACGACAAGCCATCGTTACCACGCCACTCAAACCACCGAGAACGTCGCCGGCGAGCTCACCCCGAACGTCTCTCTCTCTCGCGCGAAACGTCTCTCTTTCTCGCGCGGTGCTCTCTCTCTCTCGCGCGGTACTCTCTCTCTCTCTCGATCTGCATCTCTCTCGATCTGCATCTCTCTCGATCTGTTCTTCTCCCTCTCGATCTCTATCTCTCTCGCGATCTGCTTCTCTTTTCTCTCTCTGTAAATGGAAGAAGGGAGCGACGCAGGAGGGAATGAGAGGAGAGTTTTTAGATTTGTTTTTGGGAGCGCGCAGAATAGAAGAATAAGTTTAGGTTTAGCTTGTTTTAGCATATGGGCTTCAGCATGCGGGTTATGGGCCTCCCCTTGTTTTTTTTAATTTTTTGTTAACATCCGATTGCTAATAACACCCTCAGTTAATAATACAACCCCTTGTAATTAGTTATACCCTTTTTACTATCTACACCCCTTTTCCCAAAAATCTTTCAAACTCTTCTCAAATTAATGCAAGTTATTAGTGACTATCACCCAAAGCTTCGGCTTGTTTGATTGTCATGAACGCTATCAAGAGTTATTAGTAGCGATCACTCAAAGCCACAGCTTGCTTGGTCATTATGAAAACTCTTCCCCTTTCCAAAACTCTTTCAAAATATTTTCATGTTCAAATTAGAACTACGTCGCTTTGATTCTCATTTGGGATACGTAGGAGCGAGCCACGTTCTCGTCAAGCGCAACGAATAAAATCTTTTTCACAACCGTAAATATTAATATTTTCCATAACAAAAATCATTTTTCAACCCATTGTCGCTAATGGCTAATCAGAACCTTTGTTCGTCTAGCCATTGGCGGCAATGCCGTTTTCCAAAGAACAGTAAGCGATGATCACCCATAACTATGGTTAGTTTGATCATTCGTGTCAATTAATCTCTTTCGAAAACCATTTTCAAAAGATCAAATAAAAAACGAGTTGCTACTAACAGTCAATCAGAACCTTTGTTCGTCTGACTAGTGGTAGTGACTCATATTTTCAAGAGTACTTAGCGGTGATTACCCATAACCTATGTTAGTTTAATCATCCATTTGAATACTAAATCATATTTCGAAAACTCACTAAAAAAGATAAAAAACAAAAACCTTTTCACGACAAACGAGAACTACGTAGCTTTGAATTCTCCATCGCACTAGGAGATACGTAGGAGCGAGAAGCCAATTCTCGTCAAGCGCCAAAAATAAATTTTTTTATTGAGTTTTCCCATTTATCTTTTAATAAGAAATAAATAGGCAAATCTAGGTATTCTTCAAATCAAACGTGAAACCACACACTTAGTTAAAGGTTCCCTCTCAATAGAGAGGACGCGTGGGGTGCTAACACCTTCCCCGCACGTAATCGACCCCCGAACCCATATCTCTAGTTTTCGAAAGACCATCCGCCTTGTTCAAAAGACCTTTTTTCAATGTTTTGGTCTTAAAATTAAAATATTGGTGGCGGCTTCAAAATTTTCCACGTTGTACATTGAGAAACCCAAACCGGATTTTTCGGGGTGCAACAGCTGGCGACTTCACTGGGGACTAAAAAAAATAATAAAAGATTTTTTTTAAAGAGGGTCAAGCCTAATTAATTAAGTGTGTAGTTTGTGTGATTTGATTTGAATATTTTGCTTTGCCTGTGCACCCTAGATTAGTTATATTTGATTGATATTAAACCCTAGGGTATACGACATGTTATTGCTTTCTATTGTCTGGGTTGTTCTGGATTTTCATTTGCAGGTGGGGTAGTTTCTAAGGAAATGCCCTTCGCACACACACACTTGTACCTTGAGAATTATATGATTAGAGAAAGAGACCATAACCCAGGTCTGTTAGGATACCTTAGGATGAGTGGATTCGAGTAGTGGGAGCCCATCAGGACCTTTGTCCGTTTGGCTACTCGCGAAAGTTTCAATCAGAGTTGTGCTTTTTCATGAAGCTTCGTATCTAGCAGTTTGCTGCATTTACGGGGACTTTCATGAGAAGGACTGTGGCTCTGATGACCTTTGTGAGGGTGTGAATAGAGCTACATAAGAAGATTACCCCTAAAATACCTTAGATCATAGGTTCTACCCCCTTTTAGGTCACAAGGGCTTTCCAAATTGTGTGTTGCATCGTTACATCCAGTTCAATCAATTTTTTCCTCCAAAATTTTTGAAAATAAAAAAAAAGATATGCTTTTCCTTTTCAATAAGCGCCTATAGGAGGTGACATATAGTGTGAAAATTTCCAAACTACCACCTGTAAATATCCTCTTTCTGCAAAAACACAAAAAAGAAGCATCATTGCATAATGCATCATGGCATCATGCATTACATAAAACAAAGTTTTGAAAAAAACATTATCATCCCTATGGTATTTCATTCGTCCATAATCATGAAAAATCATCAAGTGATGCAATTTACGGCATCCTCATTCAAAATGCACATTCGTTCATTCATTCACCCACTCATTCTGTCGTCCATATCACATCATCGCATTAATACTTTTCTGTGTCGCAAATCAAACATAAACATTAACGTCTCATTTCACATGCATCTCCATTCAATATTTCTCATGCATAAGGAAAGTAATTGTAAGCATCGCACATTTCATTTCATTGCATAAGAAAAATGAAAACCAGAAGCAGTTATCATCCATATCGCATTTCATTCATCCTTAATTATGTAAAAACTGTCGTCAAATAAAGGTGGACATCACATCAATATTGTATATATCATTCCGCTATTCATATAGCCTCGGCTCAAACGCGTCATTTTCTGCATGCATTATTATTTTTCTCTTTCATATCATAACAAATAGACAAAAATCCAAAAATGTATGTTTTCTACTAGATTTTAGAAAATGCATCGCATGTACCCTTTTCCCCTTTTTCATGGCATAAAAAAATAAGCACTTGAATGTTTCATTTTGCATGCATTTCCAAGCGTTAAAAATAATGGTGAGTATCATGCATTTCATTTCATTGCATAGAAACAAAATAAAGCAAGAAACAATTATCATCCGCATTGCATAAGCATCACATTCATCCGGGTGCATGTACAAAAAAAGATCATCATCAAATAATGCCGACATCGCGTCAATGTGACACTCATGCATCATTTCATTAACCTCATCACTTTAGTTCAAATATATCACTCCTCCATACATGCATCTTTCAAAAAAATGGAAGGGGCATTGGCATTTCATACTTTGCATTGCCTCAAAAAAAAAAAAAAAAAAAAATCATCATCATTTAGGAAAAAGCATCATTCCTGCATTTTTCATCATTCAAAAGAAAAGGGGGCATTGACATTTCATATCTTGTCTTGCCTCCATAAAAATCATTTTGAAAAGAAGCATCATTCTTGCATCATTCATCATCCAAAAATGCATTGGCATTTCACATTTTGTCTTGCATAAAAAGAAAACATCAAAAAGAAAAAAAAACTTTTAGAATAATCACACTCTTCAAGTGAACATGCTTTCATGCATTTCATTTTCGTCATGTATACATCATAATGTTTTCATCCATGCATTGCATACAATAAAATGTTGTGATGAGAGACGAGACGTTCTTGCAAAGTAATTTTTCTTTTTTGGAAAAATTTACCCTCACTCATTTGCACACTCAAGGTGTTCCAAGACCCTCAGTTTTTCACATCAATAGCTCATTTGTATTTCCGTCAAAAAAAAAAGGCATTGCATCTCATCCATTCCATGATAAAAGACTGAAACAGTTCATCAAAAAAGTTTTTATCATGTTTTAACCAATGTTAACTCTCTGTGAAGCGTTCTTCTAGTAAGTATGCATGCCACGTGCGGTTTCTCTTGTTTGAGTCAGTCAATTTCTTTCCTTGTCATCATCACCATCCAAGTCTAATCCCGCCCCGTCCACCCCTAAAGCGCATATTCTCTCCCATCAGTGCATAACTTGACCTTTTGGTTCATTCTCACTAACACTCGAGTCCTCCATCTTTGGGGCAATTACGTGATCACTAATTTTCCCCATCGATTATCATATTCCTTTAGTGCAAAAAAATATAATAAATAAAAAAGATAAAATAAGCTCGCTAGGTTGAAAACCCGCAAAGGGCGGCCTAGGCAAAAAAAGCGCCCGATGGATTGAAAACTCGCAAAGAGCGATCCAGGCAAAAATTAGGGCACAAAAAAAAAAAAAAAAAAAAAGGGGAAAAGAAGAGAGCAAACCCCTGAAGATAGATAAATTATTGTCCTAAAGTTAAGTCTCACAGAAATAAGCAATCGGGATTTGAAAGGAAATTTGGTCATCTCTCCATACCCTCAAAAACCTAAAATCCCAGAAAGTTCATTTCCTACCCCTCTTAAGCCAAAGATTCAAAATCACAAAAATCCCCCTCCTACCCACCTTAAGTCAAGAAAGTCCCAGGATATCTCCACCACTCTAGACAAGGATCAATTCCACATCGAAAATGTATATCATCTTTATCAGCTCACCCAGGTCCAAAGAAAAGAAAGAGGTCAAAAGGAAAAGAACACAGTCAAACAAAAAGATTCAAAAAATGAAAATCTCAAAAAAAGAGACCAAGAAAAAAGAGAAACAAAAGAAGTACAAATTGTGAGCTGATATATCTCACCATGAAACACCAGAGATCCTTGTCTCCATAAACTTTCCAACACTCTGTTGTGTATAATCACCTCTCCTTTCATAAAGACCGCAAACATTTTCTTTGGCCTCAATATCTTACCCTCCATAAACCCTCAACCATTCTACCATGAAACACAAACTTGTCCTAATAAATCCCCAAGCACCTCACCAAACCTAATAACCATAAACCATTGACCATCGGCCAACACCGAATAAGACTCATTCCCCCTATCAACCCCAAACACTTCATTAAGCTCAATCATCCCCTTCTCCACTTCACAACCCTAAAAAGTCCATTCCGATCAATGACTAATTGCTTTCGTTTTCTCAAGTTTTAATCTCAGGACAAATAAGTTTATCTATTTACGACGTGTTTGCTCAAAAAAAAAAAAAAAAACAAGCAGAAAAAAGAAAGCTGCTCAAAGAGAAAGAAAAAAAAACTGACAAAACAATAAAGACTTGCACTCTACAATGCATTCAAGTTGCATTAAAACAAGGTTTAGTGATCACCAAGTGAGGCTTCTTTCATACTAAAAGTCAAACTTTCATTGCATTTGAGTTTTCTTAAAGAGAACCAAAGATGTGTACTAGGGGGCATTTCATTCACCTCTCACTCCACTCAACCATGGGGAGATTTGTTCATCGTCTATCCCATTCACATACCACCCTCCGTTCATAACCATCACCATAACTCTGTCACCTTTCACAACCTCACTCAAAGAAACCGTTTGAAATGTCATTCCAGAGTGGGGCAAGTGCATTCCCGTTCCTTCACCTCATTCATTCCCATAAAACCTCACCGGGGCAATCTCTCAACTCACTATCCTAAACAAGGCCTCGTCCTTCTAATTGGGGCAACTTTGTCTCGTCATGACTGGGGCAACACCAAACTGTGTAGTTTGAGACAAAACCCCTTTCATTCCACCTTTCATTCCACCTTTCATCCCAAGAGCCGAAGTGTTCCCAATTCATCATCTCCTACACCCCTAGTCATTATCACTACCAGACAGAGGCAAGCTTATTCACTCATCAAAAGCCGAACAGGCGGTCTTGCATCCCCGGTCCTCATGAGCGTCGGCGATAATCATGTTTGTCATCTCTTCCCTTATCATACATGTTCTAAACCAATCCCAAGTTAACTGACTCACTCATTCACATTTGCACTCTTATGCATGCTTACTAGACAATGCTTCCAAGAGAGAGAACACAAGTTACTCATGCGATATCTAAGATTCAGTCGTCATTGGAAGGAAGAGAAAACAAGTGAGCTTGTTCGTAAATAAAAACCTTGAGAACACCGGAGTTTGAATCAAATTCAGTTTTTTTTCAACAGAATGGTCAATAATCATCTCAATTCCTTGCATCCAAAGTCTCGCATCTCATCATCACAAAAATGTTTACCTCATGCATCTAGACATTTTAATCTATTCATTAAGGCATATGCATAAAAGCATTACATTTGCATCCTCACATTTTGTGCATTCATCACATAGCAATAAAAAAAAAAACGTCCCGCATCAGAGCATTGCATCATTATGTTAGCATTTCCATAAAAAATAAAAAAAAATAAAAAAGAATAAAAATCATTGCATCAGAGCATTGCATCATATTAATGTTTGCATTTCATAGAAGAAGCAAAAGAGAAATAAGCAGAAGTTAGAACAGGAGCATTTCATTCATCAAAGCATCAATCACCGCATACACTTGCATTCAAACATCAAAGCATTATGTTGATATTTGCATTTCATAAACTACAAAGAAGAAGCAAATACAAAAGAACAAAAGCATTCCATAATATTCAAGACATCAATCATGGCATATGTTTGCATTACATGCGTCATTCATTGCATTGCTAAGCAAAATGTGGACGAATAGAAGATGTTAATCCTCATGCCTAGTTCAAAGAATCAGCACGCCAAGTGTTCATTTACCGTTTTCTCAGCACGCCAAGTGTTCATTTATCGTTTTCTCAGCACGCCAAGTGTTCATTTACCGTTTTTGTCAGCACGCCAAGTGTCCATTTACCGTTTTCTCAGCACGCCAAGTGTTCATTTACCGTTTTGTTAGCACGCCAAGTGTTCATTTATCGTTTTCTCCGCACGCCAAGTGTTCATTTACTGGCTTCTTTTTAGTAAACCAAACATTCATCATCATTGCATCAGACACCAAATCAATTTTCAAAAAAACAAAAATTCATCATCCCATCAAACATCAAAGCGATACAGTTGCATCACATCAATACTTGCATCTCATAGAAGAAAAGAAAGCTAAAATATCCCATGTCATTCATCATTTCATGTTATTCATCATTTTATTTCGCATAATAGCAATATTCACATTTCATAGAAAAAAGGCAAAGAAGAAAAAGCTTTCCATTGCATGTCATCTGCCATCTCATCAAAACACAAGAGCATTACATATCATCAAACACCAAAATTTTGCATTCGCATACCTACACTTCATAAAAAGAGCAAAACAGAAGAAGAAACTCATGCATTACATTCACAAAGCATAAAATCATGCATTCATCAGACATAGAAAATAATAATAATAAAGAAAAAGAGAAGAGAAATTCAGGCATTTGCATTACATTCATCATAAGAAAAGAAAAAGAAAATAGCAATCATGGCATTTGCATTGCATGCATTGGTCCATTTTTTCTAGCCGCAGACAAACGCGAGGGAGAATAAACACCGCGGTGTTAATGCTTACCTTCAGATTCCAGAAAACGCTCCCCCAAGTTGGGAGTTCACAAAAAAAAAGAGAGAAAAAAAAAAAAAAAAAAAGAGAGCGCCAGCGTAGCGCATTGCGGATTGGAGCCGGAGAGATCATCGCTCCTTCTCGCCTGTGTCTCACATCGTACGAGTAACGCGATGGACGCGGCCCCATGTGAGGTTCAACGGAATAGTCATGATCGGCCTAAGATCGATGGACGCCGTGGCATTGATCGTATATCGATTCGGAGCTGATAACGATCCCCCCGGTCGCTCGAAAGACCAGAGATTCTCAGGATGCGTGCTCCTCAAAGCCACGTGCAAACTCGGATTCGTCAAGAGTTCGTTTAAGGATTACAGGTTTTAGGCAGCCTGGGCATTTTACCGCTTTCTACACGCAAGTGTTCATTTTACTGCTTTCTGCACGCAAGTGCCCATTTTACTTTTTCTGTCTGCACGTAAGTGTTCATTTTACCTTTTCTGTCCGCACGTCAGTGTTCATTTGCTGTTTTCGCATCGACACGAAAGTGTCTATCTTTCCAAAAAAATTAAAAAAATTAATTAAAAAAAGAGAAAAAGAAAAAGAAAATTCGGATTTCCCCAAGTGGACAAAATCGGTATAATTTCTGAATTCTTTATTTCTATTTTATCTTCGAAATATGTCTCGGCCAATTCATATTTCTTGATAAAATCCAAATAAAGAGGGGCAGCTGTCATACCCCAATTTTGTCCGACTAGTTGAAAATCAAAATAAAATTGTATTTTTATAAATACCCAATTTTAATAAGCATTTTTCTCGTTTTCAAAAAAAACCAAAATATGTGTCTCGTTTTGTAGGTTTCAATTGCACAAATGTGTTTAAGTTGCGTTTGTTAGTAATCTAGTTTTTCTTATTCTCGTCGTGCGCGCGTATCATTTCGAATCGTGCACTCATACTTATTCTCGTAGTTGCGGCGTATTATTTCTATTCGCGTGCGTGTTTGGATTCTTGTTGCGCGCGCTCGGCCTTGTCGAATGCAGCGTATTTGCTTCATTGTTTATTATTATTATTAGTGGTGTTTATTTATTATTAGTTAACAACAAAAAGAGAGATACAAAAATAATCCAACTACTTGTTTCTATCCAAATCTGTCCAGCTTTCTATAATAATAATATACAAGTGTACATCCTTTTCCTAATTAGAAATTACAAATGAAATAAAATACAAGAGTGAGGCTAGCTATAGCTGCTGTGGTGCGCAGCAACAGTGAACAAAACAAGAGGAAAATTCCAAATGGTGGCAGCAGCTCCAAAGCTTCAAATGGGATGTCCTTCCATCTTTGCATTCCTTCTCTCTGAACAATACACATAAATAGAGATTAGGCATCAGTTTAGAGTCAAATAAATCTATTCTTGTGATGCAACAGAGACTTGGGGGAAGAAGTTTTTCTGCAGAGAAGCTTTAAACACCAAAACATAATATTTTAGAGACTATACAAAAATCAGAGTTTCAAGAAAATTGACCATACAGTGTAGATATCTATGCAAATTTGAATATAAATGTGGATTCAATATACTGCAGAGGGGGGAGGAACGAAAAGAAGGAACAACACATACACACAGAAAACACACGCACTGCAGAAAAAAAAAACAACACAAACTCACAACAACAACCACCACTATCCCTTCCACCCACAACCACTTTTTCAAAACAGAGAAAACACATTAACAGAACAACTTCAAAAACACAAAACAGAGAAAAATCACACAACAAACACAACACAGAGGGGGGGGAGCTGATCTGTGGAAGGAGGGAGAAAGGAAAAAACGAAAGCACAAACCAGAACAAGAAAACACAGAACAGTGAGAGGGGACGAAAATACATGCATACGTGCAGGAAGGAGGGGAAACGACAACAAAAACACGTAACTGGAACAAACATCGTTACCACACGCACCTTTGCCGTCACGAGAACTACGACAAGCCATCGTTACCACGCCCACTCAAACCACGAGAACGCGTCGCCCGCGAGCTCACCCCGAACGTCTCTCTCTCTCGCGCGAAACGTCTCTCTTTCTCGCGCGGTGCTCTCTCTCTCTCGCGCGGTACTCTCTCTCTCTCTCGATCTGCATCTCTCTCGATCTGCATCTCTCTCGATCTGTTCTTCTCCCTCTCGATCTCTATCTCTCTCGCGATCTGCTTCTCTTTTCTCTCTCTGTAAATGGAAGAAGGGAGCGACGCAGGAGGGAATGAGAGGAGAGTTTTTTAGATTTCTGTTTTGGGGGGGGGGGGAGCTGCGCAGGAATAGAAGAATAAGTTTAGGTTTAGCTTGTTTTAGCATATGGGCTTCAGCATGCGGGTTATGGGCCTCCCCTTGTTTTTTTTAATTTTTTGTTAACATCTGATTGCTAATAACACCCCTCCGTTAATAATACAACCCCTTGTAATTAGTTATACCCCTTTTTACTATCTCACACCCCTTTTCCCAAAAATCTTTCAAACTCTTCTCAAATTAATGCAAGTTATTAGTGACTATCACCCAAAGCTTCGGCTTGTTTGATTGTCATGAACGCTATCAAGAGTTATTAGTAGCGATCACTCAAAGCCACAGCTTGCTTGGTCATTATGAAAACTCTTCCCCTTTCCAAAACTCTTTCAAAATATTTTCATGTTCAAATTAGAACTACGTCGCTTTGATTCTCATTTGGGATACGTAGGAGCGAGCCACGTTCTCGTCAAGCGCAACGAATAAAATCTTTTTCACAACCGTAAATATTAATATTTTCCATAACAAAAATCATTTTTCAACCCATTGTCGCTAATGGCTAATCAGAACCTTTGTTCGTCTAGCCATTGGCGGCAATGCCGTTTTCCAAAGAACAATGTAGCGATGATCACCCATAACTATGGTTAGTTTGATCATTCGTGTCAATTAATCTCTTTCAAAACCATTTTCAAAAGATCAAATAAAAACGAGTTGCTACTAACAATCAATCGTAACCTTTGTTAAATCGACTAGTGGTAGTGACTCATATTTTCAAGAGTACTTAGCGGTGATTACCCATAACCTATGTTAGTTTAATCATCCGCTGAATACTCGTCATATTTCGAAAACTCACTAAAAAAGATAAAAAACAAAAACCTTTTCACGACAAACGAGAACTACGTAGCTTTGAATTCTCCATCGCACTAGGAGATACGTAGGAGCGAGAAGCCAATTCTCGTCAAGCGCCAAAAATAAATTTTTTTATTGAGTTTTCCCATTTATCTTTTAATAAGAAATAAATAGGCAAATCTAGGTATTCTTCAAATCAAACGTGAAACCACACACTTAGTTAAAGGTTCCCTCTCAATAGAGAGGACGCGTGAAGTGCTAACACCTTCCCGCACGCATGTCGACCCCGAACCCATATCTCTAGTTTTGAAAGACCATCCGCCTTGTTCAAAAGACCTTTTTTCAATGTTTTGGTCTTAAAATTAAAATATTGGTGGCGGCTTCAAAATTTTCCACGTTGTACATTGAGAAACCCAAACCGGATTTTTCGGGGTGCAACACATGGCAATGTAACCTAAACCAGCAGGTACCCACCCGACCCCATCCCAAGTTTGATAGGGAAAACCCGCGTTGACCGGGGACGGGGCGTGTTTTGGGGGATGTCGATATCTACCCCGTCTCCGCCCCGAACTCACTCAACAAAACATAAATTAATTCTTTTGTTTTATTTATGCATATTTACTCATTCATTTTGTTTCATAAACTTTGTTTATTTTTAATTTTGATCTATTTCCTATAGAAAACTCTATTTTAATACTTTTAACTTTTTTTGATCGGACTTTTAACTTTATTTTATCATTGTATAATTATTATGATTTTGTTTTATTAATTATTATAAATATGTTTTTGTAATTTTCTTATACATTTGTAGCGAAAACGGGTACTTGTGGGGAACCCATCCCCATTTGGGACGGAGATGAGGAATGCAAAATCCGACCCCGATAAAGATAGGGGTGGAGACGGGGGATGCAATACCCGCCCCGACTTGCCCCGTTGTCATGCCTAAATTCTAATATTGCATATCCTTATAAGCATGATTTCAAATGCATCAAGTGAAATTGAGGAACAACAAAAACATTCCAACGCACAAGATTAGATACTAAGCATGAAAGAGCAAACCGAAGCTAAAAAAAACAAAAGAAAGAAACAAAAATCCTAAGCGAACAAAAGAAACAGAAGAGCAACAGTGAAACGAACCCAAGGCTCGAATGGCGGCAGCGACGCACAGGGAAGAATGGAAGAGCATGAACTGAAACGGAGAAACCCTACTTATGTTACTTAATCAGTGATTTGCTATAGTTTCTCTTTCTCTCAATTTCATCTATAGTTCTCCCGATGTGGGACTTCTATCTATAGAATATAGAGGTTTCTATCATTTGGGTTAGGATCCTCTCCATTTGGAGAGAGAAAAACAATGATCATAGTTTTAATTATATCATTAATTATTATTATTATAAATTTAATGTTATGGTCCAACATGAATATTGTGTCTATCTCTCTCCAAATGGAGAAATGGATAAATGGAGAGGATCTCAACCCATCATGGGTTATGCCTACATTAATAATAATAATTAATCAGCCAACTTAAAATGTTTCTATATTTATATTGGTTCGTAGTTTTTTAGGATACTGGGTAAGACATAAATGGTCTATTGTAAGACATTGAATGTAAGACATAGGCTTACATAGAAGCATCAACAAGTCCTCTAAGGGACGAGAAAACAACAAGCAAACTAAAAGCTCTAGATATAACAATCAAGCCTAACGGCAGCAAGCCTAAGAGCAGCACCTGATACATAGCTAAACTAGATCTACTACAATAACAAATAATGAAAGGCATACTTAAGGTGAAATAAACAGACAATAAAGCAGCTAAAATATCATCTAGACAACTAAACAGATACTAATTGCACCAAAATAACCCATCCTCATCTCCACCTCTCAGCCAGCAAACATAGCACACCCACCAGTCGACCAAAGTCTTGCCAATACAGAGAAGCATAATGGCCACCATCGCCAAGGAGCTTGACCCACTTAGAAGGAGCAGGGGGAAAAAGCGGAAAGTTCAGAGCTTTCCACGTAGAAGACGACCAACCGGCCAAGGGCCCATCTACTTGTTAACAAGCAACCATACACAAATCATCAACGCAGCAAGCAGTGAGCATAGAGGCAATGATGAAGTCCAGAGCAACAAATATCAAAAACAAAGTACACCTTTAACACCAAGCCATAAAACCCACCGAACATCGACCATTCTACCCACACCACCAGCAATCAAAATAAGGGGTTCCCAATCACCTAACTTAAGTCCCACGAATTTGGTGCAGAGGGTAAGACGGAATAGTCCAAAGTTACCCCGTATTTGAAGGCCAACTGGCCCCGAGGACAAGAGATAGGAACTGAGAACCCAAAAAGGAAGGTGAGAATTGGTATTATGGAAGAATGTTTCCTGGTCACTGATAAACGAAATTGTAAGCGAGGAGGGGTGAAGAAATAGCCACGAGAGACAGATGGAGTACAGTGGCAACGGGAATGGACACAGTCAGTCGCATAGGAGTAGATTGGTTGGATCTGGTGGGTCGGGAGGGTCTGGAGGTTCCGGTAAAGGTCGAGCTTCACGAACGTTGGACGGCGGAGGGAGGTGGAGATCTGGTGGTTGAGGTGGAGGGCGGTTTGGGGAAATACGGGTTATGGTTAGATTCAGGTAGTAGTGGGGGAAAGCAGAAGCAAAGGGTTGGATCGATGGCATGATGAAGGAGTGATGGAGTTTGGGGGATACTTCTTTTGGTTGGATATTCAGCCTGATTTTTTTTTCCGGTCAAAGCCTGATTTTTTTTGTCAAGGCCTGATTTTAAGGGGTTTGCTTTTCCCACACCCCCTCCTACTCAAAACACACCTCATAAGGGTGTGAAATGACCAAAAAGTCAGCCAAAACGTCTTTTTTTTCAAGAAATTTTACGTGTTCGCACACGGGGCTTCGAACATGTTCGAACAAGGTCGTTCGCGTGTGTTAAATATTGACTTCACACCCTCTTGTGCGTAATTTTACCTGTTCGCATGAGGGTGTTCAAACACCCTATCTTATTACAAATAGGGATGGCAATTTCCACCAGAGCGTGGGGATCTCCGCGGGGATTGCACCGAATGGGGCCCCGCAGTGGGATTTTTCCGCGGGACGCGTGGATGGGGAGATAATCCCCCCGAGGCCATTTCGGGGACGGGGACGGGGACCTATCCCCCCGCCCCGCGGAGACCCCGCCCCGAACACTTTACATAAATACCCTTACTATAATATATATTATATTATGTATATTTGGTTTTTTGGTCTTTTTAAGTCATTATTATTTTAATTATTTTTTAATATTGACATTCAATTAATATTAGAAAGTAGAAGGCAGAACGCTTCCCATTCCCATTCCATTACGCAGTACGCACGCTTCTTCTTTGTTCCTTCTTTCAGAAAATGCCCTAGCACACTTCTTCTTTGCTCCTTCTTTGTTCCACCACCACGAAAGCAAGTTGAACGCCGTCGTCGCCACCAGTATCCGCCGTTGTGTCACTACTTTGTTGTCTTCTTCTTCTTCTTCTTCTCATTCAGGTAATTAATGATCTCATATCCATACATCAGAGGGAAGAAATATTTACTTTCCAAAAGTGTGTGAAATAAGACTGGCTTTAAGAGCTTGGGAAACATGTGGCAGTGATATCATCCAAAGTATGGCTTCAAGTATGATATTGAAGTTTGACAAATATTGGAGTATGATAAATGGAGTGATGGCAATAGGGGCTATTTTGGATCCTAGGTATAAAATGACATTGTTGAATTATTTCTTCCCTCTGATGTATGGATATGATGCTCCCAAGGAGTTGGAACGTGTGATGAAACTATGTCAAGATCTGGTTGATGAATATCAAAAAAGGGATGGTATGCTTGTTTCGTCGTACTAGTAGTGGTGCTAATAGTGGTTCTCGCATCAAATGTTGCTAGTGTACCACAGATTCTCGGGAGTCTAATTATATCAAATATGTGAAAGAAAATGTCACAACTATTAATGTGAAGTCGAACTAACTAGCTACTTTGAAAGAGCCTGCTTTTTTGCTTAATGAAACAAACTCGAAACTTTTGATATATTAGCTTGGTGGAAGCAAAATGGATTGAAGTACCCAACCTTACAAAAAATTGCAAGAGACTTTTTAGCTATCCCTATCTCTACAGCTTGTTTCGTAGTCCTTTTAGTACAGGTGGTCGTGTTGTAAGTTCACAACGTAGTAAGTTGCATGAAGACACTTTGGAGGCTTTGATGTGTACCCAAGATTGGATGCGTAAAGAAATGCAAGGTAATATATTTTATTTTGAATTTCTCTATTTTTTTCCAAAATGAATTATTTTAAATTAACTGGTTCTTATTTATTAGGTACTTCAAATATAATGTATCGTTTCTATCTGTAGGTGAGGATGAGGATTGTGAAAAAGAGGTAAATGATATACTTTTGGATCAATACATAATCTTTTAAAATACTTTTGTGAGGAGATGATGATTTAGTCATTATTTTGCAGGTGGAGACATAAGCACTTGGAGCGGAGATAAATGCCTAATATCTTGGAATTTTGGAACTTTGGTTTTATGGAACTTTTGGAACTTTGTTTTTTTGTGTTGTGATGATTATGTTAATACTAGTCTTTTGGAATTTTGGATGATGATTGAGTACCGGTGGAACTTTATTATAGTTAAGTTTGGATGATGATTAATGATTCAGTATTGGTGGTCATTTTATGATTAATTTTCTCTTTATTATTGTAATTTTACATGTTTTTTTTGCTATATTTGTAGTTTCATGATGTCCCTGTGGGGATCCGTGGGGACCGTGGGGATCCGCGGGGACGGGGATGGGGGAGTAAAACTCCCCACTGCGGGGATTGGGGACGGGGACGGGGGAACATGTGGGTGGCGGGGGACGGGAGGCGGGAGTACTCCCCGCACCCGCCCCGCCCCATTGCCATCCCTAATTACAAAAAACGGACCCTCACACCACATTCATCAATTTTATTGCGTTCGAATGACCTTGTTCGAACGTGTTTGAACAAGGTCATTCGAACCGTCATTAAACACGTGAACTTAGCGTTTCACGCGAGGTTATTTTTGGAATAAAATTTGTTAAGGGGTGTGAAATAGTAGGAGGAGGTGTGGGAAAAGCAAAGATCAATTTTAATTACCTTGTAAATCACTTACACACAAAACGGATTGGGTTTGGGCTGCTGATGTTTTTAATTTTTGAGGATTGCTTTTCCCACTCCCCCTCCTACTAAAAACACACCCCATAAGGGTGTGAAATGACCAAAAGGTCAGTCAAAGCGTCTTTTTTTTTCAAGAAATTTCACGTGTTCGAACACGGGCCTTCGAACCCGTTCGAACGACATCGTTCGCGTGAGTTAAATATTGACTTCACACCCTCTTATGCGTAATTTCACATGTTCGAATGGGGTTACTCGAACATGTTCGCATAACCTTATTCGAACACCCTATTTTATTTCGTTCGTATGCTGTTAACTGAGGCAACAATATTGGACCATCACACCACATTCACCAATTTTATTGCGTTCGTATGATGTTATTCGAATGTGTTCGAACAAGGTCATTTGAACTGTCACTAAACACTTCCTCCACAACGTTTCATGCGAGGTTATTTTTGGAATAAAATTTGGTAAGGGGTGTGAAAGAATGGGAGGGGGGGTGAGGAAAGTAATATCCTAATTTTTTATAAAATAAAATGGGCTGACGCTAATCTGATCCAATCCTATATTCACATTATTTTTTGGCTCATGCTTATTCCACCTCCCCACTACTCACCACACACCCCCTATTGAAACTAAAAAAATCTCCCTATTCTTCCTCCTTCTTCTTCCCCTCCATCTCCTACTCCCCGCTAAACACCACACCTACAATCTCTCCAATCCAAACACAATTCTCCTCACCCACCTCATTCACATTCTAGCCATCTTATTCACATTGACAACTCTATTAAGGTAAAATCTCTACCCAGAATTCTCCTTTTTTCACACAAAAATTGTGTATCTAGTATTTTTTTTCAGGGTCTGCGCTTGGTTTTATACTATATATAGTAACGAACCAGTTCGACTAGTTAAAATCGACTAAAGAGTCAAACTTCCATACAGTTGCATATCTTCACATTGAAGTGTCCCACATCAAATAGCCATAGCCATAAAAGTAAGTAGCCAGAATAACACCCCATTTCTACCCTAAGTAATTTATAATAAAAATCAGAGTTTTAAAAATTTATTTCTTTAACACATCCAAATGGGATGCTACACTTACTTCATTAAAATCAACAACAAAATAAAATAGACATCTCTTTAATCAAAGAATACGTAACACCAATTCAAAGGATGGAATTCTCAGATCTTTATTAATTAAATCCACGCACTAGGAAAAATAAACACCATACATAACGCAGCGGAAATAAATACGATCTCATAGAGATACACAGCAGTCTAATCAATAACATATAATTATCTCATAATATAACAGTTCAACAGTGCACAGACTAGTCAGCTAGAAACTAAACTCATCCCCTAGGTGCTACGTATCAGAGCAAACCGACTCGGGGAAAGTGAAGAGGATAAGCCTTCACTCATGGCTACTTGTGGTAAACAACAACAGAAAGGGGTGAGTCTCAAACTATATAATAAAGACTATAATAAGCAGTATATTAATCAAAGCATCACACCCATACAATCATACAGCAGCATTAGTCATAATATTTATCAACCAGTAAAACATGTACCACTTATGATAATGAATGCAATGCAATGCAGTCATGCATGTGGTACCATTTGCCCCCATGGCATCATCATCAATAGTTTAGCCCCCATGGCTCTGACCCCCATGGCCTCATCATCAATAAATATACGTCGCGACCGCAGCCGAGTGTATGCATGAGACTCCATGAACACACCACAAGCACAATTTATACATCATTAACATCATTTCTCACCTCATCATCAATTATAGTTTTAGCCCCCATGGCATTATTGTCAATAACATCATCATCATTTTTAGTTTTAGCCCCCATGGCATCCTCATCATTTCACACATCATCCACTACGTCATTAATAATTATGTCACAAGGACCAAAACCTTACTCAAGGACCTAACCATCACCTAGGGACTAAAACAGCCCACCTAGGACCAAACCATCACCTAGGGACTAAAACAGCACACCTAGGACCAAAACATCACCTAGGGACTAAAACAGCCCCCTAGGACCAAACCATCACCTAGGGACTAAAACAGCACACCTAGGACCAAAACATCACCTAGGGACTAAAACAGCACGCTTAGACACAAAGGCAAAGCACTCAGCGCCATTTCTCCCCTGGCTCGGGCGCCCCCTTGTGTAACACAGCACATAGGCGCCAAAACACCCACACACTAGCGCCCACTGTGCAACACAGCACACAGGCGCCAAAACTCTAGCAAAATGGCGCCCCCTGGGGCAACACAGACTTAGTCACAAACAAAGACACAAACTGTGACACTGTTCTCGCACACTGAGCAGACTGGCAAGAACACAGCGCGCGCTGTGGCGCTATTTGGCGCCCATTTGGCGCCACGTGCTGCGCCACTGCACACACACACTCGTCACACATTGCGGCGCCACCACTTAGCGCCATGGGCGCCAAAATGGCGCCCAACACTTAGACTCCACACAATATCCAGTAACTTGGCGCCACAACAGGCGCCACAGGGCAACCACTTGGCGCCCTGCACTTGAACCAAGCCCAACCAGGCGCATTGGGCAGCCACATTTGGCGCCCTGCACCTAGACACAACACACACAGCTCACTTGGCGCCACACCAGGCGCCTTGTCTTAGACACAGGCGCACCGGGCGCCATTTCTGGCAGCCTTTGATGCCATACCCAGCAACACACACACATTACACAACACAACACTCAACCAGCACACTGGCGCCATCCTGGGCGACTTGGGGCAGCCATTTGCGCGCCCGCACACACTGAGCAGATGTCACAGCGCACGCCAGCGCCATTCTGGCGACATTTGGCGCCCGATCCACCGCACACCGCACACACACAACTCAACAGTGACACAGGCGCCATTTCTCTAGGAAATTGGTGCCCTAGGGTACCTAAAATCCCCTAAATCAATTTTTATCCAACTTACCTCAGCATCAATCATCAAGAACAATTCAAAACCACTTCACATTCATACTAACATCTTCAATTTCACGTTTTATTCATTTACCACACATCAAAAACGAAATCAAACTACCTAAACCCTAACACTAACACCCAAATCGATTTTTCATGCAATTATCAAATTCAACCAATCCAAACGATCATACAACAATCAAATAACATCAAACAAGGATCCTATGATCTACATACATCCTATTATACTCTCTATTATAAGGTGGGACTCCCCTTACCTTGAATAAACCGTAGAAAAAGTCCTCTCCACTGAGTCACCAACAAAACCTCAGCAACAAATGAAGCTCTCCTTCTTTCCTCCTTGATGCGATCCAACTCTCTCCCTTTTCCCTTGCTAGCGACGATTCTCTTCTCTCTTCTCTCCTCTCTTTCGTTTTCTTTTCTTTCTTTTGTCAAATGGTGCGAATTGCACCAATCCTAGGAGGCTAAGTCATTGGGCTTGGGCTCTTGGGCCAATACTCGCAGTCCCGGAATTACCAATACCACTTCCTTCATTTATAAATAAATTAACATAAATATTTTAATATAATTAAAAATAGTGCAACACTTTAAATAATTTAATCAATTGATTAATTAAATCATTTAGGGTGTTACAACTCTCCCCCACTTAGGAAATTTCGTCCTCGAAATTCATACCTGAGTCAAATAGCTCTGGATAAGACTCCCGCATCCTACTCTCTAGCTCCCAAGTCATGATCTCACCAGCAACTCCCAACCAAACTACCTTGACCAAAGCAATGTCCTTCCCTCTCAGCACCTTCACTTCTCTATCATCAATTCTCACTGGCATAGTCTCCACAGTGAGATTCTCTCGTACCTCCACATCATCCATGTGAATTACATGAGACGGGTCTGGAATATACTTTCGAAGCTGTCACGCGTGGAACACGTCGTGCAAGTTCGAAAGGTTAGGTGGCAAGGCCACCCTATAAGCAAAATTTCCAACCCTCTCAGTAATCTGGTACGGTCCAATAAATCTAGGAGTCAACTTCTTTGCTTTCAGTGCACGCCCAACACCAGTCATAGGCGTGACCCTCAAGAATACATGCTCACCAGCCTGAAATTCTAAGTCTTTTCTCCTCCTATCATGGTAACTCTTTTGTCGACTCTGCGACTCTTTCATTTTCTCTCTGATCAATTTCACCTTCTCTGTAGTTTCCCGAACAACCTCAGGTCCAAGAACAACACTCTCACCAGACTCATGCCAACACAAAGGAGTCCTACACCTCCGACCATACAGTGCCTCTAAAGGAGCCATTCCTATGCTAGAATGGTAACTGTTGTTGTAAGTGAACTCAATCAATGGAAGATGTGTATCCCACGCACCTCCTTGCTCCAGAACACAGGACCTCAATAAATCCTCCAAGGACTGAATGGTTCTCTCTGTCTGTCCATCAGTCTGAGGATGATAAGCCGAACTCAACCTCAATCTAGACCCCAATGCCTCCTGCAAACTCTTCCAGAACTCAGAAGTGAACCTAGGGTCTCTATCCGACACAATGCTCATCGGAACCCCATGCAGCTTCACAATCACCTGAATATATATCTCGGCCAATCTCGACACCGGATACGTGATGTTGATAGGAATGAAGTGAGCAGACTTCGTCAACCTATCCACAACACCCATATAGAATCAAATCCCCTCACAGTGTTTGGCAACCCAGTCACAAAATCCATGGAAATACTATCCCATTTCCATTCCGGAACATCTAATGGCTGCATCAACCCTGCCGGCTTCTGGTGCTCAATCTTTGACTTCTGACAAGTCAAACAAGCATAAACAAACTGTGCCACATCCTTTTTCATACCAGGCCACCAAAACAACTTCTTCAAGTCATAATACATTTTCGTAGCCCCTGGATGAATACTCAACCTGCTCCTATGGCTCTCCTCAAGAATCATCCTCTTAATCTCAGCATCATCAGGAACACAGATCCTATCCTTGAATCTCAACACACCCTGGGAATCCAACCTGAAATCCCCATCCACAGCCTGATCACCCGCAACCAACACATCCACCAGCTTCACATCCAACTTCTGGGCGTCTCGGATACTAACCAAGAAGTCATTATCAATCTTCAGCATACCCAATCTAACACTCTGCGGTGTTACTTCACAAACCAGACTCATATCACGGAATTGCTCAATCAACTCCAATTCCTTCACCATCATTGCTAACATATGCAAAGTCTTCCGACTTAAAGCATCAGCCACGACATTAGCTTTGCCGGGATGATAGTTCAAGCCGAAATCATAATCTTTCAGCAGCTCTAACCAACGCCTTTGCCTCATATTCAGCTCCTTCTGGTCAAACAAATACCTCAAGCTCTTATGGTCACTAAACACCTCAAATCTAGTGCCATACAAATAGTGCCTCCAAATCTTCAGCACAAACACAATTGCAGCCAACTCTAAATCATGAGTAGGGTAGTTCTTCTCATGTGTCCTCAACTGTCTGGACACATAAGCTACTACCTTCCCATCCTGGCGGCACACTAGGAATCTCATCAGGGAACACTTCAGGGAACTCACGCACCACCTGCAACCCTTCAATTATAGCTTGGTTCTCAGCAGATAAAGATGCCGTCAAAGCAAACAGATGACCACCCTCCTTCATAATCTTATGCAGCTGACCCACAGACAACAAAACAGACTCTTCCTCTTCTGGAGGAAGGAAACTCACAGACTTGTTGAAACAGTTGATGTGCACATGGTTATCTACTAACCAGTCCATACCAAGAATGACGGCCAACCCACCCAATGGCAAACAGATAAGATCCAACCAGAAAATCTCTGCCGAAGACTGATAGAGGACACTTAGCACACAATAGAGAGGTAGTTACCGAACCCGTAGCTGGAGTATCAATAACCATCCCCCTCTTCATAGAAGACAGAACTAAATTCAATCTTTCAGCACAAACATCAGCAATAAAAGAGTGCGTAGCACCGGTATCAACAATAGCAACTAAAGGGGTACCAAAAATAAAACAAGTACCTCTAATCTCATTGGCCCCCTCTGAACCTGCTAGAGCAAAAACTCTCCCACTGGACCTCTCCTGCTTCGGCTTGGTACACTTGGAGCTAATATGACCAGGTTCACCACAATTAATGCACACCACTTCCTTGCGATCACAATCGGATGCCATATGACCTTCCTTCCCACAACAGAAACACATTCTACCCCCAATCTTGCAATCAAAGCTCTTGTGACCCGGCTTGCCACACTTGAAACACATAATGTTAGCAGGAGCATCTCCCCCACTTGGCTTCTTGCCCTCAGCATACCTCTTAACATCAGCAGACCTACTAGCACCAGCATACCTCTGTTTTCCTTTATCAGCAGACACCTCATATGGCTTACCCCGGTTCCGGAACTTACCCCTCTGATCTCTCATGACTCTAGAGCGAGCATTACTGTCCTCCTCATAGATCCTGCAGCTGTCAATCAAATCAGCAAAAACCCGGATCTTCTGGTACCCAATGGCTTGCTTTATGTCAGCTCTCAACCCATTCTCAATTTGATGCACTTTGAGAATTCAGAACCAGCCTCAGTATAGTAGGGGTAAAACTTAGCGATTCGATGAACTTGGCAAAGATACTCGATGTGATCATGTTTCCTTGCTTCACTCAAGGAACTTCACTCTTCTTCCCCGACTTCCTCGGAAAGTACTTCCTCAAGAACTCCCTACGAAACACAACCCAAGTAATGGCTTCATTGGCGGTCCCCTAACTCTCTCGGCCTCCAACCACGGTCATCGGCTTCCCACACTAAAGTGTGGGTACCATACCTGACCTTCTGCTCATCATTACAGTCCATTACCCGGAAGATTCTCTCAATCTCCTTCAGCCATGCTAGCGCACCATTTGGGTTATACCTCCCCTTGAAGGTAGGAGGGTTCTCCTCTCGAAATGTAGCGATCATGCGAGTCCCAAAGATTCTCACCAACATTCTGCTGGTTCCCAACAGCCTGAGCTATGGCTTGCAAAGCAGCAGCAAGAGCAGCATCATCTCTCCTAGCCATATTAACCTAGCACTGCAGCATGAACAATAATTTAGAACTAATTCAAGAACACCTAGTTGTCATAACACACTATGACAGACAAACTTGGCTTGGATGCATACCGAACTTTTGCTCTGATAACACCCCATTTCTACCCTAAGCAATTTATAATAAAAATCAGAGTTTTAAAAATTTATTTCTTTAACACATCCAAATGGGATGCTACACTTACTTCATTAAAATCAACAACAAAATAAAATAGACATCTCTTTAATCAAAGAATACGTAACACCACTTCTGGATAAGGTCCAGATAAAAGGAGCACCTAAAGAGGGCAAGAAAATGGAAACATGAGTTCTCAACAAAGCGAGACAAGTCATACTGGGAACACATAGATTACTTATATGACTCCCAAGAAGATAACACATCTGCTGCTCTGGCTCGTAATCGACCTACCCCACCAGTATCGAAGACCCCATCTCCAACCCAAAGTACAAGTTCCACCGACACCCCACCATAATCAAAGAAACCAATTCCAACCCAAACTAGAAGTTCCACTCTTACCAAACCACTATACAAAAAGCAAACAGAAGCTCAAAGTTCAACTTTTATTACTCTCCCGCCACTACTCTTGGCCTCTTCTTCTTCTTCTTCTTCTTTCTTCTTTCTTCTTCTTCTTCTTCTTCTTCTTCTTCTTCTTCTTCTTCTTCTTCTTCTTCTTCTTCTTCTTCTTCTTCTTCTTCTTCTTCTTCTTCTTCTTCTTCTTCTTCTTCTTCTTCTTCTTCTTCTTCTTCTTCTTCTTCTTCTTCTTCTTCTTCTTCTTCTTCTTCTTCTTCTTCTTCTTCTTCTTCTTCTTCTTCTTCTTTCTTCTTCTTCTTCTTCTTCTTCTTCTTCTTCTTCTTCTTCTTCTTCTTCTTCTTCTTCTTCTTCTTCTTCTTCTTCTTCTTCTTCTTCTTCTTCTTCTTCTTCTTCTTCTTCTTCTTCTTCTTCTTCTTCTTTCTTCTTCTTCTTCTTCTCTTCTTCTTCTTCTTCTTCTTCTTCTTCTTCTTCTTCTTCTTCTTCTTCTTCTTCTTCTTCTTCTTCTTCTTCTTCTTCTTCTTCTTCTTCTTCTTCTTCTTCTTCTTCTTCTTCTTCTTCTTCTTCTTCTTCTTCAACATCAGAAGGATTTTATGAGATTTGTTTTCTTTTATTTGTTTCTCCTCCTCCTCCTCCTATTCATCCTCCTCCTCTTCTTTAACATCAGAAGGATTTTATGAGATTTGTTTCCTTTTATTTGTTTCTCCTCCTACTATTCATCCTCCTCCTCTTCTTTAACATCAGAAGGATTTTATGAGATTTTTTTCCTTTTATTTGTTTCTCCTCCTACTATTCATCCTCCTCCTCTTCTTTAACATCAGAAAAAAAATTAGGACATCAAGGGGGTTAAAATATTTTGTATAAGGGTGTATAGGAAAAACAATAAATTTCAGGGTGTGCAAGTGAACCTCTGACTATAGAGTGAGACCGCCCCTACCACAATAGACTTCATAAAGTCTGAGCTCATGACAAGCATCACTTTCACATTTCAAACACATGTCATCTAACAAATTCAGCAGCATTAAGCCAAACATATAAGTGACTCAATAAAATCAATTAATGTTTCAACAAGATAGCATTACAAAGATATTACCATGATCCTTATAATCAAGTCATTATTTACTAGAAATAAAATAAATATGTGAAGATTAGTTCGTAATGACTTACGATAATGACTTCACATTTACATCACAAAATAAAAACCAAATCATGGTAGGATTACAAAGAAATTTAACAAGACGCCCCCAAAGGACTAGAAAAGCACATGATTTTCTTTTGTTCAAGGTAGTTGGTTAGACAAATAGCCCATTTGGAGATTGACATCTCCAAATGGATTTGCCTCATCCCCATTACCATTGTTCATCAAATCCACAAACCACGACCTTTGCATGGTGTCGACATTCATACCCAATCCACGTGTTGGATCCATCAAAGTCATTTCTTCATTCATGGTTGTTGCCTGTACAAGTGGTGGTGCAGGTGCGACCACGTGGACCTGGCTTTGAGCCACGACTTGAGCATTCTTATCTAGTGTTTCAATCCTTCTGTCAATGTCCTTCAAATTCTTCTCAATCAACCATGAAAGTTCATTCAAATCAACCATAGACATATTATCATCCATAATCTTACCTGCAGCAAGACACTGAAACATGAACATGGTCATATGTTGCTCTTTGTTCTCCTGCATTTGTTTCCTCACATGTTTTTTCACCTTCTGAATTCTTTGTTCCAAGAAAGTCTCCTGATTCAACATCTTTTTGCTTTGCTCCAATTCCGGCATCATCTCGAACTTCGAGAGCACGTTTTCGATGCCCCATGGTGAAGGCCAAATCTCAGGTTGAGGATCATATGGGCCATACACTATAGCACAAGCTTCAACGCCACAAAGGGTGGTTAGTTCCTCCACCTTTTTTAATAGACCCTTCTTCCTCTTGTTGTAAGATGCCTTTCTTGCAGAATCATTGACTATGAATGCTAGTTTCACCTTTTTCCTAGCCATTGAGAGGAAACAGAGAAATGATAAGTAGTGTTTTTTTGTGATTTTTCGTTTCATGAAATCCCTTGGTATATATAGGGCAATTTAATACACGTGGTCTGTTTTATTAATAATATTTTGTGTCGTTGGCTAATTGCCAACTGGAATTTTACAATATACCATTTTAATGTCATTCCATTTATGCATAGATCTAGAAAATCAAGTACTTCAATGATATTCAAGCCGTAAATTTACACTATGTTGGTAATTTATTTGAATGGATTGGTATGAGTGAGTTGGATATTAAAAATCTTATTCTTGTCGAAATAATGCACGTAGTTTTATAGGATTTTAGTTGATGTTATCCTAAAGTAGATTATTAAAAAATTATTAATTGTGCCATCAATAGACATGACAAATCCTTATAAATGTTAGTTTTTTTTTAAATTTAAATAAATGCTTAAATGAAAAAGGAGGGTCCTACAAAGATATATTTTGATGCTAATTCTTTTAAAGGATTTATTTCAATATGTGATTCTAAAATATTTGCAATAACCTTTACGCTTTCATGTTATTTAAGTATATTGTAATGAATTTCCCTTATATATTATTTTATTAAAAAATCTTTATGAAGTATTCATTTTTGGTTACATATAAATAGAAATAATCTTTTTTGGTTATGTATAAAAGGAAATAATCTATTGTCTACATACAAAAAATATAACAATTAAGCATTAACCATTTATTAGTTAATAAATTTTTTAAATGATAATTAAATATCAAATAGAAAACTATCAATACAAGGAAAATTATTATTGTGAGAAGAATATTCCACATCAAATAAGATTTAAAAATTATTAAAATAAAATTTAACATATATGTAAAAGGAAATAATCTTTTTTGGTTATGTATAAAATGAAATAATCAATTGTACAATCAAAAAATAAAACAATTAAGCATTAACCATGTATTAGTTGATAAAAACGCTAAATAATAATTAAATATATATCCTTTAGAAAATCATCGGTACAATCTTTCTTATCAGTACAATCTCTCCAATCTTTCATTAATTGAGCTTTCTCCTTTATAAAATCATCGGTACAATTTCTCTAATCTTTCATTAATGGTGAGATTAATTGAGCTTTCTCCTATCAGAAAAACCAGATTTTTAATTCGTGAATACATAAGAGAAATATAGTTTGTGAGAATTGTAATGCATTTTCTATTTAGAATTTTTCATCTTAAAAATACTAATATTAACAAAAATTTTGTTAGTGAATTATTATAATGTAACCCTAACCCAAACACATGCAATCCTCCAAGTTAAGTTAGCGCAAACTGAATAATATATATTAGATCAGTAACCTAATAGCAACATTATTATCTCCCAATCAAAGAAAACTTAGGAGACAACCCCATAAAATCCAAATGTACAATTAAATTAGTCTTAGATGCACAAAAATTCACATCAACAATAAATCCCAAATCAAATTTAATAGAAATAACTCTTAAGAATTTTTTAAAATATTTTTAGGTGCATGTACAATAAAGTTAATTGCTACTATATGACATGCATGTACTATATCATAGCATTAGTATGAAACTCTATTAAGAAATCCTCACATAGTAATCTTATGAAACTCTTTTAACTCGTGCATGTTTTGGAGTTTGATTATTTTTAATAGTACGTACATGTATGTAATTTGAATATTTGAAAGATATACAGGTACGTATTATTTGGATACATCTTATTTTGAGCTTGTGAAATATAATTTATGCAAATAAATAAGCTTTTATGTATTATTCATAAGTTTGTGAAGGTAGTTTATCGAAAAAGAACTTATGGAGATATAATTTTTGTTAGTAAGAACTTATAAATTAACTTAAAAACTTATTTATCTCCATAAGTTATTTTTCGTAACTTAAAAAAAGCTCATTCTAACAGGCCCATACTGTGAAAAGATATTTAAAATTTGAAAGATGTTTTGCATTCACCGAAACTAGTAGCATAAATACTTTTTTTTTGGTTAAATGCAAGCATCCATTGTAACACCCTTAAGTTTTAAAATAGGGTTCATGTTAATTAAGTTACTAAAATTTTTTTGTATACAAAGAAAAAGTTACTAATATTTTTGTGATGAATTTTTTGGTATAGTTTAAATCATTAATATTCACGGGTGCATATAAACATCAATATTTAGAAAATGAAATTTATCTTTATCATATTTAAAATCATAATTGTATATTTTCTTTGTAACACCAAGGGTTATTACCAGGGGTGATCTTTGTACCACCCAAAGGAATTTTAAAATTTACTTTAAATTCTAAGTGATTTAATTATCATTTTCATTAGGTGATGTGGAATGTTGTGTGAATTATTGTGATAATTATTTTGACTCATTAGTTTAGATAGGGGGAATGATTGAGTGTTAGTCTTGAGCTCCCTTAGAGTTCTAAAACACATTTAAGTTGTCTTAATCCATCCACTTAAAAATTACCCTACTACCCTTCATTAACTCACCCTATAGATAGATAGTGAGCTGAACACCCACAACAAAGACAACCAACACATTCTCATTTTTCAGAATTTCACTTTAGAGAAAGAGATAGGGATAGTGTAGCGACCGAAAAATCCGGGAAATGATTCTTCGAAAGTTCAAAGGAAGCCGCCACCAAATTTTAGTTTAAGGGCAAATTCGGAAAATCCCTTTTAGGTTTAAGGTAAGCCTGAGTTTAGGGTTCGGGAGTCGTTATGCATGGGGAAGGTATTAGCACCCCACGACATCCTTCGTCTAATTATTTATGCTTAATTAATATTTACCCTTTTATTTATGGAGAAAAAGACTTAATTAAACTTTTAATTTTTAGTGCTTGACAAGAGTGGTCTCTTGCTCCTGCGTACCTCCGGATGCAATGGAGGAATCAAAGCTACGTAGTTCTTCCTGAAAAAGGTTTGTTGGTTGGTGTTTTTTAGTGTAGGGGTCCTAGGACTCTTTGAAATGTACAGCTCACCGATCCCAGGACGCCGACTAACCCGATTGTACAACCGACTTAGTCCCCTACTTTTTGAAAATATTTTTCTGAGGTTTTTTTTTTGAAGAAGTTTGTTTGATGTGAGGTGAGTTGGTTTTAGAATAGGTATTCTAGAATTCCTGAACTGTACAGCTCATTAGTTCTAGAACGCTGACTAACCCGGTTGTACAACCGACTTAGTCCCCTACTTTTGGGAAAAATGATCTATTTATATTTTTATAAATTTTTAGGATTACTGAACTGTATAGCTCATTGGTCCTAGAATAATGATGACTAACCCGGTTGTACAACCGACTCAGTCTTTTATTTGATTTTTGGGGTAAAAAATATTTAATTATTATTTTTGATTTAATGAGAAAGTATTTGAGTTAAAAAGAATTAAAAAGAGAGAAAAGGGTGAAAATTGCAAAAAGGGGGTGTAAGTAATTGTAGGGGTTGTATTAATGAAACATAGGAGTGGGAGTAGTAATCTGTTTATTTTGATTTTAAAATAAAAATAAATAAGAAAAGCTATGTTAAAAATATTATATATTAAATAGGAAGCAAATGGGTTAATGAACCCTTTAACGCTTTCCTCAATCTACGCCACACAAATATCAGAGAGAGAGAGAGAGAGGTAGCGCGACGACTCCGTCGGTCGGATCTACTGATCGCCGGCGACGACTTCGCCGGGGAAGATGACTCAGGTTCCATTTTTCTTCCTATTTTTGCTACTGTCTTCTTTGATTTCTTCTTGCATATATTTCTACACCTACTTTCTAATATGGTCTAATTAGTTTTGGGTTTGCAGACCCTAATTTTTCCCCAAATCTGAGTTCTCTCTAATCAAATTAATATGGATAACCTCTGGTTCAAAAAAAAACATTTGATTCAATCCTATTCTGTTGGTTTTGATTTGTTTGTTTTGTCTGTGATCTATTTTTGAGTTTGGTTTGTTTAGAGAATCACTGATTTTAAGTTAAATCTATTGGAAGACTAGTTCTCATGTTACTAGCATATTTATAGTAATGATATTTCTAAGAAAGGCAGGACAGAAACTGAGTTTGGTTATTTTCCAGTTAACATACATACAGTTTTATCACTCTTTTCAGATCAATAATACACACAGTTCTTTGTAAAGTAGCCTAATGTATACTAAAATTAGAAAACACGAAAACACTATTACTAACCTCCTTTCCAGCTTCTGATCTTCTTTTGTTATTGTTGTTTTCTGGTTCTCTGCTTGCTGTCACGATCCTTGCTGCTACCGCCGTCTTTGATCTGCTGCTTTTGTTACTGCTATTGTTGATAACTGCTAATCCTTGTATTTCAGTGGATTAGGATTCTGACTGTGAACCCTAATCCTTTTGAGGTGGTTTTTTGCAGTGTTATTGTGTGTATTTTACTATAGACCGACTGCTTATTTATATTAAAAACTTAGGTGTAGGCATTAATTGCTTATGACCGGACTTTGACAATTTTTGCAGATCTGGGCTCTTAGGAGCTGTTGGCCCATTAGCTGCTAAAGCTTGGAGCAGCTGAACCCTAATTCTATTTTTTTTGTATATTTTCGTTTTTATATTTTGTGTATTGTTATTTTTGTATTTTGGACTTTTTGGACAAGTAATTGTAATATTATTTTTATTTCTAATTTTATTTTATTTTTTTGTATTTTTGTGATATATGTATTTTTCTGTTGAAAATAAAACAAAGATTAAATCAAATCAAATAGAAAAAAGGTAACCGCGCCAAATGAAGTAAATTATCAGACTCGGGCCCAATTAAACAAATGGTATCTAATCGGCACTCGTATCTCTTTGACATGCGCTAATATGACTCGAAACTTAGTAGATTATTAACTGTAATAATAAAAAGAAGCTGGGACAAAATTGGGGTATAACAGATAGCTCGAGAGAAAGAGTGGAAGAAAAGGAGAAAAAAAAAGAAACACCATTTCTTCTTCTTCTTCTTCGTCCTTGTCGTCGTCATTGATAGTTATGACTAGCTCAGTTGGCGTATAGGATAAATAACTGTAAGTCTTTGGAATATCTTTGAGCAATGAAAGAAGAGTGTGAATGGGTTGAATGGATATTGGGAGTTGAAACATTTTTCACATTGGCTTTTAGTCGAGGAGATGATCTTTGGCATGTACGTTTTGCGAGAAAACGAGTCCCCTAACGCCAAGCCAATAATTGGCATACGCGACCGCTTCCTCAACGTCTTTCTTATATGCACCAAACTAGGGGTGGACATCGGGCGGTTTTGGGCGGTTTCGGGCCAAAAACCCCCCATCCGACCAAATCCGCGGTTGCCAAACATAGACCCGGTTCCTCCCAAATCTTTTTTCGGATTATGCGGGTTCGGTTAGGCGGGTTTTCGGGTAAAACTGTGGGTAGGGGCGGGTAGTGACATAAGAGAAGTTGAGAAAAATAAAATGGGTAAGGGAAGAAGATGAACAGCAACCAAAGAGACAGAGGTAGACGAAGGACTTCAATTCCAAAGCAATAAAATAATATAATAAGTTTTACTACGATTAAGAGAGAGGGATGATTTGTTATCATGTTGAAAAATTAAATGAGTATTTGTTTGTCGTATGAAAAAAAAATAAAAACTTTTTGGAAGTGAAAAACATAAATTAATTGTAAAAAAGAGAGATAGGGAAACGTAAAAGACTTTTTAGAAGAGAGAGTAATGCGTGCTTTCTCAAAAAAGAGAGAAAAATACCTTGGAATAGTAAATTCGTCAGTCAAATAGTACCAAAATGCATTAAGAGTAGCGCTCTGCTACTACTATTAAATACACTACACTCAATGTTACTTCATACTTGGTCGGGTTCGGTTTCCTATGGTTCCAGTTTTGAGAACCGAGACCGACCGTTTACACCCATTTGTAACCGTTGTGTTTTAGTTGGACGGGTTCGGATTTCACTGACACACCCGTAACGTCAATTTCAACTGTCGGGTTTCACAGTTTTAGGCCGGTTGCGGTTTAGTGTCCACCCCTACACCAAACTGAACTCATTGTGTTTTGCATGGCCATCAATCACAATGAGACCCACTCTTCCACCTCTTATACCTTATCTCCTTAATTAAGGCACTCCCGTGGGGTTTGTAAGGCATCAGAACACATTGAGTGAGGCCCAATTTTCTGGCCACATAATTGGAGGAGTAATTAAAATTCACCAAACATCTTGCTATAGTGGGTCCATCCACTGTAGTCGGTGATGAGATCCTTGACCACAGAATCTGACACCAATTGTCTACCACGACTTTAATTTCTTGGGGGGATAGATTGGCGTCAGGTGACAAACCATCAACAGACCATTACAGACATACAACACTAGGCACCAATCTTCTGTCGAGGAATTCCAACGGAACAAATGCCAGACAACTTCGAGTCACGACAAAGGCTGAATTGTGGTGTCTGCCAATTAAGTCCTGGAATTTTGGCCGTCGGAAGAGATACAATCGAGGAATGTGGGGAAAGAAAGTTCTTGAAATACAACTAGGACCAAAGTTGTAGAAACCAGATGGGTCCCTCGATCTTATTGGTGTGGCCATTCTATTGAAGTTCTCAAGAATAATGACCATGCCTCGGAATAGGCCATCTAAGAAAATAGGACCCCGCGAATAGGCTTCCTCGCTCATCATCTTGACAACGTAAGGCTAGAGTCCTTGGACTATTTCAACGGATGTCCCTCGGCCGATCTTAGACTTTGAAAACGCGAGTATAGCCAATCTCAGAATTCTTGAGATTAGAATAGGCATGAAGGTGCTACCCTGAGAATGCATGGGAGGCTGAGAGTGGACGCCACATCAACGATAGTAGGAATGGTTATACCCCATGGGAAGATGAAGGTATTAAGCCGGGATGACCAAAACCACAGAAGACGCAGAAGAAGATCGCATTGGGCATGTATGACGGTGGAAGATAGGGTGATCATATCATAAAAACCCCATGTCTTCCAAAGGTTCGATTTTGCGTCAGTCATTTTGGTAACCCAGGCTTGATATTAGAATGGCTTTTTTTTTCTCACCCCCTCCTTCTCTATCTCACCCCCATATTTCAAAAAAACCCAATACTACCCCTATCTTTAAAAAAAAAAATTAAATTTTTCGGAATTACCTCAAAATAAGGTAATTCTGGTTCAAAAAAAATTAAAATTTCGGAATTACCTCTAAAAAGGTAATTAGGTTCATATAAATTAAAAATTTCGGAATTACCTCTAAAAAAGATAATTCCGAAATTTTTAATTTTTAAGTTTTTTAAAGTTTGTATATTAAATTAATATTTAAACGCGTTTTATTTTGGAAATATGATACGAACGGTTTACGATTTAAATAACAATACGTCAAAATATATAAAATGACCAACATAAAATAGGAGTACAAATACAACTATGAGTCCAAAATGTTTAACAATGGTGAAAATAAGCACGTGAAGTAGGTGAACAGGCGACATCTAGGCATCCGGGTTAATGTAGTTGCTCTCGCACCTCTCTCCTCATATGTCTCGGGACAATGACGGGCTCCTCGATGATATGGTGGATCCCGAGCCGCTCGCCGTGGCTCGCTCTGGGCCGTGGCTCGCACCGAGTAAGACGCACTCGTTACCCGACTTACCAAGGAAGGTAATCGGGATCGCACTCGCCGTGGTAGCCCGCCGCCTACTAGCTCGCCAAAAGTGCGTTCGAATCGATACATCAAGAACCTCGTATGATCTCTCGTCGCGCAGAGGAGGATTACCCGAAATGGGTTGAAGAGGACCCTCAGTAGTGGCCGAAGCGCCAACGCACCGCATGCGGCATGTAGGGAGCAGCGTCATCGCCCCAAAGCAACCGGCCTCAGAAATGGATATGTTCGACAAAGGAACATACCGCTCGTGGTCTGCATAAGGGGTGAGGATGACATCCTCGGTGCAGAGCATCTATCGCTCCTCCTCAAGTCCACCAACTTTATTTTATCCAAACTTCTTGTTCCCCACTGGTGGCACGTGGTCGATGCGCCCTAGCTAACACTTTCTCGACCAACGACGGTGGGAAAGTGCTCGTAGATCCAAAGATCAAATAATTAAATTAAAAATAATCGCTTATTAATATATGAGTAATTTAATTAAAAGCTTTAAGTTAAAAAAATAAATAAATGATTACCGAGTAAGAAATCGCATATCCGCCGAATCGCCGTCGAATAAAAGACCGCTTTGGTCAATCGAGTGTACTGCAGTCGAGAGCGGCTATACCCCAAGACCATCGCCACACACTGGTGAAGATCACGGCGTATACATCCACCTCACCGGCACTAATGTGTGACTCTTGTCACCGTAATGGTGGTGCCTAACAAGAAGAGCATGTAGCACCGTGCGGCACGCTCATGAGCACCCGTCGCGATGTTCTCCTTGTAAGAGTCCTCTACAAAGGAGATCCTCGAATCTTGCCCTCGTTATCCCTAAGCTCCGGATGACAAGAGAGCCGATCCATGCCCAAACACCCACGGCCAATCAAGAGCCTCAACAGAATCAAAATATGGCTCGTGGTCCCTGGGGTGCCATCCAATAGCAAGTGGAGCAAAGACGACCACATCGTCCGGTGGTGACCGACATCTCCCAAAGGGCATGTGGAATGAGCAGGTCTCGGGATGCCACCTCCACAAAAGCGGATATCAACTCATGGTTGATTGCCCAGAGAAGTGTGATGTCCAACTCGTAAAGCTTAGCCCCGACGCAACCAGTGGTCTACCTGTGGGTGGTGCTCGACAGGTCTAACTCTAGGAAACTTCTGGCCGTGAGATACAACCTTTAGTTTCCGAGGCTGAAAAAATTAAAATTAAACTATACGTTATTAAAAATAAGTAATTAATTTCTGTTAAGTAAAATTAAAATAAAGAATTAAAATATTACCTCGCCTCTATCTATCCAGGACGCGCAGTGCGTATCCCAGTGTAAATATAATGGTGTGTGATCCACAGCTGGGGCAGGCTGAACCTCCGCCTGAACCTCCTCATCTTGAACCTCCTCCTCCTCCTCCTCCTAATGCTGACCCTCATCCTCCTGCTCCTCCAAAGCCTCCCAAACCGCGCCAAGAACGTCATGATGACTCACGGGTGCTCTGTTGGTGCCGCATATGGTACTCATAATCGTGGTGGTCACGATGAGGGCTGCTCATACCGGGCCGAGGCCGAGGCTCGTGCTCAACCATCTCTATCACTCGGGCGCGGGCTCTCGCGCGCCTCTCGACGCCGAAGCATGCCCGTGAGCTCACGAGCCTCTGTAAAGTGTATGGAGAAGGAGTATCGCTACATCTTGGCCTCCCAGAATTCTCTCGCCGCTCGTGCGTCATTTGAGGTGTCTTTGCCCGAAGACTCGCCGCGCTACGTTGTCCGATCGTCTACTCGCCATCGTTAAAAAAATAAATGTAATTAGAAAATATTAAAAATTGAAAAAAAAAATTGGATTTTCTGAATTACTAGGTAATTCCAAAATCCCAACCGAATTTACTTACTTTTTCGAAATTATGAAATGTGAAATGTGATTTTTGTAAATTTTCAGGGGTATTTTTGTCCGTTTGGGTAATTATGGGGGTGGGATTGATAATGAGGGGGGTGGGAAAAAAAGCCTATTAGAATAGGTTGTTGACCAAGTGACTTCAAACACAAGAGGGGGTGAATTGTGAACTTAAAAATAGCAATTAAAAAATGAATACTTAAATAAAAATTAATGACATAAAACAAAGCGTTTAGAAAATGATTGAATTAAAATAAGAGACTAATAATAAACAATAATCAGAGTAACTTGCAAAGAAAAGTAAAAGAGGTGAAAAAGGGAAAGAATAAGACACACAGAAATGATCCTAGTTCGGCCACACCTGAGACCTACGTCCAGTCCCCAAGGCAAAACCACCAATGGATTTTAATCACTAAAACACTAGCTTTTATAACAGGTTCAACTAGAAACCTTTACAAATAAAAGTGATTTTCAACGGGGTCTCCTCTATTCAAGAGATAAAGCCTCTCAATGAATTTATAGGATCACACCCCAAAAATAATTACAATTGAGAAGAAATAAAGAAGATTAGAACAAATTGAAGCTCAAATAAGATTACACAATAAACGAAATAGTATAAAAGCTCTCAAGAATAATAAATCAGGTGTAAAATAAAATGAGAGTGATTAGAAAGTATTCTTGCTTAGAAAATTAGGAGTCAAAAGAATGTGTGTAGGAAAAAGTGTCAAGAAGGACTCCTATTTATAGTGATAATGACAAGTGCTAAAAAAGGAAGTCAAATAAAGACAATGCTGTCAGATTGCTCCATAATCGATTATAAGGATCCCATAATCCATTATCAGGGCGCGGCTGACACACGCAGGAGGACTCCGCAGCCATAATCAATTATGCTAGATACCATAAATGCATTATGCTAGCTTGTCTTTGCGCATGATTTGCTTTCAAGCAGTCATAATAGATTATGGCTAAGACCATAATCGATTATGCTAGTTAAAAAAGCTGTTTCCAAGCTAGAAAGGCCCAAAAAATTATTTTCAAAATAACTCCTTTTCCAAAAACATTTTATTGTGAAAGAACTATTATTTTATGAAAATAATTTTTGTGAGTGTGTGATTTATTTTCAAGAGAGATTTTCTACTACTCACATATATATCCTAAGACATACAATACAAATAATAAACCAAACAACTTTTGACTTGAGAGCTTGATCTTCTTTTCTGCTTTTTACAATCTTTTAAATTTCGTGAGCTTCTTTTGTCAATCATCAAAACAAAAATTATTCTGTCAAGGCATATATTCACATAGGTTTCGCCCAACCACGAGACTCAGTGACTTTGGCGTCCACGGTGAACCAACTGTGAGTGCTGGGGAGGCCTTCTGAGTAAGGAGTGAGATTATAGCCTTGTTTGAAGGAATCAAATCCATCTTGCACTTCAAAGGTAAGGGGACCAAGGACGACATGGCCCTTGATGATGGTTATGGGTTTGTGACCCTTAGAAGTAGGTGTAGGAGGAACACCATCTCGAGATATCCTAGGCAAATTGGGAGTGACAGAAGCCAACACCTCAGTGGGGCTGCTCCCCCCCCCCCCCCAAAACTATGTTCTTGATTCTACGAATCTGAATGCGAAGACATGGCTATGATGGGGTAAGAAGAACAATGCTAGAGATAAGCGGAGAATGGGTGACCTTGAAGACGATCTTGGCGGAGTCTTAGCTGAGTAGGTGAATAGAAACGACGAGTTGAGACGACTGATTGAAAGGGCTATTTCTATCTAGTAGGCGTAATGACTACGTGATAAAGAAAACGTCGCCTCATTGCATCGATTGGTGATAAGTTGGCCGTTTTACGTCTAATCACTACAGTAACAACTAATTTAGTATAAATTATGACGCTAAACTCTTTAGGTCATTTTCACATTGCCAAGGCGGAGGTTGCGCTAGGCTTTGCTAGTATTTTCAAAGTAATGGCAACAACATATTTAAAGGAAATTAACTGGACCTAGGGTTTTAATTATGTTAAGTTTTCATAAATCTTTATTTAAAATTTTTTTAAACTAGAAAATAAATATATATATATTTTTCTTAAATAAAACTATTATATATATTTTTTGGTTACCGTGTTATTAGTGCGCAGTATGCACCGACTTTGCCGGTGACTAATCTACACAGGAGGGAACCTGATTGACCACGTGTATACGCGCAGCTTTGCCGATCTGTATGGGTATCCCCTCCCAACAGAATTTTTCCACACCCAAGATTCAAACTCGTGACCTTGAGGTGGAATTGAAGCCCAGTTACCACTCCGATAAACCCTTGTTGATAATTTATTATTTTAAAACTATATTAAGTACTTCCTCCAAAATAAACAACTAAATTACACACATTTAACAAAAAATAATGAATTGAAAATTATAATTAACACACATATATGCGGATAGATTCTATTCATATTTTTTTAACTATTGGTGACCAAATCCACTTGTTTTGCCGGTGACTAATTTACATTGGAGAACATGTCTAGCCACGATACCCGGCTTTTACATTCCGTGTGGTTCTTCCTAGAGTTTTTGCCACACCCAAGACTTCAACTTGAGACCTTGAAGTGGGATTCAAACCCAGTTACTTTTTAGATCAACCCTTATTGGTGAAATTTTAATTATAATCATAATCGTATAGACATATGTGTTTATAACAAATAATAAATTTATTATTTACAATTTAACAAATATTATGATTTTTCTATTTTTTCTAATGTTTTTTTAAAAATAAAATAAAATGAACATCCTTAACATTGTCCTCTAATAATCATTCACGTAGGTCTCGCCTTCTATGATGACTACATATAGTATGTTTCTCAATCCTTGTGCATATATCAGATGCCAATAACAATATCTCTATTCTCTATTATAATAAACTATGAGTTTGTCCATGTAAGCGTCCATCTAGTGCAACCTCAGAAAATACGTCAGCAGTAAGAGAATTCCACATCAGTTTTTTTGCACCACCTGTTCAACACATCATCTGAAAACGCATCACATAATGAAATCCGACCGATCACAATGCGCCAGTGGCATGAGTCACTGATCTCAACGGCTACAGTCCTTTCGGCTGCAAAAAAATAGGGTTGTTAATTGACATTAAATGAAAAATTAGTCAAGACATTATGATAATACTATCATGTGTTAATTGGAATTAACTGAAAAAAACTGCAATGATTATAATAGGATTGCATATTTCACATTAATGCGTGAGATTGTGATATGATATATCCGCAAATTCCAGTCTATGATCTGATATATATCCGCAAATTCTATAGGGTCTTCAATTGTCATATTGCCAAACGTTATATATTTTAAATTGAATGATATATTCTTTGTGGTGGCTTTTTTTTGGGTAGTTTTTGTAATTTGTAATAATTTTCATTTAATTTTAGATCCGTTTTAGTTTATTATTTTTTTTAGTAATCTTTCTTTTTATATACATATATTATTTTTTTTAACTTTAGAGTTTCAATCTTTTTGCAATTTCTCTAACCAAAAAAAAATCTTTTTGCAATTTCTATAATTTTCGTTTATGTTTTAATCCCATTTCATTTATGTTTAGAAATTGTTAACACCCAAAAAACGGCTACATTGTTTATAATTGGTACAAACCAGCCTGTATTTGTGCATATATGTATATGTTAAAAATTTACAGAAGGAAATGCGATTAAAGTATTAGGGTTTTTGAGACAATTACTTTAAAACGATTCATTTATAAACACGCGACTAAAGTAATAGGGTTCGTCTAAAATTATGTATAAAATTTTAATGATAAGTGAAAAACATAAAACGATTCTACTGTTGTTCATATAACAGCGAGTAAACCCCAATCTGGAAATTTCGAGTAAATCGTCCAATCAATTAATAAAGATGGAACTTTAAATTGATAACAATGATAAACCCCCAATTTAATGCATAAATAAACCAATCAAATACGGTAGTCATTATGAAATCTGTTGCCTATTTCTTTTTTGGTTGTGCCTCAACATGATCAAGATTAGAACCAGAGGATAAACATAAACAGAGGATTATACTTATTAATTCTTATCTGTAAAATTCCAAAGGGAATATAAAATAATGTTTTAATGTTTATACTGATTAATGGTTATCTATATGAAACATCATAAACAGAGGATTATACTGATTAATCGCCTAACATAGGATTATACTGATTAATCATTATTTGTTGACTATAATCATAAACCCACAATCTGTTGCCTATTTCAATTTTGGACCACAGCAAAATTAGAACCAGATGATTATACTGGTTAATCATTATCTGTTCCCTAAAGATATGAATCGAATCAGAATACTTTTTGTAACATCCCTAATTTCGTTAATTTCGAATTAAGAAATTATCGAATGTTTTACTATTCAAGTGAATAATAAGATACATTTTGGATATGAGTGTGTCTCGAAATTAAGGAGTATCGTTAAATTATAGGATTAAATAGCTTTATTGATTAAATGGTGTTAATTGAATGTGAGAGTTTTGGGGTAAAAATAGGATTAGTGAGATTTATGAGCCAAGGGCATTTAGGCTTTACACCCAATTAGACCCTTGACCCACTTATACCCTTATAGTCAAAGTAAAAGAAAAATAAAGAAAAGTAAGGAACAGAGAAAAGAAAAGGAATAAGAGAGAAAAGGAATAAAAAGGAAATAAAAGGAAAGAAAAAGAAGAAAGTAACAGAGGAAGAAACGAGAGAGAGAGAAACAGAGACCCGAGAGAGAAAGAGAGAAGTGGCGAAGGAGAGAAAGAGTGAAGGGAGGAGATCTTCTCCAATTCAACACTAGGTAAGGGGCTTTTGGTACCAATCTCTCCCATTTTTCCTCCTCTTTCTAATGATGTAATTTTTATCACCAAATTCCTACCCGTTTTTGTGTTGCCATTGTTGAAGCTTGGAGCTCAAATGGAGTTTTTTGGTGATTTTGAAGTTTGTATTGAAGGTAGGAAGCTTAATAGGTAGTTTGGGGGCTGTGTGTGTCGATTTTATTGTGGATTCGAGTCGATTGAAGCCATAGAAGAAGGAAGGAGCTGTGGTTTCGGTTTTGGGGTTGATCTCGCGTTTTCGGAACGGTTGAACGTCACAAAGTTTCGGTATTTCGTGATATTCATCACGATAGGTGAGTTTTACTCACGTTTAGGGAATTTTAAAATGTTGTTTATGTGTTATGTTTGAACGGTTTTCGAAATTTGGAGTTTTGTGAATTTTCGAGTCAAAAACGCTATTTTGAGAAATTATGTTTGTTTGAAACTTAGAACGAAACCATAAAGATTTGATTGTTTAATTGTTATGTTTGAACTGGAATATGTGTATGTTGCAGGTGTGTGGTTGAATTAGGATCGAAATGTAATTTGGAATCGATCGGAATATTTAAAACAGAATCGAATTGGGCACTAAGTTGAGAAGTTCCTATGTCCCCAATATCCAATGTTTCGTTTCGACGCTCCGTTCGACTTCAAACTTCTTTCAAATCCTTTTCCTAACCACTCATATCTTATATGGATACTATTGTTATGTTTGAATATGGTTTTGGTTTGTGGTCTGTGTTAGTTGAATTTACAAATCTTTTGGAAAACCGTAAATTTTGTATATAAAGGGAATTAATGATTTTTGAACAAAATTGATGTCCGAATCAAGTTATATAGGTAAATGTATTATTTTGGGATGTCCATATTTCAGAGGAAGCTCTGCCGAATTTTGGTTAGAACTTTTTGATACATATCCAAAGTAGTTTTGAATTAAGCGGTTAATGTTATGAATATTTCGAAAAACCGTAAAACTTAGAGTCTCGTGTGAGGACATATGTTTTGGAAAGTGAATTGAACAAAATGTTCCATTTCTTAATTTATAATTGGCTCGGGATGATTATGTTCATCTAAACCGGTCCACGTTTCACGATATATAAGAAATATCAAATTGAGGTGACGACCTCTGGTGCATGGAAAACACATACACTTGTGTGCAAGTATACACTGTCCAAAAACAAGTAGTAAAAAGATCGAACCCACAGAGATTGAAAAACTCACTTTTAAAATAATATAAAGTAATAAAGTGTAAAGTCACTAAGTAACAAAATAATTTTGGATTTTGTTTGATGATCACAACTAAGTTAGAAAGAAAGCAAAGTAAAAATGTTGATAGTGTAAAAGAGAAAAGCTAGTTGGAATGTCTTCATCAAGTAATTTACTTATAAGTGTATGATGCAATATGTGATAATTTTGATCGAATGTCGTTGCATTAGCTATGTGCCTTTCGGTCACTTTCTTCAGAGTATCATTACCAGCTCTTATGATCCTTGTTCTATGCAGTAAAGAAAGGGGTGTTAGTGCCAATCTTGCCTCCTAACAATTATCCAATTTGCTTAAGTGAATTCACTCTTGTATTTTAAGTACCCACAATTATCCTATGGACTATACTATCCTATGTCTAGGACTTAGCATGGTTTTCACAAAGTTTTCTTTATGTAAAACACTCACCCATATTAGTTCTTGAGTTCTTAATTGTAAGCCATTTCGGTCATTTACAAATCTACTTATTCTAAGTGATCAAGTTCAAAATAAGTTTGAAAAAATTATCAAGCAAGAACTAAAGTACAAACATATATACATGCATCATACTTACTTAAAAGCTCATTAAATGATTAGAACATTCCAACTAAGAAAGGTTTAGCTAACAAGAGACATTGCAAGATATATATAAACTGAATAGACCATGTTTATATATATAGAAATCACAAAAGAGAACCAACAAGAGTAAAAGTTACAAATGTTGAAAACCTTTGTATGAAATCTTCTAGCAATGCACTAGCATTACTCCTTAGCACTATACAAACACTATGAAAATGAGTTAAGGAGGATTTATGAATTCCTTCCTCCTCCTCTAAAAATATAAAAACTAACTATGTATATTGAAATTTTGATCTAACTTATGGATTGTGATATATTTCCAAATGAAGATGTGAGGTCTTTTTATAGCCTTCAAGTGAGGTGCTTCCTTTCTTCATGTTGAAGTAATCTTGAGTGGATCATAGCTGTAGTTGCTTTTCAGAGGTTTATCCCATGTTGAAATCTTTGACTAATGACATAGGGCGGTTCCATGGTGATAGAACATGTGTCCCTATGTTGGTGACTCTTCAAAGCTATGCCTATAGCTATGTGTGAATGGTAGGCGCCTACTATACAAGGTGGGATGGCATCAGAGAACCAGCAGGAGGTCATCACTTGCAAGTGGATGCATATGAAACAGGCTGCTTATTCACCAAGTAGTGCAGATTTGATGCAGGATCAGTCAGGAGCATTGATGCAGTTAGCATTGAGACTGCACTGAACAAAAACATCAAACATACCACAATATATCCAAAATGGCCTAATAATAACTATAACCATTCAAATCACTCAAGTTATCATATATCACACTAAATACTATATAAACTCTTTATTATTACTTAAAAGAGAGCAATTACTAAGTTTAAACATATGAAATACTCTATATAAAATAGAGTTATCACACCCCAAACTTAAACCATTGCTTGTCCGCAAGTAATGACAAAGACAAACTATTAAAACTATAATTCTAGAAGATAGATCAGTTTGATATTTGGATTTTCATGAGGAGTTCCCTATGAACTTCATTTCTTTAACAATTTTTCTTGTGCCTTTATTTCTTCAAAACTACCAAAGCTATTCAAACTCTTTTGTGTGCGTGTGAACCCACCGAGTTGAGATTGGTTCCAAGACTAAGTGAAAAATTCATGTACCCGTGATAGAAAGAGATATATCATTGATTTCATGTACCTCGATGGTTTCTTTTGGGCACTTACCCTCTCAAGTAGGCCAACTAGAGCTATTAGTTGCTATTCTATCAATTAATTCACATGCTTCATTGTATGTGATTTAATAACACTCCACCGGATGATGCATCAAGCATTATTCGGTTTGAGGTTCTAAACCATTATAAAATGTTTCCATTTGAATAATAACAGGTAAACCATGATGAGGACATTTTCTCAAAAGTTCCTTCCATCTTTCCCATGCTTCAAATAAAGACTCAAACTCTTTTTGTCTAAAAGATGTAATATCATTTCTTAACCTGGCATTTTTGATAGGTGGGAAATATTTTCCTAAATTTTTTTCAGCCATTTCATTCCATGAATGAATAGAGTTAGGCTCTAAAGAATTTAGCCAAGCCTTGGCTCTATCTTTCAAAGAATATGGAAATAACCTTAATCTAAATGCATTTTCACTAACACTGTGTAAAATAAAATTACTACATACTTCTAGAAATTGCCTTAAATGCAAATGAGGATCTTCATGAGGAGATCCTCCAAATTGACCAATAGTTTGAAGCATTTGAAACATCATAGGCTTAAATTCAAAATGCATGGCATCAATATGAGGTCTATTTATACTAGTTTGCATGTTTTGATGATCAAATCGAGCATAATCCTCATAGGTCTATCTCTATCATTAATCATACCTATGTGATCCATGTGGATGAGATTTTCTCTATGAACTTCTTCTTCAAGAGCATGTTGTGAACGGGGGCCTCTTCTCACCGAGTGTGGCCTTGAGCTTTGTTCTTCATTGAATGACATGTTGCAAGCTTGTTGATTGCTTTTTCGAGTCTTAGCAATCTCCCGAATTTTCTTTCTATTTACGGATCTAAGCTATATTCTCGTGTTCATTTTCAGTTCTCGTACATATACTAAGTACCATGTAATCGTTGTTGTTGTGAAACTTTAAAAACCAGAATTTATATACAACACTAAATTACTATATATCAGAATTTTAAAAAGAATTTACTTCAATCCCCGGCAACGGCGCCAAAAACTTGGTGCATGGAAAACACATACACTTGTGTGCAAGTATACACTGTCCAAAAACAAGTAGTAAAAAAGATCGAACCCACAGAGATTGAAAAACTCACTTTTAAAATAATATAAAGTAATAAAGTGTAAAGTCACTAAGTAACAAAATAATTTTGGATTTTGTTTGATGATCACAACTAAGTTAGAAAGAAAGCAAAGTAAAAATGTTGATAGTGTAAAAGAGAAAAGCTAGTTGGAATGTCTTCATCAAGTAATTTACTTATAAGTGTATGATGCAGTATGTGATGCAGCTGCACTGAATGTTGTTGCATTAGCTATGTGCCTTTCGGTCACTTTCTTCAGAGTATCATTACCAGCTCTTATGATCCTTGTTCTATGCAGTAAAGAAAGGGGTGTTAGTGCCAATCTTGCCTCCTAACAATTATCCAATTTGCTTAAGTGAATTCACTCTTGTATTTTAAGTACCCACAATTATCCTATGGACTATACTATCCTATGTCTAGGACTTAGCATGGTTTTCACAAAGTTTTCTTTATGTAAAACACTCACCCATATTAGTTCTTGAGTTCTTAATTGTAAGCCATTTCTGGTCATTTACAAATCTACTTATTCTAAGTGATCAAGTTCAAAATAAGTTTGAAAAAATTATCAAGCAAGAACTAAAGTACAAACATATATACATGCATCATACTTACTTAAAAGCTCATTAAATGATTAGAACATTCCAACTAAGAAAGGTTTAGCTAACAAGAGACATTGCAAGATATATATAAACTGAATAGACCATGTTTATATATATAGAAATCACAAAAGAGAACCAACAAGAGTAAAAGTTACAAATGTTGAAAACCTTTGTATGAAATCTTCTAGCAATGCACTAGCATTACTCCTTAGCACTATACAAACACTATGAAAATGAGTTAAGGAGGATTTATGAATTCCTTCCTCCTCCTCTAAAAATATAAAAACTAACTATGTATATTGAAATTTTGATCTAACTTATGGATTGTGATATATTTCCAAATGAAGATGTGAGGTCTTTTATAGCCTTCAAGTGAGGTGCTTCCTTTCTTCATGTTGAAGTAATCTTGAGTGGATCATAGCTGTAGTTGCTTTTCAGAGGTTTATCCCATGTTGAAATCTTTGACTAATGACATAGGGCGGTTCCATGGTGATAGAACATGTGTCCCTATGTTGGTGACTCTTCAAAGCTATGCCTATAGCTATGTGTGAATGGTAGGCGCCTACTATACAAGGTGGGATGGCATCAGAGAACCAGGCAGAGGTCATCACTTGCAAGTGGATGCATATGAAACAGTCGCTTATTCACCAAGTAGTGCGATTTGATGCAGGATCGGTCAGCAGAGCATTGATGCGATTAGCATTGAGACCGCATGAACAAAAACATCAAACATACCACAATATATCCAAAATGGCCTAATAATAACTATAACCATTCAAATCACTCAAGTTATCATATATCACACTAAATACTATATAAACTCTTTATTATTACTTAAAAGAGAGCAATTACTAAGTTTAAACATATGAAATACTCTATATAAAATAGAGTTATCACACCCCCAAACTTAAACCATTGCTTGTCCGCAAGTAATGACAAAGACAAACTATTAAAACTATAATTCTAGAAGATAGATCAGTTTGATATTTGGATTTTCATGAGGAGTTCCCTATGAACTTCATTTCTTTAACAATTTTTCTTGTGCCTTTATTTCTTCAAAACTACCAAAGCTATTCAAACTCTTTTGTGTGCGTGTGAACCCACTGAGTTGAGATTGGTTCCAAGACTAAGTGAAAAATTCATGTACCCGTGATAGGGCAGATATATCATTGATTTCATGTACCCCTGATGGTTTCTTTTGGGCACTTACCCTCTCAGTAGGCCAACTAGAGCTATTAGCTGCTATTCTATCAATTAATTCACATGCTTCATTGTATGACAGATTTAATAACACTCCACCAGATGATGCATCAAGCATTATTCTGGTTTGAGGTTCTAAACCATTATAAAATGTTTCCATTTGAATAATAACAGGTAAACCATGATGAGGACATTTTCTCAAAAGTTCCTTCCATCTTTCCCATGCTTCAAATAAAGACTCAAACTCTTTTTGTCTAAAAGATGTAATATCATTTCTTAACCTGGCATTTTTGATAGGTGGGAAATATTTTCCTAAATTTTTTTCAGCCATTTCATTCCATGAATGAATAGAGTTAGGCTCTAAAGAATTTAGCCAAGCCTTGGCTCTATCTTTCAAAGAATATGGAAATAACCTTAATCTAAATGCATTTTCACTAACACTGTGTAAAATAAAATTACTACATACTTCTAGAAATTGCCTTAAATGCAAATGAGGATCTTCATGAGGAGATCCTCCAAATTGACCAATAGTTTGAAGCATTTGAAACATCATAGGCTTAAATTCAAAATGCATGGCATCAATATGAGGTCTATTTATACTAGTTTGCATGTTTTGATGATCAAACCGAGCATAATCCTCATAGGTCTATCTCTATCATTAATCATACCTATGTGATCCATGTGGATGAGATTTTCTCTATGAACTTCTTCTTGAAGAGCATGTTGTGAACTGGGGCCTCTTCTCACCGAGTGTGGCCTTGAGCTTTGTTCTTCATGAATGACATGTTGCAAGCTTGTTGATTCTGCTTTTTCGAGTCTTAGCAATCTCCGAATTTTCTTTCTATTTCTCGGATCTAAGCTATATTACGGTGTTGTTCTCAGTTTCTGTACACATATACTAAGTACCATGTATCGTTGTTGATGAAACTTTAAAAACCAGTAATTTATATACAACACTAAATTACTATATATCGAATTTTAAAAGAATTTACTTCAATCCCAAGAACGGCGCCAAAAACTTGGTGCATGGAAAACACATACACTTGTGTGCAAGTATACACCTGTCCAAAAACAAGTAGTAAAAGATCGAACCCACAGAGATTGAAAAACTCACTTTTAAAATAATATAAAGTAATAAAGTGTAAAGTCACTAAGTAACAAAATAATTTTGGATTTTGTTTGATGATCACAACTAAGTTAGAAAGAAAGCAAAGTAAAAATGTTGATAGTGTAAAAGAGAAAAGCTAGTTGGAATGTCTTCATCAAGTAATTTACTTATAAGTGTATGATGCAGTATGTGATGCAGCTGCACTGAATGCTGTTGCATTAGCTATGTGCCTTTCGGTCACTTTCTTCAGAGTATCATTACCAGCTCTTATGATCCTTGTTCTATGCAGTAAAGAAAGGGGTGTTAGTGCCAATCTTGCCTCCTAACAATTATCCAATTTGCTTAAGTGAATTCACTCTTGTATTTTAAGTACCCACAATTATCCTATGGACTATACTATCCTATGTCTAGGACTTAGCATGGTTTTCACAAAGTTTTCTTTATGTAAAACACTCACCCATATTAGTTCTTGAGTTCTTAATTGTAAGCCATTTTGGTCATTTACAAATCTACTTATTCTAAGTGATCAAGTTCAAAATAAGTTTGAAAAAATTATCAAGCAAGAACTAAAGTACAAACATATATACATGCATCATACTTACTTAAAAGCTCATTAAATGATTAGAACATTCCAACTAAGAAAGGTTTAGCTAACAAGAGACATTGCAAGATATATATAAAACTGAATAGACCATGTTTATATATATAGAAATCACAAAAGAGAACCAACAAGAGTAAAAGTTACAAATGTTGAAAACCTTTGTATGAAATCTTCTAGCAATGCACTAGCATTACTCCTTAGCACTATACAAACACTATGAAAATGAGTTAAGGAGGATTTATGAATTCCTTCCTCCTCCTCTAAAAATATAAAAACTAACTATGTATATTGAAATTTTGATCTAACTTATGGATTGTGATATATTTCCAAATGAAGATGTGAGGTCCTTTTATAGCCTTCAAGTGAGGTGCTTCCTTTCTTCATGTTGAAGTAATCTTGAGTGGATCATAGCTGTAGTTGCTTTTCAGAGGTTTATCCCATGTTGAAATCTTTGACTAATGACATAGGGCGGTTCCATGGTGATAGAACATGTGTCCCTATGTTGGTGACTCTTCAAAGCTATGCCTATAGCTATGTGTGAATGGTAGGCGCCTACTATACAAGGTGGGATGGCATCAGAGAACCAGGCAGGAGGTCATCACTTGCAAGTGGATGCATATGAAACAGGCTGCTTATTCACCAAGTAGTGCAGATTTGATGCAGGATCAGTGCAGGAGCATTGATGCAGTTAGCATTGAGACTGCACTGAACAAAAACATCAAACATACCACAATATATCCAAAATGGCCTAATAATAACTATAACCATTCAAATCACTCAAGTTATCATATATCACACTAAATACTATATAAACTCTTTATTATTACTTAAAAGAGAGCAATTACTAAGTTTAAACATATGAAATACTCTATATAAAATAGAGTTATCACACCCCCAAACTTAAACCATTGCTTGTCCGCAAGTAATGACAAAGACAAACTATTAAAACTATAATTCTAGAAGATAGATCAGTTTGATATTTGGATTTTCATGAGGAGTTCCCTATGAACTTCATTTCTTTAACAATTTTTCTTGTGCCTTTATTTCTTCAAAACTACCAAAGCTATTCAAACTCTTTTGTGTGCGTGTGAACCCACTGAGTTGAGATTGGTTCCAAGACTAAGTGAAAAATTCATGTACCCGTGATAGGGCAGATATATCATTGATTTCATGTACCCCTGATGGTTTCTTTTGGGCACTTACCCTCTCAAGAGGCCAACTAGAGCTATTAGTCGCTATTCTATCAATTAATTCACATGCTTCATTGTATGAATGATTTAATAACACTCCACCGGATGATGCATCAAGCATTATTCGGTTTGAGGTTCTAAACCATTATAAAATGTTTCCATTTGAATAATAACAGGTAAACCATGATGAGGACATTTTCTCAAAAGTTCCTTCCATCTTTCCCATGCTTCAAATAAAGACTCAAACTCTTTTTGTCTAAAAGATGTAATATCATTTCTTAACCTGGCATTTTTGATAGGTGGGAAATATTTTCCTAAATTTTTTTCAGCCATTTCATTCCATGAATGAATAGAGTTAGGCTCTAAAGAATTTAGCCAAGCCTTGGCTCTATCTTTCAAAGAATATGGAAATAACCTTAATCTAAATGCATTTTCACTAACACCAGGTAAAATAAAATTACTACATACTTCTAGAAATTGCCTTAAATGCAAATGAGGATCTTCATGAGGAGATCCTCCAAATTGACCAATAGTTTGAAGCATTTGAAACATCATAGGCTTAAATTCAAAATGCATGGCATCAATATGAGGTCTATTTATACTAGTTTGCATGTTTTGATGATCAAACTGAGCATAATCCCTCATAGGTCTATCTCTATCATTAATCATACCTATGTGATCCATGTGGATGAGATTTTCTCTATGAACTTCTTCTTGAAGAGCATCTGTGTGAACCAGGGCCTCTTCTCACTGAGTGTGGCCTTGAGCTTTGTTCTTCACTGAATGACATGTTGCAAGCTTGTTGATTCTGTTTCTGGAGTCTTAGCAATCTCCTGAATTTTCTTTCTATTTCTGGATCTAAGCTATATTCGTGTTCTGTTTTCAGTTACAGTACATATACTAAGTACCATGTCTTGTTGTTGTGAAACTTTAAAAACCAGAATTTATATACAACACTAAATTACTATATATCGAATTTTAAAAAGAATTTACTTCAATCGCAACGGCGCCAAAAACTTGGTGCATGGAAAACACATACACTTGTGTGCAAGTATACACTGTCCAAAAACAAGTAGTAAAAAAGATCGAACCCACAGAGATTGAAAAACTCACTTTTAAAATAATATAAAGTAATAAAGTGTAAAGTCACTAAGTAACAAAATAATTTTGGATTTTGTTTGATGATCACAACTAAGTTAGAAAGAAAGCAAAGTAAAAATGTTGATAGTGTAAAAGAGAAAAGCTAGTTGGAATGTCTTCATCAAGTAATTTACTTATAAGTGTATGATGCAAGATGTGATGCAAATTTGCTTTGATCAATGTTGCATTAGCTATGTGCCTTTCGGTCACTTTCTTCAGAGTATCATTACCAGCTCTTATGATCCTTGTTCTATGCAGTAAAGAAAGGGGTGTTAGTGCCAATCTTGCCTCCTAACAATTATCCAATTTGCTTAAGTGAATTCACTCTTGTATTTTAAGTACCCACAATTATCCTATGGACTATACTATCCTATGTCTAGGACTTAGCATGGTTTTCACAAAGTTTTCTTTATGTAAAACACTCACCCATATTAGTTCTTGAGTTCTTAATTGTAAGCCATTTCTGGTCATTTACAAATCTACTTATTCTAAGTGATCAAGTTCAAAATAAGTTTGGAAAAATTATCAAGCAAGAACTAAAGTACAAACATACATACATGCATCATACTTACTTAAAAGCTCATTAAATGATTAGAACATTCCAACTAAGAAAGGTTTAGCTAACAAGAGACATTGCAAGATATATATAAACTGAATAGACCATGTTTATATATATAGAAATCACAAAAGAGAACCAACAAGAGTAAAAGTTACAAATGTTGAAAACCTTTGTATGAAATCTTCTAGCAATGCACTAGCATTACTCCTTAGCACTATACAAACACTATGAAAATGAGTTAAGGAGGATTTATGAATTCCTTCCTCCTCCTCTAAAAATATAAAAACTAACTATGTATATTGAAATTTTGATCTAACTTATGGATTGTGATATATTTCCAAATGAAGATGTGAGGTCTTTTATAGCCTTCAAGTGAGGTGCTTCCTTTCTTCATGTTGAAGTAATCTTGAGTGGATCATAGCTGTAGTTGCTTTTCAGAGGTTTATCCCATGTTGAAATCTTTGACTAATGACATAGGGCGGTTCCATGGTGATAGAACATGTGTCCCTATGTTGGTGACTCTTCAAAGCTATGCCTATAGCTATGTGTGAATGGTAGGCGCCTACTATACAAGGTGGGATGGCATCAGAGAACCAGGCAGGAGGTCATCACTTGCAAGTGGATGCATATGAAACAGGCTGCTTATTCACCAAGTAGTGCAGATTTGATGCAGGATCAGTGCAGGAGCATTGATGCAGTTAGCATTGAGACTGTGACTTGAACAAAAACATCAAACATACCACAATATATCCAAAATGGCCTAATAATAACTATAACCATTCAAATCACTCAAGTTATCATATATCACACTAAATACTATATAAACTCTTTATTATTACTTAAAAGAGAGCAATTACTAAGTTTAAACATATGAAATACTCTATATAAAATAGAGTTATCACACCCCAAACTTAAACCATTGCTTGTCCGCAAGTAATGACAAAGACAAACTATTAAAACTATAATTCTAGAAGATAGATCAGTTTGATATTTGGATTTTCATGAGGAGTTCCCTATGAACTTCATTTCTTTAACAATTTTTCTTGTGCCTTTATTTCTTCAAAACTACCAAAGCTATTCAAACTCTTTTGTGTGCGTGTGAAACCCCACCGAGTTGAGATTGGTTCCAAGACTAAGTGAAAAATTCATGTACCCGTGATAGGGCAGATATATCATTGATTTCATGTACCCCTGATGGTTTCTTTTGGGCACTTACCCTCTCAGTAGGCCAACTAGAGCTATTAGCTGCTATTCTATCAATTAATTCACATGCTTCATTGTATGATGATTTAATAACACTCCACCGGATGATGCATCAAGCATTATTCGGTTTGAGGTTCTAAACCATTATAAAATGTTTCCATTTGAATAATAACAGGTAAACCATGATGAGGACATTTTCTCAAAAGTTCCTTCCATCTTTCCCATGCTTCAAATAAAGACTCAAACTCTTTTTGTCTAAAAGATGTAATATCATTTCTTAAACGACATTTTTGATAGTCGGGAAATATTTTCCTAAAAATTTTTCAGCCATTTCATTCCATGAATGAATAGAGTTAGGCTCTAAAGAATTTAGCCAAGCCTTGGCTCTATCTTTCAAAGAATATGGAAATAACCTTAATCTAAATGCATTTTCACTAACACCAGGTAAAATAAAATTACTACATACTTCTAGAAATTGCCTTAAATGCAAATGAGGATCTTCATGAGGAGATCCTCCAAATTGACCAATAGTTTGAAGCATTTGAAACATCATAGGCTTAAATTCAAAATGCATGGCATCAATATGAGGTCTATTTATACTAGTTTGCATGTTTTGATGATCAAACTGAGCATAATCCCTCATAGGTCTATCTCTATCATTAATCATACCTATGTGATCCCTGTGGATGAGATTTTCTCTATGAACTTCTTCTTCAGTAGCATGCTGTGAACCAGGGCCTCTTCTCACTTTGAGTGTGGCCTTGAGCTTTGTTCTTCATCGAATGACATGTTGCAAGCTTGTTGATTCGCTTTTCGAGTCTTAGCAATCTCCTGAATTTTCTTTCTATTTCTCGGATCTAAGCTATATTCTCGTGTTACATTTTCAGTTCTGTACATATACTAAGTACCATGTATCTTTGTTGTTGACAGGATCTTTAAAAACCAGAATTTATATACAACACTAAATTACTATATATCGAATTTTAAAAAGAATTTACTTCAATCCCCGGCAACGGCGCCAAAAACTTGGTGCATGGAAAACACATACACTTGTGTGCAAGTATACACTATCCAAAAACAAGTAGTAAAAAGATCGAACCCACAGAGATTGAAAAACTCACTTTTAAAATAATATAAAGTAATAAAGTGTAAAGTCACTAAGTAACAAAATAATTTTGGATTTTGTTTGATGATCACAACTAAGTTAGAAAGAAAGCAAAGTAAAAATGTTGATAGTGTAAAAGAGAAAAGCTAGTTGGAATGTCTTCATCAAGTAATTTACTTATAAGTGTATGATGCAAGATGTGATGCATTTGCCTTTGAATCTTTGTTGCATTAGCTATGTGCCTTTCGGTCACTTTCTTCAGAGTATCATTACCAGCTCTTATGATCCTTGTTCTATGCAGTAAAGAAAGGGGTGTTAGTGCCAATCTTGCCTCCTAACAATTATCCAATTTGCTTAAGTGAATTCCCCCTTGTATTTTAAGTACCCACAATTATCCTATGGACTATACTATCCTATGTCTAGGACTTAGCATGATTTTCACAAAGTTTTCTTTATGTAAAACACTCACCCATATTAGTTCTTGAGTTCTTAATTGTAAGCCATTTCTGGTCATTTACAAATCTACTTATTCTAAGTGATCAAGTTCAAAATAAGTTTTGAAAAGATTATCAAGCAAGAACTAAAGTACAAACATACATACATACATCATACTTACTTAAAAGCTCATGAAATGATTAGAACATTCCAACTAAGAAAGGTTTAGCTAACAAGAGACATTGCAAGATATATATAAACTGAATAGACCATGTTTATATATATAGAAATCACAAAAGAGAAACAACAAGAGTAAAGTTACAAATGTTGAAAACCTTTGTATGAAGTCTTCTAGCAATGCACTAGCATTACTCCTTAGCACTATACAAACACTATGAAAATGAGTTAAGGAGGATTTATGAATTCCTTCCTCTTCCTCTAAAAATATAAAAACTAACTATGTATATTGAAATTTTGATCTAACTTATGGATTGTGATATTTTTCCAAATGAAGATGTGAGGTCCTTTTATAGCCTTCAAGTGAGGTGCTTCCTTCCTTCATGTTGAAGTCATCTTGAGTGGATCATAGCTGTAGTTGCTTTCAGAGGTTTATCCATGTTGAAATCTTTGACTAATTACATAGGGCGGTTCATTGATGTGTGAACATGTGTCCCTATGTTGGTGACTCTTCAAAGCTATGCCTATAGCTATGTGTGAATGGTAGGCGCCTCCTATACAAGGTGGGATGGCATCGAGAACCAGGCGGGAGGTCATCACTTTGCATGTGGGTGCATATGAAACAGCCGCTTATTCACCAAGTAGTGCGTTTTGATGCGCAGGATCGGTCTGCAGAGCATTGATGCGATTAGCATTGAGACGCACTGAACAAAAACATCAAACATACCACAATATATCCAAAATGGCCTAATAATAACTATAACCATTCAAATCACTCAAGTTATCATATATCACATAAAATACTATATAAACTCTTTATTACTTGAAAGAGAGCAAATACTAAGTTTAAACATATGAAATACTCTATATAAAATAGAGTTATCACACCCCCAAACTTAAACCATTGCTTGTCCGCAAGTAATGACAAAGACAAACTATAAAAACTAAAATTCTAGAAGATAGATCAGCTTGATTTTTTTGATTTTTATGAGGAGTTCCCTATGAACTTCATTTCTTAACAATCTTTCTTTTGCCTTTATTTCTTCAAAACTACCAAAGCTATTCAAACTCTTTTGTGTGTGTGTGAACCCACTGAGTTGAGATTGGTTCCAAGACTAAGTGAAAAATTTCCTCCTAGCCTTTGAAAGGATTGGTTCATCTTTGGTCACACCAAAATATTTTTCAAAAGAGAGATTAGACTCACAAAATTTTCTCAAGTGTTGGGGAGTTCTAATATCAAAAGGGCTTGGTTAAATCTTTCAAAGCTTTTGAGCCAATGCATTTTTCTATTTTTTTGTGTGGATCTTTTGAGCAGATGCAATACATCTTTGAAGTGTTTTTGTGCATTGATTTTTTCTGCATTTTGCTTTCTTTTTTTTCTTTCTTCAGTGCAGTTTACATTGATGCAGCTGCACTGATAATGCTTTTCTTTTTCTAGCTCATATTACCTTCCTCACTCGACCTCCAGATGCAAATGCACTTTGCACGTGTCTTTGACCTCCCGGATGCATATATTTTTTTCTTTGCACTTTGCACATTCAGCTTTTTGAACTTTCCTCCAGATACATTTATTCTGCATGGCACAGTGTCTTGACCTCCAGATGCATTCATGTACTTAAAGCACATGTATAGTTTCAAAAGATTCGGGATATGGCTTGTCCACATTTTTGTTTTCTTTTTCTACATTGTTTACTCTTTACACTTTTGAAATTCAGCCTTTGTTTTCATAAAACACCCCAAACTTAATTCTTTAAGCTCTTCTTTCTTTTTAGTAAAGCTTTGTTTTGACCTAAGCTTACCAAAAATTCCCTTGCATCAGATTGATCTTTAAATAGCAAGGTTCTTTTCACAAACTCAGTTTTGAAGTGTTGAAGTAAAAATAATTTTGGTTTTTCCGAGAAATAAGGCTTCTTTTTCTCTTTTCATCATAAAAATTCCATCCATAGGGCTTTCACCATATTTTTGAAAAAGCGATCTTTTCTACTAAAATATTTAGATACTACTTTGTTAAGTACATCTAATATTTAAACAAACTAAAAACTATTTAAAACATATATATTTACTATCTAAAACATATTAATTAAACACACAACATATTAGATAAAAAACATATTAAAACATAACATAACATGCAAAATATAACATAACATGCAAATCCCCCCAAACTTAAGGGGTTGCAAGTGTTCTCACCGCAAATTTGTTTAGAAATACAAATCATTTGTTCAAAATAGGGGAGAGGGATTAAAAACAACCAGGGAAATAGTTTAAACAGAATTAACACAAGCTATAGTAGTAGTAGGTGAAAGCTTGTAAATGATACTCATTTCTTGGCTCCACTCCTGATTCTGGTGCTTTGTCTGCTTGGAGGAGTGTGTTTCACCTTCTGCTTCTTCTCCTTGGGCTTGCTTGGTGTTGCTTCTGTAGGTGCAGATGCACCTCCTACTTCTGGTGTAGTTGCAGGAATTTGTTCTTGAATTGATGCAGGTGCATCAGTTCTGACTGCATCAGATTTCTTCCTCTTAGGTGTTAATTTTGCCTGCCTTCCTGCAGGTTGCTTGAAGAATTTCTGAGTGTTGTGCAATGCTTCCCTCTTCTGTTTAGCCATTTCTTCCAGAACCATTTTAATTGTTGCCTCATCATGCACAGCTTGTTGCTGTTGTGATGCAAACAAGTGATGATGAGAGCATCACTCTGCATCTCAACAGTTTGAGTTACTGTCTCCTTTGCAGATGATTCTTCACCTTTATCTCCTTTGTTGAGTCCTTCTTCTTCTCTTTCCTGCAAAATCTCTTTCTCAAGAGCAGAAATAACATTAGTAGTAATGTTGCTTGGGCTAGAAGGTACTGTTTGTTCTGTTGGCATAACAGGGGTTGGTTCTTCGTGTGAGTTGTTTTACGTGGTTCATTTCTTGGAGAGGGTGGTGGAGGGGTTGTTTGTGGTGGTGATTGTGATAGGGTGGTGGATCATTGAGGAGGGTAATTGTGATTTTGGGATAGAGGATGATTCTTGGTTTGGTGAAATGATGGGTGTTTTGGCAATTGGTGAAGTGATAGGGGTTTCTTGTTGGGTTGATGATGAGGTTTGTTTGGCATATTTCTGCCTAGCAATTTCTTCTAAAATTACTCCTATAGCCTGCTCCTCTTCTTCTTCATCAATTTCCTCCTCACTCTCTTCTTCTTCTTCAACTTCTTCTATTTCCTCATCCATTTGTTTTTCCAATTCCTCATCCTCTCAGTCGAGAATCATATAAATCTTCCACAACAAAGTTCTACCACAACCTTCTTCTCAGACTTTGAATTGCTTTCTAGTCACCTTCTTCTTGGTGCTAGGTTCCTCTACCTTCTCCTTACCTTTTCCTTCTTCTTCAACTTCTCTCTCCTCTTCTTCTTCTCCTTCACATCTCAATACCCAACTTGGGAATTCAGGGGCATTCACTTGGCCCACAAGATCAAAGATCTTGTCAAAGACCAATTGAAGCCGATCATGTTGATCATTTTGAAATTTCAGACAGACCCTCGCTTCGCATGTAATGCTCTTGCATTGCAGTGTGTGGCCTCTCACATTTCTTAATTTCTCCTTCACTTCAAAGACTCAAATTACTGTGGGGAAATTTCCTTTGTTCATTAGCATGGCTATAGGGACACCTTCTTTCATGCAAAATTCAGTTATAAGACAAGGGAAAAACAGAAATCCCTTTGATTTTGTTGAGCATGCAAGAATTTCCCTAGCTATCAATCTGCCTATGTCTACATTTCCCTCAGAGAGAATTGTATCTAGCAAGATCAATCTCTCTTTGGTCATAGCATATGTATGTGAAGTAGGCAGAATTGAATTGGCTATGAACAAATGCCAATTACCTAATGCATTTATCAAATAATTGCTTCTAAGCTTAATCTCATTAGGTGTAAATTTTTCCCACACAGCCCCTGGTATAGCAATCCTATTCCTTATTTCTTCCATTTCTTTCTTAAAGGATTTGGCCACTCTATTCTCAAAATCATTCCCATTATACTTCAGCATATAATGTTCATTTAATTTCTTGGCATGGAAATGTACAATTTTACCTCTCACCATGGAAGTGTAAAAATGTTCTCGCTCCTTCTTGTGGTGTGATTCCAAAGATAGAACTCTCTCACTATGTCTTCAATGTAACCTCCTCTTGGTAGCACGAAGTGGTCCCAATTGAGATTGGCCACTGTTGACATGAATGATGGGCTAGCCTTCTTCAAATCATACCCTCTCTCGGGCAATAGATGCATGTTCCAGAGATGAACATTGTCATCATTTCTTGCTGTTGATTCCTTGGCTTTGCCTTTCTTTGATGATGATGATCCTGCATGCATGGCTTTCTTTTCCTTACGAGGAGTTCGGCCGCTTGCTCGATGATTTCTGTCTTTGATTGTTTCTTCACCATTTGTAATTGCTTTGAATTTCTAGGTTTTGATTGCTTGTGTGATTTGAGAAATTTTGGAGATGAGAATGTGAAATGTGGTTTGTGTTTCAGATGAGAAAAATTTGTGAGATTTGCGAATGAAGGGGTAACGGTAACAAAGTTAAGGCTTTATGTTTCAGGAAGAAAGAAGTTAGTGGATTTATTAGGTAGCCGTTAGCATTGCGTGCTGCGCATGCATCATGCCAAGTGTCTTGCTTTGGCTACCAATGTGTCATTAATCTTGCTTAACCTTCCTTTAACCTTCCTGAAGCCTTATGATTCACACTTAACCAATTTTCTTCAAGTTTATAAATTTCTGATGCAAGGCACGTTTTTCCACAATGCAGGTGCATTTGATGCAGCTGCATTAGTTTCCTGCATTTCTGCAAAACAACTAAAAACATAAAATTGCACAAAAATAATTAAAAACAATGGGTTGCCTCCCATTAAGCGCTTGTTTTAAGAGTCTTGTCAGCCTGACTACCTCTTTTTGCTTAGAGATTTTGCAAATAGGTGGTGGTTTTGTCTCTCACCACATGTTCACCATAGTACATTTTAACTCTCTGACCATTCACCTTGAAGACAGATTTGAGGATTTATCAAATAAGTCTCATTGCTCCATGTGGATAAACCTTTATCAACTTAAATGGTCCCGACCACCTTGACCTTAGTTTTCCAGAAATAGCTTCAACCTAGAGTTGTATAGCGAGAACTAGTCTCCTTCTTTCAATTCTCTTTCTGTGAATTTTCTTGTCATGCCATTTCTTAGTCTTAGCTTTGTAGATTTCAGCATTCTCATAAGAGGTTTGCCTAATTTCTTCTAACTCATCAAGCTCTATCATTCTCTTTTTACCGCCTTGTTCAAATTGAAATTGAGCTTCTTGATAGCCCAATAAGATTTGTTTTCCAATTCTACATGTAAATGGCATGCTTTTCCATAGACTAATTTGTAAGGGGACATTCCTAAGGGTGTTTTGAATGCTGTTCTATATGCCCATAAAGCATCATCCAAATGTAAAAACCAATCTTTCCTATTTGGACTAACCATTTTTTCTAGCATTCTCTTAATTTCCCTATTGGATAATTCTGCTTGTCCACTAGTTTGAGGATGGTATCTTTGTAGCTATCTTATGCTTAACTCCATACTTAGCTAGAAGGTTTTCTATGATCTTATTGCAAAAGTGTGAACCTTCATCATTAATGATAGCTCTAGGAGTTCCAAATCTAGTGAATATATTTCTTTGTAGAAACTTACTCACTGATTTAGCATCATTATTAGGTAATGCTACGCCTCTACCCATTTGGACACATAATAATCAACACTACTAAGATATATAAATTGCCAAAAGAGGGTGGAAAAGGTCCCATGAAATCCATGCCCCAAACATCAAATAATTCAATTTCTAAAATATTTGTTCTAGGCATTTCATGTTTATTTAAATATTCCTCGCTTCTTTGACATTTATCACAAGATATTTGACCATAAAATAAGCATCTTTAAATAAAGTAGGCCAAAAATAACTTGATTGTAATACCTTAGTCTGTTCTAGTGCTTCCAAAGTGTCCTCCAAAAGGTGCAGAATGGCAATGCGTATAATCGCTTGTTGCTCCTCTTCGGTATGCATTTCCTCATTAATTGATCGGGCACATCTTGTAAAGGAATGGATCATCCCAATAGTATTGTTTAACCATGTGGAAGAATTTTTTCCTTTGTGGATATGTCATACTCTTTGGTACTACTTTGCTTGCAAGGAAATTTACAATATCGACAAACCATGGTGCGAGTGCATTTGATGCTCTGCATTGCTTATAGCAAATGCGGTTTCATGTTTTGCATTGATTGTGATTGCCAATAGTTTTTCATCCGGAAAACTCTCCTTGATTTCTTCTCCTTGTGTACCAAGTGATTCTCCTTCAATCCTTGATAAATCCGCTACTTGGTTTTCTACTCCTTTCTTGTCTCTAATTTCAAGATCAAATTCTTGTAGGAGTAAAATCCACCTTATCACCTTGGTTTTGCACCCTTCTTTGAAATTAGATACTTAATGGCAGAGTGATCAGTATAGACAATAATTTTAGTGCCAACTAAGTAAGATCTAAATTTTTCAAATGCAAAGACCACAATGACTAATAATTCCTTTTCGTCAGAATCGTAATTCACTTGAGCTTCAATTAATGTCTTGCTAGCATAATAAATGGAATGAAAGACTTTGTCATACCTTTGCCCTAGGATTGCTCGCTCCTACTGCAAAGTCACTAGCATCACACATTAATTCAAATGGCTTGCTCCACTGCGGAGTTACTATAATTGGTCTTGTCACCAATGCCTTTCTAAGCTTGTCAAAAGCTTCTATACAAGATTCATCAAAGTTGAATTCTACATCATGTTGAGAAGCATACATAATGGTTTTGAGATTTTGAAAAATCTTTGATAAACCTTCTATAAAAACCAGCATGGCCTAAGAAGCTCCCGATACCTTTAAGCGTATTTGGTGGTGGTAAATTTTCAATGACATCAACTTTAGCTTTGTCAACCTCTAGACCTTTCTTTGAAATTCTATGTCCTAGCACTATGCCTTCTTGTACCATGAAATGGCACTTTTCCCGATTTAAGACTAAATTTGTTTCCTCACATCTCTTGAGAATTTGTTCCAAATTTGCTAAACAAACTTGAAATGTTTCTCCAAAGATAGAGAAATCATCCATGAATACTTCCATTGATTGCTCAATGAAATGCGAGAATATAGACATCATGCATCTTTGGAATGTAGCGGGTGCATTACATAAGCCAAATGGCATCCTTCTAAGGGCATGTAAAGGTGGTTTTATCTTCGATCCTCAGGCTCAATGGCTATTTGATTGTAGCTTTGAAAAGCCATCTAGGAAACAATAGAATTCTTTCCCCGCTAATCTATCTAACATTTGGTCTATGAATGGTAAAGGAAAGTGATCCTTTTGGTAGCTTTGTTGAGTTTTTCGTAATCCATACTGATTCTCCACCCGTGATGATTCTAGTTGGTATCAACTCATTCTTTTCATTGGCTATTCTTGTCACACCCCTTTCTTTGGTACACATTGGACAGGACTTACCCAAGCACCGCATGCGATATGGGGTATATGATTCCAAACATCTAGCCACTTAATAATTTCCTTTTTCACAACCTCTTTCATAATAGGATTTAGTCTTCTTTGACTCTCTATATCTTTGTTTTGGAATTTTCTTCCAAAATGACTCTATGCATGCATATACAAGGACTAATTCCTTTGATATCCGCCATTTGCCAACCTATAGCTTTGGTATGCTTCTTTAGAGTACTAATGAGATCACTCTCTGTTTTGATGTTAAATCGAAGCAATGATAATGAGTAAAGTCTCATCTGTTCCTAAGAAGGCATACTTAAGGTGTTCAGCGATATCTTCAATTCTAACTTAGGAGGTTTTTCTATTGAGGGTAAGTTCTTCTTGAGAATTGGATCCTCAAGATTGAGTGGTTCATAAGTCCTAGCCCAAACTTCTTTACAAGAGTTTTCTATTGGCGATTTTCTTTTCTAGTATTTCATCATCTAGCAATGCAAATTTGCATCTAATGCATCTGCATTGGCTAAAGTGATCATATCTTGCTTGTAAAATTGTTTTTCTACCAATTGATCTAGAGAGAATAAGGATGAACACTCTTCCCGTATCCTCTGCAGGATACTTCATAGCATTCATTACATTGAATTTTATCTCTTGATCATTCACTCTCATAGTGAGTTCACCTTTCTCGCACATCAATTATGGTTTTACCAGTTGCTAAAAATGGTCTACCTAGGATAATAGGCACTTCCTTATCTGCATCAAAGTCAAGGATAACAAAATCTACAGGGAATACAAATTTTTCTACCTTAACTAGGATGTCTTCTATGATACCTTCAGGATAGGCTATTGATCATCACCTAATTGAAGTGTCACGTTGGTTGGTTTTGCATTTCCTATTTCTAGCTGGTCAAAAATAGATTTAGGCATCAAGTTAATGCTTGCTCCTAAATCACATAAAGCTTTACCAGTATAGGATTTTCCTATAGAAAATGGAATTGTAAAACTACCTGCATCCTTCAATTTCCTAGGGATCTTATTTTGCATAAGCAAACTACAATCTTCTCATCATAGCAATCTGTTTCAAACTCACTAATCTTCTTCTCTTAGTAAGCACATCCTTCATAAATTTTGCATAATTTGGCATTTGTTGGAGGGCTTCTACTAAGGGAACATTGATGTGTAATTGTTTTAGTACCTCTAAGAATTTACCAAACTGCTTCTCCTCGTGTGCTTTTTTCAGTCTTTGAGGATAAGGAGGAGGAGGGTATTCAGGTACTAACTTAGGTAGTGGACTTTGAACTTCTTGTGATGCAAGAGCACTAGATGCTTCTGCATTGGTTTCTTTTTGATTTTTGGTTTTTCTCCCTTATCTACACTTTCCTTTCGATTAACTCTACTGCAGATCCTTACCACTTCTTAATGAAATAGCCTTAACCTGCTCCTTTCCTTTGGTTTGGGAAGGAGTAGCTTCAGATTTGAAGGTAAGGCTCCTTGTGGCCTTTGATACAGAGTGTGGCTAATTGACCAACTTGATTCTCTAAGTTCTTAATGGAAGCATCTTGGGTTTGTCTAGCAGTTCTAGATTCACCTATAAATGCTTTAAGCATGGATTCTAGAGAATTCTCAGTGGTAGGTTAAGAGTTTCTTTGGTTATTTTGAGTGGGAATCTGGTGGATTGGTTGGTGTAGTTGGAGCAGTTCTAGAGTGCAGTGCACTATTGTTGCTCCATCTAAAATTTGGGTGATCTTTCCAACCAGGATTATAAGTGTTGGAATAAGGGTTGTTATTCCTATTATAACCTACATAATTTACAGAGATAGGGTTGCTAGAACACTCCTCATACAAGTGACCTCCTCCACAAGTACACACAACTAGGTGTGCCCTGGAGGTACTTGTTCTCTTCTTCACACAATAAAGCTTTACGGTGATGCTTGTTGCATTAGATGCTTGATAGCATTGCAGTGAAGTTTTTCATCAAATTAGCTAGAGTGGCTACTTGAGAGGAGATAGAGGCGAGATATATCATTGATTTCATGTACCGATGGTTTCTTTTGGGCACTTACCCTCTCAAGAGGCCAACTAGAGCTATTAGTCGCTATTCTATCAATTAATTCACATGCTTCATTGTATAATGATTTAATAACACTCCACTAGATGATGCATCAAGCATTATTCCGGTTTGAGGTTCTAAACCATTATAAAATGTTTCCATTTGAATAATAACAGTAAACCATGATGAGGACATTTTCTCAAAAGTTCCTTCCATCTTTCCCATGCTTCAAATAAAGACTCAAACTCTTTTTGTCTAAAAGATGTAATATCATTTCTTAACTGGCATTTTTATAGGTGGGAAATATTTTCCTAAAAATTTTTCACCATTTCATTCCATGAATGAATAGAGTTAGGCTCTAAAGAATTTAGCCAAGCCTTGACTCTATCTTTCAAAGAATATGGAAATAACCTTAATCTAAATGCATTTTCACTAACACTGGTAAAATAAAATTACTACATACTTCTAGAAATTGCCTTAAATGCAAATGAGGATCTTCATGAGGAGATCCTCCAAATTGACCAATAGTTTGAAGCATTTGAAACATCATAGGCTATCATTAATCATACCTATGTGATCCATGTGGATGAGATTTTCTCTATGAACTTCTTCTTCAAGAGCATGTGTGGAACGGGGCCTCTTCTCACCGAGTGTGGCCTTGAGCTTTGTTCTTCTTCTTGAATGACATGTTGCAAGCTTGTTGATTCTGCTTTCGAGTCTTAGCAATCTCCGAATTTTCTTTCTATTTCTCGGATCTAAGCTATATTCGCGGTGTTCATTTACAGTTACGTACATATACTAAGTACCATGTATCTTGTTGTTGTGAAATTTTAAAAACCAGAATTTATATACAACACTAAATTACTATATATCGTAATTTTAAAAGAATTTACTTCAATCCTCGCAACTGGCGCCAAAAACTTGGTGCATGGAAAACACATACACTTGTGTGCAAGTATACACTTTGTCCAAAAACAAGTAGTAAAAAGATCGAACCCACAGAGATTGAAAAACTCACTTTTAAAATAATATAAAGTAATAAAGTGTAAAGTCACTAAGTAACAAAATAATTTTGGATTTTGTTTGATGATCACAACTAAGTTAGAAAGAAAGCAAAGTAAAAATGTTGATAGTGTAAAAGAGAAAAGCTAGTTGGAATGTCTTCATCAAGTAATTTACTTATAAGTGTATGATGCAAGATGTGATGCAGTTGCAGACTTGAATGTCGTTGCATTAGCTATGTGCCTTTGGTCACTTTCTTGAGTATCATTACCAGCTCTTATGATCCTTGTTCTATGCAATAAAGAAGGGGTGTTAGTGCCAATCTTGCCTCCTAACAATTATCCAATTTGCTTAAGTGAATTCACTCTTGTATTTTAAGTACCCACAATTATCCTATGGACTATACTATCCTATGTCTAGGACTTAGCATGGTTTTCACAAAGTTTTCTTTATGTAAAACACTCACCCATATTAGTTCTTGAGCTCTTAATTGTAAGCCATTTCTGGTCATTTACAAATCTACTTATTCTAAGTGATCAAGTTCAAAATAAGTTTTGAAAAGATTATCAAGCAAGAACTAAAGTACAAACATACATACATACATCATACTTACTTAAAAGCTCATTAAATGATTAGAACATTCCAACTAAGAAAGGTTTAGCTAACAAGAGACATTGCAAGATATATATAAACTGAATAGACCATGTTTATATATATAGAAATCACAAAAGAGAAACAACAAGAGTAAAGTTACAAATGTTGAAAACCTTTGTATGAAGTCTTCGAGCAATGCACTAGCATTACTCCTTAGCACTATACAAACACTATGAAAATGAGTTAAGGAGGATTTATGAATTCCTTCCTCTTCCTCTAAAAATATAAAAACTAACTATGTATATTGAAATTTTGATCTAACTTATGGATTATGATATTTTTCCAAATGAAGATGTGAGGTCCTTTTATAGCCTTCAAGTGAGGTGCTTCCTTCCTTCATGTTGAAGTCATCTTGAGTGGATCATAGTGTAGTTGCTTTCAGAGGTTTATCCATGTTGAAATCTTTGACTAATTACATAGGGCGGTTCATTGATGTGTGAACATGTGTCCCTATGTTGGTGACTCTTCAAAGCTATGCCTATAGCTATGTGTGAATGGTAGGCGCCTACTATATAAGGTGGGATGGCATCGAGAGAACCAGGCGGGGAGGTCATCACTTTGCATGTGGGTGCATATGAAAAACAGTGCTTATTCACCAAGTAGTGCGGTTTTGATGCGAGGATCGGTGCGAGGAGCATTGATGCGATTAGCATTGAGACTGCACTGAACAAAACATCAAACATACCACAATATATCCAAAATGGCCTAATAATAACTATAACCATTCAAATCACTCAAGTTATCATATATCACATAAAATACTATATAAACTCTTTATTATTACTTGAAAGAGAGCAAATACTAAGTTTAAACATATGAAATACTCTATATAAAATAGAGTTATCAACCTCCATGCATTTAGTACACTAGGAGAGGGAAGTCATGCGCCCTGGTCCTAGGCCCCCATGTTAAAATTAAAGCTATCCGCCTTTAAGAGTTGTACACTTATTGGCTATGTTGCGTTCACCCATGCTTCCTTATGTGTTGTTGGTGATATGCTAGAATTGATAAAACTTTATTGTAATTCATTCTTGGATTACCATGTGATTCCGCAATTTATATAATTGAATTGCCAAAATATTCGGTAAGTACTAACTTGCTATGTTTAAGTTATCATTGGCTCATGAGTGTGGCTAGGGGTCACGGTAAAGCTCACTGAGACAAGTTGTCTCACCCTATCATATGTGGTTATTTTTACAGAGAAACAGGATAAGAGAAAAGTCAAGAAGCACGGGTAGTTGATGCTTGTGTGGAGGATGGATATGGAGCATTGATGCTTATGTTATTCTGTTTTTTTGTTTCTTTGTAATGTATTGTATAACTTGACTTGATACAAGTTGTAAGTTATATTTCCGCTACTCTGGTATACTCTGATATGTAATGATATGTATAATTAGCGTTTAAGACGCGAAATTTTTTTAGGGTGTTACACTTTTGAATCTATAAAACCAGAATCAAATAAGATTTGAATCAGGATTCCACGAATGGTTAACTACCAATAAATTAGGATACGAGACTATAAATCAAATCGTTCAAAACAAGAACAATCGATCTGGGAATATAAACCCTAACATTAGTTACCTCGGTGTTGGCTGTCGCTGCACTTTGATCATTAACCCTCAGCGCTGATCCTACTCCATGACGTGAAGAAGAAGTTGTAGAGTGGTTCACCATTATTAATCGCGATCAGAAACAAAAGAGTGAGTCCATTTAGGTTTTAAAATTAATATAAACAAAAAGTTAATAAGAAATAATATATGCAAAAATAAATTTAAAATTAGATAAAAAACTATTATTATCAATTTCTTTTCAATAATTAATATTTATAAATCTTAAAAATTACATTTTAAGTTAAAAAAAAATGTCGACCCGTGCAGCGCACGGGTCAAACATACTAGTTTAAAATGAATTTAAGAGAAATGACAAGGAATTAGTTAATTTCAAGAATTGAAACTGACGAGGATTGTAATGGCTAAATTGTAAAGAAAAATAATAAGGAAATCGTAATAAAGAAGAAACGTAAAAGATTGAGTATAAACACTAAATAGAATTTTTGTTTTAGGTTTTATTTTGATAATTTTTATTTTCTTTGTTCCGTTTTGGTCCTTCATCTTCCATTTAGGTTTTATTTTGGTGTTTTATCTCTTTTTTTCCCACTTTAGTCATTTATTTTTCGTATTTATTTATGTTTGTTCTTTTAAACAAAATACAAAAAAAAAATGAAGAACGCTATGAATGTGCTCAAGAACACAAAGAACACTTCTATTTTCTGATTCTTGAATAACTCGTGCAATATTCAACCAAATTGAATGAAGCAAAATCTTTTTTGGAACCAAAATCTTGAATTTGAAGTTCTGTTAACACCCAAAATAAATTAAGTTGCGCAAAAGATAATACAAACGCCCCGAGGAGGGGGTTGAGCTCGAGGAACAATATATGAAGCTGTGGGAGAGAAAGTCTTAACCTGTAGAGTTCCACAACCACAATGGCTCGCCTAAATACGGTGGCTGCATGCCGATGATAAGGATCAGTCAAGGAATTATATGGCCCGAGGTAACGAAGATGTACTTGGAAGGCGAGGAAAGGAAGATGAACAGAACGAGAGAGAGGTTGAAGATCAAGCAAAGATAAGAAGCCTTGAGGAGTGGAGTGAGAAGTTTTTCATCCCATTAATTGTGCTAGTGAGATCTTGGGTTATTGGCTCCAATTTCTTAGGGCTTAGGAGCGAGATTAGGCGTTGTTCTTCAATTGATCCAATGGTAGGAAAATGTTGGCTCGCATAGTGGTCGATAAAGGCCAGTAGAAAAACACACATCAATCAATACACAAATCTAATTTTTCTCGCATTTTATCTTCACTTTCCTTTACCGCTTTTTACTTTATTTTCATGCATTAGGCCAGTAGATAATCCAATCCTCGCGTCCCCTCTACCCAACCCGACCCTTTTTGGAGGAGCTAGGTCCACAATTTAGGAGTAGAGTCCTCTTCTCAATGCAATTACTTGAAGAAAAGAGGAATCAATGATTGTCCAAACTTCTGGCCGATCCCACGACTAGGATATAAGAGCTTGACGACGAAAAGTTCAAATAACCTTCAATATCAACAATGGTGATTTTGTTATAGAGCACCAAATGGAACGATTCTTGGGCCTAAAATGCTCGATATTTAATAAGGAATCAGAATGTGGCGAGTATTTTGTTCAAAAAAGCGCTTAAAATGCAAACACCGTTAATAATCAATTCACGTCTATAAAATGTGTTTTGTCTCTTATTTGTTCATTTCTCAACCAATTTGCGTCAAACCAATTGCGTTCAACTCTGATTGAGCGCATAAGTTGAACTATAGAAAAAGGTTTCAACAAAAACGATGCAAATTTGAGAAAGATGTGAAAAATAGGAATTTTCATTCTCGTTTATGTTTTGATCTTCGAAGCCCATCATTGCTCTGATATTGGAAACTCAGGTGCATATCTTCGAGGGGCTTGCTTTGCAGGTTTCTTCCTTGGCTTCAGAGGTAACCTGCGTTCGACCAAACCTCTGTCTAGCCCTACCATTAATTTCTTTGTAATCCCAGCAAAACAATCTTTGTACTACTTTAGAATCTCAATGATTGCTTCTTCCATGCTTGGTTCCAAGAGAGTGCTTAAAAAGGTTGGTCTTGGTTTCTCTCCTTCTTCAGCCAAGTTGACTTCATCCATAGGGTCTTATGCCTCTACCTTACCTACCTCATCTAACTAACTATTTTCAAACCCGAGCGGTTCATCATCATAGATGCAATCTAGGGGGCCATCAACAACCTCTCCATCTTCGGAGCATTCTTCGAGTATTTCATTTTCAAAATTTCTCCTTTTTTTTTGCATTGGTCATAATTTTCAACAAGCTATTATCCATTATTGCATTAGAGGTTTTAGTATATACCGGAGGTTCTTGATCCCTTTGCTTGAGTAACTTCATTGGTGTCTTCGAATGTTTGACTTATCAAATCCACAACACCACAGCCTCGAGGGCCGCTCTTATTCTATTCTCAGCCATGTAGGCAGAAATTCGAGCAATGAAGTTCGATTCCAAAATACTAATTCCCATTCGGCCATGTCACAGGCCATGGCCAACATCTTGATGGCTTTATTCGAAGGTTCACCTTTCTCATTGACTTATTTCTCGAGATCAATGCCTTGGTTGATTTTAAATGGGCCAACATCAACTCAGATCTTATCAGCATTAATACCTTTTCATCAGGAGAATTGAATGCTATTGGACCAACTTCGATAATTTGGCATTCATCAAGATCGTCCCATATGAACATCTTTTGGTGTAGAGTTGAAGGTACTGCTCCCAAAACATGAATCCATTCTCTTCCCAACAATATATTAAAATTGGCAGTTGAAGGAACCACCACAAACATTGTGTATCGTGAAACAAACCCCACTTGGATGTTTAAGGAAATGATACCATTAGACCTTGAACTCTTCCCATTGAAATCTGTGATGACCAAATTATGAGGAATTAAATCTTCATCAGCTTTCATGCAATCAGTTGGTGGTTCGAAAATGGCAGCATTCCAAGCTTGAGGTTCTTTCTTTGGCATAACAGAAGCTCTTGGCATACATCCTACTAGAACGAGAGCCTCTCCTTCTAATTCATGAATCTTTTCGAATTAGTCATAGAGTTCCTCAATTCCCATTATCTGCACAGTATAATCTGCAGGAAAGACTGAAACTACTGTGCAGATATCATTCAAGTTGTCACCGAATCCAGAGTCAAACACATCTGTCATGAGGTCATCCTCATTGTTGTCATTTGTTAAAAATCCACCATGCAGATATCCAAGTTCTCTTGCTCAGAGTAGTTCACAACCATTTGTAATGGATCTGTATCCACTTTCATGGGGGGCTTTTTCTTTCTTTTTTTTGAAAACTAGAAGTCCTTCTTCAATGGCCTTTTGAATGATATCCCTGAAACGAACACACATAATAGTGGTATGCCTGAATAGATTAGGGTATTTACAATATAGATTTCCCTTCATTTGCTTAGGAGAAGGTTGTAGCGACCGAAAAATCCGGGCGAGGATTCTTCGAAGTTTGAAAGGAAGACGCCACCAAATTTTAGTTTAAGCGGAAATTCGGAATATCCCTTTAGGTTTAAGACAAGACAAGTTTAGGGTTCAGGAGCCGTTATGTGTGGGGAAGGTATTAGAACCCCACGGTATCCTTAGTCTAATTAATGATACTTTATTAATATTTTTACCCTTTTATTATAGAGAAAGAAGACTTAATTGAAAAGTTGGTTTTTTATGCTTGACAAGAGTGAGTCATTGCTCCTACATACCTCCAGATGCAATGGAGGAATCAAAACTACGTAGTTCTTCCTGAAAAGGTTTGTTGGTTGGTGTTTTTTAATGCAGGGGTCTTAGGACTCTTGAACTGTATAGCTCATTCGTCCTTGAACGCTGACTAACCCAGTTGTACAACTGACTTAATCCCTTACTTTTTGAAAATGATTTTTTGTTGAGTTTTGAGAAAAATTGGTTTGGTATGAGGTGGTTTGATTTTAGAATAGGTATTCTAGGACTCTTGAACTCTACAACTCATTTGTCCTAGAACGCTGACTAGCCCAGTTGTACAACTGACTTAATCCCCTATTTTTGTGAAAAACGATTTATTTATATTTTTGTAGGGTTTTAGGATTACTGAGCCGTACGGATCATTTGTCCTAGAATGATGACTAACTCGGTTGTTAAACCGACTTAATCTTTTATTTGATTTTTGGATAGAAATTAATTATTTGTAAATTTTTATGAAGAGGAAAAAATTAATTTGTGCATAAAACAAAATGAGAAAACTAACAATTAATAAATAGTAGGCTAGAAAATAAATAACTATATACATAAATAAATATGAATAGATATATACATAAATAAATAAATAAATAAACTATAAATAAATGATAAATAATTAAGTACATAAAAAAATTATACAAATTAAACAAAATAAATACAAACTAACCTGGACACTATGAATGTGGAACCGGACTGAGCAGTCTAACCAGGTCAACCGCGAACCAGACTCTTATCTGGTCCATTTTGACCCCAAAACTGCCTTGTGCAAAAAATGTTTTGAGAACCGGAAAACCGACTCAAAACGCACAAAATAATCAAACGCAAGCTTTAGTGATATGGGCCGCAAAGGCTTGACCCAATAGATCACTTAACCCGCCAATGACCTCCTCTCCTCCCCTAATCTTCACTTCTGAACCTCTTTTATAGCCAATTGCCAGAGAGCTCTTGTTTCTTGTAAGCTATGTGGAACTAAAACAAGATAGAGAAAACAATTCCCATTTAGAGAACACAATTTCCGTTTTTCTCAAACCTGTCACCATAAAAGTGTGATTCTGGATTCGTTAACCGTTGGATCGTCTTCATATTTTGATAGTAGATTCGTGAGACATATATACTCACTTTCATCGGTTCTCGGTAGACCGGCGGCCAGGATCAATCTTCGGGATCCGACGGACACGGTACGCCCGACTACTCTATAAATAGAGGTTAACCCCTCTGCCATAGTACGTTCTGCTCATTCTTACCACATTCTTCTCAGAGCTCTCTCCCTCTCTCTCTCTTCCTATTTCCTTTGCCTCGGCCACATACTGACTTGAGCGTCGAAATGTCTTGCAGGTACCCTTCACCCGACTTGGATCTTCAACTCATCTCGGGATCGCGTGACGATAACCTTCTACCCGAGCGTGGGCAACAGTCTTCCGAGTGCTTCCCAACCTCTTTGGACTTCCCTGGAACCCATACTCAAAGTACCCCAGGCCAATGACCGACTCCAAGGCCTAGGTACCGAACATAATCAAAGGCAGGCTTTAGTGATATGGGCCGCAAAGGCTTGACCCAATAGATCACTTAACCCGCCATTGACCTCCTCCCCTAATCTTAACTTCTTAACCTCTTTTATAGCCAATTTCCAGAGAGCTCTTGTTTCTTGTAAGCGATGTGGGACTAAAATAAGATAGAGAAAGCAATTCCCATTTAGAGAACACGATTTCCGTTTTTCTCAAACCTGTCACCGTAAAAGTGCGATTCCGGATTCGTTAACTGTTGGATCGTCTTCATTTTTTGATAGTAGGTTCGTGAGACATATATATTCACTTTCACCGTTCGGATCGTCGATACGAGGTGTGAGGAGAGAGAAATTGCGTTCGCAATAGAGCTGCAGTTTTGGGTGGTTTCATCTTCTTGTTCTTATTTTGTAAGCTCTTGTGCTTTGCTTCACTTGCTTGTTCAATTGCTCAAAGAGGGTCAAAAGGAAAGGACATGTGGGATGATTGACCGATAATCAAGTCATGCATCCTTATTTTAACTTTATGTTAATTATGGTTGATATGCACAAGCTACTTATCTTTTACTTGAGTACATAGAATCGTTTGTCACAATGGGACTTGCACATACGCTATTTAATAAAATATTACAATGATACAAGAACTCAAAAAAAATTGGGGTATAACAAAGGTACTTTGTGATCATCGGTAAAAACCAATTGTTTGTCTTTCACCAAAATATCATAAATTTGATCTTCCTTATTAACATCGAAGCCATAGGTTTTCTTAACAAACTTAGAACCTTCTTTCATCGTTAAAGGTTTTAAACCTGAGAAAACGTAAGGGGGGCCCGACTTTAATTTCGCCAAATGGACACCACAAAATTGGTCATCTTCGGGCTCACTTTCTCCTTCCGAATCTCTTTCGACCAGGGCTAAAAACTTTCTCTTAACATTTTGATTATATTGATCACTTTCTTTTCTCGAATAGTCATCATTTCTTCGGGAAAAGCTTTCTTTCTTGTACCCCTTTTCTCTTTTCTTAAGTTTATCATTTTTCGAATTTAACTTTACAATTTTTCTGACACTATCTGCCAACTGAGACATGTCTCCCAGTTGTTGATTAATCAATTCTTCCAGACATTATAATCGAAATCCACTGTAGTCGTTTGCACGAGTCTGTACTCAGGTATGGCCGTTAAGCATATGATTTTGATTTGTCTAAATCTACTGATGTAGTCATCGATAGACTCTTTGTTATTTCTTCGAATGCTAGCCAAATCGATTACATTCTTTATTTTCTCCTCGAAAGAATTGTTCATGAAAAATACTTCCGAGATGTGTCCAACATTTCTATGTGGTTGAATAACGGCTTGTTCCGGATTTTGTTCATTATTGTTTTGAACTCCGTCTTCATTATCCCCTTGGGGTGCACCAAAAGTCTCAACAATTCTCCCCATTTGGGCAGCCAACTCTTGATATATAAGTGTTATTATTTTTTTCAATCATAGGATTGAACAATATACGTGGCTATTTGCTGAGTCACGATGTTTACCACATCATGGTTGCTCTCATCCATTTGTTTTCTGAGAGAGTACAAGTCTATATTAGTTATTGGAGAATTAAGTACATTTTTTTTGGGGCCATGTCTTGGGATTTTATGTGATTGAATCTCAAAGTTCCAACTCCCTCATTATTTAACCCTTGGAATCCTGGAGAGTACTCGAATTTACCACCGTTGCCCTAGGAGGATGGACAAAACCATAGGGCAGACCAAATGGTGGTTGAATCACATTAAGAGTTCTTCTCTTAGGATCTGTTGGCATGTCGGGAATCATTTGACTCACCACAAGGTTAGATCTTGGTTCGCCTTGAGGAATTATGTCAATATGATGTTTCTCTGATGAATTAAGTTCTTGTTGAACTTCGTGGTCAGAACCATTATTGTCATTAGGAGAACCCAAATTAACTCGATTACGGTTTCTGGTGTTCAACATGGTACCGATTCAAGTTGGCACACAATTAAAACTTGGGACAACTATCTCTAAACTGAGTCCCACTAGGCATGCCAATTTGTTTTCCGGTATTTTCCGTTAAGGGTCTCTGTAAAAAAAAATTGAAATACGTGAGAGAAAAGGACTCGAATTAGATATTGAGTTCATTAGTTGATATGTTTACACTACAAGCCCCAACTTGTGTGCTTTTCGAGACGGGTAATGGCGAAGATGGGGGAATTCAGTCTCAAAACCAAACTAATCAAGGATTCTAGGTGATTATCCGGTTGAATTCAGGGCACAAAGCACCTGAACAACAAACGGAAATCATGCACCGAGAGAGCAGAACATCGCGAATCCTTCAATTACTTCGAATCAGAATGTAACATTAAGTAAAAACAAACTTAGGCAATCCACGTAAATCAATCCCAAGCAGAAAATAACATCACAAATTTCTAAAAGTAAGTTAATAAGTAAAGAAATTTCTAAAAAGGAAGACAAAAGTGAGACACTCCATTGTCAAAAATAAATTACATTGAATTGAAATAAATTTAAAAAATACAAATGGGGTTGGCTCAGACATACATTATTCACCGCTTGAAGCCGGAGATCCTGTGTAGTCAGATGTGTTAGGCATGATGGGCTACTAAATGTTATGAAATCGCCTCGAGTTCTTCTTATGAACTCCTATTTATAGAGCTATGAAAATTAAACCACTAGTTTGCATGATGGACACATGTCCTTATTGAATGCGAATAAAACTAAGCTAACTAATGGTTGCTGATGATCGATGCCACATGTCTTCTAACGTTTGGATGCTTCACTGTTGTATTTGCTTGTCCGGTGTTGCTTTGATCTTCAAAACTCACAATTGAGCCTTACTTTGAGAACTTTGCCCTATGTCTTTCGAGAATTTAACTTTTGTGTTTCTGATCAACTATTTATATAAGTATAGGAAATAAGAAGACAACTACCAAATTGCCAAGACCTGCAGAAAAACATTCATTAATTTCAAAACAACCATGGACAAGCAACAAAATTGGTACTTAACTCATCCCCACATAATTGACTTGCAGAGTGAGGATTGTCCAAACCTTTTGAAGGTTACTTAGACAATATTGCTAGTCTGTATGGGACTTCAAGAAGATCAATGTCAACCAACACCCAAACAAAGTGACCAAATGTGTTCTTCACAGTGGCTCCATGTATTTTGGAGATTTCTTTACGTTTGTGCTCAGCATGGCTCATTGTAATTACCATGGCTCTATATATTTGGGACACTTGCTTATGATTTTGCTCAATTGGTTCTGTTTTGTTGGTAATCATTAATTGCTTGTGTATTGGATTGTTAGGTACTGAGTGTTGATAGATATAAGTTCACCTTGTTCTATCAACCATTGGCAGGTAAAGGATATACAAAGATCAATCAATGAGTGATACTATATATTAATGAGCATCTACTCAGTGGCGGATCTTGCAAAAAAAATTGGAGGGAGCCAAAATAGTAACAAATATATAAAACAAAATTAATGGTGTATTTATAATAGTTTGTTTGGTTTAGTGGTCAAAATTATCTATGTCAATTTTAATGTCCTAAGTTCAAATATTGCTTAGTGCAGTTTTTTATATTAATTTGTGAGAAAAATATACAAATAACTACAAAAAAGAGGTTTGACCATCACAAGAATTGAACTGGGGACCCTAAATACACAAATAATGCTCTTAACCGTTTGGCTACTGATACCTTTATTGCTTAGTGTTCATTTGGTTCTATATATTCTAACTTTGAGTATAAAATATATCTATGTATATATTAACTTAATGGGAGCCGGGGGGTACCGTGGCTCCCCCCGGCTCCCAAAAAGATCCGCCACTGCATCTACTTGCTGTCATACATCATATTCAAACTGTAAATAATGCACTGATCAAAACTGATAGTAATGGTCAAACATGAAAAACTATATGAGATACTTTTTTATCAACAAAGTATCAACAAAACAGAAAAAGTGTTCAACTGAAATACTGAATAGTAATGAAAAACTGTTTAGTTTAACCAGTCCATTCGTATCCCTTCCCTATTTACAAATAGTTTATAGATAGATTATAGATTTTCAAAATCAGCAGTCCATTTTCCTTTTTGAATGGTGAAGTCTCACTAACAAACTCTGCGCCACTATCTAGAGCCTGGATGTCCCTCCCTCTAAGCTCCATAAAGGATGAGGATACCGCATTGGACATTATGGTAACCATTGAAAAAAAAGCAGTAGCAACTAGTAAGCACTGCATAAAGCATCCATGTTTGAGTTCTTTGAGAAGAATAATCTCTATGCCATACAGTGGTAACCTGGGTTAAATAAGGTGACTCTTCCAAAAATTGAAATGACCCACAAGACAAGGAAACTAATGAGCATTCACCTGAAAAGAGTCACCTTATTTAATGTGAATGCTCATTAGTTTCCTTGTCTTGTGGGTTAGTGATTTTAATGTGTGATTTTCGATTTCCAGAAGGCTTGCTTAGGGTTTCAGTTTCACCTACACAAAAGAAAATGAAAACGAAGGTTAGTGATTTTCGCTGTTAAACGAGAAAAACAAAAACAGAGATTTACGGAGAAGCTTACTGCGAAAACGAAATCTTACGGTTTCAAAGGTTTCTTTCAGTGTAGAAGAGGAAGAGAGGGAGAACGTGTACTGAAATCTTAGAGTGCGAGAAGAAGAGGAAGAGAGAGAACCTGAAATCTTAGAGTGTGAGAAGAAGAGGAAGAGAGGGTTAGGAGCTTAGAGTGCGATAAGAAGAGGAAGAGAGGGTTACTGAGAGAACGCGAGAGTGTACTGGATGGGATACTTGGGAAAAATTAAAGGGGACTTTTAGCATCGGGTGTTTAAACAACCGATGCTAAATGTATGACGCAAATACTTTTAACATCAGTTGTTTAAACAACCGATGCTAAATATAGGCGCGAAAAATGAAAACTTCCATTTAATTACAAAATTGCCACCGGGTCTATATTTTGCATCGGGTGTTCAAACAACCGATGCTAAATGGTGCTTTTTAATGTCAAATTTACACTAGTGGGACCTCGAGAGCATTTTAGCCTAAATTTTTTGAAGATGAATATCAAGCTAGTATTGCTGAATGTGTCAACATTTTATATGGGAGAATAATTTTGTCGAAAGGGGATAAGCCGTATCCGATTAAGGATTTGAAGGAGAAATTTTTTAATATGTTGAATATTTCTACTGATTGGTCCCTGGTTTCTCTCGGTAAGGGATTCTTTGAATTCTCTTATTTGTCTCCAAGGATGATTTTAGGGAAATCTGGTCGCTTTGTTCTCGTAATTTAAATCCACATGTTCTGCGTCTGTTTGCTTGGAAGTCTGATTTTGACCCTCTCTCTGTAAAACAAACCAATGCTTAATGTTGGGTTAGACTTCATGGTCTTTCCCGTGAATATGGGAGGCCAAATTTTTTGTATGAGATTAGTGGTAGTCTAGGAGTTCCTATTGCTTTGGATGAAGCCACTGTGGAGATGACTTTTGGTCACTTTGCTAGAGTTCTTATTGATTTTGATTTATTTTATAAGCTGCATGATCAATTGTTAGTTGAAAGAGAGAGATACTCTTTTCACATCGGAGTGGAATACGAGCGGGTACCTATGTTTGGCAACTCTTGTCAATGTATTGATCATTCACTCCAAAATTCTAAGCTTTCCCAAGATGCGGAGATGACTCAAGGAAATCAGGTGCAACCTTGCAAGGTGAAACCTACTATTCAGTATGTACCAAAGCTTGAGAAAGGGAAGTCAATTTCCACGGAGAAAAATGTTGAGCCTGTGACAGAAGTTGGCCCATCCAAATTGCACGATCGTAGTGTGGTTTTGGAAGAGGAAGAGAGTGATCCCTATCGCTTCAAGGGTACAAATAACATTGTTATTTCACCTGAGGAGATGGCTGGGAGCCCAAACCCTCTTCGTGGTGTAGCAATGAATGATCGTAATGTTATACAAAAGGATTCTTCGAATTTGTCAGCTCGTCATTGTGAAAACTCTTCTGAGAATTCTACTTCTGCTCATTGTTCTCCGGTGCATGCCCTCACTTTAGGGGTGTTGGTAGTCCCCTTCATCGAATAACTCTTTGGAGGAGGTCCATTCTTCTTCCACCCAATCTCTCATGGTTTTTTCAATGTTCTTTCCTCTTGGAGGAGGGCTTGTCGGAGACCAACTTCGAGCCCTTGGGGGCACTTGAAGTGGTCTTAGGTTTTTGCTTCGGATCAGGACGAGAGTTCAACCCACTTTCCTTCATCGGCATCATATTGGGGACTTCTATGATCGGGTTGACAGAAGACCCGACGAGCATTTTATCCAAGTTGTCCATCTTACCTGCAAAAGTAAAGTCAGCGTCAAAACCAACCAAATCAACAAATAAAAACAAGTGAATGCATGAATTGAGACTACATTTATCTAAGTGTTCTTTAAGCTTGGCCTTGGATTTAGCCAAATTGCCGAATATTAATCCACAGTTAAGCTTCATACCTCTCTTGCCCAGTAGTTTGCTCCATTTGTCCATAAGTTAGAATGATTTTGCATCATCCCCTTGTAAAGCACTCGAATCCACTGCGTAATCGGGATTTGTGATTACATGGAGAATTCAAAGCTACGTAGTTCTTGTTTGTCCTGAAAAGGGTTTTTGTTTTTTTAATCTTTTTTAGAGCTTTTCGCAAAGGGGTTGAGCGTCCGCGATGACCAAACAACAACGGTTTAGAGTGGCCACACTACTAACTCTTTTTGAAAATGAGATCATCACTAACAATCAAACGGCAACGGCGCGAGTGACTATTGATGACAACCTGTTTTCATTTTGATTATTGAAAAGGTTTTCGTAATTGAAGGGGAGCGCTTGTGAAGACTAAACAACAACGGTTTAGAGTGGCCACACTACTAGCTCCCACGGGAATGAAATTATTACCTACAATCAAACGGCAACGGCGCGAGTGATCATCAATGACAATTAGTTTTGATTTTGATGTTTGGAAAGATTTGTTTTTGAAAAGTGTTTTCGTTGGTTTGAATTGGAGAGAACGTCGTGATAAAAGGAATTCACAATTGGATTGAGCGTTCGCGATGACCAAACAACAACGGTTTAGAGTGGTCATACTACTAACTCTTTTGAAAATGAGAGGTAGTTACAATGTTCGAATGGGTTAACTCGGCATGACTATTTTGAAAATGAATATTGAACATGATATGAGTAAAAGTGAATTTAGGTAGCCACACTTATAACTTAAGTGTTTATTCCTAGTTTAAAAATTAAACAAACCATCATAATAGTGATAACAAATGATAAGCAAAAAGAGATGCTATTAGGTGATAACGCGAGGTAAATAGTAACGATGATAATAGTAATAACAATAAATAATAATAAAAGTAAAAAGAAATAAATAAATGAAAAGCAGGAAAGGTGGGTGCTGAATAGAGATAAAGGGAGTGTAACTAGTATTTTTATTAGGAAAACGTGGGGGGGGGGGTTCTGGATTAGTAATGCTGGGGGTGTAAAAAGCAGTCAGATGTAAAAAAAAAAACTTAAAAATAAAAGCCCATGAATGCTCAGACCAAGTATACTAAAACAAGAAAAAACCTAAATCCAATCTCCCTTCTCTTGCGCCGTTTCATGCTTGTTTTAACAGAGAGAGAACATTGCAGAGAGAGAGAAGAAAGAAAGAGGGAGAGAGAGAGAGAGAGGGTACCGCGAGAGAGAGGGGGAGTGATCGAGAGGGAGGTCGCGACAGTGAGAGAGTAATGGACGGTGGCTGTGGTTTTTGTGGTGGTTCTGGCGGCGGAGGTCACGGTAGTGATGGCGGTGGCTTCACCGGAGACCACAGCACAGCGAAAGTGGTAAGTTTCTTCTTTTCCCTTTCTTGCTTTGGTTGTAACACTGTTGGTTTAGATTAAATGATGATGTGATTTTAGTGATGGTGGTTTTTTTGTTGGTATTTGTAAAGAGACGATGATGGAGGTGGGTGTGGTTGCTGTTGTAGTGATTGAGAAAGATATGAGTGGGGTGGTTGTTTTCTTTTTTTCTTCCCCTTTTGCTCTGTGTTTTGTGTTTGTTCTCAGTATTGTCTCTTTTTTTTCTCTCTGTTTTCGTTTCTTTCTCTTGTGCTTCAGTGTATGTGTTGTTTCTCCCCCCCTAGCTGTCTGTGTGAAGCTCAATTTTATACCCAAATGTGCATAGGTGACTGAACTTGTATGGTCAATTTCCTCTGAATCTGATTTGTATTTTCTCAAAATGTTTCTGTTTTGGTGCTCTAAATTTCCTGAGTAGTTTTTCCTCTTCTCAAGCCACTGGTGCTTTCACGGTTTTAGGCATATCAGTTGCTTTGGTTTGATATATGTTGACTTGAACTGCTGCCTTATTTTTAATTCCTCATTTGCATTTGTAGGTTAAGGCTATAATGGAGACATTAGAAGGAGCAGAGGAAGCCTATTGTGGTCAACAGCTAGAAATGGATATTAGCTAGAAGGAAGTAGAAAGAGAGTTGAGCTTGTAACTCAAATGGAAAGAAGAAAGCTGGAGCGCATGGGGCTGTGCTAATCTCTCCATATTTTGTTTTGCTTTATTATTGCTACACTATACTATCTATACTTTCTGTTTTGTATTATTTTTTTTATGTAACATAAATTATAATTATAATATATATTTTTTGTAATCAAAGTGGACTTCTTTATCCTAACTAATTATTTTTGTTAAAAGAAAGAATAATAAAATAAAAAAAAACTATCTTATTAATAATAACAAAAAATGAGTATCAAAATAAACACGTGTACACAATTAGAACGAACACACGTGCGTGAGAACAAAACGGTGTGAGATCGTTAAAAATAACACATGTTTGCGGTTAAATATAACACGCGTCTACCACGAAAATAGAATAGTGTCAGATCGTTAAAACTAAACGCGCGTACGAGAATAGAAATAATGTGCGAGCACAACGAAACATGTTTTTTGAGCTCTATTAAAAACGAGAAAAATACCCGTTAAAAGTGGGTGTTTACACAAAATATATTTTTTATTTTTGATAAATTAGTCGGACAAAATTGGGGTATGACGGCTTCCCCTCTTTATTTGGATTTTATCAAGAAATATGAATTGGCCGAGACATATTTCGAAGATAAAATAGAAATAAAGAATTCAGAAATTATACCAATTTTGTCCACTTGGGGAAATCCAAATTTTTTTCTTCTTTTTCTCTTTTTTTTTTGGAAAGATAGACACTTTCGTGTTGATGCGAAAACAACAAATGAACACTGACGTGCAGACAGAAAAGGTAAAATGGGCACTTGCGTGCAGGAAGCGGTAAATTGCCCAGGCTGCCTAAAACCTGTAATCCTTAAATGAACTCTTGATGAATCCGAGTTTGCACGTGGCTTTGAGGAGCACGCTTCCTGTGAACCTCTGGTCTTTCGAGCGACCGGGGGGATCGTTATCAGCTCCGGAACTGATATACCGATCAATGCACGGCGTCCACTGTATCTTAGGCTGATACAACTATTCTGTTGAACCTCACATGGGGCTGCGGTCCATCGCGTTGCTCGTACACAATGTGAGACCATGAACAGAAGGGGGCGCTGAACTCTGATAAGAGCGCTCTGAACTCCAAACTGCAATGCACGCTTGAGCGCCGAACTGAAAAGCATTTGAACTCCGAACTAAGGGAGCATTTTCTGGGAACTGAGTGCGAGGATTAACATAGAAGTATTTATCTGTCCTTGTACCTGTAAATGAGACAAACAAATGCATGCGATGCAAATGCCATGATTGCTTTTTGATGGGATGAGTGTGATGTGATGCAGGAGTTTCTTTTTGCTTGCATGAATTTTTTTGTTTATGTTTGATGCATGCAATGCATGAATTTTATTTGTTTTATTGCTCTCTTGCTCTTTTTCTAGTCCCCCTTTTTTTTTGCTGGTTCGACCAAATTGTAGGACTTGCGTTATGGGGCGCGATGGTCGTCCATAATGGTGCGAGAGTCACGCTTCAGCCTTTTGAGAATTGTTTTGACGCGATCAGCGCTTTTGTTTGATTCTTGTGAATTTATCTGATTGAGAGATCATTTCTTTTCTCATGATTTTCAAAAGTTTCGCAATGATTTTAATGCTCTGATTTATACACATTTTCATAATTCATTTATCATCTATCATAAAACATCATTTTAAAGCACAAATGAAAAAGGAAGCAATGATAGAACGATGAACGGACAGAGTGGGAAATTTGGACTTTTTATTCATATGGAAATCGGACGCGCAAAAAGTCCCGCCGACTGAAAAGAGTACATTGAGAATTTTTGAAACTAAAAAAAAACAAGAAAAATGGACGCAACAGATCTTATGAGCGCTCTTTTTCTTTGGAGTGTTGATGCCAACCATCCATACTTATATCCTTGACCACCCTTTTATCCAAGCTTTTAGAGGTGCTGCTTGCCTCTTTTACTTTTTTAAGTCCAACCTACCTGACCCTAATTTTTTCCTGGACCGCTCTTTGCGAGTTTTCAGTCCACCGGATCGCTCTTTTTTGCCTAGGCCGCCCTTTCGGGTTTTCAACCTAGCGAGCTAATTCTTGCTTGAATCATCTTTCTCTTTTTCTTTTTATTTTTCTCAGGCGTAATACTTCTTGAATGAATCTGAATTAACTGGGTTTCTGAGTTCTTCACCATCCATGTTGGTGAGTATCAATGCTCCTCCAGAAAAAGCTTTCTTTACCACATACCACATATGGTCCATCATAGCTAGGAGTCCATTTCCCACGGGGGTCACTCTGAATAGGCAGGATCTTCTTGAGCACAAGGTCTCCCTCGCTGAATTCTCAGGGACGAACCTTCTTGTCGAAAGCCGTCTTCATCCTTTGTTGATGCAACTGGCCATGACACAGGGCAACAATTCTTTTATCCTCAATGAGATTCAGCTGATCCAGACGAGCTTGGACCCATTCTGCTTCTTCCAACTTGGTTTCCATCAGCACCCGTTGGGAGGGTATCTCAACTTCAATGGGGAGGACTGCTTCTGACCCATACACCAAAGAGAAAGGGGTTGCCCCGGTTAAAGTACGCACTGAGGTACGATACCCATGCAAAGCGAAAGGAAGCATCTCATGCCAATCTTTGTAGGTTACTACCATCTTTTGCACAATCTTCTTGATGTTCTTATTGGCTGCTTCGACTGCCCCATTCATCTTGGGACGGTATGGAGAAGAATTATGATGTCGGATTTTGAAGTCTTCGCATAGCTCTTTCATCATCTTACTGTTCAGGTTGCTGCCATTATCTGTGATAATCTTGTCTGGAATCCCATAGCGACAAACCAGATCTCTCTTTACGAATTTGGCAACCACAGAACTAGTAATGCTGGAGTATGAAGCAGCTTCAACCAACTTGGTGAAGTAGTCAATAGCGACTAGGATGAAGCGATGCCCATTTGATGCCTTAGGCTCGATAGGACCTATGACGTCCATGCCCCACATTGAAAATGGCCAAGATGCAGTCAAGACATTTAGGGAAGCAGGTGGCACATGAATGTGATCAGCGTAGATTTGACATCTTCTCACAAAGCTGTAGCAATCTGATTCCATTTGCAACCAATAATAACCAGCTCTTAAGATTTTCCCTGCCATAATGTGCCCACTGGAATGAACTCCAAATGAGCCTTTCATGGACTTCTTTCATGATTTTTGTTGCTTCTTCTTCTGCTACACACCTTAGGAGGACCATATCATAATTCCTTTTGTATAGCACTTCGCCGTTCAAAAAGAAATTCCTTGACAATCTTCTGAGGGTTCTCTTGTCATTCTCTGATGCTCCAGAAGGGTACTCTCTGTTCAAAATGTACTGCTTGATGTCATGATACGTGGCTTGTTATCGACTCTTCCTCGATTGCGCAAAGATAATGATGTGGCCGGGAAATCTCGATGCTGAATCCTGATGTGGGTCAAGCTTTTGTCGCAGTTGATATTGAACATTGAAGACAAAGTAGCTAGTGCATCAGCCAACTGATTCTCATTGCGAGGAAGATAATGAAATGTGATTTCCTCAAAAGGCTGAATCTCCGTACACGTCAAGTCTTTTAACCTTGCAATCAATGGCTTCCTGGATACCAAGAATACATGCCTCATATTCTGCAATATTATTGGTGACGTAGAAGCTTAGTCTGACCGTGTAACGGAATGAAGCGATTATCGGGAAAGCAAAGATCGCCCGCTCCGTGCCCATACATGTTGGAGGCACCATCAAACACCACTCTCCATCTTTCATCTTCTGGGGATTTCCCTTCTTCAAATAAGGCCATGTTATCTTCATCTGGAAAGTCATACTGCATAGGCTGATAGTCTTCAATGGGCTGGTGTGCGTGTATTCACCAACAAGCACTACCTTTAATTGCTTTCCGAGTAACATATAGGAGATCATATTCTGATAACTGCATTTGCCAACGGGCAAGTCTCCCTGTAAGTGCGGGCTTCTCGAAGATGTACTTGATAGGATCCATTTTAGATATCAACCAAGTAGTGTGACTTAGCGTGTACTGCCTCAAACGATGAGCAGCCCAAGCTAAAGCACAACAAGTCTTTTCTAGCAGCGAGTACCTTGTTTCACAGTTGTTATACCCCAATTTTGTCCGTCTTCTTTTAGTCGCTTGTTTTATGTAATTCGTATTTCGAAGTCACACAATTATAAGTTTTTAGAATAGCGTCTCTGTTTCTAATTCAAGCCAATTTCAATTATCTGTTAAATTAAACTCGAATCACTATTTACTTAAGCTAGGCATACGTGCGAATGATCGATCTTTTCACGCATTCTTCAGTTTAATCTCCGTATTTGGACCTAGTTGAATCTAATTGGGCTTACATGAGTCGTTTGTCTCGCAATTGGGCTTGTCATTATGGTTCCAATTTAATTTTTAGTATCTTTCGCTTAACGGGTCTATTTTTTTTCATTTGGGCCTCGTTCTAGCGTGTTTGTTTGGTCGGGTCCGATTTGCTTTTGTATTTGGCCCGACATCTTTTTTTTAATTGATTTGTTTATTTAATTCATTTAGACAATATTTAGTCCAAAAATGTGAAAAAAAATGTAATTTAGTTTTATTACAATGTATAGGTGTCTAAAAGTCCAAAAAGGGTCCAAAATGCAAAAAATAGTAATACAAAATATACCAAAAATAGCCAAATCCGAAAATAAATATAAAAAATACAAAAAAAGCAGTTTTAGCCCAAGTAGCAGTTGGGCTTGGATCTTCATGCTCTCCCAAACCCTAGTCTTGGTCCCCAAGATTCAAATCCAGATCTGAAAATAAAACCAAATCAGGGCAAATCAAGAATTAATTACTAAACCTAATTTTCTAATATAAATAAGCATCAACACACAGTCCAAAACACACAGGCTGGTTGCAAAAATCACTAACAAATAAGGATTAGGGCTTCACATTGAAACCCTAATCACCTAAATACTATTTTTGTGAGATCTGAGATTACGGCCACCACTTAAAACCTCCTCTCAGATCGCGTTGCCTCCCCCTACACCTATCGTGTTTGCGTTCCACCTCTCGTACATCGACTTTCTTTCAAACGGTTGCTGCTATTCACAATATTGTTTGGTTTTAATGGAACCCAGGTGCTCACTCTGTTACCCACATCTTTTCATTCCACTTTTAGTTTTAATTCTTTATTTTATTTTTATTTTTATCTCACCCTCTGTCAATGTTATACTACCATTATTACACAACCCCACTCCCTCTTGTACATTTGTATTGTCGTTCAATGTTATATTACAATCCATGTATTATTTTATTTTTAATTTAGCCAAATCACTAACTATGCCTCACCCCCTTTTAGCCGTGCAATCCCCTCCCTCTTAGTATATGTTTGTAGATTATAAGTGTGTTTTACTCTTTACATTATTGTTATTGTTAGTTGTCATTTTTACTTTTAATTGAGCCTATTCAAATGATCTATATCTTTTATTTTTGCTTATTTAATTTTGAATAAGTTACCAATTTTTATTCACTTAGATCTATCTCTCCCATGTTAATAATTAACTTCATATGTATTTAGTTTTTGGGTTACAATGATTTGAGCCTATTAGGCCGCAACCAAAAACCTTACTAGTCGATTAACTCGATTCATTCATATTTTTTTGACACTACATTAGCATGTAACATTTTCCAAATCAAATTCACCTTCATGAAATCTGTCACTACCACTACTACTCGTTTGATCGTTTTGAATATCTTTTTTAAACCTAAAAATCCATTCAAATAATAAAAAATACGAACACACAAATATTTTTTATTAAGAACTACATGTGATTTGATCCCCTACCAAAGGGTATGTAGGAGCAGAGGCGAGAGCTCACCTCTGTCAATCGCATTAATAAAAACCATTTTTTCTAGTTCCTCTAATTATTTATCTTTCCCACTCTTCTAAAAAACAATAATCGAAAATAATTAAATATTTTCCTATCCAAAATCAAATAAAAGACTAAGTCGGTTGTACAACCGGGTTAGTCATTATTCTAGGACCAATGAGCTGTACAGTTCAGTAATCCTAAAAACTCATAAAATATAACTAAACCATTTTTCCCAAAAATAGGGGACTAAGTCGGTTGTACAACCGGGTTAGTCAGCGTTCTAGAACTAATGAGCTGTACAGTTCAGGAGTTCTAGAATACCTATTCTAAAACGGACCCACCTCACACCAAACCAATTTCTTTCAAAAAACTCTAAAATTACTTTCAAAAAGTAGGGGACTAAGTCGGTTGTACAATCGGGTTAGTCAGCGTCCTAGGAATCAGTGGGCTGTACAGTTCAAGGAATCCTAGGACCCCTACACTAAAAAACACCAACCCACAAACTTTTTCAGGAAGAACTACGTGGCTTTGATTCCTCCATTGCATCTGGAGGTACGTAGGAGCAAGACTCAACTCTTGTCAAGCACAAAAAAACAAAAACCTAAATAAGTCTTTTCTTACAAGTAAAAGGGTAATTATTAAATAAATCTTAAATTAATTAGACAATAGGATGTCGTGGGGTGCTAATACCTTCCCCACACATAACGACTCCCGAACCCTAACAACGCCTTATCTTAAAACTTAAAGGGATTTTCCGAATTTGCCCTTAAACTAAAATTTGGTGGCGGCTTCATTTTCGAACTTCGAAGAATCCTTTCCCGGATTTTTCGGTCGCTACAACAGTTAGTGAATTTCTTACTCAAATAGTAAATGGCATGCTCTTTCTTTCCAGATTCATCGTGTTGCCTCCATTGAGCTGTCTAGCACGATTAGGTACAGGATCAGGGGTCTGCCGGGTACAGGAGGCATCAAGATAGGTGGATTCTGAAGATATTTCCTGATCTTTTCAAATGCTCTTTGACAATTATCATTCCATTTGGTCTCTTGATTCTTGCACAATAATTTGAAGATTGGTTCACAAGTGGCAGTCAACTGGAATATGAACCTAGAGATGTAATTCAGTCTTCCAAGAAAACCCCGAATCTCTCTTTCTGTTTTAGGAACTAGCATCTCAAGAATCGCACGCACCTTGTCTGGATCAATTTCTATCCCCTTTTGGCTGACGATGAATCCCAACAACTTTCCTGATCGTACGCCAAAGGTACACTTGGCAGGATTTAATCTGAGCTTGAATTTTCTCAACCGCTCGAAGAGCTTTTGCAAATTGACAATGTGTTCCTCATCAGTTTTAGACTTTGCGATCATATCGTCCACGTAGACCTCTATTTCCTTGTGCATCATGTCGTGAAATAATGTGACCATAGCCCTTTGATAGGTAGCACCGGCGTTCTTCAACCCGAACGGCATGACTCTGTAACAGAATGTTCCCCAAAGAGTTGTGAAAGTTGTCTTCTCCATATCCTCAGGAGCCATCTTGATCTGGTTATACCCTGAATAGCCATCCATGAAGGAGAACAGCGAATGCTGCGCCGTACTATCCACTAAGACATCAATATGGGGCAGGGGAAAATCATCCTTGGGACTAGCACGATTGAGATCTACGTAATCAACGCACATTCTAACTTTCCCGTCCTTTTTGGAACCAAAGACGATGTTAGTAACCCATTGTGGATACTTGCTCGCTAGGAACCCAGCGTCAAAGTCGCTTTTTCACCTCATCTACGATCTTTAAGGACATCTCTCGCTTCATTCTTCTCGGCCGCGCTGGGAGGACATTCTCGCTTGGCCGCAACTTATGTACCACTATGTCGATGATTCAACCCGGCATATCACGATAAGTCCATGCGAAGACATCGACATAGTCATGCAAGAGTTCGATTAGCTTCTTGCGCGCCACGTTCCTTCATTGAAGTACCCACCTTTACTTCCTTCTATCTGTCCTCTGTGCCTAGGTTAATTATCTCAACAGATTCCCCATGCGCCTGAATGACCTTTTCCTCTTGTTCAACCATTCTCATCAATTCTGGAGGGGTTTCCCAGTCATCTTCAACATCCTCCTCAGCTTGATTAACGGGGTGATCAAAATTAACATATGAACCGTTGGCATCATTATTCTCAAAGATATTCATTTTAGATCTGAATTTGCGGGAATAGAAAGAAATGAACAAGCAAAAAAAGAAACACAAGATGAAGACACATGACAATGAAAAGCAATTTTATTCATTTGAGAATCCAAAACAAACACTTTATTGCTAGATGATATTCAAAGGAAAAACATGCATGCCCATATGAAATATTCTAAGGCCTTGGGCAGAGCCAAATAATTTACATTAAAAATCATTACTTTGGAATGAAAATAACAGGGAAATCAATGATCTTCCAATTATCAAGCTCTTCATCTGCAGCACTGCGACGCACCAAGTCCACACCTTTGTCTTCCACAACTGATTCTCCCTCAATGACGGTCACCTGATCGGGATCCAGCATACCCGCGCTCCTGAAGCTCTGGGAGAAATCATAGATAGGAACCTTCTTCAAGCTTGGTTTCCGCCCCTGAAGCTTAGCTAGCCTCCTTCTCCCTTTTCCTCACCATTTCTCTTCTTATCACCAGGTGGGCCAATATCCTAATCCACGCCTATCCTTGTACTCTTGCAGCTGTACCGGTGCCAGAATTCCTTGCTCGGACTTTCCTAAACATTTTCCAATCTCGTAACCATTTTTCAGCATGACCTTGGCTACCATAATAGCGGCGTTAGATATCTTTGGTGCAGGCAATGGGGCTTCTTCCCCCACGAAAGCGGCATTTGCAATTTCCAGCGACTGAAAGGCAGATTCAAGTGACTCCTCTGCAGCCTCAATGTATTGAGGAGGATGGGGCTTGCTAATTAGGAACTCTTTCTCTCCACAAACGACTATCAGCTTGTCGTCGACTACAAACTTAAGCCTTTGGTGGAGGGATGAAGGAACAGCGCCGGCAGCATGAATCCAAGGTCTCCCCAGGAGACAGCTGTAGGATGATGCAATGTCCATGATCTGAAAATTCACATAAAATACTTCTGGACCTATCTGCATCGGTAACTCCATTTCTCCTATAACCTCTTTCTTGGATCCGTCAAATGCCCTAACTAGTGTTGAGCTAGGCTTCATATACGAACAGTCTACATTTAGTCTGTTCATAGTAGATTTGGGCATGACATTCAAAGAGGACCCATTGTCAATAAGGACCCGAGAGAGTGTATATTCACCACATCTGACTGAAATGTGAAGTGCCTGATTATGCCCCTTCCCCTCAAGGGTGAGCTCATCATCAGTAAAGGTAATTTAATTGGATGCAACAATATTCCCTACGATGCCATCAATTTGGTCAATGATGATGTTCACGGGCTACATGGGCTTCATTTAATACTTTCATTAGAGCTGCACGGTGAGCCTCAGAATTGAGCAGTAGGGACATGATAGAGACCTTTGCAGGAGTGTGGTGCAACTGGTTCACCACTTTGTAATCACTCTGCCGCATGATCTTCAAAAATTCAATGGCCTCTTGCTCTGACACCTTCCTACTTTCCTTGTGATCTTGTGTTATACCCTTATCTTTGCGAATCCTTTCCTCATCCTCCTTTGAGGGACCCTTTTTCAGGACTTCGGGGACATAAACACGTCCGCTTCTAGTGATTCCACTGCTTCCCGCAATGTTTGTGACATCGGGAACAATTTGAGGTTTCTGAATGGGAACTGCCACCCCATAGCTCCATGGAACAGTGTTGTTCTCTTGATAAGGAGCTGGGACGGGAATCACAATGGTTTTAGGTCTCTCCATGATCGGCTTTCGGCTATACGGGACCTCAATAGGTTTCTTAACATTTCTGCTCTTATCTAATTGGAAAGTCAACACATCTTCCTCTTTCTCTTGTACACCTATTGGATTATATGACGATCCAACAGGTCCTGCAAAACTGTCTTGAAGGCCTCACATGCCCCAACACAATTAACATCAACACAGACTTCTTTCTGAGTACATCCTCTCTTGATGACCCCGAATTTGCACAGCTCTGCATGAATAACCTCTAAGGGTGTCTGGATACCCTCCACAGTTTTAATTAAGGATTGTCCCCCCATATCATGGATGGCATTGATTGTAGATTTCTCATGACCAGGAAGCGAATTAGTTGTGATGCTTGGGTTTTATTGTTTGAAGGTTATCCCTTTGGTATCAATCAGATCTTGCACCACAATTTTGAAGGCCTTGCAGTCCTCAACAGCGTGTCCAACTGCCCCTTCATGAAATGCGCAGGTAACGTTGGGATTGTAGCCTCGAAAGTAGGGTGGCTGGACTGGTTTCATGGGTCTGGTATTGATGAGTTTGTTTGTGGCAAGATAGTTGAAAAGGTCAGTATAGGACATGGGGATGGGATCAAAGGTGGTCTGTTTTTTGTCTTGGTAGTTTTTGTGGTAGTTATTTTGTGGTGGACGAGTTGGTTGTGTTTGAGTGGGGACAGGGATGTTTTGTGGTTGATAAGGTGGGCTTATGGTGATAGTGTTGGTCTCTCCTTCTTTCTTCTTCGGAAATCCGGGGAATGGCTTCTTGTGGGTGGTTGCACCTGAGGAACTATGGGTGATCTTGCCGCTTCTCAGTCCATTTTCTAGTCTTTCACCGATGATTACCATGTCTGAGAAATTGGAAGATACGCTGCCGATCAACCGATCATAGTATAATGGTGGCAGGGTTTCCATGAACATGAAAACCAGTTCTTTCTCCAGCAAAGGGGGTGTTACCTACGCAGCCAAAGCCCTCCACCGTTTTGCCATGCTCAGAATCGTGTTACGTCGGGCGCCTATCCGTATTGTCTTGATGGTATCATGCTCGAGGAAGGCATCAGCCAAGTCCTTCCAACAATGGATACGGGATGGTTCTAGCTGCATATACCAGTTGAGAGATGCCCCAGCAAGGCTCTCTTGGAAATAATGGATTAGCAACTTGTCATCATGAGAATGTGCAGCCATTTTTCTACAGTACATGGTCAGATGGCTTTTAGGGCAGGTCATGCCTCGGTACTTGTCGAAGTCAGGCACTTTGAATTTAGGAGGTAAAACAACATCAGGGATGAGACATAGATCCCGAGCTTCTCTTGCTCTAGAGCTCGACCCTTCAATCATCCTTAAGCGCTCTTCTAACATATGATACCTGTCTCTAGCTTGAGGAGTTTCAGCAGGATAGTTCTGAGGAAAACCATTCACACCGTAGTGAGGATTACTCATCAACATTACGGCTGGGTTCACGTGTGGGTCACGTGAGTGAGTGGTATTCCCAGGAATTGATCCCTGAACTTGGGGATGTACCATTGCTGGTGAATGAAAGCCAAACGGAGTTCCCTGCGGAATAGGAACCTGAATTTGGGCCTGAGGCGTTCCCGTTCCTCTATTGTTTGCGGCTGAGATGGGTTGGACTTGCTCTGCAAACCTAGGGGGATTACTTCCTGCATTAGCCTCGGCTCCTGGAGGTGTGTATCCGGGTGGGAGTCCCCAAGGCATCCTATGCATGACCGGTTGGCCACTGGCCGTTGGCCCCCTGAAGTATGAGCAAAGGTGAGCGATCTCAAGACTCGGAGGGGGAGAGCGACACGCGGCCGATAGCGGCAGCGGGACTTTCGGAATGAGCGTTCCTCAAGGCTTGTAGTATCACCATCATTTGATCTCATCCGTGCTTCCATTGCCCCATTTTCGTTTCTCAACTCCCGATTCTCCCGAGCCAATTGCTCGGATTGGGAAACTTCGGCGATTGGGGTATCATGGTCTGATTCACCGCTTCCTAGGTCTTCGATGATAGGACGGTCCGAATCATTCTGGTTAGTTGCCATGAGCCTTGCTTGCAGATGCGTCCAATAGCGATGATTAACCAGCTTGCCGGATTTTCTGTTGACGGAACACGCTTATGAACACAAGAACGAATAAATGAATGCAATGCGAATGAATGCATGTTTGGTTTGTCTTGGGCCGAGAATCGCAGTGGATTATGTCTTGCCATAGATACGCATGTAGATCTTTGATTATTTTTATTATATTACTTTCTTTGGATCATACTGAAATTGGAATCTAGAAGCGAAACAGGTGTATTCCATACATTTGAATTTAAACAAAATACTTCAAAATCTGAATCCAAAAGTACGATATTCTGATACAACGATTGAAAAAGGAAAAGTACAATAAACTCAAAAAAATGGAAAATTACAATAAAGAAGCTCAAATACAAAGAGCTTTGACATTTCCACTCCTTTTCCTTTTGTTGTTGGTAGAGGTACTTCTGGCTTTCTCTTTGGCTTCCTCAACTAGGGCTCTGCAGTACTCCACAAATTTGTACACCTCAAGCGGGGTGTTGTGGGGATACATCTCAATTTCAACTTTTCTTAATTTCTTGGGCACATCCGCAAGAGCCTGGTTGACCAACTCTGATAACTTGGAGAACCTATCCTTCCAGTGTTGAACTTCATTCCTCAGCTCAATGATGACTGCTTGCTCTTCAATCCTACCGAAAGCAAATTTCGACATATCGATGTTCCCAATCATCGACTTTCATCCTCACTCACTTGCCGGTATGCATCGATGTGGCAAAGCGCCTCTTCAACTCATCGAGAATCCTCTTGTTACGATATTCTCCGAGGTTGTTCTCAAATGAGTCTCTCTCTTGCAACAACTTTGTCTAACTTACTCTCCCATTCACTTGTAACATGCGGGATTCTCTTTTGACTTGGCAAGCAAGCTTTTCGCAGTTCACTCTTCCATTTTTGCTTCATCCCACAATTTGTTCCACTGATTGGCTTCTTCCAGGGCCTTCTTCTCTTTCAAGCTTCGCCTCTTGATTTCCTCCTTGGCTCCTTGCAGATACCTTTGAACTTCTAACTTGCTCTCCTCTTCCCCTTTTAGTTTCTGACTGAACTTCTCAATGGTAGCAGACTTGAGGGCATTTTCTTTTTTCAACCTTTTGTTCTTCAGAGCCATCTTCTCTATCTCAGCTTGCAAAGATCTCTTCTCTTCCTCTGCCTTCATCAGAGCCAACTTAACCTCGCCTAACTCTTCAACAACAAGAACACTAGCGTCTACTACTTCCCTTTCGACTTGCAATTCTTTTTGGTAGGGCAATTGAACATCCTGGATTCTTTTTTCGAGCCACTGAGCGAAGGTAATACCACTAGTCCTCTGAGCAAGCTCTACTTTTCCCATGCGAACCACCGTACTCCAGGCTTGCAAGACCTTTCTAAGCAAACTGTCATCTTTTGGTCCTCCTTCAATGATGTAAAACGGGAATATCATCTCTTCAGTAGGCAAATTCCTCATCGGATATCCCAATTGCCTCAGAGTCAGAGACGGGTTGTAGTTGATGCATCCCTTAGTGCCCATCAGCGGGACATTTTGAAAACCACCACAGCGGAAGATTACCTTAGGCCTATCTTCCCAACAAGATGAGAGATACCAACGGATCGAGTGTTCATCTAGGCTCCCTAGAAACTGGATCCATTCTTGAATACTCATAACTTTCACCTCACAAGTTACAGCGTAGTCAATCAATTTTTCCACTCGTGTTGGGTTGGTGAAGGCATTAAGGAGAAGCCACGCATACAACAGGTGAGAAGAGCAAGAGATTTTCTTCCTTCTCAAGTCACAATGATGAGTAAGAGCGGAATAAGTGTCAGCAAGGATGGCGGGAATTGGATTAATGGGGCTCCTCCCATTCTGAAAAGCTAGGAAAATACCAATAACGGTCACATCCACATACTTCTCAATCTGCGGAAAGAGGACAACTCCAAAAATTTATAAGGCCAAAACTCGCTTGAAAACAACCCAATTTTTACTTCTGGCATAGGCTTCCATTAAACCCTCAAGGTAGCTCTGCGGGAAACCTATCACATTGTTTCTCTTCTGCTTTTGGAGCTTCAGGTCCTCTACCTTCACCTGCAACAATGCAGCAAATTTCTCGTCCGTGTAATACTGCTCTTTATACTGGTAAGCAACGACTCCTGCCTGAGGGAAACCCAAAATCTGATGGTATTCTTCCAACGTGGGAGCCAATTGGAAATTTCTGAAAAGAAAGCACCTGATCCCGGGATCATAAAATCTGCTCAGAGCCACGATAGCTTCAGTATGTACTTCTAGCGATAACAACTTCCGGAGGTTCCCATAAGCATTGTCAAACGATCCCCTTTCAATCGTTCCCATCAGGTCAACACATTTTTTCAGACTGGCAACATCAACCTTACTTACAACCGGATATCTCGGGGCGTGCTCTGTCTCACTTCTTGATTCCATTAAGTACCTATGGCAAGATTCTTTGTCACTTTGGGATTCTCGGCAAACAAACTTTGATGAAATGCAAGGATGCATGCATGAGCTGTAAAAGCTTATGTTAGATGCAATGCGAAGATGCATGCAAAATGATGATGATGTTTTATGCATATGCAGATTAGGGCAAAATTTTATTGGCACTAATTCAAGTTTTTTTTTTGGAAAATGCGGGTCGTACGTGGCTTCATATGGACCTAGTAAGAGAAAGGCTACAACGACAGCTCTTTCTCTATTTTCTCCCTTTTTTTTTGAAAAATCTCCTTTTCTTTTTTTGAAGACGTGCCTAGATTACAATGCAACACACAATTTGGTATGCCCCTTGTGTCCTACGAAGGCAGGGACCTAGGCTCTAGGACAACTCGAATGTTCCTCCCATGTGGGTTCTAGTCACTTCCTCACCAGGTTACCAGAGCTAATTCTCTCTCACAATAGCACCCACAACGATGGAACACTATCTGGTGTAAGGCATCATGAAAGAGCATACTCTGGCTGAAACTTTCGTGAGAGTCAGAAGGACAACGGTCCAATTGCCAGTCACTACTCGTTTCCACTCTCCTAAGTTTTGTCGGACCTTGGGTTTTAGGCCCCTCTCAAAGCACATAATCAGAAGGGTGTGAATGTGTGTGGCAAGGGCATACCACCTAAAACTACCCACATATATCCCCACCTGCGAAGGAAAACCCAGAACAGTCCAGACAAATAGCAAGCAATAACATGTTGTCTACACTAGGGTTCAATATCAAATAAGCTAGCCTAGGGTTTCAACAACAATCAAGTGCATCACTTACCTCAAGAAAGGGAGCCAAGAAGAAGGGAACATAACAAGATGGGGGGAATTGCATGAGGGTACTAAGCACATAAGCAAGGAGGAAGGAAAAACAAACATGGAAGAAGAGAAAACAAATGCACATGCACACAACATGATAAGAAAAGGAAACCGAAAAGGGATAGAAGCAAACAAAGTGTCCAAATCAAATCGATAGCACATTAAACCACACATTTAATTAATTAGGCTTGATGTAACACCCCAAAGTAATTCAATTAGTTATTTAATTGGGTTACTTAAGGTTTACAACATTATTAATTAAGCTAAGTGATCAATGTAGAGTGTTTATTTTATTAGGAGGCGTTTAAGTAAATAGAGAAAGGTGAGATTAGAGGCCCATGAGTGATTAAGAGGCCCAATGTTTCCTTGAAAGCCCATACGCATGGCTTAAAGAGAGTGACCGTAGGATGAGAATTTCATTTCCAGCAAAATATCAAGAAAGGTAAAGGGAAAGTAAGAGAGGGAAAAAGGGTAGGTGGAATAGTGCTTTAGAGAGAAGGTGGAGAAGCTGGGCGTGGAAGAAGAGCTGGAATTGACGGAAAAGAAGAGTCATTTTGCGTGAGCTGATCATTGTGTTGAAGTGTCGAGAGTGATCTTCTGCAACTAGTTGAGGTAAGGGGGCTCTTTTTCACTTATAATTTTGAGTATATGATGAGTGTTGTCTGTGAATGGACTTAGAGTCGTTTCATGAGTTGCATTTTGTGTTTAATGAATGTTTTAGTTGTGTTTACTTCACTTTGGTGAAGATTGTGATGGTTGTTGGTGAGTTGATTGGGTGAGAAACCAAGGGGAGGAAAATGGGGGCGAGGATACTCTCGGTCCGGTGAGTATTAATGGGAGTAAAGAGCGTTTTTAAGTTTAATCTTAGGGAGAAGTACCCAAAGGAAGGAAGAGGAAGGTTAGGCGCATGAGAGCGTAGAGAGACCGAGGTGTAGTTGCCTGAGTAGGCTAATCTGTGAAGAATGTAAGTGTCGAGAGATGTGTGTGTGTTGAAGTATGTATATGTCGAGAGAGAGGTGAGTGTCGAAGTATGTAATTGTCGAGAGAGAGGTGAGTGTCGAAGTATGTAACTGTCGAGAGATGTGTGTGTGTCGAAGTATGTAATTGTCGAGAGATGTGTGTGTGTCCAAGTATGTAATTGTCGAGAGATGTGTGTGTGTCGAAGTATGTATATGTCGAGAGAGAGGTGAGTGTCGAAGTATGTAAGTGTCGAGAGAGAGGTGTGTGTCGACATATACATGAGTCGAAGGAGCGTAAGTAGGAGTATAAGGGTGTAGTTGTGTGGTTAGGTGTGAAATGACCGAGGTGTTAGAGTGCCGAGATGAAACATAAGCTTAGGGGTGAGAGGTGCCTAAGTGTAGAGTGACGAGGTGATGCGGTTAAGAGTGGGATACCCAAGTATGGGGCTACCGAGGTGAGTATTGGTGAGGTGGCAAGATGAGATAGCGTTATGGCGTTAGTATAGCGTGCTTAAGTGCGCAGCCGAGGTACCTGTGAGCTCGCCGAGGTGATTATTTTGACGCAAAGCAGCGTAGTTCTTTGTCAGCGCCATGCTGTGGGTGACATTTAGTGTCAACTTTGTTTAAGGAGTCGAGTTGGTGTAGTCCAGTTTAGTCCCTAAGTGACGTTTTAGTCCTAGGCGACGTGAGGTCCTTTTTAGTGACTGAGTTGTAGTGATGGAGTGATTCACTACCTAAGGAGTGAAGGTGCCCTGTGAGTTGGTCGATAGCCTTAGAGCTATTGAGGTTGTCCAAGAGAAATAGGCAGCGTGTGGTGACAAAGTGTAATGCTGGGTGAATTTAGCGGCGGACATAGGCTTTGGCCTCGCCATTGTAGACTTCGGTCTCAATGACATTAGAGATGGTGTGTATTTCACCGAAGAGATGGTTGATTTTGAGTGATGCATTGTTCATAGAGTCTCATGAATCATATGCATCAGCGACGGATATAGACTTCGGTCTCAATATGATAGTATTATTTCCGCTGTGTATAAACTTGATAGTTTGGTTTGGTTTCTTAAAGTGAAATGTAATGCTCCCTTGAGAGTGAGGTTCTTGAAAACTCGATTTTAATTAATTAATTAGTAGAATATAAGGGGTGTTACATTAGTGGTATCAAAGCGATTCGGTCAATAAAGCCAAGTTGTCCGTCGTAGAGTTTGAGTCCCTTGTCGATCTTCGAGAGACTTTGTTGTAGAATTTGTTTGGTTATTTGCAAGCGTGGATGGGTCATTGAGATGAGATAGTGTAATTAGATTATATGGTGATGGATGTAGTATTGCTTGTAGTTGTTTGGATCGTTGTTTGTGACATTGAGGTATGTGTAATTAGAGGGTTTTAACGACGTCAAAAGAGTGGGAGTCGTGACGACGCCGCACTCTAGATCAGGCTGCGTTAAAAATTTCTGAGTTGTGTAATTTTGAAAAGACGTAGTTTTGTGACCTTAAGTAATTGGTTGAGTGAGTAGGAGGGACTGATCACCCCAAATACTCATCCCCAATGAAAGAGGCGACAATAACTCGTGGTTATTATAAAATTTTGAAAATGTATTAATTTCAACTTGAATAATTGAGTGGTGAGTGTAAGCTTGTTTGACTCTTAATGTATAGATAATTAGGTGTCTTAGAAGAATAAGATGCGGAGATGAGGAGGGCATTATCTGTAGCTTGAACATAGGATGAAGTAAGAGATGAGCATTAGTACTTTAAGTAATTGATATAGTGTAGCTCCATGACGGTAGATTAATGGTGTTGGGATAATGGAGTGAGACTGTTGAGACCCTGAGAATAGAGTTTCGGTATAAGGTAAGAGCGTTGTAGGTAGAAGTGTAGTGTAAGTATGTTGAGGTGGAGTTGTCGAGGAGTAGATTATGTAAGTTGGAGTGAAGTTTGTTGAAATATAGTGAGACGTATATAAGCTTAAGTGTAGAGGAGGAGGTGTAACGTATGAAAGTCTAAACTAGCATTGTCGAGATGTAAGTCTTTATGTGGAATGGTGGGTGAGTCAAATTGTAGTGGCTGAGGTGCTGCGCTAATGCCAGAATAACGCAGGTGGATACCAGGCTAGTTTGGGTGCTATTTTAGGGTGATGTGTACGTCTGAGTTGAGGATTTGTGAAGTCCAGTTGGGCCAGTACGTGCCAGTTTAGTCCTTAGGTAATGATTTGGTCCTTGTGGTGACAAGTTAGTTTACTACTGTTGGGTGTTGAACACGGAGGCGCCATTGTCGAACTAAGGGTGTGTTGGACTAAGTATAGGTATTGATTTGTACTTGTCGAGGTGAGGCGTATGTGTTTCAAAGCGTAAGAGTTGAATATAGGTGACGGAACGTAAGTGTAGATGATGAAGTGAGTTGTGAATAAGCCTATGTGTAGTGGATAAAGCGTAGTGTATGGACGTCTAAACTAGTATTGCTGAGGTATAGGGTGTATATATCGAAGTGTATGTGTTGAGGTGTAGGTGCGATGGAAGATAGGATGTGTATGCCAAGGTGCAATATGGTGCGCCAAGGTTACGTGTAGTGGGAAAGCGAAGGGTAAGGTGTGTATCGCTTAGAGGTGCAATGAGGTGCTGAGGTGTTGTGAGTATAACCGAGGCAAAGCGAGGTAGTTGTAGAGATGAGGTATTGTTCTTAAGTGTAACCATAGATAGTAGTGAGGTGAATGTTGAAGAGGTGATGTTTCTAAGTGTAATCAGAGGTGGTAACCGAGGTAAATGACGCGATGAGGTGTAAGTGTGGCTAAGACCCAATGTGGGAGTCGACTTGTAGTTCTTAGGGGTGTAGCGTAGGTATACCGAGGTGATTCTCGAAGTGTAGCGTGTATCTATACGCGGGAGTGTAGTTCTTTGGGCGTGGTTGCCAAGGTGAATGATGACGAGCGCGTTTGCCTAAGTGAGGTGTAGAGGTGTTAAGGGTAGTGTAATCATGCCTAAGTGTGGCTGCTGTAGTGCAGGGGATGTTCGTCGAAGTCAGCATGGCCGAGATGTAGGAAGGTCGTAGTTATATTGAAGTGTTGTATACGTTGTGTACTTAAGTATATTAATCGAGATGAGTTGTTGTGCTTAAGTGTAGTGTGCCAGGTGAAGTAAGCGAGGCGAGGTGTTGCGTTTAAGTGTGGGTGTGTACTGTGGTGCGTTGCGTATTGTTGACTTGGTGTGCCGAGTGGCTTGGTGTGTGTCTCGGATGTGGGCGCCAAATCGGCAAGCCCGTGCGTAGCGTGTGTGCTGGACGTAGGGTGCCGAAGTGTGGCGTGCCGTGCTGCCTCCTGCGCGTGTGTGCGGGGTGTGGGGCGCCAGAAAGGTGCGTGCCCCTTGCGCCTGGGTTGTGGCGTGCTCCGTGCGCCTTTCATTTGGAGTGCCGAGTTGGGCGGCACCTGTGCGCGTGTCTTTAGTGAAGTCTTAGCGCGAGGCGGGCGCCATGCCCAGTGCCCATCTTTGCTTGTGTTGCTTGAAATATTTCACCTGAATCATATTGAGGTTGTCGTGTCTTGAAAATCATGTTGGTTTTGTGGTGAAATTTTGGTATTCTCTGTTGATTGTTTAAATTGTGAGTTGATAGGATCATTTAAATTTTTTTTGATTGAGTGCCTTGAAATGTTAATAGTGATTTATATTTAAGTTTATAGATTACGGTTTTGTCAAAGGAGTAGAATAATTCTTGGTCTGCAAGAAAACAGCCCAATATAGTGATGAGATTGGGAAATAATCCAAAGCAAGCTATGGTTAACAAGAAAGACTAGAGGAGAGGTTAGTACCATGTTTTTCCCAATTTTGTAAATTGATGTAAAGGTTGTAGTAGTATATTAATCCTAGTTGAGATATGCTAGTATAGTAACATATAATAACAGGTGTAGTAAGTGTGAATACAATGATTACATAATATCTTTGGGACGATACCTAAATGAAGTAGGGTGTATGAATTAAAGCCGAATAGTAGGAAGAGACATTTTTTTTAGAATCCAGTATGTTTGTGGTTGCTATTAATTATAGTAATTGTTATCTAGTGAGACCTTGTACAGTGGGACTTAATTATTGAAGAGACTGTTGGAAATTGACCTTAGTCATTCAGTGTGAATGCGTAAGCTGAATTTTGTTAGCGGCAGAGCGTAATGTTGGTGTTTCAGATAGCGAGATTGGGTTAAATAGAGCAAGGGAAAGTTTATAGATATATGAGTTTAAGTTTGGCTTGTTTCGTGAGCAGGAAGTGATCTGTCAAAATTAAATGATTAGCTTTCATCACTTTCTGAGTTTATGTCGGAATTAAACTTGAGTTAATAAGTAATTGTTATGTGGTTGCATGCTCAGTGATAGTAAGGGTTAGGAGGTTAATTCGGGAAGTGAGCACCAGAGATTGGAACTTAAATGGGTAAGCTAATAGTAAATCGTCGTTGAGAGTATAGTATCCCTATATCGGATAGATAGTGTTTGAGTAGTCGAACAAGATTTTGATAACCTACAGGTTAGAATAACTATTTAGGAGTAAGAGTGTAGGGTGTGTGGTCTGTTACTTAGTGTACGATAATTATGGATGAGGACAAATAGAGGTGGTTTATGAGAAAAGAGGTACATGTTTATTAATGATATTCCTTACAACTTGATTAATTGAGGGGTGTCTTTGGTTTGTGTGTCTTTAATTTGGGGGTTAATAGTGGGGAGATGTAAAGATAAGGATTGGCACTTAGAGTTTGAAGTTCATGCAAATTGATAAAGCATGCCTTTTTGGAAATAGTTTGGGAGAAATCAAGCAAAGTGAAAGTAATTGTTATTAAGAGTATGATATGTCGAATAGTATCTATATGGTAACAGGGTAGTCGTGTGTAACTTTAGTGTTCATGAAATTGATGAGATTTCGAGGACGAAATGTTCTAAGTGGGGGAGAGTTGTAACACCCCAAAGTAATTCAATTAGTTATTTAGTTGTTGGTGAGTTGATTGGGTGAGAAACCAAGGGGAGGAAAATGGGAACTGAGGATACTCTCAGTCCCAGTGAGTATTGTGGGAGTAAAGAGCGTTTTTAAGTTTAATCTTAGGGAGAAGTACCCAAAGGAAGGAAGAGGAAGGTTAGGCGCATGAGAGTGTAGAGAGACCGAGGTGTAGTTGCCTGAGTAGGCTAATCTGTGAAGAATGTAAGTGTCGAGAGATGTGTGTGTGTTGAAGTATGTATATGTCGAGAGAGAGGTGAGTGTCGAAGTATGTAATTGTCGAGAGAGAGGTGAGTGTCGAAGTATGTAACTGTCGAGAGATGTGTGTGTGTCGAAGTATGTAATTGTCGAGAGATGTGTGTGTGTCCAAGTATGTAATTGTCGAGAGATGTGTGTGTGTCGAAGTATGTATATGTCGAGAGAGAGGTGAGTGTCGAAGTATGTAAGTGTCGAGAGAGAGGTGTGTGTCGACATATACATGAGTCGAAGGAGCGTAAGTAGGAGTATAAGGGTGTAGTTGTGTGGTTAGGTGTGAAATGACCGAGGTGTTAGAGTGCCGAGATGAAACATAAGCTTAGGGGTGAGAGGTGCCTAAGTGTAGAGTGACGAGGTGATGCGGTTAAGAGTGGGATACCCAAGTATGGGGCTACCGAGGTGAGTATTGGTGAGGTGGCAAGATGAGATAGCGTTATGGCGTTAGTATAGCGTGCTTAAGTGCAGGTGCCGAGGTACCCTGTGAGAACTCCGCCGAGGTGATTATTTTGACGTGAGCAGCAGAGTTCTTTGTCAAAGCGCCTTTGTGGGTGACATTTAGTGTCAACTTTGTTTAAGGAGTCGAGTTGGTGTAGTCCGGTTTAGTCCCTAAGTGACGTTTTAGTCCTAGGCGGCGTGAGGTCCTTTTTAGTGGCCCGAGTTGTAGTGATGGAGTGATTCACTACCTAAGGAGTGAAGGTGCCTGCGTGAGTTGGTCGATAGCCTTAGAGCTATTGAGGTTGTCCAAGAGAAATAGGCAGCGTGTGGTGACGATTAATGCGGTGAATTTAGCGACGGACATAGGCTTTGGCCTCGCCATTGTAGACTTCGGTCTCAATGACATTAGAGATGGTGTGTATTTCACAGAAGAGATGGTTGATTTTGAGTGATGCATTGTTCATAGAGTCTCATGAATCATATGCATCGTGACGGATATAGACGGTCTCAATATGATAGACTTGTGCCCGATTATCACTAGCGACGGACATACCTTTATGGTTTAAAAGAGATGGATCCTCATGCATTATACCACAGGTTGGGTTGCATTATACCCAGAGTTGGGTTGCATTTCATTCCATGCATAACTCGTGTGAATTATGATGTAGTTCTTTGTTATGGTGAGTTGTTTATGAGTTGAGTTGATGGTGAGTTGGTTATGTCTTTGAATTGTATTTGAGTTGTTTTGACTTGTTAAGTTGTATACATTACATGGCCGAGGTGTTTTAGTGCATTCTTAGCATTATATTTATCATAAACCTCTATTACATGTGTTTAGAGACTCACCCTCATTGCTTTTGTGTTGCTTCTCATGTCGGCAACTGCGGTGATAGCTAGCGAAGGTTCTTCCTTCTTACGTTGAGTTGTGGCGTGCGCTCTGGTAGTGTGACACTTTGGGGGCGAGTAGGATAGTAGTTGTTGTTGTTTTGTTTTAATTTGTTGAATTGTAACATATTGATTTTTAAATAAAGCGTGTTTTATTTCATTGTGTGTATAAACTTGATAGTTTGGTTTGGTTTCTTAAAGTGAAATGTAATGCTCCTCGAGAGTGAGGTTCTTGAAAACTCGATTTTAATTAATTAATTAGTAGAATATAAGGGGTGTTACATTAGTGGTATCAAAGCGATTCGGTGCGTCCGGCCAAGTTGTCGATCGTAGAGTTTTGAGTCCCTTGTCGATCTTGACGAGAGACTTTGTTGTAGAATTTGTTTGGTTATTTGCAACTATGGATGGTCTCATTGAGATAGGTGTAATTAGATTATATGGTGATGGATGTAGTATTGCTTGTAGTTGTTTGTGGTATTGTTTGTGACATTGAGGTATGTGTAATTAGAGGGGTTTTAACGACGTCAAAGGGTGGGAGTCGTGGACGGCGCCTTCGCACTCTAGGCTGCGTTAAAAATTTCGAGTTGTGTAATTTTGAAAAGACGTAGTTTTGTGACCTTAAGTAATTGGTTGAGTGAGTAGGAGGGGTGATCACCCCAAATACTCATCCCCAATGAAAGAGGCGACAATAACTCGTGGTTATTATAAAATTTTGAAAATGTATTAATTTCAACTTGAATAATTGAGTGGTGAGTGTAAGCTTGTTTGACTCTTAATGTATAGATAATTAGGTGTCTTAGAAGAATAAGATGCACGGAGATGAGGAGGGCATTATCTGTAGCTTGAACATAGGATGCGAGAAGAGATGAGCATTAGTACTTTAAGTAATTGATATAGTGTAGCTCCATGACGGTAGATTAATGGTGTTGGGATAATGGAGTGAGACCGTGGAGACCACGAGAATAGAGTTTTGGTATAAGGTAAGGCGTTGTAGGTAGAAGTGTAGTGTAAGTATGTTGAGGTGGAGTTGTCGAGGAGTAGATTATGTAAGTTGGAGTGAAGTTTGTTGAAATATAGTGAGGCGTATATAAGCTTAAGTGTAGAGGAGGAGGTGTAACGTATGAAAGTCTAAACTAGCATTGTCGAGATGTAAGTCTTTATGTGGAATGGTGGGTGAGTCAAATTGTAGTGGCCGAGTCTTTGCGCTAATGCGAATAACGCAGTGGATACCAGGCTAGTTTGGGTGCTATTTTAGGGTGATGTGTGCGTGCGAGTTGAGGATTTGTGAAGTCCAGTTGGGCCAGTACGTGCCAGTTTAGTCCTTAGGTAATGATTTGGTCCTTGTGGTGACAAGTTAGTTTACTACTGTTGGGTGTTGAACTCGGAGGCGCCATTGTCGAACTAAGGGTGTGTTGGACTAAGTATAGGTATCGATTTGTACTTGTCGAGGTGAGGCGTATGTGTTTCAAAGCGTAAGAGTTGAATATAGGTGACGGAACGTAAGTGTAGATGATGAAGTGAGTTGTGAATAAGCCTATGTGTAGTGGATAAAGTGTAGTGTATGGACGTCTAAACTAGTATTGCTGAGGTATAGGGTGTACATATCGAAGTGTATGTGTTGAGGTGTAGGTGCGATGGAAGATAGGATGTGTATGCCAAGGTGCAATATGGTGCGCCAAGGTGCTGTGTAGTGGAAAACGAAGGGTAAGGTGTGTATCCGAGGTGCAATGAGGTGCGCTTGAGGTGTTGTGGAGTATTAGAGGCAAAGCGAGGTAGTTGTAGAGATGAGGTATTGTTCTTAAGTGTAACCATAGATAGTAAATTGAGGTGAATGTTGAAGAGGTGATGTTTCTAAGTGTAACTGTAGGTGGTAACCGAGGTAAATGACGATGAGGTGTAAGTGTGGCTAAGACCCAATGTGGGAGTCGACTTGTAGTTCTTAGGGGTGTAGCGTAGGTATACCGAGGTGATTACGAAGTGTAGCGTGTATCTATACGCGGGAGTGTAGTTCTTTGAACGTGGTTGCCAAGGTGAATGATGACGAGGCGTAGGCCGCCTAAGTGAGGTGTAGAGGTGTTAAGGGTAGTGTAATCATGCCTAAGTGTGGTGTGGCTTTGTAGTGCGGGGATGTTCGTCGAAGTCGCAGATGGCCGAGATGTAGGAAGGTCGTAGTTATATTGAAGTGTTGTATACGTTGTGTACTTAAGTATATTAATCGAGATGAGTTGTTGTGCTTAAGTGTAGTGTGCCCAGGTGAAGTGGCAGAAGGCGAGGTGTTGCGTTTAAGTGTGGGTGTGTCTTGTGGTGCGTTGCGTATTGTTGACTTGGTGTGCCGAGTGGCTTGGTGTGTGTCTCGGATGTGGCGCCAAATCGCGCAAGCCCGCGCGTAGCGTGTGTCTTTGGGCGGAGGGTGCCGAAGTGTGGCGTCTTTGTCTTTGCCTCTGCGCGTGTGTGCGGGGTGTGGGGCGCCAGAAAGGTGCGTGCCCCTTGCGCCTGGGTTGTGGCGTGCTCCGTGCGCCGCCATTTGGAGTCCCGAGTTGGGCGACTTTGCGCGCGTGTCTTTAGTGAAGTCTTGCGCGCAGGCGAGCGCCATGCCCGTGCCCATGCTGCCTGTGTTGCTTGAAATATTTCACCTGAATCATATTGAGGTTGTCGTGTCTTGAAAATCATGTTGGTTTTGTGGTGAAATTTTGGTATTCTCTGTTGATTGTTTAAATTGTGAGTTGATAGGATCATTTAAAAAAAAATTGATTGAGTGCCTTGAAATGTTAATAGTGATTTATATTTAAGTTTATAGATTACGGTTTTGCCAAAGGAGTAGAATAATTCTTGGTCTGCAAGAAAACAGCCCAATATAGTGATGAGATTGGGAAATAATCCAAAGCAAGCTATGGTTAACAAGAAAGACTAGAGGAGAGGTTAGTACCATGTTTTCCCCAATTTTGTAAATTGATGTAAAGGTTGTAGTAGTATATTAATCCTAGTTGAGATATGCTAGTATAGTAACATATAATAACAGGTGTAGTAAGTGTGAATACAATGATTCTGTCAATACTGGGACGATACCTAAATGAAGTAGGGTGTATGAATTAAAGCCGAATAGTAGGAAGAGACATTTTTTTTTTAGAATCCAGTATGTTTGTGGTTGCAATTAATTATAGTAATTGTTATCTAGTGAGACCTTGTACAGTGGGACTTAATTATTGAAGAGACTGTTGAAATTTACCTTAGTCATTCAGTGTGAATGCGTAAGCTGAATTTTGTTAGCGGCAGAGCGTAATGTTGGTGTTTCAGATAGCGAGATTGGGTTAAATAGAGCAAGGGAAAGTTTATAGATATATGAGTTTAAGTTTGGCTTGTTTCGTGAGCAGGAAGTGATCTGTCAAAATTAAATGATTAGCTTTCATCACTTTCTGAGTTTATGTCGGAATTAAACTTGAGTTAATAAGTAATTGTTATGTGGTTGCATGCTCAAGTGATAGTAAGGTTAGGATGTTGAGTTCGGAAGTGAGCACCAGAGATTGGAACTTAAATGGGTAAGCTAATAGTAAATCGTCGTTGAGAGTATAGTATCCCTATATCGGATAGATAGTGTTTGAGTAGTCGAACAGGATCTTGATAACCTACAGGTTAGAATAACTATTTAGGAGTAAGAGTGTAGGGCGTGTGGTCTGTTACTTAGTGTACGATAGATTATGGATGAGGACAAATAGAGGTGGTTTATGAGAGAAGAGGTACATGTTTATTAATGATATTCCTTACAACTTGATTAATTGAGGGTGTCTTTGGTTTGTGTGTCTTTAATTTGGGGGTTAATAGTGGGAGATGTAAAGATAAGGATTGACACTTAGAGTTTGAAGTTCATGCAAATTGATAAAGCATGCCTTTTTGGAAATAGTTTGGGAGAAATCAAGCAAAGTGAAAGTAATTGTTATTAAGAGTATGATATGTCGAATAGTATCTATATGGTAACAGGTAGTCGGTGTGTAACTTTAGTGTTCATGAAATTGATGAGATTTCGAGGACGAAATGTTCTAAGTGGGGAGAGTTGTAACACCCCAAAGTAATTCAATTAGTTATTTAATTGGGTTACTTAAGGTTTACAACATTATTAATTAAGCTAAGTGATCAATGTAGAGTGTTTATTTTATTAGGAGGCGTTTAAGTAAATAGAGAAAGGTGAGATTAGAGGCCCATGAGTGATTAAGAGGCCCAATGTTTCCTTGAAAGCCTATACGCATAGCTTAAAGAGAGTGACCGTAGGATGAGAATTTCATTTCCAGCAAAATATCAAGAAAGGTAAAGGGAAAGTAAGAGAGGGAAAAAGGGTAGGTGGAATAGTGCTTCTAGAGAGAAGGAGGAGAACTGGGCGTGGAAGAGCTGGAATTTGTGGAAGAAGAGCATTTGCGTGAGTGATCATTGTGTTGAAGTGTCGAGAGTGATCTTACGCAACTAGTTGAGGTAAGGGGGCTCTTTTTCACTTATAATTTTGAGTATATGATGAGTGTTGTGTGTGAATGGACTTAGAGTCGTTTCCTGAGTTGCATTTTGTGTTTAATGAATGTTTTAGTTGTGTTTACTTCACTTTGGTGAAGATTGTGATAGTTGTTGGTGAGTTGATTGGGTGAGAAACCAATGGGAGGAAAATGGGAGGCGAGGATACTCCCGGTCAGTGAGTATTGTGGGAGTAAAGAGCGTTTTAAGTTTAATCTTAGGGAGAAGTGCCCAAAGGAAGAAGGAAGAGGAAGGTTAAAGCGCATGAGGCGTAGAGACCAGAGGTGTAGTTGCACGAGTAGGCTAATCTGTGAAGAATGTAAGTGTCGAGAGATGTGTGTGTGTTGAAGTATGTATATGTCGAGAGAGAGGTGAGTGTCGAAGTATGTAATTGTCGAGAGAGAGGTGAGTGTCGAAGTATGTAACTGTCGAGAGATGTGTGTGTGTCGAAGTATGTAATTGTCGAGAGATGTGTGTGTGTCCAAGTATGTAATTGTCGAGAGATGTGTGTGTGTGAAGTATGTATATGTCGAGAGAGAGGTGAGTGTCGAAGTATGTGTGTGAGAGAGAGAGGTGTGTGTCGACATATACATGAGTCGAAGGAGCGTAAGTAGGAGTATAGGGGTGTAGTTGTGTGGTTAGGTGTGAAATGACCGAGGTGTTAGAGTGCCGAGATGAAACATAAGCTTAGGGGTGAGAGGTGCCTAAGTGTAGAGTGGACGAGGTGATGCGGTTAAGAGTGGGATACCCAGTATGGGGCTACCGAGGTGAGTATTGGTGAGGTGGCAAGATGAGATAGCGTTATGGCGTTAGTATAGCGTGCTTAAGTGCAGTGCCGAGGTACCCGTGAGACTCGCCGAGGTGATTATTTTTGTGAGCAGCGTAGTTCTTTGTCGCCAGCGCCACTTTGTGGGTGACATTTAGTGTCAACTTTGTTTAAGGAGTCGAGTTGGTGTAGTCCGGTTTAGTCCCTAAGTGACGTTTTAGTCCCAGGCGACGTGAGGTCCTTTTTAGTGACTGAGTTGTAGTGATGGAGTGATTCACTACCTAAGGAGTGAAGGTGCCCTGTGAGTTGGTCGATATCCTTAGAGCTATTGAGGTTGTCCAAGAGAAATAGGCAACGTGTGGTGACGGTGTAATGCCGGTGAATTTATCGACGGACATAGGCTTTGGCCTCGCCATTGTAGACTTTGGTCTCAATGACATTAGAGATGGTGTGTATTTCACCGAAGAGATGGTTGATTTTGAGTGATGCATTGTTCATAGAGTCTCATGAATCATATGCATCAGCGACGGATATAGACTTCGGTCTCGATATGATAGACTTCGGTCTGATTATCACTAGCGACGGACATACCTTTATGGTTTAAAAAGAGATGGATCCTCATGCATTATACCCTGGAGTTGGGTTGCATTATACCCTAGAGTTGGGTTGCATTTCATTCCATGCATAACTCGTGTGAATTATGATGTAGTTGCTGTTATGAGCTGAGTTGTTTATGAGTTGAGTTGATGAGTTGAGTTGGTTATGTGCTGAATTGTATTTGAGTTGTTTTGACTTGTTAAGTTGTATCTGTTACATGAGCCGAGGTGTTTTAGTGCATTCTTAGCATTATATTTATCATAAACCTCTATTACATGTGTTTAGAGACTCACCCTACTGCTTTTGTGTTGCTTCTCATGTCAAGCAACTGCGGTGATAGCTAGCGAAGGTTCTTCCTTCTTCTACGTTGAGTTGTGGCGTGCTGCTCGGTAGTGTGACACTCAAATGAAGTAGGATAGTAGTTGTTGTTGTTTTGTTTTTCAATTTGTTGAATTGTAACATATTGATTTTTAAATAAAACGTGTTTTATTTCCGCTGTGTATAAACTTGATAGTTTGGTTTGGTTTCTTAAAGTGAAATGTAATGCTCCCTTGAGAGTGAGGTTCTTGAAAACTCTGATTTTAATTAATTAATTAGTAGAATATAAGGGGGTGTTACACTTGACCCACTTAAAAAGAAAAATCCCGATTGGAGTCGCCACTGTTATTGCGCTAAAAAAAAGTCCCCGAGGATCTTTCTTCGTTTACAACTTTTTAAAACAATGAAGTCGCCACCAATATTTTTTATAAGGAAAATATTGAAGAAAAACCTTTTTGGAAAGCGAATAGTCTTTTAGAAACCAGAAAATTTGGGTTCGGGGGTCGATAAAGCACGGGGAAGGTATTAGCACCTCACACCTCCTTTCTACCGAAAGGGAACCTTTAATTAAACGTGTGGTTTTAAGTGTTGATTTGGAAGATATTTAAATTTGCCTCTTTATAGAAAAGGGAATGAGAAGACTTAATGAATTTTTTTGTTTTTGGCGCTTGACGAGAGTTTGCCTCTCGCTCCTACGTATCTCCCGGTGCGATGGAGAATTCAAAGCTACGTAGTTCTTGTTTGTCCTGAAAAGGGTTTTTGTTTTTTAATCGTTTTTAGAGCTTTTCGAAAAGGGGTTGAGCGTTCGCGATGACCAAACAACAACGGTTTAGAGTGACCACACTACTAACTCTTTTTGAAAATGAGATCATCACTAACAATCAAACGGCAACGGCGCGAGTGACTATTGATGACAACCGGTTTTCATTTTGATTATTGAAAAGGTTTTCGCAATTGAAGGGAAGCGCTTGTGAAGACCAAACAACAACGGTTTAGAGTGGCCACACTACTAGCTCCCACGGGAATGAAATTATTACCTACAATCAAACGGCAACGGCGCGAGTGATCATCAATGACAATTAGTTTTGATTTTGATGTTTGGAAAGATTTGTTTTTGAAAAGTGTTTTCGTTGGTTTGAATTGGAGAGAACGTCGTGATAAAAGGAATTCACAATTGGATTGAGTGTTCGCGATGACCAAACAACAACGGTTTAGAGTGGTCATACTACTAACTCTTTTGAAAATGAAATTATCATTAACAACCAAACGGCAACGGCGCGAGTGATCATTAATGATAATTGGTTTTGTTTTAGGTTCAAGTGTTCGTGATGACCAAACAACAACGGTTTAGAGTGGTCACACTACTAACTCTTTTGAAAATGAGAGGTAGTTACAATGTTCGAATGGGTTAACTCGGCATGACTATTTTGAAAATGAATATTGAACATGATATGAGTAAAAGTGAATTTAGGTAGCCACACTTATAACTTAAGTGTTTATTCCTAGTTTAAAAATTAAACAAACCATCATAATAGTGATAACAAATGATAAGCAAAAAGAGATGCTTTTAGGTGATAACGCGAGGTAAATAGTAACGATGATAATAGTAATAACAATAAATAATAATAAAAGTAAAAAGAAATAAATAAATGAAAAGCAGGAAAGGTGGGTGCTGAATAGAGATAAAGGGAGTGTAACTAGTATTTTTATTAGAAAAACGTGGGGTTACGGATTAGTAATGCTAGGGGTGTAAAAAGCAGTCAGATGTAAAAAAAACTTAAAAAAGAAAAGCCCATGAATGCTCAGACCAAGTATACTAAAACAAGAAAAAACCTAAATCCAATCTCCCTTCTCATGCGTCGTTTCATGCTTGTTTTAACAGAGAGAGAACATTGCAGAGAGAGAAGAAAGAAAGAGGGAGAGAGAGAGAGGGTACCGCGAGAGAGAGGGGGAGTGATCGAGAGGGAGGTCGCGACGGTGAGAGAGTAATGGACGGTGGCTGTGGTTTTTGTGGTGGTTCTGGCGGCAGAGGTCACGGTGGTGACGGCGGTGGCTTCACTGGAGACCACAGCACAGTGAAAGTGGTAAGTTTCTTCTTTTCCCTTTCTTGCTTTGGTTGTAACACTGTTGGTTTAGATTAAATGATGATGTGATTTTAGTGATGGTGGTTGTTTTGTTGGTGTTTGTAAATAGAGGATGATGGAGGTGGGTGTGGTTGCTGTTGTAGTGATTGAGAAAGATATGAGTGGGGTGGTTGTTTTCTTTTTTTCTTCCCCTTTTGCTCTGTGTTTTGTGTTTGTTCCCAGTATTGTTGTCTCTTTTTTTTCTCTCTTTTCGTTTCTTTCTCTTGTGCTTCAGTGTATGTGTTGTATCTCCCCCCTAGCTGTCTGTGTGAAGCTCAATTTTATACCCAAATGTGCATAGGTGATTGTACTTGTATGGTCAATTTCCTCTGAATCTGATTTGTATTTTCTCAAAATGTTTCTGTTTTGGTGCTCTAAATTTCCTGAGCAGTTTTTCCTCTTCTCAAGCCACCGGTGCTTTCACGGTTTTAGGCATATCAGTTGCTTTGGTTTGATATATGTTGACTTGAACTGCTGCCTTATTTTTAATTCCTCATTTGCATTTGTAGGTTAAGGCTATAATGGAGACATTAGAAGGAGCAGAGGAAGCCTATTGTGGTAAAGAGCTAGAAATGGATATTAGCTAGAAGGAAGTAGAAAGAGAGTTGAGCTTGTAACTCAAATGGAAAGAAGAAAGCTGGAGCGCATGGGGCTGTGCTAATCTCTCCATATTTTGTTTTGCTTACACTATAATATCTATACTTTCTGTTTTGTATTATTTTTTTTATGTAACATAAATTATAATTATAATATATATTTTTTGTAATCAAAGTGGACTTCTTCATCCTAACTAATTATTTTTGTTAAAAGAAAGAATAATAAAAAAAAAACTATCTTATTAATAATAACAAAAAATGAGTATCAAAATAAACACGTGTACACAATTAGAACGAACACACGTGCGTTAGAACAAAACGGTGTGAGATCGTTAAAAATAACACATGTTTGCGGTTAAATATAACACGCGTCTACCACGAAAATAGAATAGTGTCAGATCGTTAAAACTAAACGCGCGTACGAGAATAGAAATAATGTACGAGCACAACGAAACATGTTTTTTGAGCTCTTTTAAAAACAAGAAAAATACCCGTTAAAACTGGGTGTTTACACAAAATATATTTTTTATTTGTGATAAATTAGTCGGACAAAATTGGGGTATGACAACCCGCCATTGACCTCCTCCCCTAATTTTAACTTCTTAACCTCTTTTATAGCCAATTGCCAGAGAGCTCTTGTTTCTTGTAAGCGATGTGGGACTAAAACAAGATAGAGAAAGCAATTCCCATTTAGAGAACACGATTTCCGTTTTTCTCAAACCTGTCACCGTAAAAGTGCGATTCCGGATTCGTTAACTGTTGGATCGTCTTCATTTTTTGATAGTAGGTTCGTGAGACATATATATTCACTTTCACCGTTCGGATCATCGATACGAGGTGTGAGGAGAGAGAAATTGCCTTCGCAATAGAGCTGCAGTTTTGGTCCGTTTTTATCAAACCTATCACCGTAAAAGTGTGATTCCGGATTCGTTAACCGGTGGATCGTCTTCATTTTTTGGCAGCAAGTTAGTGAGACATATATCTTTACTTTCACCGTTCGGATCATAAAAACAATCTCTGAGGATAGAGAAATTGCGTTCGCATTAGAGCTGCAGTTTTGGGTGTTTTCATCTTCTTGTTCTTATTTTGTAAGCTCTTGTGCTTTGCTTCACTTGCTTGTTCAATTGCTCAAAGAGGGTCAAAAGGAAAGGACATGTGGGATGATTGATCAAGAATCAAGTCATGCATCCTTATTTTAACTTTATGTTAATTATGGTTGATATGCACAAGCTACTTATCTTTTACTTGAGTACATAGAATCGTTTGTCACAATAGGACTTGCACATACGCTATTTAATAAAATAATACAATGATACAAAAACTCAGACAAAATTGGGGTATAACAAAGGTACTTTGTGATCATTGGTAAAAACCAATTGTTTGTCTTTCACCAAAATATCATAAATTTGATCTTCCTTATTAACATCGAAGTCATAGGTTTTCTTAACAAACTTAGAACCTTCTTTCATCGTTAAAGGTTTTAAACCTGAGAAAACGTAAGGGGGGCCCGACTTTAATTTCGTCAAATGGACACCAAAAATTGGTCATCTTCGGGCTCACTTTCGCCTTCCGAATCTCTTTCGACCAGGGCTAAAAACTTTCTCTTAACATTTTGATTATATTGATCATTTTCTTTTCTCGAATAGTCATCATTTCTTCGGGAAAAGCTTTCTTTCTTGTACCCCTTTTCTCTTTTCTTAAGTTTATCATTTTTCGAATTTAACTTTTCAATTTTCTGGCACTATCTGCCAACTGAGACATGTCTCCCAGTTGTTGATTAATCGATTTCTTCTAGACATTATAATCGAAACCCACTGTAGCCGTTTGCACGAGTCCGTACTCACGTATGGCCGTTAAGCATCTGATTTTGATTTGTCTAAATCTACTGATGTAGTCATCGATAGACTCTTTATTATTTCTTCGAATGCTAGCCAAATCGATTACATTCTTTATTTTCTCCTCGAAAGAATTGTTCATGAAAAATACTTCCGAGATGTGTCCAACATTTCTATGTGGTTGAATAACGGCTTGTTCCGGATTTTGTTCATTATTGTTTTGAACTCCATCTTCATTATCCCCTTGGGGTGCACCAAAAGTCTCAATAATTCTCCCCATTTGGGCAACCAACTCTTGATATATAAGTGTTATTAGTATTTTCAATCATAGGATTGAACAATGTGGCTATTTGCTAAGTCACGATGTTTACCACATCATGGTTGCTCTCATCCATTTGTTTTCTGAGAGAGTACAAGTCTATATTAGTTATTGTAGAATTAAGTATATTTTTTTGGGGCCATGTCTTGGGATTTTATGTGATTGAATCTCAAAGTTCCAACTCCCTCATTATTTAACACTTGGAATCCTAGAGAATACTCAAATTTACCACCGTTGCCCTAGGAGGATGGACAAAACCATAGGGCAAACCAAATGGTGGTTGAATCACATTAAGAGTTCTTCTCTTAGGATCTGTTGGCATGTCGGGAATCATTTGACTCACCACAAGGTTTGATCTTGGTTCGCCTTGAGGAATTATGTCAATATGATGTTGCTCTGATGAATTAAGTTCTTGTTGAACTTCTTGGTCAGAACCATTATTGTCATTAGGAGAACCCAAATTAACTTGATTACGGTTTCTGGTGTTCAACATGGTACTGATTCAAGTTGGCACACAATTAAAACTTGGGACAACTATCTCTAAACTGAGTCCCACTAGGCATGCCAATTTGTTTTCCGGTATTTTTCGTTAAGGGTCTCTGTAATTTTTTTTTTTGAAATGTGTGAGAGAAAAGGACTCGAATTAGATATTGAGTTCATCAGTTGATAGGTTTACACTACAAGCCCCAACTTGTGTGCTTTTCGAGACGGGTAATGGCGAAGATGGGGGAATTCAGTCCCAAAACCAAACTAATCAAGGATTCTAGGTGATTATCCGGTTGAATTCAGGGCACAAAGCAGCTGAACAACAAACGGAAATCACGCACCGAGAGAGCAGAACATCGTGAATCCTTCAATTACTTCGAATCAGAATGTAAAATTAAGTAAAAACAAACATAGGCAATCCACGTAAATCAATCCCAAGCAGAAAATAACATCACAAATTTCTCAAGTGCAGAGTGTAAGTTAATAAGTAAAGAAATTTCTAAAAAGGAAGACAAGAGTGAGACACTCAATTGTCAAAAATAAATTACATTGAATTGAAATAAATTTGAAAAATACAAATGGGGTTGGCTCAGACATACATTATTCACCGCTTGAAGCCGGAGATCCTGTGTAGTCAGATGTGTAAGGCATGATGGGCTACTAAATGTTATGAAATCGCCTCGAGTTCTTCTTATGAACTCCTATTTATAGAGCTATGAAAATTAAACCACTAATTTGCATGATGGACACATGTCCTTATTGAATGCGAATAAAACTAAGCTAACTAATGGTTGCTGATGATCGATGCCACATGTCTTCTAACGTTTGGATGCTTCACTGTTGTATTTGCTTGTCCGGTGTTGCTTTGATCTTCGAAACTCACAATTGAGCCTTACTTTGAGAACTTTGCCCTATGTCTTTCGAGAATATAACTTTTGTGTTTCTGATCAACTATTTATATAAGTATAGGAAATAAGAAGACAACTACCAAATTGCCAAGACCTGCAGAAAAACATTCATTAATTTCAAAACAACCATGGACAAGCAACAAAATTGGTACTTAACTCATCCCCACATAATTGACTTGCAGAGTGAGGATTGTCCAAATTGTCCAAACCTTATGAAGGATATACAAAGATCAATCAATGAGTGATACTATATATTAATGAGCATCTACTTGCTGTCATACATCATATTCAAACTGTAAATAATGCACTGATCAAAACTGATAGTAATGGTCTAACATGAAAAACTATATGAGGTACTTTTTTATCAAAAAAGTATCAACAAAACTGAAAAAGTGTTCAACTGAAATACTTAATAGTAATGAAAAACTGTTTAGTTTCACCAGTCCATTCGTATCCCTTCCCTATTTACAAATAGTTTATAGATAGATTATAGATTTTCAAAATCAGCAGTCCATTTTCCTTTTTGAATGGTGAAGTCTCACTAACAAACTCTGCGCCACTATCTAGAGCCTGGATGTCCCTCCCTCTAAGCTCCATAAAGGATGAGGATACCGCATTGGACATTATGGTAAACATTGAAAAAAAGCAGTAGCAACTAGTAAGCACTGCATAAAGAAAATGAAATGACCCACAAGACAAGGAAACTAGTAAGCATCCATGTTTGAGTTCTTTGAGAAGAATAATCTCTATGCCATACAGTGGTAACCTGGGTTAAATAAGGTGACTCTTCCAAAAATTGAAATGACCCACAAGACAAGGAAACTAATGAGCATTCACATGAAAAGAGTCACCTTATTTAATGTGAATGCTCATTAGTTTCCTTGTCTTGTGGGTTAGTGATTTTAATGTGTGATTTTCGATTTCCAGAAGGCTTGCTTAGGGTTTCAGTTTCACCTACACAAAAGAAAATGAAAACGAAGGTTAGTGATTTTCGCTGTTAAACGAGAAAAACAAAATCAGAGATTTACGGAGAAGCTTACTGCGAAAACGAAATCTTAGGGTTTCAAAGATTTCTTTCAGTGTAGCAGAGGAATAGAAGGAGAACGTGTACTGAAATCTTAGAGTGCGAGAAGAAGAGGAAGAGAGGGAGAACCTGAAATCCTAGAGTGTGAGAAGAAGAGGAAGAGAGGGTTAGGAGCTTAGAGTGCGATAAGAAGAGGTAGAGAGGGTTACTGAGAGAACGCGAGAGTGTACTGGATGGGATACTTGGGAAAAATTAAAGGGGACTTTTAGCATCGGGTGTTTTAACAACCGATGTTAAATGTTTGACGCAAATACTTTTAACATCAATTGTTTAAACAACTGATGTTAAATATAGGCGCGAAAAATGAAAACTTCCATTTAATTACAAAATTGCCACCGCGTCTACGTTTAGCATCAGGTGTTCAAACAACCGATGCTTAATGGTGTTTTTTAATGTCAAATTTACACTAGTGGGACCTCGAGAGCATTTTAGCCTAAAATTTTGAAGATGAATATCAAGCTAGTATTGCTGAATGTGTCAACATTTTATATGGGAGAATTATTTTGTCGAAAGGGGATAAGCCGTATCCGATTAAGGATTTGAAGGAGAAATTTTTTAATATGTTGAATATTTCTACTCATTAATTGGTCCCTGGTTTCTCTCGGTAAGGGATTCTTTGAATTCTCTTTTTTGTCTCCAAGGATGATTTTAGGAAAATCTGGTCGCTTTGTTCTCGTAATTTAAATCCACATGTTCTGCGTCTGTTTGCTTGGAAGCCTGATTTTGACCCTCTCTCTGTAAAACAAACCAATGCTTAATGTTGGGTTAGACTTCATGGTCTTTCCCGTTAATATGGGAGGCCAAATTTTTTGTATGAGATTAGTGGTAGTCTAGGATTTCCTATTGCTTTGGATGAAGCCACTATGGAGAGGACTTTTGGTCACTTTGCTAGAGTTCTTATTGATGTCGATTTATCTTATAAGTTGCATGATCAATTGTTAGTTGAAAGAGAGAGATACTCTTTTCACATCGGAGTGGAATACGAGCGGGCACCTATGTTTTGCAACTCTTGTCAATGTATTGATCATTCTCTCCAAAATTATAAGTTTTCCCAAGATGTGGAGATGACTCAAGGAAATCAGGTGCAGCCTCGCAAGGTGAAACCTATTATTCAGTATGTACCAAAGCTTGATAAAGGGAAGTCAATTTCCACGGAGAAAAATGTTGAGCCTGTGACAGAAGTTGGCCCATCAAAATTGCACGATTCTAGTGTGGTGTTGGAAGAGGAAGAGAGTGATCCCTATCGCTTCAAGGGTACAAATAACATTGTTATTTCACCTGAGGAGATGGCTGGGAGCCCAAACCCTCTTCGTGGTGTAGCAATGAATGATCGTAATGTTATACAAAATGATTCTTCGATTTTGTCAGCTCGTCATTGTGAAAACTCTTTTGAGAATTCTACTTCTGCTCATAGTTATCCGGTGCATGCCCTCACTTTAGGGGTGTTGGTAGTCCCCTTCATCGAATAACTCTTTGGAGGAGGTCCATTCTTCTTCCACCCAATCTCTCACAACTCGGCTAGATGCCTCCTCTTCTTACACAGTGGATGCAACTGACATGAGAATTTTAGGGAAGAATTGGGGGAATGTCTCAGGTGATGAGGATGTGCCTGCCGCCTCAGAATCTGTTGCTACATCGAACCCGGTAGTTGAATCTTACATGGAAATTTTAAGAAAGCTTTAGGGTGAGTCCTCAGATGATGTTGGTGATCCTGTGACTTCTGCTTCCCATGGAGTAGCTGCGCGAAATGCTTACTTTGAACCGGTTGTGTCGAAGACTCAAAAGAAGAAATTAAGACGACAACAAAAGAAGTTGGTCATTGGATACAATACTCGTTCAAAAGCTAATTCTTTTTCTGAATCTTTTTGATATGATTTTGTTTTTTTAGCTGCGTTTTTGTTCATTTTAATTTTGTTTGGCTGTTTTGCTCTATTGTCTTGGGTTTTGATCTAATCCCCTATTGGTTTCTTTTTTGTCTTCGTTTTTTTTTAATAAATTCAATTTTCTTTGGTTAAAAAAAATACAACGAGATTACTATCACCCTAAAAATATTGTATTAAGACAAAGATAAAATCTCAGTCGGCCACTTCTACTTCTTGTGCCACAATTCTCAAAGATTGTGAGTGATCCAGACAAAGATAAAATCTCGAACCGACACTGAAAGTAATTAATATAATGAGTTATAGAAGAATTCCAGAATACTTAAAATAATACTTACACTTATCTAATCTAGGAAATTAACATGAATTATAGAAGTCACGCATGATAAGACTACCTAGGAAATGAAGCAAGAGTTTATCTATCACGGCAATACCCATGTTTCGACACATTATATTCTAAAGTCAAAATCATTGTAGTGTACGTATTTGTCGAAATATACTTCTCTTTATTTACGTTTTTCTTATTTAGGAGTTTATGATTCTTCTTGCAAGTTTATAAACTAATCACACAATTATAAACTAATTTCTATAATTGTGTGATTAGCTTCTCATGTACTGACATTACTCAGCTCTTAAGTCTTAATAGAAATTAAAGCAGTGCATGAAAAGCTCAATTATAAAAATTATTATGAGCAACACAGCCTAATTTAATGCCAAGGGATTTGTGTTTGAAACCATGCCTCTTGTACTATTTGCTCAAAATAGTCTGTTTCTTTCTGGCCTCATGAGTGCTATATCTTCTGGCCACTCCAATGCTATGAAGAAATCTAAAAATGAAATAAATTAGTAAAATGAAAAACAAATACAAGCTTATACTCAATAGGTGCTAGCTACACAATGTTTTCTAAGTTTCCTTGTCTTTCCACATAAAATGGTTCTAAATAAGTGTCTTCTCATGCCGTTAGAATCATATGTTAATAAGACAAAAGGCACTACAGAAACCATCACACAGATTATATTCGTATCAACAATATTTCAACTGGAAAATAAACCAAACTTCCGAAATTGGCTCATGAAAGTCACCATCAAAACTAAATCCCTTACCTGCAAGATTCACATTGGGTTCTATTTCAGTAGTTTGTGAAAGCAATCCCATTCGAAAAGCAAATCTTATACAAGACAAGTTAAAAAAAACCTTGTCATATAGACATGAAAGACAAGTAATCCCAATCTTATACAAGACAAGTAATCTTAATCAATGCTCAACCCCCCAAGTACCAACACAAGCCAAGTAACAAACTTAACCCATCCCCCAATCAACAATATGCTCTGTAATATTTTCATTCCAAGACCAGAAAATTTCTAACAAGTTCTAACAATGTGTTATCCTTCCAAATCAAGTTCTAACTAATTGTTAAGTTTCTTACAAGTTTTAACAATGTATTATCCTTCCATACAATAAGCATGTCATCAACGTATAATAACAGGATAATGAAATCATCATTAGAAAATTTTCTAACAAAGACACAATGATCAGAAGTAGTCTTTTTATATCCTTGGTCACACATAACTGACTCAAACTTCTTGTACCATTGTCTTGGAGCCTGCTTCAAACTATATAGACTCTTCCTCAGTCTACACAGATAGTCTTCCTTGCCTTCAACAAAAAAACCGTCTGGTTGTTTCATGTAAATCTCTTCCTCCAAATCACCATGAAGGAAAGCTGTTTTTACATCCATTTGCTCTACCTCTAAATCTAGAGTATCTGCCAAACTCAACACGGTTCTAATAGATGACATCTTTACCACAGGTGAGAAAATTTCATTAAAATCAACACCCTTTCTTTGACGGAAACCCTTCACCACTATTCTGGCTTTATACCTTGGAGACTTAGAGTTACTCTCATGTTTCACTTTATAAATCCAACTGTTTTCCAAAGCCGTTTTACCTTTTGGAAACTTCACCAAATCATAAGTGTGATGCATTGCATCCAGCCACTTTTGACTTTCTTCACTCTCCATCACTACAAGAAAAGCTTGTATTAGCCACCAGCAATTGCCACGCAGCTTGTTCCGTCAGTAATTTGCCACGGATTTGCGGCGGCATGTGTAAAAAGTAATAGCGCGAAATTTCTCGCTGGTGTTTGCCACGGGTTTGCCACGAACTTGTGAAAGAACAGAAATTTGCGACGGAGATGCCGTGGCAAGTCCGTGGCAACCGATTGATCAAAATAAAACTCCCACGATCCCTAAAAATAAGAACGTTTCACTCACTTCTCACAAACAGTCACTTCTCTCTTCTCCCTCACACACCGTACCCACTCTCGTCTCCCTCAACCTCCGTCCGCCTTCTTCCACCCTCCTCTGCCCTTCTCCACCCTCCATCTCGCTCTCGTTCACCTCCATCTCGCTTTCGCATCATCAATCGCTCCATCTTGCTTTCGTTCACCTCCATCTCGCTTTCGCATCATCAATCGCTCCATCTTGCTCTTGTTCACCTCCATCTCGCTTTCGCATCATCAATCGCTCCGCTTCGTCACTTGTTACGCCATGAGATCTGACATTCTCACCGTCACCCCGCTTTCCTTCATTACTCTCGCCTATTTTGGAGGTCTGAGCTTCAAAGCAGTGATTCTCATGAGAATCTCGATTGTCTATTGTCTATCTCGTGAGAATCTCGATTGTCTCTGGCTTCTTCTTCAGCAGGTACCTGTAAAGTGAGCACCTCTCTCTTCTCCCCTCTCTGGCTTGCAGCAAAGTTTTTGTTAGGTGTGAACCCTAATCTGCCGTGAACATCGCATAGTGTGAATCTCAATTTATCCATGTTGATTTTAGTTTTTGAATAATTTCCCCCTTTCTTGATTTTGATTGATTTAGGTTTAGTTTAATGGTGGTTTTCAGATTAGATGGGAGCGATTAGCAGATGGTGGGTGAAGAGGAAAAGCAATTGTTGCCATGGATTGAGAAGGGGAAGTGAAGGCTACAAATAGAGGTTGTTTTTCAATTCTTTTAATTTCTCTTCCTTTGATTCATGTTGATTGGTTGATTTTAGTATGAACGGAAGTTTTGTTTCAAAAGTATGAAGAATAATACATAGATTTTTGGTTGATTAGAGACTTAGTATGGTGGATAGTTTTAATGTTTAGGGGAGGGTTTTACACAATACATAGATTTTTGCCAAGAAATCTGTAGATTTGTGATGGGATAAGGCACTAACATTTTATTTTTGTCTCATCAATGGATTGGAAATGGTAAGCTGCAGATTTGCATTTTGGTCGTAATCTGTGAAGGGGAGATCTGGATAATTTTATTATGGTAATTGTAAATAATGCTTGGACCTTTATTTAGTTGTGAGTTTTTGCTTATAGTACTGCCATGATTCTGCAGTATTAGTTACTTGTTTCAATGGGTCTGAGAATGTTTCAATGCTTGGAAATAACGATTCTGCAGTATTAGTTGCTTGTAAATAATGATTCTGCAGTATTAGTTACTTGTTTCAATGCTTGGACCTTTATTTAGTTGTGAGTTTTTGCTTAATGGGTCTGAGAATGTCTCAATGTATTAGTTACTTGTTTTAATGAAATGCAGTTCTTATAGTACTGCCATGATTCTGCAATTTCAATGTTTCTTGTTTACATCAATTTTTGGCTTTGACTTGGTACTGGGAGCCTGCTGAAAGTGATGCTTTTGTTCCTGATGCTGAAAACAAAGCACAAACATTTACTCTAAGGTTCTATCTTTGTTGCCTCTTTTTATCTTTTTGGTCCACTTTGAGGTTGTTTTTCCTTCATTTTTGCATCTTCTAATGATGCATTTTCTGCATAAATGATATGCTGAAATAGTTGACGATATCGAGAAAGATCCAGCAAGTCATGGAACTCCTCTTGATATCATTTTACGTTCTTTAACTTAAGTCATGGAACAAGAAATGATTTCGAGAAAGATCCAGCAAGTCATGGAACTCCTCTTAATTTTGAATGTCTGTCTTGATCTTTGGTTTTGAGTTAGGGATATATTCGCTAAAGCAATTCTTTGCAAAGACCATGCCTACTTTTTTGATGAATTTGATTCTGTTGCTCCCAAGAGAGGGCATCACAATACCGAGAATCGATCGTGTTGTCAAATTGTCAATCAAGTAAGTATATATTTATTACTTCCTATTTTTCTTGTTTGTTGAATGCAACCGATCTCGTTATAATAAATTTTCAGTTTTTGACCGAAGTTAGGCAGTGTTGAGATTTTTGATGGTGTATTTGTGTTTGTTTGCAACAGGTAGGTTTTTAACCATACACTCATTTGTCAAAAATAAAAGAATAAAATTGAAAGGAAGGAACATAAATGAAAGGTTAAAAACTGAAAGGATGAAACAGTGAAAGAAGGATATAGGTCCAACCTTGATTTGCTTCTGCCATACACTTCATTTAGAATAGTTACAGGTGGAAATTTCTTATTCAACTTTTGATCACAACTCTGAATCTACCCTATATATCTGTGTTGGTTCCCTATACTGAAGATCTGTTATCTGAATTGGGTGGTTTTTACATGTGTTTAATTTTGCAGTATCAAATGCCATAATAAAAACAGAAAAGTTTTGATCATGGAATCTTAATCTTTTGCGTGTGTGAAATTCAACAAGTTGTGCTGCACTTGCATTTGTTTTGATTTTTATCCATTTTGCCAATTTTAGAGGTGTGTGCAAGGTATTTGTGATTAACACAGTGCTCTTCTTGCCATATTGTTATCATTGTAGGGCTTGTGTCATTCAATAAAGAACATTCTTCTTTTAGACTCTGAAGGAAGCGTGGCGATCAAGTATTACTCACATGGTAGCCAAGAAACAATTCAAAGTTAGCTTTTGAGAAGTTTGTGTTCAGTAAGACTGTTAAGTCAAATGCACGGACAGAAGGTAAGCAGCATAATCTGAAAAACACTCGTCATAATATGAAGCCGCTTAAAAACCCTGTTATGCCGGCATTCAAGCTAAGAAGTCTATTTACTTTCATTTCTGAGCTAATTTTTAATCTCATCTGACAAAATGTCATAGTGTTGCCTTGAAGAGATTACGGGACTTTTTTATATCATGGACGAAAGTTGATCTTGTTTGTGCGTCTATCTCGGTCACATTTACATCAGTTAGTGTCTTGCGTCAATATGCAAAAGGTTAACTGATAAACAAGGTTGAAAAGTTAATTAGCCAGTCACAGTAATGGTAGCAGTATCTGTTGTAGTGTTGTACTGATATCCATTGTTTTATTGCAGAAAAACTTTTGTGAGAGCACTCATTGTTACCATGTTTCTTTTGAAATTAATATATTGTTTACAAATTATCTGTAGCTAAGATAACACTACTTGAGAACAATATCACTACTTACAAATTTGTGCAAGACTTGCATTTCTTTGTCACTGCTGGTGATGATGAAAAGAGCTCATTTTGGCATCAGTTCTTCAAGGTTTCTATGATCCAGTCACCCTTCTATTGAGGTATTTATAGCTGTAATTTGCAATCTTGATTTAAAATCAGATGGATCTTTAGTTATTTACCCATATTGGTGTACCTTTTACAGGAACAATGTTGACAAAAGTGAGGCACTTGAAAACCTGGATCTCATTCTTTTATGTCTTGACGAGATTGTCGATGGAGGGTGTGTATATATTTATTAGCCACTAATTGTATTTACTATTTACCATTGCTGAAAGTATTATAGCTGCAAGATTCATCTATTTATAGATCTATTTATTACCCATAAGTATTATAGATCCATCTAGTTTTTGGTTATATTATGCAATGAAGGGAGTATGTATTTTCGGTTGGATTTTGCAACAAAAACACAATGGCATTTTACTTCATCTTCAATCTGAATCTGACAGAGTGTTTCTGATATTGCAGACACTAACACAAGCATAGACTACAGCCAGAGAACATTTGACAAGAACCCTTTTACAATGATGCTTGCATGCTGGAATGGACTACATATATATTTGAGTAGTTAATTTTGTGTTTGTTAATGAGAGTTTGTTAACCACTGAAGTTCAATACTTCAGATTGCTGGATTTATTTTTTTATTTGATTTTTTTAAAAATATTTGCGCTAGATTTGTTATGAGTATTTGTTATGAGGACAATGTTTGTTAAGGAGATGCTTATTTTTAGCTAGCTTAATGTTACTCATCAAGTATATATGTTTGAAGATATAAATTTTTTTTTTTTTAAATTTTTTTTATTTTTGCGACAGATTTGCCACGGATTTGCGATGAAATTTGCGATGACTTTGCCACGGATATTTGCGACGGATTAGCGACGGATTTGCGACGGAAACATTTGCCACGGAAAATCCTTGGCAAACGATTTGCGAAGAGCGTTTTTGCCACCAATTTTTGTCCGTGGCAAATGTTGTTTTGCCACGGAAATTTGTACATTTGCGACGGAAATGTCCGTGGCAAATCAACAATTTTCTTGTAGTGCATGGCCTCTTGAAAATACTTAGGTTCCCCTTCATCAGTCACTGTCACATACTCCTCAGAATTATACCTTGTAGATGGGTGTCTTCTGACATCTCATGTTCTGCATCATCATTATTAGATGGAATATTTAACCCATCTTCAAGTTGTTGATCATCAACACAATCAAGATGATCACCATTCTGAACATTACCATCAACATTATCCAAATTCTTTATAGGCAAACGAACTGGATCAACATCTGACAAGTTTTCATCTTTCTTGGGTGTAGTCTTCTCCACCTTATCAATGTCTTCAATAGTTTGTTCTTCCATGAAAACAACATCACGACTTTTGAGAAGCTTTTTCCCTATATGATCATACAACCTATAACCAAATTCATCTTGACCATAACCAATGAAAATACATTGTTTTGACTTTGCATCCAACTTGGATCTTTCATCCTTTGGAACATGCACAAAAGCCTTACAACAAAAGACTCTCAAATGATCATAATTGACATTCTTTCCAAACCAAACTTTATCTGGAACCTCGCTATTCAAAGCAACAGCGAGACTGAGATTAATAACATGCACTGTTGTGTACAACGCCTCACCCCAGTAGTGTTTGGGAAACTTAGCTTCTGAGAGCATACACCTCACTCTCTACACTAGTGTTTGATTCATCCTCTCTGCTAAACCATTTAACTGAGGAGTTTTAGCAGGAGTCTTTTCATGTGCAATGCCCTACTGCTTACAGTAATCATCAAAGGGTCCACATAAATCACCACCGTTGTCAGTACGAACACGTTTAAGATTCTTACCTGTTTGCCTCTCAATCAAAGTATGGAATTGTTTGAACTTAACCAACACTTGGTCTTTTGTCTTCAAAGCATAAAGCCATAATTTCCTGGAAAGTAACAAAATAAATTGCACCACTAAAAGATTTTACCTGTTGTTACCTCAAAATTTCGACAACACATTAAATGAAGCTTTAAATGGGGTTGACTTCACATTTAATATTGTTTCTGTGGGCCATAGGTCAATGTTCAAGTCAATGCACCATGATTTCGACAGGAAAGGCAGATAAGGGCAAGGAGTGCAGGCGATCTTCGACAAGTTTAGCTCTCAAAGCCATGAAGCAAGGAATCTTCGACAAGCGAGGACACAACATTTCGACAGAGTTGGACACAACATTTCGACAAGCAGTCGACAATGGGTCAATCGAAAGTGCAGAGCAGCAAAGTAGTGGGCGGTTACTCCCCCGTAGTTTTAGGAGGCAGTTACCCTTTCCCCCACGATTGTTCCTAGGAGTATAAATACCCTTTGTAATAGGAAAGCAGGGTCACCACATTTTACAAAAATGCTGGGAAACTCAACTTCCAAGTCAACGAGAAATACGAGTGAAACAGATCATTGTATGTGTTGGTGAACCACTTTTATTTCTTCATTTAATGCAAAGTCTTTACTTTCTCTTTACGCTTGTGCATTTATTGCTTTTACTTCGCTCTCAAGTTACTTCTTTCTACCATTCTCTCTGTTCTTACGCACTTCAAAAAAAAAAAACACAAACTCAATGGCAATTGTCAAAGAGATTTTCTAGTTTGATCTCACAGTCTTGATATTGAAAACTAGTGATTGTTTGCTAAAAACACCAGCAAACAAATTGGCACGCCCGGTGGGACATTTGCCATTAATTGTGTGTCTTTTCGTCAAGATATCTGCGCGTTTGTATGCACTTCGAGGAGTGGTAGAATGGTACGCACCAATTCTAACAACGCCTCTAGTTCCGCCACCGTGATATCACAAGTGCAAGGAACAGCGGTGAGATTCTCGCCAATGTCGGCGTTGGAAATGTTGCGGGGACTACGGCCCCGGTGACATCAATAACCGCTCCCACGATGTCAATGACCAATGTTGGTTCGACATCGTCTATGGCCTTGCCACAAAGCATAGGACTTCCCTCTAGTCCTTATGTGGCAACAGAAATAGTTTGGAGACACGTTTCGAGAACATGAGTCTACCACCATACCCTTTTGGGGTATATGGCATGCCTCTTTGGAATGCCACATGTCTCGACCTTTTCTCCTTCACACGCCTCTTCCGGCGCGCATTTGGTCGAAATCCTCTGCATTAACCAACGCGCGTCCTTGTTGGCGTTAAGACAACAAGTAGACGAAAGCAATCATGATATGGTTAATATGCTAACTCAACAAATTGGCACTGTGTTCAATCCTTTGATTCAGAATACAAATACCAGTTACCAAATGTTAGCAAACCAAATGGGTAGGATTGCAGATTTCTTTGGGGCTCCTACAGGAAACAATAGGCAGTTACCCAATGGTGGGAATAATGCGCCTAATACCCCACAGAGATCAGTTACTGTCGAAGCCCAGGCAGTTATGGGCGAACAACAAGGGGTGGGAAACCACGTCCCTGAAGTAGTCATGGTGAATCGAAACCAAAATGCCGACGAAGTGGTTCGACAGGTGCAACGAAATAACGTTTGTGCTCAAGACAACATAGCCACCTTGGTAGAAACCATAATGGCGCAGAATGGCCTTAACGTGGGTTTACACAGGCCTAATTTCATATCACCCCTGTGTGAGTATATCTTACTGCGTGAACTGCCGAGGGGTTGGAAAATCCCTAAATTCACTAAGTTTGGGGTGACACCAATGAGTCCTTTGTCGAACATATTGCCGGTACATGATCGAGGCGGGGACATAGCCCCAAAATGAGAGTTTGAAAATGAAATATTTTCCAAATTCTCTAACTAAGAACGCCTTTACGTGGTTTACCACTCTACCCCCGGTTCCATATATACATGGGGCAATTAGAAAAGGCTTTTCATGAGCAGTTCTACATGGGCCAGTCGAAAATTAGTCTTAAAGAATTGGCTAGTGTTCGACGTAAAGTGCCTGAAGCCATTGACGAATATCTGAATAGGTTTAGGTTGTTAAAGGCTAGGTGTTTCACTCAAGTGCCTGAGCATGAGCTTGTCGAAATGGCTGCAGGCGGCCTTGATTATTCAATCAGAAAGAAATTGGATACCTCTCATTTGAGAGACATGGCCCAGTTAGCCGATAGAGTTCGACAGGTCGAACGGCTTAAGGAGGAAAAGGCTAGAGTGAGTAAGTTCAATAGAAAAGAAAACTCAGTTGGCTTTCACAAGAAAGAAAAGATAGCCTATGTCGATGAGCAATTCGACTTTGCGTTTAGTGATGTCGAATCTGAGGAGATAGACGTGGCTGAACTTAAGCCTGGTCCTCCCTATGCTTGTAAATTATTAAGGCCTGCAAATGGGAATAATCCCGTGGAGCCAAAGAATGATAGATTTGTGCCTAAGACATACACTTTTGATGTTACTAAATGCGATGAGATCTTTGATTTATTAGTAACTGATGGCCAAATCATAGTGCCAAACGGCCTGAAAGTTCCTCCTCTCGAACAGAGGAAGAAAAAGGGTTATTGTAAGTTTCATAATTTTTTGGGACATACAACTGACCGTTGTGTTCTTTTCAGGGATATGGTTCAGAAAGCAATCGAAGAAGGAAGGCTCAAATTTGGGGACAAGAAAAATAAAGCACCTATGCAAATCGACGCTGACCCACTTCATCAAGTGGAGGCTATGTACGCAGAACCAGTGGAGATGAATATCAATATGGTGGATGCTAAAATGGTGGATTCTCCAAAGCCTATCAAACCCTCGGTTGACAAAATCAAAAGTGTAGTGCAGAAGGGTGTTGCTGTACAACATGTCACTCGGGAAGAGTATAATGAGAAGGTGCAATCTATGTACCCCAAAGCTGAGGAAGAATTGATAGACTTCCTGAACAGGTGTAAACTGAACTCTGAAGTCATGTTGTGCCCAAGATGCAGTGCTGTGTTCGACAAGGAGGCAGCTAAAAGTGTCGAATGCTGTGAGGTTCGACAACCTCTAAAAAGGAAATGGCCAGACAAGAGGCCAAACTTTAGCTTTAAAAGAGGGGACCTTCCTTACAAGGTCAAAAGTTCCAACAAGGCTTCGACAAGCAAACCACGGTTCTTCGGGCAAGAGCATGAGCAAGAAGGAGTTCGTGTTATCTGCCTCTGCTAAGCCATTTATCCCAAGAGCAGATCTCTCCAATGAAAAGTGGATACACGCTGGGTGTAGACACTATAGGAATCTTCGCTCGAGAATCTCGAAACGGTCAAGCCACGCATGGTGAGGCCGCAAAATATAATTATAAGAATAATTATAAAGGGAAGAATCCCATGACTAAGACCCAATGGCGTCGTTATATCAAGAAGAAGAAGAAGATTTGCACTTTCGCTTTCGACGAGAAAACGCTTGAGAAGGTTCAAAAGCGGCTAAGAGTATGACATCTAGAGTCGTAGGAACGGCGAAAGTAAACATCGTTCTTCGCCAATCGGGTAAAGGTTGGAAATAAGGCTAAAGGAAAATCTATTGTGATAGAGGAACCTAGGAGGCTGCATTGGAGAGAATTTTTCCTCCATTAACATCATTGAAGAAGGAGAGTGCTTCGTTCGACATGGATGAAGCGTTACCGGATTCGAAGACTTCGAAGACCGGCGTCATCGACGCAGCGTGGTGTCCATTCCGCCTAGTGAGTATGACGTCATTCATGATGCACTCAAATGATGTCGAAGAAGACTTCATTGGGGATATGGCTAATCACAAGCCAATGTGCTATTATGTTATGAACAACTACCGCTGCGTCGAAGAAGCGGATGGCCACTTTCGAAAGGCCGACGGAGGCATGCAACATCATTTGAAGCCTTTATACGCCCAAGCCAAAGTTAATGGCGTGGGTGTCAATAAAATATTGGTCGATGGAGGTGTCTCTTTGTCAAATCGATGCCTCGTGCCATGCTGCAGACAATAGGGATGTATGATACAGACCTTAGGCCCCATAATATAGTGTTGACTAATTATGAGGTAAACCGGCAGCCGTCTTTGGGGCCGTTGAAGTGGAAGTGGTAGTAGGAACCGCATCGGAAGGACTACCATGTTCTTTGTCATCGCTCGAAAGCAAGCTATAATCGCTCCTTGGCGCGAGAGTGGATACATGGGGTAGGAGCTGTCCCTTCAAGCCTACACCGAAGTGGTAATGTGGAAGGAAGATGGTCTTGTGGAATATGTTGAAAGCGGACCAAAGTTATTTCCTGCCGACGTAAACAATGTCACCAAGGAAAATTTGAAAAACAAATGGCGAACATTGCGCCATGTTCATCTTCGAGTCAAGCATATATCTCTTCAGATAATGTGCTTTCCTCTATTCGCCTGTACCCAACACATGGATTTGTGTGAGAAAGAGAGGTGATAGAAGGTGCAAATGTCTATCCTGAGGGTGTGCTACCTCCAACAGGATGGGACACCGATTCTTAAAAAGTTTTAGATGTCGGTGCCCAATGGCAGGATAGAATTACGCCTACATGGCCGAAAATAAAGTAAAAACGGCTTTGGAAGCCGAGATAAATCAGCAAACAATGGCTGTCGAAGCCATAACTTCATCTGAAGAAAATGGTGAAGTCATAGATGACAAGCTTGATTGCATTTATGATGACGAACCATTAGGTTTTGAAAAAGACCCTAAAGATTCGACAAAGCGCATGCAGGCTCAAGATCCAGTGGAAGAAGTGGATTTGGGAGATGGCCTAGTCAAAAGGCCAACATACATCAGTGCACACCTCGATGCTGCCTTCAAAACCCAAGTTGTTTCACTTCTGCAGGAGTTCAAAGATTGCTTTGCTTGTGAGTACAACGAAATGTCTAGTCTAAGTCGAGAAGTGGTGGAACTTCAAATACCTATTCGACCGGGAAGGAAACCAGTAAAGCAAACACCAAGAAGATTTGCTCCTCCAATATTGGCTAAGATCAAGGAAGAAATAGAGAGGCTGTTCAAAAGCAAATTCATCAGAACTGCCAGGTGAATTCTTGGGTTTTGTAGTGCACAAGAAAGGCATTGAGATCAACCAAAATAAGACTAAAGCAATTATGGAAACGAAGGCTCCTTCGACCAAGAAAGAACTTGATCTACTACTGGGAAAAATCAATTTCCTTCGCAGATTTATTTCAAATCTAAGTGGCAAAACACAAGCTTTTTCGCCATTCTTTGAGATGAAGAAAGAAGATGCATTCAAGTGGGAGCAGGTTCACCAAGATGCTTTCGACGCAATTAAGTCTTATTTGGTCAAACCACCAATTTTATTGCCTGTTATTGGAAACAAATTGCTAAAGTTGTACATAGCAGCTTCTGATAACACAATAGGTAGCATGTTAGCGCAAGAGGATGATAGTGGTGTCGAAAGACCCATTTATTACCTTAGTAGGGTTTTGATTGATCTTTGAAACTAGGTATAGTCCAATAGAAAAACTATGCCTTTGCTTGTATTTCTCTTGTACAAAATTGAAGCAATATATAAAGTCGTGAGATGTTTATGTTTATTCGCATTTTGATGTAATTAAACATATGTTGTCAAAACCAATGTTACATAGTCGTATTGGAAAGTGGGCTTTGGCTTTGCTAGAATACAACTTAACGTATCAGCCCCTTAAATCAATCAAAGGACAAGTGGTTGCCGATTTCATAGTGGACCACTCTGTTGTCGAACATGAAATACATTCGTTAGACATCGTCCTTGGAGACTATACTTGACGGCTCAAGCCATAAAAATGGAGTGGGTATTGGAATATTAATTATTTCCCAGAGAACATTCCAACGAAATATAAATTTAAAATTCGAGACTCTTGCTCCAATAATGAAAGGTGAGTATGAGGCCCTAATAGTAGGCCTTCAAATTTTACTCGAATTGGGGGCAAGCCATGTCGAAGTAAAAGGTGATTCACAACTAGTTGTCAAACAATTGACAAAAGAATACAAGTGCATCAGTGAGCACCTTATTAAATATTTCGTCATTGCCAACACGTTGCTAAAAAAGTTTACATTTGTACACTTAGAACATTTACCACGAATTGAAAATCACGTGGCGAATGAGTTGGCACAAATTGCCTCAGGCTACAAGGTATCAAAACAAAGTTTAGAAGAGTTAATTGAGATAAAAGATAAACTAATCTCAGAAGACTCTCTTTATAATACTACTACTTCGACGCTATTGTCAACACCAAAAATTGGGGGGGCAATAAGTGCAAATGAAATACGCGTCGAAAAACGTCACATTTTCGACGATGTTGACTTAGTAGAAATTTTTGCTATTGACAACATGGCTGATGATGATTGGCGCAAACCCATTGTAGAGTATTTGCAAAATCCTACAGGGGACACTAATAAAAAAGTAAAGTACAGATCTCTAAGCTACGTGTTAATTGGAAACGAATTGTACAAGCAAACTCCTGAAGGGGTACTATTAAAATGTCTTAGTGAAAATGAGGCATATTTAGCGATTTTCGATACACACGATGGAGCATGTGGCTCACATCAAGTAGGCCACAAAATGAAATGGTTGTTATTTCGACAAGGAATGTAATGCCAACCATTTTAAAAGATTGCATAGAATTTGCTAAAGGTCGCCAAGAATTCCAAAAGCATCTTTGGGATCCAAAGATGTACCGCAAATGAATTGCATTCTATAGTGAAACCTTGGCCATTTAGAGGTTGGGCTCTAGATGTAATTGGAGAAATAAAACCAACGTCGTCGAAAGGCCACAGGTACATCTTGGTAGGGATTGATTACTTTACTAAGTGGGTAGAGGCAGTACCTTTAGCCAACGTTGATCAAGAAGCAGTGATAAGGTTCATCCAAAACCATATCATTTACAGATATGGAATACCAGAAACCATTACTACGGACTGCTGCATCGCTTTTACCGGTCGAAAAATGGTAGATTTCGCTGCTGAAATTGGTTTCAAGTTGTTGACTTCGACACCATACTATGCGCAAGCCAACGGTCAAGTAGAGGCTGCAAATAAAATCATTATTAACTTGATCAAAAAGCACGTTGGACGTAAGCCTAAAAGTTGGCACAGTTCTCTTGACCAAGTGTTATGGGCTTGTCGAACGTCGCTAAAGAGTCTATAAACACTACTCCTTACAAAGTTAACATTTGGGCATGATGCGTTGTTACTGTTGAAATTTGTTTACAATCAACAAGGATTCAGAAACAATGTGACATTCCCTTTGATCATTATTGGGATATGATGATCGACGAATTAGTTGATTTAGACGAAGAAAGGTTGTTAGCTTTAGAGATGCTTATTCGACAGAAAGAAAGAGTAGCTAAAGCCTACAATAAAAAGGTTAAGTTAAAAACCTTTGAGGAAGGAGAGTTAGTGTGGAAAGTCCTATTACCTATGGATAAAAAAGATAGAGTTTTAGGCAAATGGTCACCAGGGTGGGAAGGCCCATTTCGCGTGCTGCAATGCTTTTCAAATGGCGCTTATGAAGTCGAAGAGCTAGGTGACGAAAATAGAATCTTTAGAATAAATGGCAAGTATTTAAAGCGATACAAGCCAACGTTAACTGAGATAAAAATTGAGCAATTGTAAATAAACGAAAATTGTTCATAAATGGCAATACACAGAGAAAGGTCTAAGTTACACAGCCATTTTTAGAATTCTAAACTATTACAGTCTCAGAAGTTCGACAAGGTAGCCTTATGCCTCTCCATAATGCTAACACTCAAAGAGATAGAGGTGTCGAGAAGGTGCAGCTCTTTGTCGAGGTCGGCAAGAATGGCTTGATGCTTGTCAATCTTCTCCAAGTGCTCTATAGCTGCCAATGCTTTGGTGGTTTTGGTGTGGCGAAGAAGCAAAGACTCATTCTTTCGACGATCAGGCCCTTCTGATGCTTTGCGTTTGACAGTTTAAGTTGAAGTGTCTTTATCTCCTCGTCAATACGCGCAATCTCTGCATCCCATTCAGCGATTGCTTTCTCATCTTTAGCTGCTTGGGTTTCGAGAGCCTCGATGTCGTCTTGATCGGCCTTGAGCGAGGCGAGTTCTACCTCGCAGAGTTGAGTCTCTTGAACTTTGCGCTTGGAGGTGGTCGACCGTTGGTTGATTAGAAGAGAAAGTTGCTCAAAAATGGGGCCGAATTCCATGAAGAATGAAAGGATGTTTTGAGGAGGGTCCAATTTGGTGATCTTTTGAATGAGGGATTTTACCTCAAGATACACAGATGGGTCATTCTCAATGGTTGCCACCAAATCTCCTTCTAACACCTTCGTCTTCAGCTGGCAAAGCAGGCTTTCGACCGTCTCCTGATTGATAGAACTTAGAGAGTTGTTCGAAGAACTGCAGATCAAGCGGCTCGACGAGCTCTTAAGACTCAACATGATCTTCAAGGCTGCCAAGGGATTCGTCTTCTTTAGCTCAGCCAACTCTTGGTCGCTAACAGCGCTGTTGGTCGACTCTCTGGCAGAAGCACCTTGATCTGCAGGTACCTCCACTCTAGGCTCCTCTGATTCTTGATCGACCATATTTTCTTCAGGTATTTCGACGGAGGTAGCCACTGCCGCTTGTCTTTCGACTTCTGGAATGTTAGGCTCTAGAACTTGAACGTTCTCTTCGACAACCGCTTCTACGCCCACATTGGGAACGAGCTCTTCGAAAGGAGGAATCCCAGGGTCAGCAAGTGCCTGAAAGACCTCTTCAGCAGTCACGCCTTGAGGCGAAGAAGGGAAAGGAAGCATTGGAGCCGACAATTCCCGTTCGGCAACCTCAACCAAAGATTCGACGCCAGGATTCTCGACGAGCAGTCCACCTACCTGTTTACAGCAAGTAATACTATTTAAGTCAGAACTGGGGAGGTGAGGATCAAAGAGGTACGAAATGACGTCGAAAGGAAAGTTACCTCATGTACCTTAAGCCTCTTAATGGCAGGGGAAGAAGGTGATTCAGAAGGTTCAATGATTGTAATGCCTTGAGATGCCCTTTGGGACTCAGGTAAAGCCCTTTTCTTCGATCTCTGAGTGAGAGGAATGCCTTCATCACTTTCAGTGTCCTGCAAAAGAGATCAAGTTATGATACAGGTGAGGCCACAAGAAGGTGAATGATAAAATCGAAGAGAGAATTCGACATGAAGTAAGGCGTATACAGTACCTCAGAGCTGGAGGGAATAACCAACTTCTTCTTGGCTTTAGGCTTTTGAGGAGGCTTAGCTGTTTGGGTTGTCACCTGGAGGGAATATCTAACATGAGTAAAAGTCATAGTCAACAGACAACTTAAGATAGATAGAGAGTGCCATACCTTTTTTGGAGGATTGTCTGGAATGGGATTCGATGCCACTTTCTTCGTAGCTTGGGGAGAGGATGTTGATGTGGTAGCTTTGCCCACCTTGACCTTCAACTTTGTTGCAGGTTTTTCTGAAATTGTCGAAAACATTGGTAAGCAATTGGAAATGAAGCCAAGTTATAAGTAGTTAAAACTTAAAAGGCTTTGAGTGTCGAAAAACGTTTACCAGTGTTGTTCGAAGGGAAGGCTGCTGCCACTTTCTTCACAATGTTGCCAGCAAAAGCATCAATGGCTTCCCCAGCAGCTTTGGTGTAATAATCGGTCCACCATTCATGAAATTTCACAGTACAGGAAAACCTTGGATTGAATTTGAGAGGTTCAAAGTTCAAGGCTTTGTAGTGAAATTTCTTGAAGGCTTGTTTATAAGCAACTTCTGATTCTGGACTTAAAAACTCTCGCCTGTGAAAGCATACTGGTGCAGGGCGAATTTGACAAAGGCCAAACTTCCTAGCAAGATAACTTGGGAAATATCTAGTAATTCCCAAACTATTCTTTGTCTTACCAGGGGTGAGCCTAGTGGAGAGGACAGCAGGAGAGAGGTAAGCTTGCCAAATACGGTTAACTTCCTCAGCAGATTCGACGGTGGAAGAAGGAAATGGTTGTTTAAACCATGCTGGACCACAAGATCTTTGGAGAAAAGGAGCCATTGAATCGGTGAAGGTGGTACAGTTCAGGAAAATTTCAAAATAGGCTAGAAAGGATTCCTCAGCAGGGAGAGTTGCTTGCTTAGGCCTAAACTGAGCCAATCGAATCCCTTCAATGCTGCTGTTTTCCACAGTTAGTCGAGCAGACTTGGGGATATACAAGTTTAGTCGAGACTCGAAAGTGGCCAACAGCCACAACTACAACAGCCATAGTGGGCCAGAAGCCAAAAACTTGGTGGCCGGTTCATTCTCCTTCAACTCTATAACAGCATTATCAAGCTGCTGATAGAGAGAGCCTAAAATCAACTTGGCCAAGTTGATGTCTTCTCGGTCATGGAGTTGACATGCCAAGGGGACGTAAGTCTTGGAAACTTGGAGGGAACGTGTGCAGAAAACGAAAATAGATAGCCACAAAGTTAGAAAGGCTACATGTTCCATAGCAGACACTTCCTCAGTGTCCCCATGGTGCTCAGCAATGTAAGGGGAAAAGGTGGCATTGTTGAATTTGAAACTGTATGAATAGTCAGGATGTGTGGGATCGAAGGTCTCTCCTAAAGGTTTCAGACCTGTGATGGCAGCCACATCTAGCAGAGTGGGAGATAACATGCCACATTTCAGGTGAAGGCTATGGGTGGAACAGTCCCAGAACTGCATAGCAGCCAAAAGTAGGGTGCTATCGTATTTGGGTCCATACCTAGACAATTGGATCAGGTCGAAGATGCCTTGTTTTTTCCAAACTTTGGCCTTCTTAGCTTCTACTCTATCAAGCCAGTCTAGGTAGTTTTGCTGGTCGAGCCTGGGAGCAGACCTAAAGACCCTAGAAGGGTTAGCCAGAAACTCTAAATGGAAAGGGGTTTCAGCAAAGAGTCTAGGTTGGAGACGAACATGGCTGGGAAAAATCTCAGAAACCTCAGTAGTTTCTAACAAGATGTCAGGAAGAGGACCCAAATAGGCATGAGTGTAAATCTCAGCAGAAGGGATTAATACCTGGGTTTGCCATTGAGTGGATCGTTCGTCGTTGATGTCAGGTTCATCAACAAAGCCATCTAGGGTTTGGGTGTTTCTGGATTCATCGTTCTTCTTTGAGCTCTCAGGTCGCGTCATTACAGCAGATGATGAAGCCATGAGTAAAGAAAAGTGAATACAAGGTGGAATCTGGGTGTAGACTAAAGAGAAGAGACGAAAGTTTGAAACTTTAGTGATTTTGGAATCTTTTGCAAAACGCAGAGAATGGAGAGTGCAGAAAGACTTCACAAAGGTTCAAACTGAGTAAAGAGGAATTTGAAGGGTTGTGGCCGTTTATATATGTTTGGAAGTAAACAGTTATTGGCACGTTCGCCATAGCCCACACGTTTGAGAGACGTGATGGCCCACCAACCATGCGACGTGTACCAATAGAACGGTTCGTTTCACCTGCGCAAGTAATGATGGCTGTCTTTTCGACCACTGTTGAAGTGCAAAAGGCGGCAAAAGTGACCATTGCACAGTATTCAAAAAATGCCTTTTCTTAACTCCTTTCCTTATTCCGTCGAAAAAGCATTTTTTGGGGGGCAATCTGTTACCTCAAAATTTCGACAGCACATTAAATGAAGCTTTAAATGGGGCTGACTTCACATTTAATATTGTTTCTGTGGGCCATAGGTCAATGTTCAAGTCAATGCAACATGATTTCGACAGGAAAGGCAGATAAGGGCAAGGAGTGCAGGCGATCTTCGACAAGTTTAGCTCTCAAAGCCATGAAGCAAGGAATCTTCGACAAGCGAGGACACAACATTTCGACAGAGTTGGACACAACATTTCGACAAGCAGTCGACAATGGGTCAGTCGAAAGTGCAGAGCAGCAAAGTAGTGGGCGGTTACTCCCCCGTAGTTTTAGGAGGCAGTTACCCTTTCCCCCACGATTGTTCCTAGGAGTATAAATACCCCTTTGTAATAGGAAACAGGGGTCACCACATTTTACAAAAACGCTGGGAAACTCAACTTCCAAGTCAACGAGAAATACGAGTGAAACAGATCATTGTATGTGTTGGTGAACCACTTTTATTTCTTCATTTAATGCAAAGTCTTTACTTTCTCTTTACGCTTGTGCATTTATTGCTTTTACTTCGCTCTCAAGTTACTTCTTTCTACCATTCTCTGTTCTTACGTACTTCAAAAAAAAACACAAACTCAATGGCAATTGTCAAAGAGATTTTCTAGTTTGATCTCACAGTCTTGATATTGAAAACTAGTGATTGTTTGCTAAAAACACCAGCAAACACCTGTAGAGGGCCGCAAACATCAGAATGCACTAGTCCAAGTAGCTCTGACTTCCTAGAGGGTGGATGCTTTTTGAATGACACTCTAGTTTGTTTACCATCCATCTAACGAGAACATTTCTCCAAATCTGCATTCTTCAAATGTAGAAGCACATCATTTTTGGCTAAGACATTTAACCCCTTTTCACTGATATGACCGAGCCTTCGGTGCCACAAAGATGCTTCCATATGCACAACATTCACACTGTCTATAGAAACCATAGCTTTTGTCCAATACAGTTCAAAAAATTCCTTCCCTCTAGCCAAAACCAAGTTACCTTTGTTGAGTTTCCACTTTCCACCACCAAAGTGATTATCATAACCACAATCGTCAAGCATAGATACAGAAATCAAATTAAAGGGAACATCGGGAGTATGTTTGACCCATTAAGCAACAATTTCATTCACATGTTGGTTTGCAAACAAACATCACCAACACCAATTTACCTTACATACACCATGATTACCCATCCTCAACACTACAAAATCACCAGGAGTATAAGATGCGAAGAACTCCTTCTTAAGTGTAACATGCAATGTAGCGCCAATATCAACTATCCACATGCTCTCATCTAACACAAGATTAACCGTCTCATGATCACAGAGAATAATAAGGTCATCACCAATAGTAACAGTAACATGATCATCATAATCATCACTGTGGTCCCTTTGTCTGTCCTTACCTTTCTTGTCTTTATTCTCCGTCTTTCTCTAAAAACAATTCTTATGTATGTGCCCTTTTCTGTTACAATAATTGCATTCCACATTTTCAAACTGAGACTTGGACTTGCTTCTGCTCTTCTCTCAACCACCCTTCGATTCCTTTCTCTGAGTACTTCTCCCCCTATTTTCAGTGACAAGTACCTCAAATTAAGATTAAGAACCCTGTGTCTTCCTTCTCATCTCGTCATCAAGTACACCACCCTTAGTCGTTTCCAAAGAAACAATACCATTAGGAGCATAACTCATTATAGAAACTTGAAATGTCTCCCAAGAATCTGGTAAAGATAATAATAGAAGTAGTCCCAAAAGCTCATCAGCAAACTTGATACCCATTCATGACATTTAATCAACGAGCCCTTGAAAATTACTCAAGTGATCTGAAAAAGAAGTCCCCTCCTTATACTTCAAACTTATGAAGCTATTCAACAAGAACAATTTATTATTCCTTGACTTAGAGGCATACAAAGACTCTATTTTCTCCCACAAGGTTTTTACATTCGTCTCATAGCAATATGATTATAAACATTATCTTCTACATATTGGCGAATGAAACTACATACCTGTTGATGTTCAAAATCCCATTCTTCGGTTGATGTAGAATCCGACTTTTTCTTACCAAAAATAGGAAGATGCATTTTCTTCACAAACAACAAATCTTTCATCGTGCCCTTCCACAATGATAATTAGTACCATTCAAAGAGACCATCTTTATATTCATATTTGCCTCCATCATTCAAGCAAGTAAAATAGCCCATAATTAAGAGCTCTGATGCCACTTTGATGGGCAATCAACACATAAATGTAATAATAGAGAAATATGCAGCAGGAATAAATTTCCCAAACTTGAAAGAACCTCTGAGGAGCAACAACTAATATGTTGTGGCAAATATAACGAGAATAAAACCGCACTAATGAACACCGATATTTTTAATGTGAAAACCCCTCAAAGAAAGAGTAAAAACCACGGATCGTCCAGACCAAAGAAACAGCTCCACTATGATCAAATAAGGGTACAAGAGAGTATCAACAATAAGCACAAATCGTGCCAATAAGCAATGAAAACAGCAAAGCACAAAAGCTTACAAATTTAGAACAAGAAGATGAAAATACCCAAAAACCGCAGCTTCAGTGCTAAGCCAATATCTCTCTCCTCAGACTTCGTTTCGAAGATCCGAACGGCGCAAGTGTAGAACTATGTTTCCCAAATCTTTTGTCCAAAATAGAAGACAATCCAACAGTTAACGAATCCGGAATCTCACTTTTACGGTGACAGGTTTGAGAAAAACGGGAATTGATTTCTCTCTTCTTTTCTCTTTCTTTTGTGGCTACTCTAATCCGAAAATCTCTCACTTTTTAACCATAATTTAACCATCTCCACTTATAACAAGTGAAAAACATAATGGCCAAAATATATTTGGGCCTTTATCCACATAGGAAGGGAGCCCAATACCTAACACAAGATAGTATAGAGTATTTGAATAAGCTCACTCCATAGTCAGTAAGTCCTCATATTTTTAGGGGTTAACTCCAACATAGTGTTGTGCATTGCTTAAGTTGAAGGAGATCTACATCAATAATTCTTTTTAAATCGTTCTGAGCAGCTTCATCACGAGCTAAATCATATTGTTCTCATTCTTGTTCTGATAAAACCCTTGTCCTTTGTGTTCTTCACATAAAACTATATACATCTTTTACTTTGGTTTCACCCAACCCTTATTAAATATAATTATTAAATTTAAGTAATTTAATATGTTATATACATATATGTGTATATGATTATAATTTTGCTAACTTTAATGACTAAATTTTAATAATTTATAATCTGAACACATATATGTGTATGTGATTATAATTTTTAATTCATTATTTTTGGTTAAATGCGTGTCGTTTTTTGTTTATTTATAATCAGATTTTTTTAATACAATAGTTTTATCTAAAAATATATATTTATTTTCTAGCGTATAATATTAAAAATAAATATTTATGAAAACCTAACATAATGGTAACCCTAGGTCTAGTCCTCTTATAAATATGTTGTTTTTATCACTTTGAGAATACTAGCAAACACAAACGCCGCCGCCGCTGCTTCCCTCAAAATACTAGAGCATCTCTCTTGCTCTCTTCCCTTATTACTTGTGATTGTAAAGAGCTGCAAAAGTGGTCTTTTGATTTTTAGAATTATCGATTGATTATTTTGATATTCTTTGGAAGGGTCTTTAGATCTGTACCATTTATATATCACTATTCACATGTAATTCAATATTTTTAGTAATTACTGTATCGTTTTTGGTGGCTTCTGTTTTCGTATATAATCTTGTATTGTTTTGTCTTCAATAGATCCATAAGCGGGGGGCAAAACGTGGTTACTTGACTACAATTACAAGATTGATCACATGGGAATCATTGATGTTGTTTTATATATTTACACCTTCTTAGAGATGGTTTGATCTATGGCATATAATGTCCAACATAGATCTCCATCGACGAGTGTGTTAAAAAAAGAGGTCTACATCGATTGTGATTTTCTTGATTAAAACAATTCGAAAAAAGATGTGGATGTCGATCTTCTCATATATTAAGAAGGTAATGAAAATATATTTTCTCTTTTATTTTAATTTTTTGACAAAATATATTCTCTTTCATATCAGTATGTTCCTCGATCAGTGCTCATATAGATCATGTATATTTGCTTTGTGATTTGGTTTAATATGTTGGATTTACATTCAAGTAATCGTATCTCGAATGTTTTTTTTATCATAGAACAAAAAAGTAGATCATACACATGAGAAGGCTAAACAAAAAGAGGAGGGAACTCTCCTTATTATATCTCGGTTAATCCTCGACAATTCATAGGTTTTTATGTCTACAAGGAATTCAATGAAGCTAGAATTACGAGAACTGTTATTTCTCACAGCAGAAAAACTAACCTACTCAAAGTATGAGTTATTTAATGTACACAACTAATTAATTTACATACTAGTCAATATGTACCTTACTTATCGTTTTTTTTGTCCACAATCATTTATCACATCCAACATACTTTTTAGGCTAAATATTGGTCATTATTCATGATGAAATTTTGATCCTTAATTTATGATGTATGTGTACACTTGTAGCGGGGTAGCTGAAATGAATCTTCATGGTAAAGGAAAAAGACCAACATCAGAAGAGGGATCATCTGCAACAAGGAAGAAGGGGAACATTTCTAGTAAGAAATAGAAAATTCCTTATTGTGTGATTTCAGTATCATGACTTCCAATAACTAACGCATAAAATAAAAGACCATTACTTATTTTTGGTTGGTTGAAATAATAGACTTATCATCTCTATTTGCCAAAATATCTTATTTGGTAAAGTTTTCATTGGTCTAGGCGCAAAAATATGAGGAGGGGGAGATTTATATGAAGATTTTCTTTCAGAATTAGCATAGTGTACCTACTTTGGAATATTTCACAAACTCCTCCAATTGTCATTTGGAGATGACTAGAATTGAAAAGACTCCTCCTGGTAAAGCAAAAAGACCAACATCAGAAGAGGAATTAACTGCATCATGCCTTCCAATAGCTAATGCAACAATAAAAGACGACTATCTATTTTTGGTTGGTTTATATTGTAGAATTATGAGCTCTGTTTGCCAAAATATCTAATTTGGTATTTTTTTTCCCATTGGTTTAGGTGCAAGAATACCAAAAGAGGGAGTTATGTAGGCAGATTTGTTAGATTTGCTTTCAAAATTAGTAGAGTGTAGCTGCATTGAAAAATTCCATAAACCTTAATTGTCATTTGGTCATAACTTTATTTAAAGGTCTCCTCGTGATAAAGCAAAAAGACCAACATTAGAAGAGAGATCAACTACAACAAGGAAGAAGGAAAACATTTCTGGGTAGAAAGATGAAGTTCCTTATCTTGATTTTAGTATCATGTTGTTAAACTTCTTCTTGTTGATTCCTCTCCCCACAAAAAAGGTATTAGAACTCCATCCCTGGCAAGTAGCAACAAGCCCCACATGCAAAACGAAAAGATGGAGCTAAATGAGGGTTTTGTAAAATCTTGGTTCTTGTTGTTTCTCAAATGTAATGTTGATGAGTTCTTAGAGTGAGGTAGGGTGAAAACAAGAGGGTGGATGTGTATTTCAGTTTTGAGGAACAATGAGGTATAGGTACTTCATCTCTATCAAACTCTCCTTCTCCCACCTTCGTATATCTCTCTCCCTCCCTCTCAATGTGTTGTTTTTTCACTCAACCTGAAGTTATGTGTAAACAAGAGAGGTTATTTTCTCTTTTTGTTTTTCAGCCAAGGGTTTTCACCACCCCTTCTTCTACATTTATTTAATAACTAATAGTAGCTTAATCTCATGCTACGTGTGAATAGGAGATGAATATTATGATTCACACAAGTCAAAGAATTATATTATGCGACAATTTCACCCAATAAAAGAAATTACAACAAGTAATCAACATTGCACATAAATCATATGTAACACTCCAAAGATATGCCTATTAGTAGGCTTCACGGTTCACTTCTCAAGGAGAACAATTGCACCGAACTTTTCAAACACTTTGACTAAACCGAACCGACTTGTGTTAGCAGCTCAACCGAACTTAACTATTTTAATAGTTCGATTTGGCAGTTTAAGTTTGAACCAAACTATTTAAATTTTGAAGTTTTTTTTGAACTATTGAGCTCGAACTACTAAGTCCAAACTGGTATCCAAACTTCCCAAACTGTTTTTTAGAAAAAGATGAAATGTCCTTAAAAAAAAGAACTGCGGCAATTTAAAAAAACAACGATTCTCACGCTATCAATCAATCAATACAATATAGTAAAATTTAGTGCTAACAAAATGTCAAAACTAGACATCTTGCTAGCTTGCCATGTGTACAAAATCTAGGGCAATTTGGTAAAATTGCCACAAAATGACAAAAAGTTGGTACATTTTTCACATTTTCTCTTTTTTAGGTTTTTCCTTTTTCAATTTTTTTAGCTTTCTATGTGCTATAATCTATCTATCTATTAAAATTTACTAAAACCAATCAACTTAACTAATAACATTTGTCAAAATAATGTAACTACTAACAAAAATCTCAAAATAGCTTTTATATTAGTTTAATACTTTAATTAAATTAATAAACTTATTTAAAATGATTCAATTAATATTAAATGATATAAATTTATCTACTTATTATAATCTACTGAAACTACTAAAACCAAATAATTTGACCACTATTGATTGTAAAAAAATTTAACCACTACCTAAAATTCCAAACCACTAACGGCAGCAGTTACAAGAGCGCCAGCAAGAACGGCAACGAGAGAAACAACAAGAGTTGATATCTTATATTAAATATTATTTTCTGATTTTTAATCCATTTTTAATGATAGGGGCAACGAGAGACTGATAATGAGAGGCTCAACGAGAGAGACAACAAGGAGCGACAAGGCAATAGGAGAGCGACAACGGGAGCAGCAATAGGAGCTGGAACGGGAGCGGAAACGGGAGTGCATATCTGTTTGCTGGTGATTTTAGCAAACAATCACTAGTTTTCAATATCGAGACTGTGAGATCAAACTAGAAAATCTCTTTGACGATTGCCATTTAGTTTTGTGTCTTTCGCCTACGTAAGAACAGTAAATAGTAGAAAGAAACGGGTTGAAAACAAAGTAAAAGCAGTAAATGCAACAAAAGTGAAAAGAAAGTAAAAAATTGCATTAATTGAAAGAAGAAATGGTTCACCAACACGTACAATGTGTCTGTTTCACTCGTATTTCACTTTGGCTTGGAAGTTGAGTTTCTCAGAGCTCTTGTAAAATGTGGTGACCCCGATTTTCTATTACAAAGGAGTATTTATACTCATAGGAACAATCGTGGGAAAAAACAATAACTGCCTCCTACAAATAAGGGGAAGTAACCGCCCACTAACTGTTGCTCTGCACGTTTCGACTAGCTCTTTGTCAACCGCTTGGCGAAGTGTTGAACCCCTCTGTCGAAGATTTGAGCCCTCTCTTGTCGAGGTTCACTTGCATCTCTTGCACTTGCATATCTTTTCTGTCGAAGTGATGGAGTATTGACTTGAATGTTGACTTGTGGCCCCTAAAACATTATTAAATGTGGAGTCAACTCCATTTAAAGCTACATTTAAAGTACTGTCGAAATTTTGAGGTAACAGATTGCCCCCCAAAAAATGCTTTTTCGACGGAGTAGGAAATGAAGGTAAGAAAGGGCATTTTTTGAATACTGTGCAAGGATCATTTTTACCGCCTTTTGCACTCCAACAGTGGTCGAAAAGATAGTCATCATGACTTGCACAGATAAAGTAAACCGTTTCATTGGCACACGTTCCATGGTAGGTGGGCCATCACGTCTCTAAAGTCTACGCAAACTCTAAGTTTTCCATTTTTCTTCATTACTGGGACAATATTAGCTAACCAATCGACATACCTGGCAGTTTTGATGAATTTGCTCTTGAACAGCCTTTCGATTTCTTCTTTGATCTTAGCCAATATTTGAGGAGCAAATCTTCTTGGCGTTTGCTTTTTCATCGGTTTCTTCCCTGGTCGAATAGGTATTTGAAGTTCCACCACTTCTCGACTCAACCCAGGCATTTCGTTGTACTCCCAAGCAAAACAATCTTTGAACTCCTGCGAAGTGAAATAACTTGGGTTTTGAAGGCGAGATCAAGGGAGCACTAATATATGTTGGCCTTTTGATTAGGCCATCTCCCAAATCCACTTCTTCTCATGGATCTTGAGCTTGCATGCGCTTTGTTGAATCCACAGGATCCTTTTCAAAGCCTAATGGTTCGTCATCATAAATGCAATCAAGTTTGTCATCTATGACTTCACCACTTTCTTTCTTGAGATGAAGCTATGGCTTCGGCGACCATTGTTTGTTGAATTATTTCGCTTCCAAAGCCGTTTTTACTTTATTCTCGGCCATGTAGGCCGTAATTCTATCCCATGCGTTGGGTGCTGACATCTAAAACTTTCTAAGAGTCAGTATCCCATCCTGTTGGGGGTAGAACACCCTCAGGATAGACACTTCCATCTTCCACCACTTCCCTCTCCCAAACAAAACCATGTGTTGGGTACAATCGAACAGAGGAAAGCACATAATATACATAGGGGACTAAGTCGTCCGTACGGTCGGGTTAATCAAAATTTTATGACGAATGATCCGTACGGCTCAAAAATCCTAAAATCCCTATCTCGTCAAAATAAAAAAAAAAAAACAACCTTTTCCTTTAAAAAACAAATAGGGGATTAAGTCGACTGTACGGTTGGGTTAGTCATTGTTCTAGGTTGAATGAGCCAAACGGCTCAAAAGTCCTAGAACCCCTATAAAAAAAATAATATTTAATTAATAAACCTTTTCCCAACCGTTTATTCATCATTCTAAGACTAGCTTAATCATCGTACGACTAGCTTAATCATCGTTCTAGGGAGAATTAGCCGTACGGCTCAATAATCCTCAAATCCCTATATTAAAAAATATCACCAAGAAACACTTTCTACCCAAGAACTACGTAGATTTGATTTCTCCATCCCACTTGCAGATACGTAGGAGTAGGGGCCCACTCATGTCAAGCACAAAAAACTAAAATTTTCATTAAGTCTTCTTCTTCTACAATGTAAATGAAAGGGTAAAATAAATTATTAAATAAAAACTAATTGGGCGGTAACCTTCCTTAGGAAGGATGTCGCGGGGTGGTAATACATTCCCCGCACATAATCGACTCCGGAACCCACATCTGGTCTCAAGGACCCTTATCCAAACCCAACTTTTTGGGTCGCTACACCCAGATGTGGTGGTAATAAATTTTTCCCTTAAATTAAAATTTGGTGGCGGCTCATTTTAGATCGTTCGAAGAATCCTCACCCAGATTTTTCGGGCGCTACAGCATGCCCAACTTTAAGTTGGTTTTGTTATTGAAAGTGTGTTTTACTTAAATTAAGTGTTGGTTGAAGCATCTAGGAGATGGGGCATATGGACCTACAAAGGAGGTGCATCACTTATGTGGCACTAGAAGAATCAAGTCTTAGATGCCTTGCTAAACTTTTGAAAGTGCAACCACTATCCAATTAATAGTAGACAAATCCATCATTAGGAAGGTTATAAAAGCAAATAAGAATAATGATGGGGTGCTTTTAGACTGAGGGATGCCTCACCAGTTTACCACTTAAATTGACCATTAGATATAATTTAAAAATATTATGAGTGGTTGAGATTTAATGTTGATTGATATAATCTTAATCACTCATGGAATTTTATGTTATATCTAACGGTCAATTTAAATGGTACACCGATGATGGACTTGATTTGCTCCCTCACCTAGAAGCACCCATAATGCAGTTAGGTGGTTTATCTCTTTCTCCTATATATACATGAATAAAAATAAGCTTTGATATTGTTGACATTATGGAGTATTTCCTTGCTGAGAGTATGTGTCTCTTTGATTCTTCATTGAGCTACTTCTTTTGAACTTTTCAAAAAACGAATGTTTATTGTGGCGATACTTCACCAAGGCTTTTCAGTTCTTCTTTCTCCATAGAATAAAGTCATGTCTTTCCCCTCAATCTTTTCTACTCCATCATTTACTTTTCTTCTTTATTTCAATTCCCTTATTATTTTTCTATACAGTTTAGCAATTACAAACCTAGTCAATTTCCATTCTTAAACTTTACTAATTCCTTGTCATTTTTTTTGATAATTTAAATATATTATAAATAGAATCTAGTGCAAACAAATATGCAAGGGTAGGAAGAGATGATCGGAGCCAAAATACACCAAGCAAAAACGAGTAGCGCCCTAAATGCTCAAAAACACCTAAGGTTTGAGGCTAGGATACACCAATACAAACACACAACACAGACTACAAAACACCTAAAAGACATCCAAAAGAGGATAAAAAATACCTATGGCAATAGCCATTAAATCCCCTTAACATACACCAAAATAACCCCACAAAGAAGCAATACACCAAGGCTAACACCATAAAAATCACGAAAAGACCTGACTACTCTCCAACACCATAGATAATCAAGATCAAACACCAATGGAGGAGAAAAAAGGAAAAACTCCTAGGATCCAACATCAACAAACTTAGCTTACGCCTGAAATGCTTTTTCTTGACACAAAAATACACCTTGCACCTGAATGTTTCACACGACATGAATCAAGAACAGCGCCAAGCAAAATATCTTCATTTGTAGAACACCACCATTGAGTAGGAGAACCCTCTGATATTCCCACACCTCATTGTTGGATCCACTCCACTACACCTATTTAGAAAAAGGAACTGCGCGATCAAGCGGGGCTCAAAAATCACTAAAACACATAACAAAACTACACCAACATCATTAGAGCAGCAACGTAGAGGCTTCACCTCACTAGCATAGTTATCCCACCAGCTTGAAAATCCAGCTAAAGCCAAGTACCATACCAAACACACTAAAGGGAAAGTCTGCATAATGGAGGAAGCGAGACACAAAAGGAGAGAAACCAACATGAACACACCCAGATCGAACCACACCCCAATCGAACCGACACCCAAAATGAAACACTCGTAATTGAATACAACATCCATGAACTTCTAACCAACACCGATAAAGAAACACCCAAAGGGAACACACCCATTCAAGATCGGAACAAACCTCTTTAACATTGTTATGGCAATACCTTGAAACATCCTACTAAACCAAGTACCACACCAAACATGCTAAAGAGGTAGGCAGGCTACCATCGAGGAAGGCTACAACCTCACGATTAGACAAGCCCAACATGAGACCTGGATTGATCACCCAACTTGAAACCACAACACCTTCAATTAGAACACCTCTGCTCCACACTATGTTGTAGAACAAAATAGATCTCCATCAAAAGAGAAAAGCCACAACTGTTGCAAATGTGGTATGGTAGAAACTCCTTCAAGCGACCAAGCATGCCGATCTCCTTAATCTAGAGCCCAAAAGTCCTTCAAAGCTAGAAAGTCTAAAGATAAATGTCAATAGGCATCTCCTTATGTGCACTCCTAGGTTGACTCCAAAGCCATGATCATCCACCGCCGCACTGTGAAAATACCAACACCACTGTCTACGCCATGACCACAAAACAAACCATTGCAGCTCCAAGAGCTTAGTAGTGCAACACCTCAAAATCCCCGAGAACAGGACACCCTTCACGGATCATGAGTAGCAGATACCTTCATGCAACAACATATAGCTCCAACGCGCTTGAGAAGATGCAAGGTGAGACAGTTGAAAGCAGAAACAGTGGCGGTGGCGACACCGAATGACGACTTTTGAAGAGAACTCGATAAACACCAAGATAACACCTGACCAAACCAACAAGCTGACACCAATATCTTCTTCAGACTTGCAGATGCACAAGCACAACACAATTACGTCTTCAAAAACACAGTGTGTTCCTTAATGCCCAAAAGTAAGAACCTCCAACCAAACACCTTTGACCAAAAACACATTTCATATTGAAACGAAACACGTTTCATAAGTATTTTTTTATCCAAAGTATTTTGGGTAATTCGGAAATTGATGGTGTCCTTGGAAGGTGTACCTTTAATATAAACCTAATGGAATAACGACTCAATTAGAAAAGAAGATGACAATTCAACTTCAGAGAAATTATAGTGAGGGAGAGTGAATTATAAAACACTACGCCAGCGTATTAGGATGGCTAGCGTTTTTTTTGGGCATTGGTAGCTTTTTAAAACGCTAGAGAAGCTGGCGCTACTAATGCGTACACCCCATTAGTAGCGTTTTAAAAAACGCTAGCCATTGACCCAGCGTGTTTTAGACATACGTAGCGTTTTATATAAAACGCCAGCCATTGACCCAGCGCTTTTTACAATTCCTAGCGTTTGTCAGAAACGCTAGGGATCCCATAGCTCTTTTACTACCATTCCTAGCGTTTTAAATAAAAGCGCTAGGGATCCCATAGCTCTTTTACTACCATTCCTAGCGTTTTAAATTAAAACGCTAGGATACTATAGCCCTTTTACTACCATACCTAGCGTTTTATGTAAAACGCTAGGATGCTATAGCACCTTTTATTAGCATTCCTAGCGTTTTTCAGAAACGCTAGGGATGCTATAGCACCTTTTTTACTACCATTCCTAGCGTTTTTACATAAAACGCTAGGGATGCTATAGCACCTTTTATTAGCATTCCTAGCGTTTTTACTCAGAAACGCTAGGGATCCTCTAGCTCCTCTTTACAATTCCTAGCGTTTTATCTATAAAACGCTAGGTATTGACTGAATTTTTTTAAATATTTTTTTATTTTGGTTTGTTCTCCATTTTAATTACAACCTATAAATTCATTCCTTCCAACAAAATTCAGAAAATACATTCCAATCCAATATCATTCAAACAAAATTCATTCAACAAAATTCATCAAATATTTCCAATCCAATATCATTCTAAGAAGTTCTTACAACATAATATAAATACAATATATACAACAACTAACTATTATGAAATTATCTCAAAACTTGCTACAAAAAGCTAGAAACAAATCGCACCACTCCCTCATCTGCTGTAAGTTGTTCAAGTGAGTAATTCGGATATTTTTAAAATTTGGGAAAATCTTGAAAAATAAAATGAAATAAAATTAGAATTAAAATGTTTATTAAATGTGAGTAAGTATTATAATATCAATATAAAAAAGAAATCTAAGTAGTTACCTTGGTTGGGATTGTTACTTTGTCATGAGTGATAATCTCTTTCGTAAACCTCATAACGTAGTACCCACAATCATTGTTGTTTGGTTATTTAGGACACTACAAAGCAAAAGATCATTATAACTTAATTGTCACATTTTTATGAAAAAATTCAATTAAAATTATAAGAATGATTCTTAAAAAGCTTACGATTATGGGTAGCCATCTTGTTTTACTAAGTAGATAATCCCAAGTATTCTTTCAAAGCATCAGAACGTCATACATATATATATAATGTTAAGTTGAACAAAATACATATATTAAATTATACAAATTAAAATGAGAGGGTTACACATACACACCTCTCAACTGATTCTACGAAGTCTACGTAGACTTTGTAATGGCCTTGAAGTGAATCCAGATAGTAGACAACATTTTGCTTAGGGTTTATTGCAAAGAGTAACCAATGTTGCCTGCAAGTAAATGAATCACGAATGAGTACACATTAATTTACACTATAATACAATCCTCAAAATAATTAAACAAGTGATTGAAGACTAAATTTCTCACCCATTATTGAGTGGTGCCAAAAATAAAGAGTCGCCCTTCAAATGCTTGGCATCCATGAAGCGTGAATGGATATAACTTTGTATTTCACTCTTAATAGCCATAATACGTTTCTCTGTATTACCTTGCTTAAACACAACGATACACGCCGGACACAAGAAGAAATACTTCTGTGTCCGTTGAGAAGGGACCAGAAGACGATTGTACAAAAACCTATAAATAATATATATACAACTTTCAGATCCTCATATATATACTCTAATATATACTCTAATATAAACAACTATTGTGTACAAATAATTTAATACATACCTCCGTATACTCTAATATCAGCAAAGTGGCCCAATCCATCTCAACTATAGCTTTCAGATCCTCCATGTTGATCATTACCAACTGTTCCAGCCCACAATGTTATCGGGCGGTAAAAAATATGGTAAATCCCGGTTCATTTTTTGAATGTGGACCTTTAGAGAATCGATGTACTACGGAATTCATCAATGGGAAATTGACCAACATGTTGGACTGGTTTGTATAGAAGTAGATGGTCGGGAGAGTTTGGTAGTGGAAAGGGAAGGTCGGGACACTTTTATTGAAGGGAAGGTCGGGACACTTGGGGTACCTAGTATATATTAAAAAATGATTAATTAGTTAGTTAACACACATTATAGTCATCAACTTATTAACAAAAATATTGTCACTTACAACGACAAGTTGTTCAAAGCCATGCCACAAAAGTACTAAGTGCTTGATCCACACGTAGAAATATATCCGCATTAGCAATTGGAGCAGTGCAATGGTGCAGACCCTCTATTGAATAGTCTACCCTAACTCTCAAATGGTTTTCGTGCATGGGTAAATTGTGCGATGTGGCACTCAATTGGTTACATATCAAACCCACTGCAACCTTTCGATGTGGGTTTGCAATATATAGCTCACATTCACGATTATCCTAAATCAATTATAAAGAAAAATAAATATACATGATAATTTTATCAAATACATATGTACAAAAAGCAGTCGAGTTTTGTTAAATAACGTGTTGAAGGGATGGTGCAGCTATCTCGGGCGCTATGGGGGTGCAAAGAGCTCAATAGGTTCAGCAGGGGGTGGTGCAGCGGGGATGGTGCACCAATCCTTTGTGCCAAGAGTCGCTTAAACATCCTGTCTCTCTTCCATTAACACAAAGAACATTCTTGGATAGCTCGTCATACTTTGCCGCCATGACTTTACAATCCCCGCACCCCTTGCTTTGGCTCTTTGGCCCAAACACAGTTGTAGGAGGAATCCCATATCCATAACCTCTAATCCGACCCTGTCTCTCTTCCCTTCCCAAGGCACGAGCAAGGACATCTTGTTGACCATCACAATCTGTTAAATCTCCTTGTGATACTGATTGTGATATGCTTTTGTTGATGCACAAACATAAATAACGGATAAAATTAATAAACAAGTGTCAAGAGAAATTTAATCGACAATAAAAAAATATGTCCACGTGTCAAAAAAATCGAGTAACGGATAAAAATAATAAACAAGTGTCAAAGAAATTTAATCGACAATAAAAAATATGTTCACGTGTCAAAAAAAATCGAGTAACGGATAAAAATAATAAACAAGTGTCAAAGAAATTTAATCGACAATAAAAAATATGTCCACGTGTCAAAAAAAATCGAGTAACGGATAAAATTAATAAACAAGTGTCAAAGAAATTTAATCGACAATAAAAAATATGTTCACGTGTCAAAAAAAATCGAGTAACGGATAAAATTAATAAACAAGTGTCAAAGAAATTTAATCGACAATAAAAAATATGTTCACGTGTCAAAAAAAATCGAGTAACGGATAAAAATAATAAACAAGTGTCAAAGAAATTTAATCGACAATAAAAAATATGTTCACGTGTCAAAAAAAATCGAGTAACGGATTAAAAAAATATAGTCAGACACAAATTCCAACTTGCTAAGAATCATAAAATTAAAATTACAATACATGAATTTTGGAATACTTACAATTTTGTCCTTGACCTCCTTAGTTTTCGGATCCACAATCTCCCCATCCTTGTTTTGTCGGGCCTCTAACCAGACAGTACAACGATCAAGGGATTCTTGAGTTGGATCTTTCCCCTCTTGCAGTAACTATTTAAGTTTAATAATTGTTAATCAACTGTAAATTAAGAGATTCATTAAATCATAATAAATTAAACTAATTGTGTCTTACCAATCTTTCTTCAAGAATTTGATATCCACTTGAACCTCCTCTATAAGGGTACTGGGATTAGAAGCTCTCACTTTATTGGCTTTGCTTTTTTCTATTTAAAAACATAAGTATACATTAATGAATGATATCTTGTTGTGAAATATATATATATATATATATATATATATATATAACTTAAATAATTAATATACTAACCAGAAATCCGGATCTCAGTAGTGCGTATATCTACAAATTTGGTCCAATCCTCCTTAGTTATAATTAGGCATACGATCTTTGGAGGCTCCTCTCTCGATGGTCCCATCAGCCGCTTTTGAATACTTTTTCCCCACATCGAGTTCTATATGCCCGATGCAACCTTCCCGCTTCCTTGAGTATCCAATCTCTTGGGCATCATCGACATCAAAGTGTTTCTACTTATACATAAAAATGGATTAAATAAATACAACTAAAAATTCACTAAATAAGATTATTAAAGAGGTCTAAAATTATATACTGTATTAAGGACCAAAAATCATCTTTCAGTTTAGGCAAAACTGTATTATCTTTCTCATTCCAACTTTTTATTGAAATTGGAAAGATTTGTTTCACCTTAGTACCAATAAAGCTAATTAAATTTGTGCCGTTGTCTCCAATTGGCAAACCTTTAACACTCCATCGGACCTTAAATAATTAAATCATTAAATAATTAGATAACTTGGAAAGATAGAGAACAACATTAATAATTAGTAATTAACTTACCTTATATTTCTCGTGTCCTTTACTTATCCGATGGACGATATTCTTTTTCGATGTAATTCCTCGGGGAGTGAACTTCTTTGTGTTTCCACTACTAGAAATTCTTTATTTAGTGACCGATTTAGAGACCAATTAAAATCAGTCACTATAGAGACCGATTAGAGACCGATTTCTTTGAAATTATTAACCCTTCAAGCTGGTCGCTAAATTGGTCACTAAATAAAGAATTTCTCCGTTCTTTTTATTCTCTCCCTCTATTTTTTCCTTTCCCTAAAAACCCTATTTCATTCCCTCCGTGCTATAACCTTGCAGTGCCGCTAGATCGCGTTCGACTTCTCTGCTCCATTCGCGTCCAACAAGTAGCATCAGCGTTCTTTGTTCATCTCTTCTCACCGCCCAGCAAGCAGGACATTTGCTCACCGCGTTCTCTCTTTTATCTATTAGGTTTTCCAAAAATAGGTAAGCACAACTCATTCTGAGATGAAACTTATAAATTTAATCGTCGATCTTCTTACATCTGCTGTGCTTATCCCCAATCTTCTTTGTATTCCTTTTGTGGTGTTTTGATTTTGGAACCTCATAGGCTAGAGATTCATTTGTAAAGGAAAATCGATTTTACAAATTCAAGTTTGGAAACCTAAATTAGGCGCACAAGTGTTCAAATAGAAAGAATGCACACTTTGTCATTGAACGCGCATACAGTGAATAATTAACTTTTTTGATATTCTCGATCAATATAGAATACAGACTTTGTGTGGTCGGTTTACATTATTGAGAGTGGATATTCTTCTGTTTATACTGATATTCTCTTTTAACATTTTTTTCTTTAGATTATGGGATTGGCATTTATGGCATTGGAACTGGATTTGGCCATTTCAGTATTAGTATGGATAATGTTAGTTTTTCAAACTTATATTCCTACTACTTCCATCATTTATAAACTTATTTCCCCTCGCAAACTCCTATCAAACAGTGTCAATGTTTGTGACAACTTCTGTGTTTTGTTGTAAACAAGTTTGAAGGCAATTTTGGCTTTGAAATATGGGGGCAACTGTGGCATTTTGCTATCATGAGAAAGTGGATCAATTTGGTATGGCCAATGTCTATTCTAGCTAGAAAGTTGATTAATGCTTGTAATGTGATATGGGTGGCTCACTTGATTGTGCTTTTAGTGGCTTGGTACATCTTGTAGTTTTCCATAACCATTATTAAAATTTAACATTACCTTTTTCTCTAACTGCTAGTTTCATGAATAGCAATTTGTGTGCCTGCAACAGTTATGAAGCGTTTTGATTGTTCTGAGACGTGAGCATCTCTTCATTTTTGTTTTTGTATTTATATTCTATTTGAAAATCAATTTCTTTTCTTCTTGAGTAGCAGGATCAAAGAATGGAAAAGATTAATTTGTTTTAACACTATATGTTGCTACTGCATGAATCTGATTATTTAATGGGTTAGGGGTGTTCAATTAGGGGTTTGAATCTGATTATTTGAAGGAAATTATTGCTTGGTGAAGATATGTCAGGTTCTGGATAAGGGGTTTGCACTGCTTTGGCCATCTCTAATGCCATTACTAATCTCTGTGGTATGCTTTCTCAGGCTCGTACTGTAAATTGAGGAACTGTTTAGTTTGTCTGAGTTGGCAAATGCTTAGAATTTTTCTTTTGGTTTAAATTTAAACTTTTATTGAGGTTGTATAAGTTTCGAATTTGAATTTTTATGTAACAAGTAGCCACTGTATTTGGGCAACTGTGGCTTGGAATGGAATGTCTTGTTAGTGTTAGTGAATACATTGTTGAATTAATACCTTATTGGCAAACATTTTCCTGACGGAAAAAAAGCTTGAGGTAAAATTGGATTGAGTCATAAGTCCAGTTCTGAAACTCTTGGACACGGGTAAATTATTATGATGTTTCTAATGTGATTCATTTTGCAGGTCTTGTTTTTCCCACATTTGAGGTCTTATTCATGATCCTTTTTACTGCAAAATTGTCCTTCCAATTATCCCCTTTGGGTTATACTTTTAGGTATAACTAGATAGCAAGTTCTTTTTATATGTGCTTCATGTGTTACTACTACTCTTTTTAGCAAGTTCTTTTTATTGTATTTAGTCCAGTGTTGTCAATGGCGGATGGCGGTTTATGGCGGAGAGCCAAAAATCCGCCATTTTAGGCCGCCATAACCGCCATAAAGCCGCCATAAACCGCTATCCTTCACAAATTGGCTATGGCGGTTGTCAAGAAATCCGCCACCGCAATCCGCCATGGCGCCGCCATGGCCGATATTTGACAACACTGATTTAGTCATATAAATTGCTAATAAAAGAAAATATCAGAGCATGTTGCTAAGATGTTTGTCAATATCATTTGTGCCGTATATATCACTTACATATTAATGTATGAGCCAAATCATATAATTGTGAAGCCTATACCCAACACTTAGCTAGAGATGGGATGGGAGCTGCATTCTGTTTTTTTTATATTGAGCATAAGAAGTATGAAGCGATGCTAAGGAAGTACTTCTCTGAAAGTGGACGTAAACCAATATAGATCCAATTGGTAATTCATGGCAAGCACAAATTTAGTTTTTTTTATATGTGCTTGCTTCATTTGGGTGTTCAAGCAGTTTTTTCATGTAACTTAATATATCTATTTGTTGTGCCCCAGGTTTATAACTTCGGCTAAACGGTTTTGTGGTGCATTTCCTTTTTACTGAACACAAAGACTCAAACCCACTAAAAAAGACTCACATGTTAGTCTCTTTTTGTTCCTTCTATGTATAGTTTATTTTTTACTTTCTGTTTTGGGTAAATGTGTTATGAAAAGGTAAACATGTATTTGTTTTTTTGCTTTATTGTCTGACAGAATATGGACTATCACCTAAGCTGCAGTTGGAGTAAAGAAATGAAGGATTTGTGATCTTGGATGACATCGACAATAGTGATAGTGAGACTTTACTATTACGGTTCGTGTTCTTGTAAGATGAAGAGTTTGACTCAGAGAGACAACAAGACTTAGTGAACATTAGATGTGTTTTGTTAACACTTAAAAACTCTATTATGACTATATTATGTAGGACATCATTTAAATACCAATTATGTATTTTAGCAAACACATTAACATATTTAATGTAATAATTTTTCTTTTTACTTTTTTTGCGAAGAAGTTAACATGAATCAACTAGGTATAACAAACTATTTTTATTATGTTTTAAATTATGTTGTAGATCGAATCAACTAGGTATAAAAATTTTCATGAATTGGGTCACACAATATGGTCTCTAGACAACTTTCCCTCTCTAAATTGGACACTAAATAAGTTGTAATAGAAGTTATTGCAATCAGTTACAAAGTTGGTCACTAATCGCTAAATTAGTCACTAAATCGGTTGCTAAAAAGGTTAGTAAATTGGTCGCTAAATCAGACGCTAAAATTGGTCACTAAATCGGTCGCTAAAATAGGTCACTAAATCGGTCGCTAAAATCGGTCACTAAATCGGTCCCTATAATCGGTCACAAAATCGGTCGCTAAATAATTTGGTCACAAAATCGGTCGCAAAAATCGGTCACTAAATCGGTCGCTATAATCGGTCACAAAATCGGTCGCTACAGTTAGCGACCAGTGATATAGCGACTGATTTTTGTTGGTTGCAAATTCAGTCGCTAAACGTTGTAGTGACCGATTTTTCCCATATAGTGACCGAAAAATCGGTCACTAAATGACGTTTTTTTTGTAGTGTTCTATCACCCACATCACCACCCTGACTACTCTCGTGATCACTATGTGATGCCATCTGACTTGCAATGACCCAAATGAAATAGACTCAGTGAGTTTTAGCTTTCTAATTGTTTAGAACCAACAAACACTTAACAAAATATAGAAGAAGCCATGCACTAAGTAATGAGTGAAAGCCATGCACTAAGTAACCTAGAGTAAACATACATAGGAAAGACATGCACTAAGTATATAACCTAGAGTAAACATATATATGAAAGCCATGCACTAAACAGAGAAAGCCATGCACTAAGTAACCTAGAGTAAACATACATAGGAAAGCCATGCACTAAGTATATAACCTAGAGTAAACATATATAGGAAAGCCATGCACTAAGAACCTAGAGTAAACAGAGAAAGCCATGCACTAGGAAAGCCATGCACTAGTCAAGTTAATAATGCTATCTAAGCTAGACTAATCTAACAACTAATTAGATACAACATTGAGCTAAATAACAGAGAAAGCCATACAAAAGATACATAACAAACCATAAAAACCATAACAAATAGTCATTGCAGTGAGAGAGGTGGAGAGTACGTGAGTGCAGAAATACCTTTTGAAAGGGAGAGAGAGTGAAGAAAAAGGAGACAAATGGGTCGTAGCACCAAGGAGAGAGAGGGGAGAGCTGGTACGGCGTGGAGATGAACGAAGATGAACGAAGAGGGTTTCTGGGTCGTGGAGGTTCGCAACGGTACGATGAACGAAGAGGGTAGATGAACGAGACGTCTACGTGAGTGTGTTCTGGGTTTTTCTGGGTTCTGGTGTGGGTTGTTCTGGGTTCTGGGTTGTTCGTGGAGGGTTTCCTGGGTCGTGGAGAGAAGTTAGGTAGATGAAGAGACGTCTACGTGAGTGTGTGACGGAGATGAGAGAGCGCGCCTTGTAAAAATTTTAATAGCATCCCTAGCGTTTTTACATAAAACGCTAGGATCATCTAGCAGCGTGTTTACCATTCCTAGCGCCAAGAAACGCTAGGGATGCTATTAAAATTTTTACTACAATTCCTAGCGTCAGAAACGCCAGGATGCTATTAAAATTTTTACTACCATTCCTAGCGTTTTATGTAAAAACGCTAGGGATGCTATAGCGCCTTTTTACAATTCCTAGCGTTTTCTGTAAAACGCTAGGGATGCTATAGCACCTTTTTACTAACATTCCTAGCGTTTTATGTAAAAACGCTAGGGATGCTATAGCACCTTTTTACTAACATTCCTAGCGTAAAAACGCTAGGGATGCTATAGCACCTTTTTACTACCATTCCTAGCATTTTCTGTAAAACGCTAGGGATCCTCTAGCTCCTCTTTACAATTCCTAGCGTTTTAATTTTAAAACGCTAGGTATTGAATGAATTTTTTAACTTCATTTCTAGCGTTTTCACTCTAAAACGCTACCTATTGACTGAATTTTTTTTTAAATATTTTTTTTATTTTGGTTTGTTCTCCATTTTAATTACAACCTATAAATTCATTCCCTTCCAACAAAATTCAGAAAATACATTCCAACAAAATTCAGCCAATATATCATTACAACCCAATATATAGATACACACATATGTACATATCACCAAAAGACCATATTAAACTAACAATTACTTACAACATAATTAATATATATCCAAATCATACAACATAATAAGTAACTTAGATTATGAAACTCAAAAGTAGCTACAAATTAAAGCTAGAAACATATATAACAAAGACAACCCTCAATGACTACTGTCTTGACCACTAGATCTCATGATCACTAAGTGATGCCATCGACTGCAATATAACATATATAATCCATGTTATTGTTAAATTTACAAAAACAATATAAATATTATCTATTAATAAAAAATAACGAGAAATCATTAAGTCTATATTACCTTTTCCTTTCCTAGATAAAATTTTGTTTGCAATTCGCGTCTTGGTATTTTTTTCCCGACGAATAATAATTCCATCATTATGATCTTTTCTAAAATATACAACATCCTCTATAGAAGTATTTTCCCTATTATTGGTTTCGATGTTCGAAGAAAGGGTCGTCCTCAACACCAACATCATCGGGTGCTTCATCATCATCGTTGTTATACACAAATTTTTTTGTCATCAATAGAACAATAGACCAATTGATATTAATCGGATCGGATGACATAAAACACTTGTTGAGCTTGCGATGCTAAAATAAAAGGTTCATCTTTATATCCTAACTTGTTGAAATTCACCCGCATGAACCCTAATTCATCAATCAGTAAACCAAGATTATTGTCAACCCATTCACATTTGAACACGGGCTCCTGAAACATATTGTAATCCAACTCCCATATGTGTTCAATGAAGCCAAAGTAAGACATATTCGCATATATGGGATTTCTATCTTTGCAATTGGATGCATGCATAGAATGAGCTACAAGAGTCACCCCACTATTTTGCATTTTACTCGATCATCTTGTTCTTTTGTATAGAAAGTGCACTCGTTCATTAGATAGTTGTTGTAAGAGAAGACATGTATATTTGGACCTTTTGCTAACCATCTCAATCTTTTTGAAATCAAGTAGGATTGAAACACACTCACCATCAATGTGATGTTTTAGCCACACTATGAAACTCCTATTGTGTTCTTTTTGCTAACCAAACTTGCTTCTTTCCCTGAATTGACTCTTAAGAATCTCCTTGTGCTTGGAAACATATGAATCAACCTCACTATCATTGTGAAGAACGCACAAGTGTGCTTGCTCTAGTTCTTTCCTTGATACCATCACTAATTTAGTTCCCTGTCATCCCTTTACTAATCCTTCCCGCATGACGAGACCTTGGCGGTCCCACAGAATATTCAAGACTAGATAGATAGCAGTGTAAAACTCAATAGCCTCTTCAACTATGTAGCGCTCAACAATACAACCTCGTGTCGTGATCGATTTTTCACATATCCTTTTAATATCTTCATGTAACGCTCAAACGGATACATCCATCTCATGTAACATGGGCCACACAATTGTGTCTCTCTAACGGATGAACTATTAGATGAATCATTATGTCGAAAAAGGAAGGTGGGAAATACATCTCAAGCTCACACAAAGTGACAGTAATTTCTCTTTGCAATGTTGGCAACTTTCCGTGGTCAATCACTCTACTACAAATCGCCTTAAAGAATAAACAAAGTTTGGTTAAGGTCCGACGCACTTTCTTAGGCAAAATGGATCGTATACCAATGGGTAGCAAATTCTCCATGAGAACATGACAATCGTGGGACTTTAGAGACTTTAACTTGAGGTCTTTAATCGATACAAGAGTCGCCACATTTGAAGAGTATCCCTGGAACTTTAACTTCATGAAGAAACTCACAAAAGACAGATCTTCTCCTTTCTAGATAGAGTATGAGTGCGGGAGGTAGATATGTACGTGTACCCTTCTTTACCAGGACCCAATTCAGGTCTCAAACCCATACTAACCAAATCCAACCTTGAGTTGATGGTATCTTTAGTCTTACCCGGCATATTGAGTAAGGTACCAATGACACTTTCAAGACATTCTTTTCAACATGCATCACATCAATGAAATGCCTTACATATAATGACTTCCACTATGGCAACTCAAAGAAAATCGACTTTTTCTTCCACCCCGTTTGGCAATCTCTCCCGCAAAAGGCTTCCCAAATTTAATGTTCAAATCTTCCACCTTTTCAAACACATTGCTCGCTCACAAAGGCGGGGAGCTCTACGTGTTTCTGTATTCCCATCAAATGCCTTTCTCCACAATCGATAGTGATGAGTTGATGGCAAAATCTACGATGACCAAGATAGATATTCTTCTTACCATGTTCCAACCACATCCAATCTGTGTTATCTTCACATATAGGGCATGCACATCGCCTTTGTTCTGTGCATCCGGATATATTGCCGTATGCGGGAAAGTCGTTAATTGTGCCAAAGATCATAGCCCTCGTGGTGAAACTTTCTTCTCTGAACCCATCATACACCTCTACCCCAATCTCCCACATTTGCTTCAAGTCTTCAATTAAAGGAGCCAAGTATACATCAATATCATTTCTCGGTTGTTTGGGCCCGTAAATTAACAAAGACGACATCATATATTTGCGTTTCATGCAAAGCCACGGCGATAAGTTATAAATCGCCAAAATCACGGGCCATGTATTGTGGGAGCTACTCGATACCGTATGCGGGTTAAATCCATCGCCAGACAATGCAAGGCGTAGGTTTCTCGGGTCATCCCGAAATTAGGATACTCAATATTGATTTTTTTCCATTGCGGAGAATCTGCACGGTGTCGTAGCATACCATCTTTAATCCTTTCATCCTCATGCCATGTCAAGTGTTTTGCATCTACGAACTACGATACATGCGCCTAAATCGAGGAATTATAGGAAAATACCACAACACCTTTTGTGGAGCGGACTCTTTCTTCTTATATCATGGTGCATTACATTTAGGACACGACTTTAACAACGCATGTTCATTCCGAAATAAAATGCAATCATTCGGACAAGCGTGTATCTTCTCATAGTTCAAGCCAATAGACCCCAACATTTGCTTTGCATCATACGTCCGAGAAGGAAGCACATTATCATTCGGAAACATTTCTTTCGAAGTGAGAGTAAATCGGTAAAGCTCTTATCCGTCCATCCGTGGCTAGTTTTCAAGTTATACAACTTGATCACACCAATAATTTTGTGAATTCATTACAACCCGCATACAATGGTGTCTCTGCATCGCTTATCAACTTCTCAAACATTTCGGGACAATCATTAAGATCCTCTTCAACCACCTTTGCCATCTCTTCAAATTCGTTCGCATCAAATGAATGTGTTCGGTGTCAACCATGTGGCGCATATCTCTTACTAATATCATTCATATTTGAAGATTCACCTTTTTCTCACGTGCATTATCCAACAAGTGTAACTTTGATCAATTCCATTCGCCTTTAAATGTCGTGGTCAACTCCTGCGAGAATCGATTTTACATAACAACACCTTAAACAAGGACATTTCATACCACTAGAAGTCCCTAAACGCTCAACAAAGACACTCACAAAATAATCCACTCCGGTAACGCATACTCCTTGGACAGACGATTGGCGGACATCCAATTTCTATCCATAATTGCCAAATATTTATAATAAAATCCCGAGAAGAGAACTTTAACATATGACCCATCAAGCAATTCGAATATAATGAAGAATCAATTCATATAAAAAAACAAACAAAATTTCCTCTTTTAAATTTTTTTCAATTCCACTCCTTATTTTCCCAAGCTATATCTATATCATATTCTATTTCTATTCTCGGTCCTTTGGTCAAGACAAAGGAACCATATAGTCTAGTCTTCCAAACAATTAATTTATGTGTAACAAGAAGAGGCTAGTGGTGAAAAAAAGAAGAAGAGTCTAGTGTGCACAAGTGACAAAACTAATATATTTCTAAACTAGAACCCACAATTAATATCTAACAAGAAACAGAGAAAGAAAGAAAACTCACCAATGTTGTGCGAGTGAGAGAGATGATGTTCACCGAGAGAGATGATTTTCGTTGAGAGAGATGATGTTAATTTGAGTTAGGGTGTTAGGGTTTTGCGTTTCGGGTGAGTGATTTTTGCGTTTCGGGTAAGAGTGTTAGAATGAAAGAGGGAAGTAGCTCAATGGGAAACAAAAAAAAATTATTTAACCATACCTAGCGTTTTCTAAAAACCGCTAGGGATCTATCTAGCGTGTTTTCTAAATACCTAGCGTTTTGAGTAAAAGCGCTAGGGATATGTCTAGAGTGTTTACTAAATACCTAGCGTTTTATAAAAAACGCTAGGGATCTATCTAGCGTGTTTTCTAATTGGCTAGCGTTTTGAATAAAAGCGCTAGGGATCTGTCTAGCGTGTTTTCTAAATAGCTAGCGTTTTCTAAAAAACGCTAGGGATCTATCTAGCGTGTTTTCTAATTGGCTAGCGTTTTGAATAAAAGCGCTAGGGATCTGTCTAGCGTGTTTTCTAATTGGCTAGCGTTTTGAATAAAAGCGCTAGGGATCTGTCTAGCGTGTTTTCTAATTTGCTAGCGTTTTGAGTAAAAGCGCTAGGGATCTGTCTAGCGTGTTACCTAATAGGTAGCGTTTTACTTTAAAACGCTACTAATGGTGTAGCGTGTTATTAAAATGGCTAGCGTTTTTTTATAAACGCTACTAAAGGTGACGATCTCTTTTTACAATTCTGGCGTAGTGAAAGGAGATTATGATACACATTATGTGGGGGGTCGAGCAGCATTGGTTGAATTTGAGAGCAATTTTAGGGACGAAAAATTGGAGGATTATGAGGCATAATAAGAAAGGACAATAAATAAGCACTTCAAGAGCTAGAAAGGCCAATGATGAGGTCACGTGCCAAGAAAGCTAAGAAAGCCATACTATAAATAGTGACAACTTTAATGGAAAAATACCTAAACTAGAAGGAATGGAGTTGTTTCGTTGTTTCACTTTAATGAAGTTGTTTTCAAATGTAAGAGGGAAGAACATTTTATATATTTATTTTTCATGTCTGGTTAATTCTAAGGGAGCATGGATTGCTACATGTATTAGGTACTGCCCAGGGCCAACTTTAAGTTGGTTTTGTTATTGAAAGTGTATTTTACTTAAATTATGTGTTGGTTTGTAGAATCTAGGAAATGGGGGCATATGGACCTACAAAGGAGGTGCATGATCACCTATGTGTAGAAGAATCAAGTCTTAGATGCCTTGCTAAACTTCTGATAGTGCAACAACTAGCCCATTAATAGTACACAAATCCATCATTAGGGAGGTTGCAAAAGCAAATAAGAATAATGATGCGGTGCATTTAGGGTGGGGGATTCCTCACTAGATATTATATAAAATGTTATGAGTGGTTGAGATTTAATGTTGATTGATATAATTTCAACTACTCATAGCATTTTACGTTATATCTAACGGTTAATCTATGTGGTACCCCAGTGATGGACTTGATTTGCTCCCTCACCTAGAAGCACCCATATTGTTGAATTTATGTAGTATTTCATTGCTGAGGGTATGTGTCTCTCTGATTCTTCATTGAGCGAATTCTTTTGAAGTTATCAAAAAATGAATGTTTATTGTGGTGATACTTAACCAATGCTTTTCAGTTCTTCTTTCTCAATAGAAGAGAGTCGTGCTTTTACCTTTAATCCTTTCTAACCCATCATTTACTTTTCTTCTTTATTTCCCATTCCCTTATTATTTTTCTTGACAGTTTAGAAATTAAATTTTAGTCAATTTCCATTCTTGAACTTTACTAATTCCTTGTCATTTCTATTAAAAATCACAGAGTAAATGGGTTTTGAATTTTATACGTTGAATAGAAAGGGATAAAAGTCACTAAGTGAACTAGGGAGCAATTAATTTCTAATTATTTGAAATTAGAATTAAGGAGCATTAACTACAATTCACTTTTTGTGAACGAAAAAAACTACTATTCACACGGTCACAGATAAGATTTTTTTTTGGGGGCCTTTTTTGCTTAAAAAAAGATCTTTTTTGGGGGCCAAAAGCGCTACCTTGGGCTTGTTGGCCTATTGGGCCGACCCTAAAGATTATGAAAACTAAACACAATTGTAACCCTAGGTCTAGTTAGCGTCATATAAATATGTTGTTTTCATCACTTTGAAAGTACTAGCAAACACAAACGCCGTTGCGGTTTCTCTCAAAACACTAGAGTATCTCTCTTACTCTTTTCCTCCATTACTTGCATTTGTAAAGAGCTGCAAAAGTAGTCTTTCAATTTCTTGAATTAGTGTATTCAGGTTTTTATATGCTTTGGAGGGGGATACATCAACTGGAATTCGACATATACCATATATATCACTAATCACAGGTAATTCAATATCTTCCACTATATAATTACTGTATCTTTTTTGGTGGCTTCTTTTCTCTTATTAACCTTGTGTTGTTTTGTCTTTAATAGATCCATAAGCAGGACAACAAAATTTGGTTAATCATCTACAAATACAAGATTGATCACACATGATTTGGGATTTTGTCTTATATATTTTGCCCTTCTCGGAAATGCTTTGATCTATGGCTCATTTTTATATATCCAACATAGATCTCTATCGACTGTGATTTTCTTGATTAAAACATTTCGACAAAAGATGCCGATGGCGATCTTCTCATATGTTTTTAAGGTAATAATTTTGGATATAAAAATATATGTTTTTTTTTCGATAAAGTATGTTTTCTTTCATATTTATCACTATGATTGATTACGAATTAATTTATTTTATTTTGGTGGATATTATATATTTATTGATCTATTTCAAATTAAGTATTAGAGCTGTCATGGAAAATATACATCTATCTGTTTACATTATCACATACCAATCACTCAAAAAGTATAGAGAAGATCTCAGAGCGATTATAGCTAAAGATACAACCCTCCTTCTAATATGTATACTTATATTATTTATTTTTTTCAAGATTAATTTCATATAGACTCCAGATATGTAAAACAACCAAAGTTTTCACACCCAATTCCCCTAACTATATATAAAATTGCCTTTACTAATCTCACTAATTTCTCAAACCCTAACCCTCTCCTCTTCTCTCAATTCACTACCGTTTATTTTACATCTCTCTATGTATTTAACACATAACACTTTGAAGTTCAAACTTAAGCTATGAACTGTTGATGAGTTAAAGCATCTTATAGTTATAGTTTATATATTAAACTATTTCTTATTCTTCATTTTTTGTAATTTGTAGGTGTGGCATGATGCAAAAATAAACTCTGTGCAAAGAAAACCTCATAAATCTCACTGCACCTGTAAATATTACGTGAACTTTTATATGAAGAGCAAAGTTCACTTGGTAAAGAGGTAAAGACTCTAAATATGGAGATCAAAGCAATTGGATTAGATAAAATTTCCATTCTTCATAAACTTGAATGTAATTGTTGTGATGATAACCCTCATATATAGCTGGACTTCATCTTTAGGTTGCACCACAATACCACAAACCAGATTGGTTTTTGGAAAATTTCTATCTGATCTTTTATGGTTAGTTGTTACTTCTGATTTAAAGAAGGTTCCATTTTGTGTAAGATCTGTCCAACACAAAATTGTTTATCAGATCTTAGGAACCGATAACTCTGATTCACATGTAAATGTTGTGAACTTGGAAGTCAAAGATGGCAAAATGGTATCATCTGTTGCTCAAATTGAAGTATCTTCTCAAACCAACACTACTTCAACTCACAATGATGACCATGACCCTGAACATGAACATGAAAATGCACATGGACATGCACATGCACATGAAGATGAAGTGTTACCATCTGAGGAAGCTGTGACATTGGGTTTAAGGCATTCAAAACGTAGGAACATACAACCTGAACGTTACATAGGTTGTGTTGTTTCTAAGTTAGACGTTGGTTATGTTCGAACTTATCCATACAAGAGAGCTCTCAGAGACAAAAGAAGTGATGATGATGACGATGATAAGTCATTACCTGAATACCCTTCTGAAGAGGATATTATTGATAGTTTTCAGAAGGTTTATAAGGTTAATAGATCAGATGATGAAGAAAGTGATGATGGTTTAACATTGGGGAGTTATTATAGTAACATTATTAGACATAAGCGTAAGAAGAAGACTACTGCTACTGCTAATGATATATTAAATTTTGAGCCGTTGGATCAGAATGCAAGATCAGATGATGAAGAAAGTGATGATGGTTTAACATTGGGGAGTTATTATCGTAACATTATTAGACGTAAGCGTAAGAGGGAGTTATTATCGTAACATTGGGGAGGGTTAGGTTTCAATAAAGGAAGTCAACGGAGAAGAAATTGTTTGGGGTATTCAAGAAATAGAAGTAGTATTGATGAAGAAAAACGTGATCGTAAAGGTAGAAGTTTAAATGCAGAAGCAAGCAAGGAAATGATAGATTCATACATGAAGAATATTAATAGCATGCCAACTGAAGAAGAAGAGATAAATGTTACTGATTAGTGGAATGAAAAAAGTAACTTCGGGAACAAGGAGGAAGAAAAAATAGCTAAGAAAGATGATCAGAATGAAGAAAAATGTGATGATTTGGATAAGTTGTGGGAAGAAATGAACACAGCTTTTGCATCAAGTTATCTTGAAGGAACAGAGGTGTGACAATTGTTTTCCATCTTTTATATGATTTTGTTATTTTTACTATTTTATTTTAAGGGTAAGGCTAGAAAGCCCACTTAAGACAATTAAATAAAAGCCCAGCTAATTTAAATTCTACAATTGAATTGAATTCTTAAATTATAATCTTATGTCTATTTCAACTCTATATCATTGTCAACGGAATCACTTGAACTTTGTCCTCAAAATTCTAGAATTTTCTCTTTAGTACACTTTTGTTCCTGGGTACCATTGTGTGGATTGTAAGTATTATAAATGATAAATTATTAACAATGTGTTGTATCCACATCCAAGTGTACATTGAATCCCATTGTCTATCCTAAGCAGAAGAAGAGAGAGAGAGAGAGAGTCACCTGCTTGACGCCGCAAAAACTAACAGCTCCAAAAACAAAGAGCTGCAAATAATGCTGCTAATGCTGCTGCTACATTCACTCCTCTTACTCTAGACTCAAGTGCAGGTGGCAAGTTTCACGGTTCTACCTCATTAGACAATAGTGTCATAGTTTCTCTCCCTCATCATGGTGATAATGGAAGCAAACTCAAATCCTTGGGTTTGAACTTTGTGAAGCGCTTTCCTGATTAATGAATTTTGCTCCCAAAACACACTGCAATCCAATTTTCCAACAAAAGAGATTAAATTATTTGGTAAAATTCTTCAATAAGCAGTACATTATAAAAAATTTATTCATAGCTTTTGTGAATGTACTAATGGATACGTGGAGAAACTCATGACTTTTTTGGATTAAGTATTATTACTTGCATAAAGTAATTCTAAGATCACATAAGGAAGAGATAACAATATTGAAGTAAAGTTAACCAGCTTTCCACCTGCGAAAAGGAGTAAAACAAAAAGCAAGGTGATGAATTCAAAGTTATATATGATGTTGGGTTTATATAATTTCTGCAAAAACATCCTTGACAATGTTTTTGTCACTCCTTTTTACTTCTAGGTCAAGAAGGAACAACAAAGAATCTTAAGGAAATTCCTTCTTCTAGCAGTGGTTCTACTAACACTGAGAAAAAGGAGAATAATCTGGAAGTTGGCAAGGTTTAACTGAAATATTACCAAGTGTTCTGGACTGGGCCTAGGAACTGGCCCATCTCACATTAAGGCCAGACTTGGCCCATACCACTCTGGGTGGTCAGATCCTGGTCCACTTCATGCTGGATGGCCAGGATTCGTTGTCTAACCCGATCAACGGAGAGGATCACTTGACGGGAGATATAACGGTCCTTGACCATCCGGTGAACAGTATTCAACCCACGTGTCGGACACTGACAAGGTAATTAATTCTTACCCAATTTCACAGTTCTTGCTCTTTGCTCACCCCACTGACTTGGGCGTCGGAGTGTAATTGCAGGTACACCACCAGCTCGGGCAGAGAAGGCGTTCAACTACTTAGGCGTTTCATCTACTCTCTACTCGAAGGTCTACTACAGATCATTGGCGACCACAGTGGGAGGTGAAAGAGTTCCCCCACATACCTTACGATGACGCCCAGAGGGCGACCAAAGAAGAAGGGTGACCCAATGTGTGTCGCACAGGCCATTTCTGAGCAGCCTTAGATGACCCCAGAAGGTGTGGCGGTCACCATGGAAGAAACAACTCAGGGCGCCCTGGAGGAGCCAGTTGACCCAGACCAGGACATCTTAGCAGCGGCTGGCCTTCCCCCCAACATCACACAACAGTTCATACAGTTGTTGAACCAACCTGATAATGTCATAGCAATGCAGAACGAGTGGCTCAACCAGGTCGAGCAGCAGGTCGCAGCTGGACGAGCAACACCTGCCCCTGGGCGAGAAGCACCCATCCTTGGATTACCACCTATTCTGGAAGCACGCAGAGAACCAGAAACTCGTGGAGCAAGGTCTCCACCACAAAGACATTCGGTGCACAGATCGCCTCCGCGAAGGAATCATGTGCACCGATCCCCACCTAGGAGGGGCAGAAGTTATGGGCGCTCTCAACCCCCATCGCCCACCGATCCAACATACGACCCTTATAATTCTGAGTACTCCCCCACTAGATACTTGTCGATAGGATCCCCAAGACGCTCTAGGAGTAGGTCGTTCGACCCATATGGACCTTGTCCTCAAACTGAAGAGAATCTGAGGGGCTACGCCTCTCAAAGGTCAAGGTATGATGCAGATCGAGTAAGAGGCCGGCATCAAGATGGTATCCCTAGGTACCGAGATGTGGTGGGAGCAAGCCCGTTCACCCGAGAAATTGAAGATTACCCTATCCCAAGGAAACTTGAGAAACCATCTCCTCTAAAGATGTACAATGGGATTGGAGATCCTGGTCGGCACATCAGATATTTCAACAACACGATGCATTACCGGTCCGCTGTCGAGCTGGTGAAGTGCAAACTTTTCCCTCTGTCCCTTGAAGAGGGCGCTCAGGATTGGTGGGAGGAGCTGGAACCTAACACCATCTCTTCATGGAGAGAACTCTGCAGAGTTTTTTTCGCCCAGTTCACAGCCCATAAGAACAAGCCCAAGTCTGAACATATTTTAGAAGCTGTAAAGCAGGGGGAGAATGAGACCCTGCGGAAGTACGTGGATCGGTTTAACAAAGAAGTAGCCTCATTTCGTGGGTTGAATGACTGGAAAAAACTATGTTATAAGACGCGTGGACTGAGGCCCGACAGTTTGTTTGAGACTGAAGTCAGGATAAATCAGTCGGAGGACTTAGCCACTTTCCTTCGTAGATCACACCGTTACATGAATTATGAAGAAGTGAGGATGGCCAGAGGGCGACCAAGCATTGGGAACACCCAAGAGAAACCCCGGGAGGACCGGGATCACTGACAGAAGAGGGATCGAGAAGGCCCTTCTCGAGATTTCAATTCAAAGAAACAAGTAGAGCGCACCAGATTGAACATCTCATATGCCCAGATTTATGCTGACCGCGCCAACGGAAAATTCAAAGATGTGAAAAGACCTGGCCCATTAGTACTGAAGGATGGGCAGTGAAAGTCAAGGAAATGGTGAAGATATCACAAATGCAACGGGCATGACACCAATGGGTGCATGGCGCTCAAAGATGGTATAGGAGAACTAATCCGAAAAGGGAAGTTGTCTCAAAGAATGGCATGGTCAAAGCACGACATGAAGTGCCACTCAATTCAAGTCTACGCTTGCCCCACGGTCAAGCTTGACTTGGGGGCAACTGTTCTGGACTGGGCCTAGGAACTGGCCCATCTCACATTAAGGCCAGACTTGGCCCATACCACTCTGGGTGGTCAGATACTAGTCCACTTCACGCTGGATGGCCATGATTCGTTGTCTAACCCGATCAACGGAGAGGATCACTAGAAAGAAGATCTAACGGTCCTTGACCACCCGGTGAACAGTATTTAACCCATGTGTCGGACATTGACAAGGTAATTAATTCCTACCCAATTTCACAGTTCCTACTCTTTGCTCACCCACTGACTTGGACGTCAGAGTGTAATTGCAGGTACACCACCAGCTCGGGCAGAGAAGGCGTTCAACTACGTAGGCGTTTCATCTACTCTCTACTCGAAGGTCTACTACAGATCACCAAGTTTAAAGGAAGCACGAACTAGTATAACAGATGAGAATGGAACTCTTCAAAATGTAGAGTCGCGAGATATTTAAGAAGACTTTGTTATTGATGATTCGATATTCAAGCTTAATTAGTTAATGTCAAAGTTCTCCTTTAATATAAAATTTTCCAGTGTTCCTTGTGTTTTTTTTTTTTTTTTTACAAATGTTATGTGCATTGTTGGGCTCTCCTTTTTGTTTGCACAATATTTTATTTGGAATAGTGGAATGCTAGAAATCAAAACAAGCATTAAATATAGCAAGTTTGAAGCCACCAAGGAAACTTCAAGAATGGTATCAAGTATTGGTTTTTGCTTCACACCAATGACATTTGACGTACAACAACTACTGTGACCATAACTGATTTTTACGATTCCTAAGAATGATCACTGCCATGCCAAGTTGGGAGAGGGACACCTGCAAAGAAGAACAAGGCTAACACACAGAATAACAAGACCAAAGGGTGGTTCTTCAGAGAGCACAAGGATATATGATCAACTTCAGCAAGCTGGTGTTGCAAATGGATGGTCAGCAACAACACCATGGATTAATACAAGCACAAGTGTCAAATGATTGGTGTAACCTTGATCAAGCAATGTCTGACACAAAGAGTCACGTGCTACCTCTGTGGAAGTTTTTTTATTGAGGTTCAACCACTATTGCATAGCACTCAAACTCGTGATTGATCCAAGAGTCACCCCATGATGAACCTTCCATAGCAAGGCTATCGACAATTTCATTTGATTCTCTATTTTATGGATGAAGGAAACACTTCTCAAGGTCAGTAGAAGGTTCCCCAATTTGTTACCGTAACAACAAAGCTCCCAAGGACAACCGCAGTTGACCCAAGAGATTGCTACTTTTGAATCCAAATCCACAGTTAGACTTCCTCGCTTAAGCCAATCTTTTTCCAAGGAGTAATGATAACTCATATTTATATGAGTTATTTATACTTTTATTCCTTAAATTTTATTGAGTTCTCAAGAAATAATTGTGTCTTATTAGTTATTTTATGTTAGTTTAGGATTTAGAAGGGCTAATTACTGTTTTGTTAGTAATCTGGCACATCTGGTGCCTTTGTGAGCATTTTAATGTGTTTGTTAGCGTTACAGCGTGAAGCGTTATAGCGTTGAAAGTCAGGCCCAGCTGAGTATCAAAGATAAAAGTTCCTTTTTGGCGTCAAGTACTTTAACTCAAATTTCTGTACGCTGTGCAAGCTGTACACGCTGACAGGCGTGGGTTCTCATTGGCTAGCGAGGGACACTTGGCATTTGGAGAGTGGAGAATATCTTTGGTTGGTGAAAGATGTCAATCACCTTTTTCATAAAGCACTTTTGAGGGATACACTCAATCTATCTTCTTCTTCTTCACCACTTTCCTCCCACCTTCGAAGCTAGAGAGAGTTTTTGGAAGAAAAATTTGACACCTTTCTCCTCCATTGAAACACTTTTAAGCTTTTTATTTTTATGTTACAGCTTACCATTTTTCTCGCTGTTAAGCTGACGTTATAGCGTCGTCTCTATTTATGAGTTGGAACCTTCGGTTTGTATCTTTTGCAACTGTTTCTCTTCTTCTTGTTTACGGTAATATGGGTTATTTAACTTGTATTTTGTTGATGATGCTCAACATGAGCTAAACACTTGTAGTTGGATTGCTTTGAGCTTGCAATGAACATTTAGTATTGCGTTTATAATATTTCACGTTTTGCGTTTCAATATTTGCATTTTAATTCTTTCAAACTTGTTTTAGGGTTGGCCACTTAAAATGAGTACATTTATGGGTACAAAAATGGTCCATAAATCTAACTCAAAGATTGATATGAATGAAAGGTTGTTTGAAGACATTTAAACAACGTTTACTTATTCTAGACATAGAAAAGTAATAGTTCATAGGGCAAAAAGGTGTGGGTTCTTTATCAAATTCCACAGCGCTTGACGCTATAGCGTTTGACGTTATAACGCATTGCTTTTGGGGATTTACTTAGCAAAGAGCAGTCCAACTTATCTCTCTCATATTTGAACTACTCTTTTAACTGTTTCATTCAAAATCTTGTTTTACTGATATCTGAGACTATACACTTTGCTACTTGTTTCACTAGTGTTAGTGTAAGTTACACTTTAAAATTAACATCAATCCCTGTGGAGACGATCTTTACTTTTATCACTATATTACTTGTCGCGATTGTGTATACTTGCACAACTAATTTTCGCACAACAAGTTTTTGGCGCCGTTGCCGGGGATTGCATTTAATTTTTATTGTTTAAAAATTCTTGCACTCTTAGTGAGATTTTACTCTGGTATCTGTTTCTGGTGTTATAACAGGAAGCGTTATAGCGTATGCCCAGGACAGAGCCACCTGATTTCGAGTTTGATCCAGAACCCGAAAGAATTAAGATTCAGAAGATTGAGACAACAACAAAGGCTACAACAACTCAGACCGACCATGTCTGAGCATAACACTGCTACTACTGGAAATACTGGCAGATGTACTCTTGGTGGAAGAACTCCTTCCCATCATGGTGGGAGAACTCCACGAGGAGGAAGAACTCAAAGAGGTGGGAGGATACCTCTAGGTCCCTTCACCTACATTGAACCAGATGAAGAATACTGGTACAGAGGCAAATTCATAAACGAAGGTCCTAACCAAATGTTTAATGACAGAGACAGACCAATGAGGGATTATGCTGTCTTCGACCCAAATTCCATGGAAACAAGCATCACTAGGCCTACTGTAACTGCAACTCATTTGAATTCAAGCCTATGATGTTCCAAATGCTCCAAACCACAATTTGGAGGGTCTACTCAAGAGGATCCATTTTCCCAATTGAGAAAATATTTGGAAGTTTGTAGTAACTTGATCATACCTGGCGTTAGTGAAGATGCCTTTAGGCTAAAACTCTTCCCGTATTCCCCGAAAGATAGAGCCAAGTCTTGGTTAAATTCCTTGGAATCTAACTCTATCACTACTTGGGAAGAGATGACAAAAAAGTTTTTAGAAAAATATTTTCCACCAAACAAAAACGCTGGGATGAGGAATGATATTACGTCCTTCAAACAAAAAGATGGTGAAACATTGCATGAAGCGTGGGAAGATGGAATGAGTTACTAAGGAAATGTCCACACCATGGGATTCCAATAGTGATCCAAATGGAAACTTTCTACAATGGGTTGGAGGCACAAACAAGGTCAATGTTGGATGCCTCAGCTGGGGGTGTAGTCCTAAATTCTTCCTACAATGAAGCCTGTGAAAAAGGTAGTTGGGGTTCATGAAGTGAGTGAAGTTTCTGCTCTTTCAGCTCAAGTGGTTACTCTCACAAATATGATCAAAGGGTTGAGTACTGCTAACGCTATAGCGTCTGATGCTATAGCGCCAAAGGAAACAACTGTTGCTGCTATTGAACAAGCTCCTCTTGGAGAAACCAGTTGTGTTTATTGTGGGGGAGTACATCTTTATGAAGAATGCCCAACAAACCCTGCATCTGTGAATTATGTGGGATACAACAAGGGAAACAACCCTTAATCTAATACTTACAACCCTGGTTGGAAGAACCACCCGAATTTCAGATGGGGCGGAAGCAATGCTGCTACCACATGTTCCAATGCTCCAGCTATTCCACCAGGCTTTCCAGCTCAACAAAATCAAAGACAACATGCCCCACCAATGGTCAACTCAATGGAATCTTTGCTGAGGTCTTTCATTAGTGATTGTAAAACAACTATGCAGACCCATGAAGCATCTATAAAGACCCTAGAGAACCAAGTTTGGCAAATTGCATCTGCTCTCACTCAAAGGCCTAGTGGTGGAATTCCTTCCACTACTGAAGCCTCAACATCTCAAGCACCAGGCAAAGAACATGTGAAGGCAATAACTTTGAGAAGTGGTAAGGATGTGAAGGTTGCACCCAAAGTTGCAGGGTCAGGAGTTTCTGAAAAAGAAAAAAATCCTCCTGATGTTATAACACCTGAAGTTATAACATTAGATAAAGCACCTGAACCTAAACGTGTGCCTGAATATCCTGCTCCACCTTACCCTCAAAGACTGAAGAAGGCACATGAAGACAAGCAGTTCAACAAGTTCCTAGAAGTTCTGAAGCAATTGCACATCAATGTCCTTTTGGTGGAGGCATTACATCAAATGCCTAACTATGCCAAGTTAATGAAGGATGTCCTCACCAAGAGAAGAAGACTTGAAGAGTTTGAAACTGTTGCAATGACTGGAGAATGTAGCATGTTGATGCAAAACAAGCTTCCAAGAAAATTAAAGGAACCTGGTAGCTTCACTATACCCTGCTCCATTGGAGATTTTTATTCAGGTCGTGCTTTATGTGACTTAGGAGCAAGTATCAACTTGATGCCTAAGTCCATTTACACACAATTGGGTATAGGAACTGCCAGACCTACTTCTGTAACCCTTCAGCTTGCTGATAGGACTCTTGCCTATCCTGAGGAGATACTAGAAGATGTTTTAATAAAAGTTGACAAGTTTGTTTTTCTGTAGATTTTGTCATTTTGGATTTTGATGCAGATAAGGAGGTACCCATCATTTTAGGGAGACCGTTTTTGGCTACGGGAAAGACACTGATTGATGTTCAAAAGGGAGAGTTGACCATGAGGGTAAATGACCAAGAAGTAAAATTCAATGTCCTGAATGCTTTGAAGCTCCCTGAGGTCAACTGTAACGCCCAAAATAATTTAATTATTTATCTAATTAAGTTATTTAAGGCTTGCAACACTTAATTAAATTAATTAATTAAGTTGGGTTTATTTTATCAAAAAGGGGTCTAGTTTAATTAAATAGAATGATTGAGTTAGAGTTCATTTTATTTTATTTTCAGGGAGTATGTGAATAAGTAAAAAGAGTGGTGCAAATAAGGGCCCAAGTCACTTAATGACCCAAGCCCAAATACCTTAAAACCCCAAAAACCCTACACAAGGTCATATGACCCTCATTTTGAAGAGAAACCCACGAAAGGAATAGAGAAGGAGAAGGGCAGCAGCTGGTCGTGAAGGGAAGGAGGAAAAGGTGAGAACTTTTCCTTTGATTCTTGGTGGGTAAGAGGGTTCTTGGTCTTAATCTTCATCATTTCTTCTCCTTGTTCCATTTCCTTAAGCTTTAGTGTCTCATTTCCTCCATTGTGTTGCTTGTTACGTTTTACCCAAGGAGTAGGAGGGCCACGTTTTGTTTTCAGCAGCTAGGGAGGTTGGAAAATACTTCATTCTTGTGGTTCTTGGTGTTAGCTTGGAGGTTTGAACTTAAACAAGGTTAGGGGATTCTCAATATGTTCATAATAACTTGTAGAATATGTGTTATGTAGGAAAATAGCCTAGCATGAATTGATTGTGTGAAATTGTGTTTATTCTATGATTGTTGTTGTATGAGTGTTTGAATTGTTGCTACCATGCTACTTGTTGTTGGAAAATTATGTGTTGTGGATTTTGCATGTTATGTGCTTGAAGAAATGTTTTCATGAGGTGAAGTATGTGAATGTAATAAATGATGAAGTTGATTTGATACCTACATGGGTGTTGTTTTATGTGAGGATTAAGTTGTTGAATTAAAAAGTAGGTTTAAGTTGGTTTAGTGGAAGTAATTGGGTGAAGGGCGCCAAATGCTTAGGCAAATGGCGCCTAAGCCACTGTTTTGGCCGTGTGGTTTGAGTGTGGGGAGCAGGCGCCAATGTCCCATGCATATGGCGCTGATGGGTGAATGCGTCTTTGGGTAGTCATGTGGGCGCCATTTGCTAGGCAAAGTGGCGCCCAGTTCTCATTGCGTGGGTGTGTGTTTGATCGGGGTTGGAGTTGGCAGGAGGGGCGCCAATTCCCTAGGAATATGGCGCCCGTGGTGGGTGTGGTGTGTGCGTCTTTGGGACACAACAGCAGGCGCCAAAATAGGCGACCTGCGCGTGTGAGTGCGCCTGGTGTGGCGCGGTGCAGGGCGCCAACTGGGCGGCCCGTGTGCGCCTGTGATGTGTGTGGTGCAGCGTGTGTGTGGGTGATGCACTAGTGGGCGCCAAAGTGGCTGCCCTTGGTGCCTAAGTGTCTCAAATGTGTCTAAGGGATGGTTAGTCCCTAAGAATTAATTTAATCCTTGGCGTGACTAAATAGTCCCTAAGAATTAAATTAATCCTTGGCGTGACAAAATAATCCCTTAGAGTCTAATTAAATCCTAATAGGTTAATACAAGTCCCTAAATACTAAATTAATCACAATGTGCCAAAATAATCCCTCGAGTGTTAAATTAATCTTTGGTGGGTCAAAATAGTCCTTAAGTGTGAAAAAGGTCCTTGTGAAGTGGTTGGGTTGTTAAGTAAGAATCAACTTAATAATTGATCATGTGGTGGTTAATAATTGATCATGTGGTGGTTAATAAATGATCAAGGGGTGGTTAATCATTGATCAAGTGGTGGTCAATAAATGATGTGGTGGTGATCAATAATTGATAATGTGGTGGTTGATAATTGATAATATGGTGGTTAAAAATTGATGTGATGTGATTGTTGTGTTGTGATGCATTTGTCATAGTGTCACATAAATCATATGCATTACGCGGTGGGTGGCTTCGGCCAATTTGCGGTGGGAGGCTTCGGCCACATGCGGTGGGTACCCGACGGGGTTTTTGAGGTGATTATGAATCCACATGCATATTGCACACATGCATACCATCATGCATTCCTTGAATTCTCATTGATGCTTAATTAATCCTCTGTTGTGACTTGTTGATGTTCTAATTGAATGGTGAATGCTTAACTGCTATGACTTGCTGTTACTAGATGTTTTCCGAATATAATGCTTATCTTACTTGTTATTATTTATGTAAAGAGACTCACCCTAGCATTTTTATGTTGCCTGCTCTCGTGGCGACATGCAGGTGAATCTGAGTGAAGATACATAGGCTTTTGGGGTCTTGAGTCGGCTCTGGTCTAGTAACACCCGGGATTGGGGTCTTAGTATTGTTATTTTATGTTTTGGACTAAACTGATTTAAATTGTATAATGAGGGTGTTGAACTTGATTTTATTTTCCGCTGCTGTGAACTATTTTTGGATCATTGTAAACATTAAACAGGTTTTAGGGTTTTATCCCTTGCGACATGATATGCAGTTTACGCACTAGATGCGTTTGAATTTTTAAATATGTTTTGATGATGTTTTGTTAAATGTACCACCCTCTTTGAGGTGCGTGGACAGGTTTTTGAAAAGCTCTGATTTTTATTAAATAAATAATGAGTAGTAGAAGGGGGTGTTACATCAACACTGAAGAATGTTCTTTCATTGTTTCTCTTGACCAAGTGGTTCAAAAACATTTCCATAAAACCAATGACCACTTGGGAAAGGCTCTAGAAAATAATGAGGAGCATGAGCTTATTGAAGAAGGATCAACCCAAGAAGATGAAATGACAGTGAAAGAGGTTTCAGCTAGAAGATATGAGTCACTTGAACAAGAAAACTCCAACCTCAAGAAATGTGTTCCTTCCATTGTGCAACCACCTACTCTGGAACTCAAGGAGTTACCCAAGCACCTGAAATAAGTTTATTTGGGGGAGAATGAATCTCTTCCTGTAATCATTTCTTCTGGTCTTACCAAAGATCAAGAGAATGAACTCATCGCAACCCTAAAGACACATAAGAAGGCTATTGGGTGGAAAATGGCTGATATTCATAGGATTAGTCTAACTATTTGCATGCACATAATTGTTTTGGAAGATAACTCCAAACACAGTTTTGAGGGGCAAATGAGACTTAATCCTATAATGAAAGAGGTGGTGAAGAAAGAAATTCTCAAGTGGCTCGATGCAGGCATTGTTTATCCTATCTCTGACAGTGCATGGATAAATCCTGTGCAGTGTGTTCCCAAGAAAGGTGGGGTAACAGTGATCACCAATGACAAGAATGAATTGATTCCAACAAGGACAGTGATTGGGTGGAGGATTTTCATGGACTACAGAAAGTTGAAAAAGTCTACAAAGAAGAATCATTTCCCCCTTCCTTTCATTGATCAGATGTTGGATAGGCTTGCAGGTAAGGAATACTATTGCTTTTTAGATGACTATTCTGGTTACAATCAAAGAGCAATAGTTCCCGAGGATCAACAAAAGACTACATTCACATGTCCTTATGGCACATTTGCTTTTAAAAGAATGCCATTTGGATTGTGCAATGCTCCTACAACCTTCCAAAGGTGTATGATGTCTATCTTCTCAGTCTTCATTGAAAAGTCTATGGAAGTCTTCATGGATGACTTCTCTGTGTTTGGGGAAAGTTTGTTTGGCTAATTTAGAAGAAATCTTGGTGAGGTGTGAAGAAACAAACCTAGTCCTAAATTGGGAGAAATGCCAATTCATGGTGCAAGAGGGTATTGTTTTGGGGCATAGAATTTCCAAGAAGGGATTAGAGGTTGACAGAGCAAAGATTGAAGTCATTGAAAAATTGCCTCCTCCCACAAGTGTTAAGGGTGTTAGAAGTTTTGTTGGTCATGCTGGAGTTTATAGGAGGTTCATTAAAGATTTTTCAAAAATCTCCAAGCCCCTATGTCATCTACTTCAGCATGACACTACTTTCACCTATGATGATGCATGCCTTGAAGCCTTCCAGAAATTAAAGAAAGCTCTAGTTACTGCACCTATCATGGTCACTCCTGATTGGAGTAAACTATTTGAGCTTATGTGTGATGCAAGTGACTATGCTGTTGGAGTTGTGCTAGGCCAAAGGTATGACAAAATCTTTCATTCTATTTACTATGTCAGTAAAACACTTGTTGAAGCACAATTAAATTACACAGTTACTGAAAAAGAGCTATTAGCTGTGGTTTTTGCCTTTGATAAATTTAGATCATACTTGGTGGGCACAAAAGTTATTGTTTCACTGATCATTCAGCCACCAAGTATTTGATCTCTAAAAAAGATACAAAACCAAGGCTAATTAGATGGGTTCTCCTCCTCCAAGAATTTGATTTCGAAATTCGTGATAAAAAGGGGGTGGAGAACCAAGTTGCTGACCATTTTTCTAGAATTGAAGGAGAAAATGTAGGTAAAACAGATGGTGAAATCAAGGAGATCTTTCCAGATGAGAAGTTATTGGCAGTAATTGTTCAAGCGTGTAACGCTATAACGGTTGCCGCTATAACGCAAGAGGCTATAGCGACTGATGCTACTACACATTGGTTTGCTTATATTGTGAACAACTTGGTCAGCAGAATTGTGCCTGCAGATTTGAATTACCAACAGAGAAATAGGTTCTGGCACATAGTGAAAGAATACTATTGGGATGAACCTTTCCTCTATAAAAAATGTCAAGATCAATTGTTGAGAAGGTGCCTAGCAGAAGACGAACAACCTCAAGTGTTAAAGCATTGTCATGCTTAACCTTGTGGTGGGCACTTTGGAGGGACCAAAACAGCTACTAAGGTGCTACAATGTGGATACTATTGGCCTACTTTGTTTAAGGATGCTCAAGAAATGGTGAGGCAATGTGAGAGGTGTCATACCCTAATTTTGTCCGGCTTGGGTCAAAACCCTAATTTTCCACACAGAAAAATAATTTGTGAAGTGTGGCACCCTTTTGAAGAGTGTGAGGAGCATTTTGCATGCATTCTTGGGTTTCAAAAGTCATTCTAGGGTTTTTAGGGTCATTTTTAGAGTGAAAATGCATTTTTGAGCAAAAAACAAGGTTTTTAGGGCAAAAGGGTATTTTGGTCATTTTTCCCAAAAGGATAATTTCTCGTTAAAAATAATTGTGCAATTTTAGAGAAGTTTATTTGAGGCAAAATATTTTCGGTTATGCATATATGTGGCGCATGCATACATGGTAAAAAAAATTTCAAATTCAAAAAGGCATCAAAAAGGAATATTCTACAAAATTGCAAGGTGAGATTTTTATGATATTTTTGGTCATGGTGATCTCATAAAATGGCATATTCATAAGAGAGATAATGGAAGGTTCATGAAGGGGACAAATAGTACAATTGCCAACTAGCAATTTGTACCCTTTCCACTCCTCATGAGGCGCATAACCAGCCCATTATCCCTTCATTTTTGATTTATTTTCATTACTTGCAAAGTGTATCTCAATCATGACCCTCCATTCAAATTAAGATGCAAATCTCCACCATTCATTCATAGTTAATGACAATATTGTGATATGAAATTGTGGAGAAACATTTTTGGAAATTCACACCCTCTCCACTCCCCTCATGAGCTGCGCATATCACCCATTCACTCCCTCATTTTTGCTTTCTCAATGTCCTCAATCCATGTCATCATCAATCCTAGCCTTTGATTCAAAATTAAGGTCCAATCCTAGAGCACAACTAGAATGCAAGGACCAAAACACCCTCAACCCTAATTGCATTCTATAAATACCTTGTTAAGCCCATCTCTCACAATCTTTGGCCTCTCATTTTCTCACTCACACAACCCTCACACAACTCTCCCTTCTCCATTTCCTCTCCTTTGGCCCAATACTCCTACCCCCAATTCCTCCTCCATTCTTCTTCAATCCATTCCCATTTTCTACTTCAAACCCACTCCTACTTCACAAATCATCCTCCTCTTCTACTAAAATCTAATTGTTCATCATCTAATCTCAAGAATCAAGGCAAGGTGCGCAAGTTTCAATGTAGTTTGTTGAGGATTTTGTGGTCTTGTTCTTCATATTACTCATTTCCCAGCTTGGATTCAAGGTAAAACTTCAAAACCCTTGCATCTTCTTCATTTTTGTATAATCTCTCTTCTCCTTATCTCAACTCCTACATATATTGTTGTTGTTGCTTTGAGGAGCCATCTCAAACACTATTGACAAGCACTTAGGGAGGCTTGGGTGTTTGAGGTGGCTCATTGGCTTTGAAGGAGTTGTTCTTGTGTTTTCTTGCATTTTCTTGTATTTTAAATCTTGTTTGCATAATTTTCATCAAATGAAAACCCATGCTCATACCCCATTTGCTTCGGCCATGAATTGTATTTTAGGATTCTTGTGTGTTCTTGTTCATTTTATGATTTGGGGTTGAATAATTGTTGATCTTGGGCCATACATAGCCTCGGATTTGGGCAAGAAAAATAGGGTTCATGTTGCTTGTTTTGTTTTCTTTGATTTTGTGTGAATAAATGCATGATTTGGTTGATGTTTGTCTTAGGAACTTGCATGATAGATTAGGTCCTTTTCTCTTGTGTCGTTTTGTGTGTTAAGTTGTCAATTTTGCATGAAATAAGTTGATGATTCCATGCTTGCTTGCATTCGGCCATGACTAGGGTTTCTACCCCTTTGATTGCTTGAAGATTGCCATTTTGATTGTGGTTGAGTAAATGCAAGTTGTGTCATTGTGTTTTTAACATTTTACCATTTCATTAACTTTTTACTTTTACCATCTCATTCACTTTCTACCACTTATTTCATTCACTTTTTATCACTTATTTCATTAAGCTTTTTATCACTTTGCATTCTTTTCTTTTACTACATTGCATCAAAGCTTCTTACCATAACTCATCTAGCTTTTTATCACTTTGAATCATGAATCATTTACCTAAAAACCCAAGGACATTTCGCATACTTCATGCATCCTCTTACTTATTCTTTTACATTCATTTCTAACTTACATATTCACATGTTCATGCATACTCAAATGTTCATACCTTGCACAATAACTATGCTCATGCATTCATAGTCTTGTATGCTCAATCATTCATTCATGCATAGTCTTGTATGCTTATTTATTCATGCATAGTATTGTATGCTCATGCATTTGCCTATTTGCCTAATGATGCACATCATTGCTTGCATGTTCATTCATCTAACCTAGATCATTCTATGCCTATAATCAATTGTATTCTCTCGTTCATGATGCCATTTAAATGTCTTGATTTAATTGTGTGCAATTCCTCCCCCATGCATGTACTCTTATATGAAGACGTAAGCCTACTTACTTGTTGTAGCATAGAGTCATTAAGATAAATGCATACCTTTTGAGATTGTTGCCCGTCCCGTAGCAATTCTCACACACACACACACACACACACAATTGTTTTGAGAACTTTATCTTGCATCTTTGACAATTAAATCTCTTGATTGTATTGGCATGCTTAATCTTAGTTGATGATAAACATGTTCATGATTGCTTGATTAGTTGAATATGTTTGAACTTCATTCATTCATTTTGCATTTGGTTATGGACTTAGAATTTGGTTGAAATTGTTCTACTTTGTTTTTCCAAAACTCATTCCCAAAACCCTCCTTCAAAACTCCAATAAGACCAAATTGTCATCAATGATCACTCGCGCCGTTGCCGTTTGTTTGTTGGTGATGATTTCATTTTCAAAAAGAGTTAGTAGTGAGGCCACTCTAAGCCGTTGTTGTTTGGATCTTCACAAAAGCTCAACCTTTTTAAAAAAAAAACATTTTCTTCCTCCAATAAGACCAAATTGTCATCAATGATCACTCGCGCCGTTGCCGTTTGATTGTTAATGATGATTTTTCCCGAGAGTTAGTAGTGTGGCCACTCTAAACTGTTGTTGTTTGGTCGCCATGAACGCTCGACCTCTTTGCGAAAACATTTTCTTCGTTAAACAAAAACCAATTGTCATTAATGATCACTCGCGCCGTTGCCGTTTGATCGTTAATGACGATTTCATTTTCCAAAGAGTTAGTAGTATGACCACTCTAAACCGTTGTTGTTTGGTCGTCACGAACACTCGCCCAATTGCGAAAAACTCTCAAACGATTATCAAAAGAAAAAGACGAGAACTACGTAGCTTTGATTCCTCATCACAGTGGGGATACGTAGAAGCGGGTTCATGTCCCGTCAAGCACACTTTCAAAAAATCATAAAAAGAATTCTCTTTCCCACCCATTTTTTTTAAAAATATTTGTTTTATTCCGCCTTTCAAAGATAACAAAAGATTTCCTTTCTCCTCTGTTTTCCAAAAATCCTTTCAAATAAAAAGAAAAGAAATAAAAAAAAGAAAAGGAAAGAAGTAGAACAAGTCGTTTTCAAACCAAACCTTTGTCTAAACCACACATCAAGTTAAAGGTTCCCTTTCGGTAGAAAGGATGTGTGGGGTGCTAATACCTTCCCCACACATAACCAACCCCCGAACCTACATCTCTGTGTTTTCGAAAGACCATCCGCCTTACTAAAAGACATTTTTTCAATGTTTTGGTCTTAAAATTAAAATATTGGTGGCGGCTCCAAACTTTTTCCAAGTTGCATAACGAGAAGTCCAAACCGGATTTTTCGGGGCGCAACAAGAGGTGCCAAAAGACTGGGAATATTTCCAACAAACATGAAATTCCCTTGACTAACATATTAGAGATTGAACTCTTTGATGTGTGGGGTATGGATTTTATGGGGCCCTTTCCTCCTTCTCACGGGAATCTGTATCTTGGTGGCAGTGGATTATCTCTCAAAATGGGTTGAGGCTGTTTCTCCACCCAACAATGATGCCAAGTCAGTGAGCAAGTTCCTTCAGAAAAACATCTTTACCAGATTTGGGACTCATAGATTCATTATCAGTGATGAAGGTTCCCACTTTTGCAACAAATTAATTGAGTGTCTTTTGGAAAAATATGGAGTGAGGCACAAAATTGCCACTACTTATCACCCACAATCAAATGGGCAAGCTGAATTGTCCAATAGAGAGATCAAGAGGATGCTTGAAAAGATGGTGGGACCTTCTAGAAAGGAATGGTCAATCCATTTGGATGATGCTTTATGGGCTTACAGGACAGCCTTCAAAACACCTTTGGGTTTGTCACCCTACAGACTTGTGTTTGGGAAAGCTTGCCACCTCCCTATTGAATTACAACATAAAGCTCATTGGGCTATTAATTAAGAAGCTCAATTTTGAGTATGATAGGACTGGGAAAGCTAGGCTACTGCAACTAAATGAGCTTGAAGAGATTAGGCACTCTACCTATGAGAGTTCAGCCATTTACAAAGAAAAAACAAAGGTGTGGCATGACAAAAAGATCCAGAAGAGGGAACTGATTGAAGGAGGCCAGGTGCTTCTTTTTAATTCAAGACTTAAATTGTTCCCTGGGAAGCTAAAATCTAGATGGTCAGGGCCTTTCAAATTGGTAAAAGTTTACCCTCATGGTGCTATGGACTTGTATGATGAAACAACCAGCACCACCTTCAAGGTGAATGGGCAAAGGGTGAAACAATACCATGGTGAAATGTGGTCAGGGACAAGACCACAATTGATCTTCAAGACCTCTAACATGAAAGAGGAAGTCTGGCTGAAGACTCTTAAAGCAAGCGCTCTTGGGAGGCAACCCAAAAGTTTTTAACAAACCAAATTTTTTGTGTTTTTAAGCTATTTTGTGCAAGAGTGGAAAGTTTGTTGAAGATTTCAGTTCAAGTTGTTGTGAAGGCAGTTAGCATTATAGCGCTTGTTGTGTAGCTTGCGTTATAACGTTACTGCGGTGTGTCAGAAGAAAAAATTCAGAAAATAATCTTAAGTGGCAAAGTGCTCTAGTGATGACGTGGCGTGTGCAGTTACCCCCCTTTTTCTCAACTACTCTGCACATGTGTGACACGTATCACCACCCCATCACTTCTTTCATTTCACCCATCACATAACGGTCACTTCTTTTACTTCTCCCAACTTCCCATAACCACCATTAACCCCACTCTTCTTCCCTTTCAATTTTCTAACTGTTACCCTCATCTCTAACCTCCCTCCTCCGTATAACACCCTCGTGCTCTCTCTCAAAAATTCCCTTTACCTTCCTAACCCAGAAAAATCCCTAATTTCTCGAGCTCTCGTTTCGTTTCCAAAACAATCCTCCTACTCTGTGGTTAGGGGTTAGACAGTTGATTTCAGCCCAAACACCATCAACGAGTTTTTCAAATTGGGTTATCACGGGAAAGCGCTAGAAAACAAGGTCAATACCTGGGGAAGAGATGAAATGGAAGAAGTGAGAAGAATAATTTGTGTGGAAGAGTCAACATGGGAAAAATTTGGCTCTGAATTCAAGTTGAAGAAGCCCTTTCTGAATGATGAGGCTACAATGTGGTTCACCTTCATCAGGCATTCTCTCGTGCCCACATCACACACCACATTTGTAGAGAAAGAAAGGCTCATCGTGCTGGATGCAATTATGGAGGGGCAGAACATTGATGTTGGCAAGTTAATAGCAAAAGAAATTGAAAAGTGCAGATTGAAAACAAAAGGTAATTTGTAGTTCCCTTGTCTAATAACTGAATTTTGCAAAATGACTGAGGTAGAGATAAAAGTAAGGGATGAGAGAAGATCCCCAACTGGGGCTATTCCTGCCATTTTCAAGCCAAGGAAGAGGGTTGGTGCTATAATGCAAGACGCTATAGCGTTAAATCAAATGAAGAAGAACCATCAGGTACTCTTCAAGTTTGTGAAGGCCAAGTTTGAATGGGAGAAAGCCGTGCTTGAGAAACTGTCTCGTGGTAAGGAAATATTGGAACCACCTGTGTTCCCGGAATGGTTGATTGAAGAGGAGGGTGTGAAAGAAGAGCCATCTCATGATGAAAGGGTGAGCAAAACTACTGCAGTGGAGGAATTAAAGAAAAGGAAGAGAGGAAAGAGCACTGTTGTGAAGAAAGTGAAGGGCCCTGCCAAAAAGAAGAAGAAGGTGAGTAGTGAGGATGTAACACCCCCTTATCTTAATCAATTCGGTCTACTAAATTAAAATCAGAGTTTCAAAATTCCACTCAAAGGAGTGCTACATTTGGTGATTAAAAGGAAAACAGAAAATCAATTAAGTTCAAAACAGTTTCACAGCATTATACAAGCATGCAGTCATGCGCATCACCACGGCAAAAGGGTCTCAGCCCATCATATAAGGCACCTCGGCCAGTAACACAACAAGTCAGTATAAAGAGTACAAAATAATCTACTCGGCCCCAACCCAGTGTTACACGACCAGAGCAGACTCAACCAACATCAACTAGGCACAGCTATCACTCATGAGTACCTGCAAGTTGCCACGAGAGCAGGCAACAATAAGCAGCTAGGGTGAGTCTCTTAACACAAGTAATATAATGTGAAGAAAGCTTAAGGATAGAGATAGCACTAAAAACACCTCGGTTGAGCAATTACAGTCACTCACCGATAGTCCACATAAACACAACAATTATCAACCAGCTCAAACACAACACTTCATGTAATGTATGCATGTATGCAACCCATCCACAGGGCATTATGCAATGAGGTACCTCCACCGTCGTTATTTAGCTGGCACAAGCATCTCCGTCGTTAACTCCGTCGTTATTTGATATGGAGACCGAAGTCCTACCATATCGAGGCCGAGACCTCTCTCGTCGTAATATGCACATGAACATGTGACTTCATGACAAATACAATCACACACAAATCAATCATAACGTATGTGAATGTTTACACCGTCGTTCACCGTCGTTACTCCGTCGTTCTACTCCGTCGTTACTCCGTCGCTCACACTGACGTCTACACCACCTAGACATCATCACAGTGCTAAGGTCGACCCTACAACACCGGTAGAATCACCTTAGGACCTACAACCGACTTCTCAGTCACCTCGGCAATCCATGGTGGACTACTTGTCACTGCAGAGGACCACAACGACACTTAGGGACCAAAATGTCACCTAAGGACCAAAATGGACTTAATCGCTCCCTTACTTATGCACATTGGTGCTAAAGTAGCACTCCCAGTAGCGTCCCACAATGTGTTAGATAACATTGGCGCCTAACCTCACCTCGGCACACTATATGTGTACCTCGGCTAACCACGCAACATCACCTCGGCACACTATGTGTGTACCTCGGCTAACCACACCTAAACCCTCAGCTCGGTAACGCGCTCACAGTTACGCACTCCTTACACCAAAATCATCTAAGTCATGGGAAATTCACTCCTCAGTATCCCATGGTTCAGTTCACATACTCTTAGGCACTTGTGCGTTCACCTCGATGACGCTACCTCGGCTTGAGGACCTCTACACCTTGGTAACCTAAGGCGAGACACCTACACTTCGGTTTATGCGTCCCTACCCCTCGTTAATGGTGTTTAGACACATACTCTCCCTCAAACTCACCAACAGACCCTCAACACTAAGACACTCTAAGCGTTGACTTCCCTCAAGCTCGGTTTCTCTCACTCTAGGCTCAAGGTATTTCGGTGCACTGCGCGTAAAAAGGCGCTTAACTCCCTTTTACTTCTTTTACTCTGTTTCTTCACTTAAACTCAACATGCAAGCTCATTTCCAGCTCACTTCACGCATGCTCACTCGGATACTCACTCCATTTGCTCCGATCCTCTCCTTAACTCTACATGCAAGCTCATTTCTTCACACTACACTGATTTACGCTTTGATGCCTCACCATGCAAAGCTCACTTCGTACCACACAGAACAGAGAGAGTTACACTCCTCTCTCTTTCCCAACCGATCACCGTCGTATCTCACCACAAATCTCAGCAAGGAGCAAAACACAGCAAAGATACATCATGAACAACACATAAAACACACATGCAAGGTGATCAAAACCACTCACACCAAAACACTATCAAACACAGAATATTACAAGGATTAAAAGACCCCCTAACCTTAATGATTCGAGAAGAGATGAGAAACCTTCACTCTCCAACAAACCACAACAACAAGCTCTCCTCTCCTCTCCTAGCTTGAACTCTCCACGCTCAAGTTCTCTTCCTTCTCTCTTCGGTTCTCACTTCTCTCTCTACTTCCCTCAATTTAGAAACTTAACTATATTTTTGAACTGAATGGGATGTCCCTTCGAAGGTACCATTTAATATGTCCCAATGGACTTAAATGGGCCTTGGCCTTATTTAGGCCGTGGGCTTGCTACTACCCACACTCTTTACCTACTTTGACATTTCCCTAAAATAGTAACACATGCTTAGCTTTTACTTAATGAATTACTTGACTTAAGAGTAAAATGTTGCAAACCCTTAATAACTCAACTAAGTTAATTAATTGAATTATTTTGGGGTGTTACAAGTGAGGAATCTTTAAACACTGAAGACCTGGAAATTCTTAGTGAGGAAGATGAGGAAGAGACAAGGAACATACTGAAGGAAGTGAGAGATACTGAAGATGAGGATGATTCTAATGAGGAGGGTTCTGGTGAGGAAAACCCAGAAGTAGGTGATGGTACTGACAGTGAAAATTTTGATGAAATAATTAAGGCCGACCAAACACCTAGCCCAACCAGACCTAAATCACCACAAATTCCATCTCCACATACCCACAACCAAGTTGTCCCTGAAACCCCACAATCAAAAGCTCCCATCCCTCCCCTCAACCAAACAGTCACCAAATCATCTACCATATCACACCAACCCTCTCCCTAATCCTATCCCATCCCAAACAGAAACCCAACCATCATCTCCACTAGTCACTAAAGAGCCAACACCTGAAATACCACAACAATCCCAAAATGAAGATGCTGTAGCTACTGTCGTTATAACGCCTGACGTTGTAACGTCTTCTGAGTAGCTAGTCCAAACTGAAGAGGTTGTTTGAAGACATTTAAACAATTACTTATTCTAGACATAGAAAAGTAATAGTTCATAGGTCAAAAAGCTGTGGGTTCTTTATTATACAAGGGTGGACTTATTTAGAACCTAGACATAGGAGTCTTGAAACAAAACCCTGGCGTTAGTGACTAAAAGGCACAATATCAAATGACACAGCGCTTGACGCTATAGCGTTTGACGTTATAACGCATTGCTTTTGGGGATTTACTTAGCAAATAGCAGTCCAACTGATAGGCCGCAAGTGCACGGTTTCTATCTCGTAGTAAAAATGTATCGATCCACAGGGAGTTAAGCAATTACCAATCTAGTTTTTAGTTTTGATTAGCTGAAAGGAATAATTTTTAGAAGAAGAAATGATTGTTGGTTTTAAATTCAGAATTATAAAAACGTCCTAGGATTGTGGTTTCATCTCAATGATAGAAACATTTCACAATCCCTCATCCATTCTCTATTTTATTTAAAGTTTTTTTCTAAGGACAAGGTATTCAATGGTAACTCATGTTTCCTTTCGGAATACAAGAGTGTGCCTCGAAACAATAATCAAAACCTATTCTCATGGTTGATTATTGCCAAGACCCCTTAAGTACAAACCTTGTTGTCCCAAGACTCTCAAAACTATTCTCATGTTTTGATCATCTTGTTTAACCTCATAGTTCTAATATCAAACTTCACCTTTCGGTACCTCGTTTGATATTTGAATTATAGCTTTGAAATCGATGAGGTTAAATTAGATATAAAAACTTCAATAAAATAGAGTCTAGACTTGGAATTGTTTAGGGATCTATCATTGGATTATTCCCACAATCCCAAGACTAGAAGGATCTACTCACTCATGATCATTGTAGACAAGAACTTAGAAGAAGAATAAAAAGACATAAAGGATAAATAACAAGAATTGTAAATGACGGAATTGTAAATTGCGTAATGTAAATGACAGAAAATAAACGAAAGCGATAAAGGACTGAATATAAGGTTGCTGAAAATAAGAACAGAAATTAAAAGTGCAAGAAGGTAAAGAACATGAAAATAAAAGAACAAAAGCTTAAGGGAAATGCAAGAACTTAGATAAATCTTTTAGAGTGAGTTTACAAGTAAGAATAACATGCCTAGCACTCATAATTTCATGCTTATTTATAGGCCTGTGAGTCATAAAATCTGATTAAGAATCAGTTACAAGAAGTGAAGGAAGAAAAGTAACAACAATTGGAGGAAGTTGGAAAAACACGGCCATGTTTTATAACACTGGCGGCCGTGTTTTATTACACTGCCAGTGTTTTATTACACTGCCAGTGTTTTTCTACAGAATTAGATTTTGGCTCTTCAGCTTTCTAGCGAAACATGGCCATGTTTTATAACACGGCCAGCCGTGTTATGGCCTGTTTCTGGCTATAAAACTCCCTCATTTCTTGCCTCTTTTTGGTTCTTTTGGTACTTCTTTCCTTCCTTTTTCCTTGGGATTTCATTCCTATGCATTAGAAGCTTAAATTCACTTACTTTGCTCAACACTTGTCCTGAAAATAAAAACAAAACAAAAGGTAGTAAAATAGCTCTAGAATTGAACTAAAATACCAAACAACTTACTTAAAATAAGTACTAAAAAGACAACTAAAAGTGGACTTATCACCAACTTATCTCTCTCATATTTGAACTACTCTTTTAACTGTTTCATTCAAATTCTTGTTTTACTGATATCTGTGACTATACACTTTGCTACTTGTTTCACTAGTGTTAGTGTAAGTTAAACTTTAAAATTAACATCAATCCCTGTGGAGACGATCTTTACTTTTATCACTATATTACTTGTCGCGATTGTGTATACTTGCACAACTACTTTTCGCACAACAAGTATTCAAGTGCAGTGACTATTATGTGGAGTCCCTAATCCCCACAAAGGCGGCAAATTTAGCTATAATTTTCCCTTTATCGTCGCGTAAACTAAAATTTGGTGGCGGTTTTATTTTTGATCGTTCGAAGAATCTGTAACCAGATTTTTCGGTCGCTACACCAAGCCCAACTTTAAGTTGGTTTTGTTATTGAAAGTGTATTTTACTTAAATTAAGTGTTGGTTGAAGCATCTAGGAGATGGGGCATATGGACCTACAAAGGAGGTGCATCACTTATGGTGTACTAGAAGAATCAAGTCTTAGATGCCTTGCTAAACTTTTGAAAGTGCAACGACTATCCAATTAATAGTAGAAAAATCCATCGTTAGGGAGGTTACAAAAGCAAATAAGAATAATGATGGGGTGCTTTTAGACTGAGGAATGCCTCACTAGTTTACCACTTAAATTGACCGTTAGATATAATTTTAAAATATTATGAGTGGTTGAGATTTAATGTTGATTGATATAATCTTAATCACTCAAAGCATTTTATGTTATATCTAACGGTCAATTTAAATGGTACACCGATGATGGACTTGATTTGCTCTCTCACCTAGAAGTACCCTTAATGCAGTTAGATGGTTTATCTCTTTCTCCTAAAAATTTATATATGAATAAAAATAAGCTTTGAAATTGTTGACATTATGGAGTATTTCCTTGCTGAGGGTATGCGTCTCTTTGATTCTTCATTAAGCTACTTCTTTTGAACTTTTCAAAAAATGAATGTTTATTGTGGCGATACTTCACCAAGGCTTTTCAGTTCATCTTTCTCCATAGAATAGAGTCGTGTCTTTCCCCTCAACCCTTTCTACTCCATCATTTACTTTTCTTCTTTATTGCAATTCCCTTATTATTTTTCTATACAGTTTAGCAATTACAAACCTAGTCAATTTCCATTCTTAAACTTTATTAATATAATCTAGCACAAACACACAACAGGGACTACAAATCACCTAAAAGACCAAGCAAAAACGAGTAGCGCCCTAAATGGTACAAAAACACCTAAGGTTTGAGGCTAGGATACACCAATACAAACACACAACATGGACTACAAATCACCTAAAAGACATCCAAAAGAGGATAAAAAATACCTATGGAAATTGCCATAAAATCCCCTAAACATACACCAAAATAACCCCACAAAGAAGCAATACACCAAGGCTAGCACCATAAAAATCACGAAAACTCCTGACTAAAGGCTACTCCAACACCATAGATAATCAAAATCAAACACCAAAGGGGGAGCAAAAAGGAAACACTCCTAGGATCCAACATCAACAAACTTAGCTTACACCTTAAATGCTTTTCCTTGACACAAAAATACACCTTGCACCTGAATGCTTCGCACGATATGAATCTAGAACAATGCCAAGCAACATATCTCCATCCTTTGTAGAACACCACCATTCAGTAAAAGAACCCTCATATTTCCAACACCTCATTGTTAGCTCCAATACACCAATTTAGAAAAATAAACTGCGCGATCAAGCGGCCCACTAAAAACACTAAAACACATAACAAAACTACACCAACATGATTAGAGAAGCAACGTAGAGGCTTCACCTCGCTAGCATAGTTATCCCACTATTTGCTGGTGTTTTTAGCAAACAATCACTAGTTTTAAATATTGTATTTGTGAGATCAAACTAGGAAATCTCGTGACAATTACTCTTGTATTTTTGTGTTGTTTACGGTTTTAAAAGAAATAAATTGTACGAAGAACAAGATTGTGAATAAAACAAAGCAATAATTGCAAGAAATGTAAAAGAAAAGTAAATAATTGCATTTGAATTGAAAAGAAGTGGTTCACAAGCACGTACAATGATTCTGTTCACTCGTTTTTCGCTTTCGTTTGGAAGTTTGAGTTTTCAGAATTCTTGTGTTTATGTTGTGACCCTGAGTTTCTATTACAAAGTAGTATATATACTCCTAGAAACAAACGTAAACAAAGGTAACCGCCTTTAACTGCTCTTAACTTTGAATTTCGACTAAACCATTACCAACTGTTTGTCTAGAACTTTAAGCCTTGCCTTGTCGAAAGCTCCTTTGCTTTGCTTACTTCTGCAAACTCTAAGTATCAGGCTTGTCAAAGTTTATTCCTACTACCAACACTTAGAAATCTTCTCTGTCGAATTGATAGTAAACTGACTTGATGGTGACTTGTAGTTTCCAAGACATCATTAATGAAGAGTCAAACCCTTTTAATACTTCATTAAAAGCACTGTCAAAATTTTGGGATAACAGATTGCCCCCCAAAAAATGTTCCTTTCGACAAAATGATGAATGAAAATAAGAAAGAGCATTTTTTGAATACTGCGCAACATTTACCTCTACCGCCTTTTGCACTTACACAGTGAGAGAAAAAATAGCCATCATGACTTGCACAGATAAAGTAAACCGTTTGATTGGAACACGTAGCATAGTTGGTGGGCCATCACGTCCCTCAAAGGTCGCAAACGTGTGAGTTATGGTGAACGTGTGAACCCCTGTATCTTCCAAACATATAAAAACGGTTCAAACCTTTCATCTCCTTCTTTATTCACTTGAAACTTTGTGAAAAACTCTCTGCATTCCTCATCCTTAATCTCGAAGAAACCCAGATTTACAAAAGTTGCTAACTTTCTTCTTTCCTATTCCATTTAAACTCGAACTCTTACCTGCATTTCTTCTTTCAATCACTCATGGCTTCATCATCTAAACCTGCTACGAAGAACCTCAAAAGTTCCAAGCATGCCAACGAACCCAGAAATACACCTAAGATTGATGCTTTTTTTGATGAACCCCTTGTTACGGATGAACGGGTACTTCTTTGGCAAAATCAGGTATTAATCCCTTCTACTGAACTTTTTATTCATGCTTTCTTAGGTCCTTTACCTAATCCCTTGTTAGAGAATAATGAAGTCAAAGAAATCTTCCCAAGTCCTCACAACCGTCGGCCTAAAATCTTTGATGACACACCATTTCACTTAGAATTTTTGGTCAATCCTATTAGAGTTTTTAGATCTGCACCTAGGGTTGATCCAAAAAATTATTTCCAATGGCTCAAGAAAGTAGAAGCTAAGAAAGCCAACGTTTGGAAGAAACAAGGCATTTTCGACCTCATTCAACTGTCAAAATATGGGCCTAAATATGACAGCACTCTAATTCTGGAAGCAATTCAATTCTGGGATTGTGCCACTCATAGTCTTCATCTCAAATGTGGCATGCTATCCCCTACTCTCTTAGATGTAGCTGCCATTACTGGTTTAAAGCCTTTAGGTGAAACCTTTGATCCTAATCTCACCCCTGATGATTATGACTTTAACTTTACCAATGCCTCTTTCGCTCCATACATCAATGATCAACATGACATTGACACTGCTGAAGTCTCTGACCTAGAACATATAGCTTTTCTTACTCTTTGGCTATCCATTTTTGTCTTCTGCACTCGTTCTCTTCAAGTCACTAAATCCCTCGTTCCTTTGGCCATTCAACTTCATGCTGGTCGAAACATCAATTTAGCCAAACTGATCTTAGGATCTCTGCACCACCAACTTGACATTGCTGTCTTAGAATTGAAAGAAAATGAGCCCACTAATAAATTCCTGGTTTCTGGTCCCATGTGGCTATTTCAATTGTGGCTTTTAGCTACTTTTGAGTCTAGGCTTGGTCTGTTTATTCCCAAAACAGTTCAACCAACCTTAGAAACTAGAAGAACTGAGGGAATTCGACTAGCACAGTTGAAACCCAAACAAGCTGACCTTTCTGCTGAAGAATCTTTCTCTATCTATTTTGAAATTTTTCTAAATTGCTCCAATTTCAAAGAATCTATGGCCCCCTTCATGAATAGAACTCATGGGCCAACTTGGTTCAGAAGATCGTTTCCACCTTCCTCCATTGAGCATGCTGAAGAAACCAAAAAGATATGGCAAGCCTACCTTTCCCCAGCAATCCTCTCTACGAGGCTCACCTCAAGCAAGAACAAAAATAACCTTGGAATTAGCAGATATTTTCCAAGTTATTTTGCAAGGCAATTTGGACTTTGTAAAATTCGACCTGCGCCTTTATATCTCCATAGGCGAGAATTTGCAAACCCAGAAACAGAAAAAGCCTATGAACGGTCTTTTGAAACTTTCCATTACAAAGCTTTGAACTTCGAACCCATCAGCTACAACCCTAGATTTTCATGTACAGAAAAATTCCATGACTGGTGGCTTGAGTACTATACCACTGCTTCTGGAAAGACCAATGAAACAAATGAAGAAGATCTCTTAGCGAGATTGTTATCCACTTTTCCTTCACGAAATGAAGGTATATCTTTTCTTGACATTTAGAGTCTTCTAAAGTTTCAATGCTGTGTTGTCGAATTATTTTTACTGTTTACTTACTAATGCTTTCAACACTATTAACAATTACAGCGAACTTAAAAGGAAAGGGAAGCAAGACAGCAACATCAAAATCTTCTCCCCAGGTTAAGAAAAAAGCTAAACCAGCCTCCATTTTACCTTCTCCTTTACCAAAGGTATGTTACTATCAACTTACCTCAAGGTTTTCCTTAAGTAAGAACTTTCGATCAAATCAGGAATTTCACTTTTGCAGAAAGTATCCAAACTATCAAGTCCTCTTCAAATGGTAAAGTCTAAAGAGAAACAAACCATTTCTTATACCTCTGAGGTAATATATATCAACCTCATTTATGGTTCGACATTTCCCTTAAGTTTAAAATTTCTCTCATAGTATTACTTACATTTTAAACTTATCTTCTTTTCTAGGACACTGGCAGTGATGATCATGTTCCTCTCATACCAAGATCGAGAAAAAGGATTCTCCAAGATCCATTGAGGACTACTAAAGGCATTGTCATTAACGAACCTTCTGAACAACCCCCAGCCAAAAAACTTAAGGTAAATACTTGTTTTACTTCAAATCTGTCTTGTTTCTCAACTTCTCATTTTCGACACTAACAACATATCATAAACAGATAAAGAAACCTGTTGTTGCTCCTGTTGTTGAATCCATGACTGAAATTACGCCACAAGAAATTTCTTCAGCTCTACCTCTTTCGCCTACACCGACACCTGCTGAAGAAATTCTCCAAGAGCTTCCGATGGAAAATGTTGCTCCAGTGTTTACTGCGAAAGAATCTCTTTCGACAATGGGCATGGAAAATACTTTAACAGAAAAAATAAACCCCATTCTCGAATCAGAGCTCGCAACTGCTGATAAGTACATTTCCGATGCTGCTGGTGTTGAACAAGAGACCAACATTGAGGCAAATGTTGAGGCTATAGAAGAAATTCTCATTCCAGAAGAATGCAACAGACAAGAAGAAAGGACCATTGTTGAGAAAAATCCTGACGCAACCATGTCTGATAAAAACGAGGAAGAGGTGCTTAAAGAGAATGAATCTGGAAATCAAGATACCTCTATTAAGGAGTCTACTGACAGTGCTGTTAGCGACAAAGAACTTTCAGAAATGAAGAAGAAAAACCCTTTAGCAGCTCTGAAACTTATGTTGAGCCTTCAAAGTTCATCAACACATTTGGCAAACAGCTCTTCGAATACCTCTTTAAGTTCTATCAACCAGGATTCAACAGAAGGATTACTTCGTCAGTTGAAAGCTAAGTTATTGGAAGGAGATCTCGTGACAAAAATTGAGCAAACACCCTCTGAGTGTGCCGAAATCAAATCTCTTATTCAAAAATTGAATAAAGCAGATCCTCCCCAAAAACTTCTCGCTTTCTTGATTGAATTCGGTCCTCTTTTCGAGCAACTCTCATATCAAATCAAACAACGCTCAAGCGTCCTTAAGCAAAAAGACCAAGAGGTTCAACTTCAACATAAAGAACTTAACTCTTTAAAGGCCTCCCAAGAAAAGATTGAATTCCTCGAAGCACAAGCTGCGAAAGACGAGCAATAGATTGCTGAATGGGATCTAAAAATCCAGCGCTACAATGAGGAAATTAGAATCCTTCAAACAAAGCTTTCAAATGCTCAATTCCAGAGGAGTCGAGTCGAAGAAAGAATGAAAAACTCTTCTTCATCAGAATGAAAAACACTTGGAAAACGCCAATCAACACCAAGTCACCGTTGCCCAACTCGACAAGGATTTAGGTCTTCTCAACACTTCCATTGCTTTGAGTGCAAGTATTCTCGATAGACTTAAAGCCTCATTGAAAAACCTTTAGTTTTCTGTAATGATTTAGAGAATATTTAATGGTTATGTAATTTTGACTTTGCATTTTACATTACCATTTGTGAACAACTTTCATTTATCTATGTTTGTTCAATCTTTATCTCATTCAAAGTTGGCTTGTACTGCTTTAAGTACTTACCATTTATTCTAAATATTCTGTTTTCGTCACCTAGTTCTTCGACTTCATAAGCACCATTCGAAAAACATTGTAACACACGAAGTGGGCCTTCCCACCCTGGTGACCACTTACCCAAGACTCTATCCTTTTTGTCCATAGGCAACAAGACCTTCCACACTAAATCTCCTGTATCAAAAGTTTTCAACTTAACCTTTTTGTTATAAGCTTTAGCTACTCTTTCTTTCTGTCGAATAAGCACTTTTAAAGCTAATAACCTTTCTTCATCTAACTCAACCAACTCATCAAGCATCAAATTCCAATAATGATCAGAAGGAATTTCCCACTGTCTTTGAATCCTAGTTGATTGTAGACAAATTTCAACAGGTAACACTGCATCATGTCCAAATGTTAGCCTATACGGAGTAGTATTGATAGATTCCTTAGGCGAAGTTCGACAAGCCCACAATGCTTGATCAAGAGTATTGTGCCAATTCTTGGGTTTTCGCCCAACGTGCTTTTTAATCAAATTAATAATAATTTTATTGGCAGCCTCTACTTGACCATTAGCTTGTGCATAATATGGTGTCGAAGTTAACAACTTAAAACCAATTTCAGAAGCAAAATCTACCACTTTTCGACCAGTAAAAATAGATCCCTGATCTGTTGTAATAGTTTCTGGAATTCCATACCTATAAATGATATGACTTTGAATAAACTTTATTACTGCTTCTTGATCAAAATTGGCTAAAGGTATTGCTTTCACCCATTTGGTTAAATAATCAATCCCTATAAGAATGTATCTATGGCCTTTCAACGAAGTTGGTTTTATTTCTCCAATTACATCTAAAGCCGAACCTCTAAATGGCCAAGGTTTAACTATAGAATGCAATTCATTTGCAGGCACATGTTGTATCCCAGCATGCTTTTGGCACTCTTGACACCCCTTAGCAAATTCTATGCAATCTTTCATCATAGTTGGCCAATATACACCCTGTCGAAATAATAACCATTTAATTTTGTGGCCTGCTTGATGTGAACCACATGCTCCACTATGCGTATCAGAAACTGCTAAATATGCCTCATTTTCACTAAGACATTTCAATAGCACTCCCTCAGGAGTTTGCTTGAACAGCTCATTTCCAATTATCACATAGCTTAAAGCTCTATACTTCACTTTCCTACTGGTATTTCCTGTAGGATTTTGAAGGTAATTCACGATAGGCCTTCGCCAATCATTATCAGTCATATTGTCAAGAGCAAAAATTTCTGCTAAATCAACCTCATCAATAATATGACATTTTTCGACTATGTCTTCATTTACACTTATTGCCCCCCAAGTTTTTGGTGTTGACAATATTGTCGAAGAAGAGTCGTTATAAAGACAATCAGTAGAAATAAGTTTGTCTTTTACGGTAATTAACTCTTCTAATCTTTGCTTCGAAACTTTATAGCCTGAGGCAATTTGCGCCAACTCATTTGCCACTTGATTTTCAATCCGTGGTAAATGTTCTAGGTGTACAGACGCAAACCTTTTCAACATAGCATTGGCAACTGATCGTACCTTGACCAATGAAGTGTTGAAGTAGTTGTTGTTTCGTCCAATGGGCCGGTCGTTGAATGAGTAAAAGGACCGGTCCTGGCTTCACGCGTTGAGCACCTCGGGTGGTACCTGCAAAGACACTCCGACGATCTAGTGAGAGGTCGCTTGGGCAGATAGCACAAGGTTAGAGAACGTACCTGATGCCATATGCGAATGGCGTATATATACTGCGAGGTCCGACCGTTTTGCGAGATTTTCGGCCGGCGAGAATTGCGCTCCAAGCAGCGTGTTGGGCCGATCGAGTTGGCCGGGCGCGCACCTAGTTCTTTGTTGGCGATTTCGTATTTCTTGATACACCCGAGAACAGTTGCCCCCAAGCCTAGGTCGCTTAAGAAGGGCCGAGGCTTGAATCGATGCCCCAGGAGTGAAGTTATTTTGGCGAAACGACGCGCCGCTTGCTTTCTCTATAGGCGGTGTCGACCGCTTGTCAACCATCGGCCGTGCTGTCGTGACGGTTGGTCTTCACTGACATTTAAGACGCGACGTTTGGTGTTTCCGAGGTTGTCTGGAGACAACCATTGGTGAGAAGACGAAACGTTGCGACGCTTCGTCTCCCGGTCCCCTTCGCGCCATGAGTCCGCACTATAAATAGCCCTTCAGCTGAGATTATTTCTCACACTTCCAAGAATTGCTCTGCCAGCGACCGACTCGTCTGCCGCCGACTTGCATTCATAGCTGTTTCTGTCCATTCGCGACCGATCCACAACATCTGTTCAAGGTATGGATCGATCTTTACTTTTACTTTCTGAACTTGAGTTTTTTCTTTGAAAGTATTTCGTACTTTTCCACGCCTTGTGATAGGGGGTGTCAGGTCGGGGGATGGCCAAGTCGCCCCCTCTCATGAGTAATCTGCTCGATCGACCTGACTCGATCCCTTTATCACAGGTGTTTTTGCATGCCACGGACGAAGTTGACCGCCCATATTCCTGGTAAACCACCGCAATCCTTTGCTACACATATGTCGAAACCGGGCGAGCCCAATCCCCACGAGGAGGAGTCTAAGTCGTCTTCGGGCGACAAAGATTCTGGTTCTTCGAGCAGTTCCTCGAGCAGTACGAGCTCGACTTCCCATTCTTCTGGTCGAGGATCGGCTAGCTCAAAGAGCCCTGGTTCAAGGTCCATCCATTCTGAAGAGCGGCCGTGCAACACTCCACCGCCGGAGAACATCGTTTCTCGAGCGGGAGGAGAGGAAGAAAATGTCGACGTGGTGATCATTGATGATGATGAGGTGCAGAGTGCCGTCCCAGTCGTGGACGAAGAGATGGTAGAGGCCGAAGGCGGCCGAGCTGAAGAAGTCCACGAGGAAGAAGTGGTTCGGCCCGCAGCCAGTAGCTCTGGTCTGGAGGTAAACATCGGAGGATCGAATGAAGGGTCGGCCGAAGTACAAGCGACGAGCCCGAGATGTATCTCGACATGTCTTGGGTATCGGAAACTCTTCGCTCTCATAGGAGCATCACATCGTCGGCCATGTTGCTTTGCCCGATCTCTGCGGAGCCGCCTCGACGATTCGCCGGTTGGAGGGTGAGAGGCATGAAAGACGGCGAAGATATTGCAACTTATTCTCCCAACTTCAAGTTCACGATGTATCGGCTCGTGTTCGAGAGGATGAATATCTCCCCTCCTTTTACTGAATTTCAACGTGGACGTCTGCGTCACATCGGTCGCCCTTCTCAACTCCACCCTAACGCATGGGCGTTTACGAAAACTTTCGAAGTCCTTCGACTAATTTGGGTCGGCCGGTGTCGATCATGTCGTTTTTTACTCTCTTTGAAATGAGCCGCTCGGGAGAAGGCTAACAAGGAGAAGAGAGAGCGTGTCTCGTTTAAGATGCGTAGAGACTCATCACCCGGTTCTTCAAAGCATACTAAGAATCCTTGGGAGCGGCCCGGAAGTCGGTGATTTTTGGATCGCTCCACCGAGGAGGCCGGTAGGTCAGACGGAGGTCGGCCGGACGAAATGCTTGGTCCCCCTTACTTCCCAATCATGTGGAACGAGGCTCATTTCTGCAGGAGGCCAGGGGACTACATTTACGCTGTCAAGGACTTGGGCGAGGCCGACCTGGAATCTCTGGAAATGATCAAGTCGTTAGCGAGCATGATGCGTCCAGACCCCAAAGGCGACATACCTTGTCGTCCCTTTGTCTTGCTCGAGGGCCGGGAACTGGAGGCCGAAATCGGTTTGCTTTTGAACTTTTGACTTGTTGTCAATGCTCTTTTCTAACCTTTTGACTTGTTGTTTGGCAGAGAGGATGGCCGGTAAAAATTGGGCCGTGATCGAGTCAGTTCTGAATCCTGCTGCAATTCCAGGAGCCAAGAGGTACGAAGGACCTCGGCCCGGGGCCGATCAGGAAGGGCCATCAAAGGTACCTCCAACTCCAAAAAGCCAAGGGAAGAAACCGGTCAACAGGCCCCGGTCGCCTCCTCGCTCTGCTGATCGCTCCCCCAAGCGGGCCAAGCACCAGGAGCGGAGCTCGGTCCTTACTAAGGACGACCTTCCTATTCTCTCGCTTGAGGACTTAGGGCAGGTCGAATTCGAGCGATTCAAGAAAAAACCCATGGCCGTCTGTGCTTCTCTCTGTATGGGAATAGACAAGATCATGGACGAGATGGCGGGCGAACTTCAAGGTACTTTATCTTTTGTCTGTTGCACCTGTCATGTCTTTGTTCGATCGACTGACCGTTCGACGACCTACATTTTGCAGGAGCTCGGGCCGAAAAAGAGAAAATCTTGACTGAGGCGCAGCAAAAATACGACAAGCTTGCCAAGGCCAAGAAAGACGCTCTTCAGCGGGGCGAGGAGGACCGGGCCAAACTCGCCAAGAGGAATAAGGAGCTCGGTGGGCAAGTGACAAGTCTGAAGAACGACGTGGAAGCCTTGGAGAAGGATAAGGCCAGGTTGGAGGCCGAGAACGCCGAGCTGCAAGCAAAGGTCCAAATGGTTGCCCGGGCCGGTAGGAGGCAGCGATCGACCAGTTCTACAACGCTCTTGCTCGGTGCGCGCGCTGGCCCGAATGCGGATCTCAAGATCAACTTTGATGAGAAGATGATTAAACCCGCCCATTACGTTGTGGACAACAAGATCATGTTGCCGAAGCAAGTTGATTTAACAGGAAATGTTGTTCACCGACCACGCTTCTTTTTGAAGCCTTTGAAGCTCCGCTGCGAGCGGAGTTTATCTTTGTAATAGTTTAGCTTGCCTTGGGCGTGACAATTTAAATGTCGCCGAGCGATCGAATCTTTGGCGCTTCGGCCGGCCAGGCGTCTACATCTTGTAATGACATTTTTACCTTCTCTTTAATTACGTGCGCTCGAATTTGCGTTGTTATGCCTGTGTGTATTTCGTACATTTATTTGTCTAAGTTTTTCGAACTTATAGGTCGCTCACGACCGCTTTCGCGTCTTTGTTCAAAGCGCCGCTTATGGTTGGGCCATTTCGATGGCACTCGATCGATCATTTCGATGATCTCTCGAGGTAGGTCGTTTCGACGCCTCACTGCGATGGGTTATAACTTCAAACCTTGGGCCATTTTCGATGGCGCTCGCTCGAAGTCAACTTCGGTGACCGTCGTTTGCTTGGCTGGCTCGGCAAGACACGCCATGCATCGTTCGACGACACGAGGTTTGCGGGTTATCTAACCGGGCCATTTCGATGGCTCTCGAGGTAGATCGTTTCGACGATCTTATCAACTTTGATAAATCTTCGACGCTCCTTTGCCACGGGCAATCTTGAGCGACCGGTCATACATTCTTGCGAGAAAGTAAAGAACACATCATATTTCTAAAGGTCGCCTCGTAAAAAACCCGGTGGGAAAAAGAGCGCCGCCGCTTTTCATTTATAGGTTGGTCGCTCATTACATTCAAATCGTTCATTACATTCAAACGTAATATTTTCTCGAAGTTTCTCTCGCATTCCATGTTCGGGATAGTCGCCCATCCATGGTTTCCACTCGTAAGCCCCTTTCCGATCTTTTGATGACCGTATGGACCTTCCCAATTTGGTGCGATTTCCCTTGGCGTGCATTCTTGTTTCCCACGCCGGCCCGTCTTAGAACGAGGTGACCGACCGTGAAGTCTCTCTTTTGCACGCGAGTATTGTATCCGGTCTGCGACCTTCCATTTGATCAATTGCTCTCTTAGTGACGCTTGTGCGCAGCTTCTTCAATTAGATCCAATTCTTCTCGAATAGCTCGATCGTTGTCAACCATCGCAGGGGATTTGAGGTTCTCAATTCGATTCGCCCATTTCTATGGGTATGACAAAGACGGTCCCATACACCAATCCGAAGGGGACTCTGGCCGTTGAATGAGGGGTCGCCCTGTAGGCCCAAAGAACGATCGTAGCTCTTCGACCCAGTTCCCTTTAGCTTCATCGAAGTCTTCGCTTCAAACCTCGTAGGATAACTCATTGGCCGCCTACTTGGCCGCTTGTCCGAGGGTGCTCGACCGAGGTGAAACGCTATTTCACCCCTAATTCGCCAACATTTCTCGAACCTTTTGTCCGCGAATCGGGTGCCGTTGTCGGTTATCACCGCCGAGGATCCCAAAACGGGCTAACACACACCGACCGAAGAATTTGCTCACTTTCGCTGAGGTGATGGTTGCAAGAGGCTCGGCCTCGATCCACTTTGTAAAATAATCTACTGCCACGATCAAGAACTTGAACCGCTCGGAGGCGGTGGAAACGGGCCCAGCAGATCCATGCCCCACCAGGCGAACGGCCAAGGTGAGACAAGACTTTGTAACTCTGTGGAAGGTGCGATGTGGACGTCAGCATGTATTTGGCATTTCTTGCATTTCTGAACGAGCTTCTTGGCATCCTCGTCCATGGTCGGCCAGTAATAGCCGGCCCTGAGAGCCTTCTTGGCTATGGAACGAGCACCTTGGTGACTTCCACAAACACCTTCATGAATGTCCGTCAGCACATGGTCGGCTTCGACCGACGTAAGACATCTCAACAATGGAGAGGAAAATCCTCTCCTGTACAACTTTCCTTCAATTACCGAATACTTGGTCGCTCTGAGCCTGACCAACTTAGCTTGCTTCGGATCGCCCGGTTCTTCCCCTTCAACAATGTACCTCAGGATAGGGGCAATCCAATCTGAATCTGTATCGACACACAGAACGGCCAACGACTGACTTGGCTTGGTCGACACGCTCGGCCGGTTTAAAGTCTCCTGAATCAAACTTCGGTGATTCCCCGGGGTCTTTGTACTTGTAAGTTTCGATAGAATGTCTGCTCGAACATTTTCGGTCCGAGGTACATGAGTCACTTCTGCCCGGTCGAACTGCTTGAGGAGCTCCCTTACTCTGGCTAGGTAACTTTTCAGCACGTCATCCTTGGCATCGTATGATTCTTTGATCTGCGAGACTACAAGCAAGGAATTGACCGAGCTCGACTTCGCCGACACCAAAATCTCTCGCGAGTCAGAGGCCGCCTATGCACGCCTCATATTCGGCCTGATTGTTCGAAGTGTGGAACGCAAAAGTTAAAGAGACCTCCACAGCAAGGCCTTCTGAATTTTCTAGTATTAGGCCGGCTCCACTCCCCTTGCTATTGGACGACCCATTTACGTGCAAGATCCAGGTCTTTTCAGCTTGGTCTTCTGGGATTGGAGTCATTTCAGCAATAAAGTCGGCCAACACCGCGCTTTTTTGCGGCCGATCCGATTCGAATTTAATCCCGAACTCACTGAGCTCTACTGCCCACTTTATCATTCGTCCCGCCAGGTCTGGCCGATGGAGGACTTGTCTGATAGGCTGGTCGGTCCTTACCACGACCTGATGGGCCACAAAGTAGGGTCTCAATCTTCTAGCAGCTATTAGGAGTGCAAGGGCAAACTTCTCTATTTTCTGGTATCTCAGCTCGGGCCCTTGCAGCACTTTACTAATGAAATAGACCGGATTTTGCTTCAGGTCGTTTTCCCTGACCAGCACCGCACTTAGGACTTCTTCTGTTATGGCCAAGTATAAATACAATGTCTCGCCCGGCAGCGGCTTGGTCATAATCGGTGGGTTGATCAATGCTTGCTTCAATTCATCCAATGCACGCTGGCATTGGTCGGTCCACTCAAAATCCACCTCTTTCTTCAGCAGTCTAAACAGTGGAAGCGACTTGCAGGCCGCTTTGGGAATGAACCTGGATAGGGCAGCTACCATGCCGTTCAGCTGTTGTATTTCTTTTTTAGTTGTGGGCGGCCTCATATCGGCGACCGCCCTGCACTTCTCAGGGTTTGCTTCTATCCCTCTTTCAGTTAGGTGGAAGCCCAAAAATCTGCCGGCCCTCACCCCAAAGGTACTGTTATACCCCAATTTTGTCCGTCTTCTTTTCCTCGCTTTAGTCGTTTATTTTTAGTAAGGGCGTGTTTTGGAGTCGCATGATTACGAGAATTATCAGTGTAGAGTCTCGGTTACCAATTTCAATCACTCCATCAACTAAATCAAAATACCATTGTTTAAATTAGGCATGCACGCGAATGATCGATCTTCTCGTGCGTTCTTCAATTTAATTATCTGTATTTGAGTTTAGTCGTATGTGAGCGGGTCCACCTAAAGTCATTTTTCTCAAAATTTGGTTTAAATTCAGACTAATGCGATTCCGAGTTAACTGTGGGGTTTGTAGTTAACACGCCCATTTTTGGTTTAGTTTTAGCGTATTTGTCGAGTCCGGCCCGTCCTCGTCTTTGTATTTGGCCTGACTCCTTTTTCTTATTGTTTATTTAACTTATTTAAGCATATATACAGCCCAAAAATGTCAAAAAAATTCTATTTAGTTTAATTTACAATTTAAGATCACTTAATAGTCCAAAAAGTCCAAAAATACAAAAAATGATAATATAAAAAATACAAAGAATATAAAAAACGAAAATTAAATAAATGAGCAGCATCAGTAATCTCTGGGGTCTGTTCTTGCTCTCCAAGACTACTTAGCAGGCCCACATTATCAGATCTGCGAAAAAGCCCAAAAACGGCCATTAATGCTAAAACCTAATTTCTACCTATAAATAAGCGGCTAGCCTAGAGTCTAAAACACAGAAACCAAGGCAGAAAACTACTGCTAAAATCACCCAAAAATAAGATTAGGGTTTCACATCGAAATCCTAATCCACTAAACACGGTTCGAAGGTTTCTAAGATCTAAAGAGAGAAGCGAAGAGTGATCAAGCGAACACGAGCAATGGTTGATCCACGAGCAAAGAGGATAATAACAGAGGCTGGAATAAAGGTTGGTCTGTATAATAGTGTTTGTTACTAAATCCGAATAAAAATAAAAAAAACGTGTATGCATATGTAACGAAACTCAGATTCTGTTTATACTCAAAATAATACAACTTAAACAAGTTTTGCTTCAGATTAGAGTCCTATTTTTGCTCAGAATCAGAATTTAATTTTATCAAAAACCTTAAAAGAGAACCAATGCATGAAGCTGTTCAACCAATTTGATTTCTTTGCAATTGTGAGGCAAAATGATAATAACAGAGAGAAACACCATCGCAGCAACGCCTTCACCATCCCTGTCTCTCCCACCGCACCAGAAACTGTTTTCATTCACGGCTGAAAAAAACGAAAAACGAAGGAGAAGAAGAGAAACCGAGAGAGAGAGAACATCGGAACCGTTAGTGAGCTCATCGGAGAGGGCGTTCACCGGCATCGTGGCACCGTTCTCGCGTTCTCTCTCTCTTTTTCTCCATCTCTGCGTTTTTCTGCTCTCAGTCTCCGATCGGTCTCCCTTCCATGGCAGCCGTGAAATAGTCGCGGAAACTCTCTCTCTCGCTCGCGCGCGCGCAGGGTGAAGCGGGGAAATGGGTTGGGTTTTTAGGTTTTTTCGGTTTTGCTGGGTTAAGGTTATGTAGTTGGTATTTTTATTTTTTTTATATTCAGACTACTAATTAAACCCTCCTAATTCACACACACACCCTCCAATCAAACCCACATTCGCAGCTTGGGCCAGATATCAGAACTGGGCCTTCATTTTTACATCACTGTTTTAATAATACAACCCCTGCTATTACCTACAACCCCATTTTACTATTTAACCCCTTTCTCCCTTTTTTTTTTCTTAATTCTTTTTAACAAACAATTTCTTTTACCAACAATTCACAAGCAAATAAATATGTTCTTCTAAAATCAAATAAACGGCTAAGTCAGTTGTACAACCGGGTTAGTAATCATTTTAGGACCAATGAACTGTACAGTTCAGTAATCCTACAAAAAAACTTAATGAAATACGAATAAATTATTTTTCCTAAATAAACGGCTAAGTCGGTTGTACAACCGGGTTAGTCATTATTTTAGGGGCCAATGAGTTTGTCTGATTCGGTAACCTCGCGAACAAACCATTTTTCCTAAAAATAGGGGATTAAGTCGGTTGTACAACCGGGTTAGTCAGCGTTCTAGAACTAATGGGCTGTACAGTTTAGGAGTTCTAGAATACCTATTCTAAAACGGACCCACCTCACACCAAACCAATTTCTTTCAAAAAACTCAATAATCCTTTTCAAAAAGTAGGGGACTAAGTCGGTTGTACAATCGGGTTAGTCAGCGTCCTAGGAATCAGTGAGCTGTACAGTTCAAGGAATCCTAGGACCCCTACACTAAAAAACACCAACCCACAAACCTTTTTCAGGAAGAACTACGTAGCTTTGATTCCTCCATTGCATCCGGAGGTACGTAGGAGCAAGACTCAACTCTTGTCAAGCACTAAAAACCAAAAACTTAAATAAGTCTTTTTCTTCACAAATAAAAGGGTAATTATTAAATAAATCTTAAATTAATTAGACAATAGGATGTCGTGGGGTGCTAATACCTTCCCCACAAATAACGACTCCCGAACCCTAACAACGCCTTATCTTAAAACTTAAAGGGATTTTCCGAATTTGCCCTTAAACTAAAATTTGGTGGCGGCTTCCTTAAGAACCTTTCAAGAATCCTTTCCGGATTTTTGGCCGCGCATACCGCGACTTCACTGGGACTTATCTTTTAGAGGTCAAAACCTAGTCTAATTATTTAGGATTAATTTAATTTTTACCCTTCCTTTATTTATTTATTTTATTTTTCGCATCTTATACTTTTATGTGATTTATGAACCCTAGGATAGAAGACGATATTTGTATATGTGTTTGTTTGTCTGTTTGCAGCTTTTGGGTTGTTTTTAAATTGCTCCTACACACACTTCACAATTACACTTCTGCACACACATGTGAGAAAGGTCCTCTACCCGGACTCGAGCATAAACCTAAGTTAGAACGAGATTGCGTAGTGATGGCCTGCGGGACGTACGTCTCGTTGGGTGGTCACGAAAATCTCACCTAGAGTTTGATTCCTTTTGAGGATGCTATCCCTTCTAATAGCTTGCCTATTCTTTGGGTCGATGTTTTGAGTGAGTCCTTGGCTCTCAGGGACCATGTGTAGGATTCTTTAGAACTATCCCTGTGAGGTTCACTATAAAAGAAACCTTAGACCCACTCTGTAAGATACATTTCTAGGGTCACCAAGGAGCTTTATACTCTCGCATTCAAACAAATATTTATGCATACCGTATTCTATCCAAAAAAAAAATCATCAAAAAAAACAAAAATCATTTTTTTACTACCTTTTTAGAAAATATACCACATGCATACAACAAATAAACATCCACTGTTGCATGCACTTTTATGACCGTCAGGGAATTAAAATCTTTACCTTGGAGAGAAGCCCTGCACGCTGAAGTCAGAATTAAATTTTGTACTTTACTCTCCAATGAAAAGTTTATAATTTCCCGACATGATAAATAAAATCATATGTTATCATTTCATGCACATACATTATCATTTCATTCACATTTCATGCACATACATTATCATTTCATTCACACTTCCTGCACATGCATTATCATTTCATTCATATTTCATGCACATTCATTTGCATCCTTGCATCGTGCATTATAAAAATAAAAATAAAAATCAGCATAATATTAGGAAAAATGTGATGAGAGGTGAGACATTCTTGTGAAATAAATCATTCTTTTTGGAAAAAGTTTAGTCATACTTCGTTGCAAGCTCAAGTTGTTTCAAGTCACTCAGTTTTTCAAATTTTTAGCTTGCTCACATTTTTTAACCAAACGTTGCATCTCTTCCATCCCATGATAAATGACCGAAATGCCCATCAAAAATTTCTATCATGTTTTAAATATTAACTCTCTATGAAGCATTTGTGTAGAGACTGGGGTAACATGTGTGTTTATTTTTGTTTGAGTCAGTTAGCGTCCTTACCTTGCCATCATCCCCTGTCAAAGTCTAATCCCACCCCGACCGCCCATAAAGTACATACTCCCCACATCTGTACATAGTTGACGTTTCTGGTTGGTTCCCCTAAGTGAAATAACACTTTAGGCCCTCCATGCTGGGGCAAACATGTGATCTCTAAAATACCTTGTCAACGTTGTATTCCCTTGGTGCAAGTCCTTTACCAAAAAAAAAAAAAATATAAAAATGCCCGTTATGTTGAAAACTCGAAAGAGCGACCTAAGCAAAAATTAGGGCATAAAAAAAAAGAGAAATAAAGAAAAAAGAGCAAATATATAAAAGTAAATAAATTATTGAGAAAACTAGCAATCATGTTTTGAAATGAAGTTTGACCATCTTCCCCTATCCTCAAAAAATCATTTGCCACCCACCTTAAGCCAAAATCCAAAGAAACTTTCAATCACCCTAGACAAGGATCAATTCCACATAAAAAATGGTGTATCATTTTTATCAAGTCACTCAGCTCGAAAGAAAGAAAAAGAAAAAAATCAAAATAAAAAAAAAGTGAAATAAAAAAAAAGGTTCGAAAAACCACGAAAAAGCAAAAGTGGCACAATTATGAGCTGATACTTCTTACCATTAAATGCATAAGAGATCCTTGTCTAAAATAAACCCCCAAACACTTCCCTTGTCCTCAATATCCTATCCTTCATAAACCCTTGGCCAAGTCACATCCCTAAACAAGTCCATCCTACCATGAGACACATCAATTCTTCGCTCTCAATAGGCCCTCAAACACTCCTTTGAGTCTGACAACCATTTCCTTCATAAATCATCACCCATTAGCGAAGTTACTTCACCAAATCATTTGTCCCATCAATCATCAAACACTTCATTGAGCCTAATAACACCTTATTTCACAAACCATTAACCATTAGCCAAATCATACCGCTCAAAAAAAAAATCATCCGTCCCATCAATCCCCAAACACTACCTTGAGCCCAATTATCATTTCCCCTCATAAATCACTAAACCATCGCCATTTTTCGATCAATGACCGATTGCTTTTGTTTTCTCAAAGTTTTAATCTTAGGACAAATAAGTTTATTTATTTACAATATGTTTGCTCAAAAAATATATCTCAAAAAAAAAAATAAATCAAAAGGCTTGCACCACAAGATTCATTCAAATTACAGTTATACTAAGACAAGGTTTAGTGATCACCAAGTGGTGTTGTCATCATAGCGAAAACTCAAGACTATCATAGTCTGGGAATCATTTTATAGAGAACCAAAAGTTTATACTAGGATCGTCATCGATATCCTAGAGTGGGGCATCCCGTTTACCCTCTATTCCATTTGAACTTGGGGAAATTTTTCCAGTATCCATCCCATGCCACCCCCAGTCTATACAGCCGCATTTAACCATTCCAACAACCCATAACCTTAACCCCGTCACCTAACCATTCGAAATACCATTCCAAGTGGGGCAATCCTGTCGCTCTTCACTCCACCTTCAAATGGGAAATTCACCATACACCCATCTCATCCCCTTGTTATATCCACATCAACAAAGCCATACCGGGGCAATTTCTCAACTCATTACCCTATATGTTGCTACTCTAGTCGGGGCAATTCTGTCCTTACCATAAATGGGGCAACACCAAACTCCATGTGGAGATGAAGCCCATTGCTTTCCACCTTTCACTCCAAAGTCAGGGCATTCCTAGCTCATCATTTCCTCCTGTCCCCTAGTCATTGTCATCACTAGACAAAAGTTATTCACTCACCATCATCAAGTCTAAATTGGGGCGATCCCGCATTTCTTGGCTTGGGAAAGCCCACCTTTCATGACTTTACCCAAAACTTGTCATTCACCCCTTCATGTGCCACAAATGTCCACACCCTAGGTCTTTAGAACCCCAAGTTAACTGACTCATTCATCTATATTCGCACTACTATACATCTTCACAAAACAATGCTTTAGAGAGAGAACACAAGTTGATCATGTGATGCTAAAAATTCACTTAGGTAACTTTGTGGACATAAATTTCGATCATCAAGGGGCATCATAATGGAAGGAAAAATAAGCGAGCTTGCAAAACACGGTCAAGTACTTTTGCATATCGTTGTCTGTAGATAATGACCTTGAGAATGCGAAGTTTGAATCAAAACTAATTTTTCCAAAGAATGATCAATATTCACCCATGCTTCTCGCATCTTATCATTACAAAAAAAAAATGTTTTTCACCCAATCACTCATATCATATCATCGCATCATGCATGCACCATGGCATTAGCATTCAATCATTTCATTTGCATCATATTCACATTTGCATTTCATGCATTTATTACGTAACAAGCAAAAAAAAAAAAAAAAAAAAAAAAAGAGAAAAAATCATTCCACCGGATACCAATCATTGCACGTACGCGTGCACCATTAATTGCATTGCCAAAGGAAGAAAGCTTTTCCCTCCTCAGGAAGATGCATTTGTTAGGTGTGCCCGGATAAACACGATAAGTGTCGTTCCTATGTTTTGTTCCTCTAATATCGCTTTAAGCGTTAATCTCATATCATATCACGAGATCACCAAGTTGATCCTCGGACTCGAGTGGTCCTTCAGAGCACTACACGCTCCTTCGTGCCCTAAGTGGCCCTGTGTCGCAACGCCGAGTCGAGCCCGGCGGACCTTCACACACCCGCGGGGTCCCGAGACTAGTTGTGTCACCCAAGACACGTGGACGCCCTTCATGGTCAACATATCGATTCTAGACACGATCTTGACCCATCATGGCCTTTCGAATATAAAGGCCCCTCGCACCGTTTAACTAGTACCGTAGGTAGTTGCGCTCCTTCGCAGACCACGATGGTCCTTCAATTAAGGCCTCAGCGACCTTTCGGACCTTAAGTGGTCCTTGAGAGCCTTGCTCGCTTGGACCACTCGAGTGGTCCTTCAGAGCCTTAGTGCTCCTTCAGGTCCTTGTCGACCCTTCATTCAAATCTCAGTTAATGCGCCAAGTATTAACCACTTCCTCTTATCTCTCAAACCATCCACTTCCCCCTTAAACGGACAAAATTAGCGTCTATCTTATCTTTATTCCTATTTCTACTACGAAAGTTCTAGAGCTCAAAGACTTTCTAGTAAAATATTAATAAAGAGGGGCATTGTTATACCCCAATTTTGTCCGTCTTCTTTTCCTCGCTTTAGTCGTTTATTTTTAGTAAGGGCGTGTTTTGGAGTCGCATGATTACGAGAATTATCAGTGTAGAGTCTCGGTTACCAATTTCAATCACTCCATCAACTAAATCAAAATACCATTGTTTAAATTAGGCATGCGCGAATGATCGATCTTCTGCGTGCGTTCTTCAATTTAATTATCTCGTATTTGAGTTTAGTCGTATGTGATGGGTCCACCTAAAGTCATTTTTCTCAAAATTTGGTTTAAATTGGACTAATGTGATTCCGAAAGTTAATCGTGGGGTTTGTAGTTAACACGCCCATTTTTGGTTTAGTTTTAGCGTATTTGTCGAGTCCGCCCGTCCTCGTCTTTGTATTTGGCTTTGACGACTTTTTCTTATTGTTTATTTAACTTATTTAAGCATATATACAGCCCAAAAATGTCAAAAAATTCTATTTAGTTTAATTTACAATTTAAGATCACTTAATAGTCCAAAAGTCCAAAAATACAAAAATGATAATATAAAAATACAAAGAATATAAAAACGAAAATTAAATAAATGAGCAAAGATCGTAAATCTCCGGGGTCTGTTCTTGCTCTCCAAGACTACTTAGCAGCCCACATTATCGATCTGAAAAAGCCCAAAACGCCATTAATGCTAAAACCTAATTTCTACCTATAAATAAGCGGCTACCCTAGAGTCTAAAACACAGAAACCAAGGCAGAAAACTACTGCTAAAATCACCCAAAAATAAGATTAGGGTTTCACATCGAAATCCTAATCCACTAAACACGGTTCGAAGGTTTGTAAGATCTAAAGAGAGAAGCAGAGTGAGCCAAGCGCACCACGATAGCAAATGTGGTTGATCCACGAGCAAAGAGGATAATAACAGAGGCTGGAATAAAGGTTGGTCTGTATAATAGTGTTTGTTACTAAATCCGAATAAAAATAAAAAAAACGTGTATGCATATGTAACGAAACTCAGATTCTGTTTATACTCAAAATAATACAACTTAAACAAGTTTTGCTTCAGATTAGAGTCCTATTTTTGCTCAGAATCAGAATTTAATTTTATCAAAAACCTTAAAAGAGAACCAATGCATGAAGCTGTTCAACCAATTTGATTTGCTGCAATTGTGAGACAGCAGTAATAACAGAGAGAAACACCATCGCAGCAACGCCTTCACCATCCCTGTCTCTCCCACCGCACCAGAAACTGTTTTCATTCACGGCTGAAAAAACGAAAACGGCGAAGAGAAGAAGAGAAACCGAGAGAGAGAGAACATCGGAACCGTTAGTGAGCTCATCGGAGAGGGCGTTCACCGGCATCGTGGCACCGTTCTCGCGTTCTCTCTCTCTTTTTCTCCATCTCTGCGTTTTTCTGCTCTCAGTCTCCGATCGGTCTCCCTTCCATGGCAACCGGCGAAATAGTCGCCGGGAAACTCTCTCTCTCTCTCGCCGTCGCGGCGCTGCAGGGGTGAAGGGGGAAATGGGTTGGGTTTTTAGGTTTTTTCGGTTTTGCTGGGTTAAGGTTATGTAGTTGGTATTTTTATTTTTTTTATATTCAGACTACTAATTAAACCCTCCTAATTCACACACACACCCTCCAATCAAACCCACATTCGCAGCTTGGGCCAGATATCAAAACTGGGCCTTCATTTTTACATCAATGTTTTAATAATACAACCCCTGCTATTACCTACAACCCCATTTTACTATTTAACCCCTTTCTCCTTTTTTTTCTTAATTCTTTTTAACAAACAATTTCTTTTACCAACAATTCACAAGCAAATAAATATGTTCTTCTAAAATCAAATAAACGGCTAAGTTAGTTGTACAACCGGGTTAGTAATCATTTTAGGACCAATGAACTGTACAGTTCAGTAATCCTACAAAAAAACTTAATGAAATACGAATAAATTATTTTTCCTAAATAAACGGCTAAGTCGGTTGTACAACCGGGTTAGTCATTATTTTAGGGCCAATGAGCTGTACAGTTCAGTAACCCTGAAAACTTAATAAATGCGAACAAACCATTTTTCCTAAAAATAGGGATTTAATTGGTTGTACAACCGGGTTAGTCAGCGTTCTAGAACTAATGGGCCGACACAGTTTAGGAGTTCTAGAATACCTATTCTAAAACGGACCCACCTCACACCAAACCAATTTCTTTCAAAAACTCAATAATCCTTTTCAAAAGTAGGGGACTAAGTCGGTTGTACAATCGGGTTAGTCGTCGTCTAGAATCGATGGTACATGCAGTTCAAGGAATCCTAGGACCCCACTACACTAAAAACACCAACCCACAAACCTTTTTGGGAAGAACTACATAGCTTTGATTCCTCCATTGCATCCGGAGGTACGTAGGAGCAAGACTCAACTCTTGTCAAGCACTAAAAACCAAAAACTTAAATAAGTCTTTTTCTTCACAAATAAAAGGGTAATTATTAAATAAATCTTAAATTAATTAGACAATAGGATGTCGTGGGGTGCTAATACCTTCCCCACACATAACGACTCCCGAACCCTAACAACGCCTTATCTTAAAACTTAAAGGGATTTTCCGAATTTGCCCTTAAACTAAAATTTGGTGGCGGCTTCCTTAAGAACCTTTCGAAGAATCCTTTCCTGGATTTTTCGGTCGCTACAGGTACACTTCTCAGGATTCAGTCTGAGTGAGTTCTTCCTAGCTTCTTCAAATATTTCCCTGAGGTCGTTCACATGATCTGGGTCGGTCACGCTTTTGATGATCATGTCGTCCAAGTACACCTCTGAGATTCGACCGATCTGCCTCTTGAAAATTTTGTTCATCATTCGCTGGTAGGTCGCTCCAGCGTTCTTTAGGCCGAAAGGCATCACTTTGTACTGAAAATTTCCCCGATCTGTCATGAAGGCTGTCTTGTGTCGATCGGGTGGATACATCGTGATCTGATTGTATCCTGAGTAAGCGTCCAAAAAGGACAATAATTTGTAGCCCGAGGCCCCATCGACCAGCTTGTCAATGTTGGGTACGGGGAAGGCATCCTTCGGGCATGCCTTATTCAGATCGGTGTAGTCTACACACATCCTCCATTTGCCATTCTTCTTTTTGACCAACACGACATTGGATAGCCAGGTCGTGTACTTGATCTCTTCTATGAAATTGGCCTTTATGAGGTCCTCAACGGCCTTTGCAGCGGCTTGAGATTTTTCCTCGTTCTGAGTACGTCTTCTTTGAGCGACCGGCTTGACCCCTTCATCGACTGAAAGCTGATGGCAGGCTATTTCGATAGGAATGCCGGGCATGTCTGATGCCTGCCATGCGAACAGGTCAGCATAGTCTCTCAAACATTGCACAAGGTCTTGCTTTACTTGCTCTGGCATGTCGCTACCGAGCTTAACTATCTTTGTTCGATCGTCTCCCAACTGCACATCTATTAGCTCTCCATGAGGTTCTGGCCTTTTCAACCTGTTTTTCAGCTCTCGGGCTAAGTCATCATCGTTATCCTGCAGGTCGTATGCGGATCATACCGAGCATCCAAATCAGTGACGTTGACTTGATGGCCTTCAGCAGTGCTTTGAACGTTTGGGCCAAGGTCTACCTCATCGCAAATTTGTTGGTACAGATCGTGGCTTCGTCTTGCTGCCTCTAGGTCGGCCGCCAGGGTAACTACCTGGTCGTCTTTGCTGTAGAATTTCATCTTGGATGTACCGTTGACGCCACGGCCTCTAGCTTGCCCGTGGTCGGCACCGCCAATGATACACCTGGTAGCATGATTTGAGGGGGAGTACGAGAACGCGTCGTGCGGACCGGCCCCGCACAAAGTGCTATCTCGGTGTCGTCACCAAATGTGACCATGAGTTCGATTGTCCCCAACGGGTAGGTGACTGCTCCATTGAAGCCCGTTAGGGGAGTACGCTCGGCCTGGGGAATTATCTCGCTCCGATCAACCTTAATCTTGTCAATCAAGCCTTCAAACATGATGTCGGCCGAGCTACTGGTCGACTAGAATTCTTTGAACTTACGTGTTGGCCATAACCGCCTCACGATTACCAGCGGAACATAGCTCGTTTGGCCTGCCATCGTGTAGGTCGCTATCTCCAAACGAGATGGGGGGTCTATTGGAGACCGGTGGGACTGTTGACGTTGAACCGACCATCAGGAGCTCGTCCCACTTCCTTTTTGTGGCTTTATTTGATTCTCTACGGTCCAACGGGTTTCCACCGTGAATGACCATTGCAACGTTGCGACCTCTGGACCGTGGAGCTTCTCGATCTTCAGACCGGTCTTTGTCTTGGGCGCTTGAAACAACGAGAGCACCCTTCCCTCTGTCTGGATCAGCTTCTTTCTGCTTCTCTTGAGGTCGGTCGCCTTCCTCCGACCTCACATACTTTCCCAACTTGCCTTTCTGAATGAGCTCTTCAATATCATCTTTGAGGGCCATACAGTCGTTAGTATCATGACCCTTGCTCTTGTGGTAACGGCAGTATCTTTTAGTCGGTCGTGCCCCCTTCTTGAGCACGAGTGGATCGGGCCGCTTTACTCCCACAAATTCATTATTTTGGCACTCGCTATAGATCTGTGCAATAGAGGTGTTTAGCCGAGTGCGATGATCGAACTTCTTATCTCGAAAGTCAGACCGATTGTCGCGGCGACCTTCATGCCCTTTGGCCGGCTTATTGTTGTCTTCCTTGGGTCGTGCACGGACGGCCTTTCTTGCTGCCAGAGTTTCTTCATACGACATGTGGACGTTAGCCCTTGTTAAGAAGTAGCTGAGATCTTGGTAATGATTCAATGTAAACTCTTCGACGAACGGTGGTCCGCCGAATACCACGCCGGATATTTCAACTTGTCCTTATCGACAAGTCACGAACAAACTTCGGCCTCGATGTTAAACCGGTCGATATACTGTCTCAGCGTCTCGTTGTCGCCTTGAACAACAGAATCCAGGTATTCTTCATACCGATATTGGCAGCGGTTTGCAGTGTAGTGAGACAAGAAGATTCTGATCAAGTCTTCCCATGATGAGATGGAATTGGGTCGAAGAGACTCCCACCATTCCAATGCTCGGCCGTCCAACGATCGGGGAAAAAGCACGCATTTCATGGTCGGTCCCAATTCCCTATAAATGGCGGTAATTATTGAAGTAACGGAGATGTTTGTGCGGATCCCCTCGCCGTCAAACTTGTTGAGATTGGGCGGCTTGCGTAGATCTCTCGGAATTTTGTAACGCCTGATCTCCCTGGAGAACGGGCCGTGTTCGCTCCCGAATGCCGTTCGACCAAAAAGGTTGCATTGCGAGGCATGCCTCGTTGCCGGCATCCCATAGAATCCTCCGGATGGGCGGTTGGAGGAAGCGAGGAGGCTTACGGGTCGCTTCGCTTTGGCTCTCCTTGGCGATGCGAACGCGTCCCGATTCTTCCATCTCTCGTAATCTTCCGGCTCTTCTCGAGAATCCCAAGATCGCTTCTCGACCGACGTGGACCGGATGACTCATTGGAGGAGTACCTGCGTGGGTGGCGGCCGGTGTCCGGCGGTAGCTGGAATCCTCATGATCGTAGGACATCGAAGCGGCGTCGACGCACGTTCTCGCCGGGGCGTCTGTGTGCCCGCCGTCTTGCTAGAGAACGATGAGTAGTGCTCTCTCGCGAGAAATGCTCCTTCGAGGAGGAGGCGGTGTCTTCGTGCGGTCGGCGGCGCAGCGAAGGTTCTCCGTCTTCGCACGCGCGGCGGCCGGAATTGACCTCTTTTCGTGCGAGAGATGAGCGCGTCTGCATGCGCAATCACCGATTTTTGTTCTGCGGGATCCGCAAAAGCGCTTGAGTGACATGGTCGGTAGAGGTTCTCGAATGCCCGCTTCAATCGGCTCGGGCGGCAAGTCTCGAGAGCAGGCGGTTGAATCTGTTGGAGGACAGTCCGCGACCGTTGTGCACCTGAAAGGTTCTTGTCGTGGAAGTCCTTGAGACTCGTGGGATCGTGGATGGCCACGCCCCCGAGAAGTCTGCTGCTGATTCTGCCGGAGGATTGAGTCGAAGCGGCCGCGTGCACGGGGGCGATCGCGTGGAGCCATGGATGAGGTAGGATAGCGCACGGGCCTCCCATCGTGGTCGCCAATTGATCGTACCTTGACCAATGAAGTGTTGAAGTAGTTGTTGTTTTTCGCCCAATGGGCGGTCGTTGAATGAGTAAAAGGACCGGTCCCCGCTTCACGCGCGTTGAGCACCTCGGGTGGTACCTGCAAAGACACTCCGACGATCTAGTGAGAGGTCGCTCGGGCAAGATAGCACAAGGTTAGAGAACGTCCTGGATGCCATATGCGAATGGCGTATATATCTGCGAGGTCCGACCGTTTTGCGAGATTTTAATTTGGCGAAGTGCGCTCCAAGCAGCGTGTTGGGCCGATCGAGTTGGGCTGGGCCGCAGGCCTAGTTGCTGTTGGCAGTTCTCGTATTTGCTGATACACCCAGGAACAGCAACAATGAAGTATTTAATAAGGTGCTCCTTAATGCATTTGTATTCTTTTGTCAATTGTTTGACAACTAATTGAGAATCACCTTTTATTTCCACATGACTTGCCCCCAACTCAAGTAAAATCTCAAGGCCTACTATCAAAGCCTCATACTCGGCTTCATTATTGGAGCAAAAGTCTCGAATTTTAAATCTATACTTCGTTGGAATATTATCTGGGGAAATGGTTAAAATACCAATACCAACTCCATTTTATGGCTTGAGCCGTCGAAGTATAATTTCCAAGGACGTACGTCTAACAAATTCATTTCATGTTCGACAACAGAATGGTCTACTATAAAATCAGCAACCACTTGTCCTTTGATTGACTTAAGTGATTGGTAAGTTAATATTCTAACAAAGCCAAAGCCCACTTACCAATTCGACTATGCATTATTGGTTTTGACAGCATATGCTTAATGACATCAAAATGTGAATAAACATAAACATTAGCCGGCTTTATATATTGCTTTAACTTCATGCATGAAAAATACAAACATAGGCATAACTTTTCTATTGGGATATACCTAACTTCGGCATCATGTAGAACTCTACTAAGGTAATAAACGGCTCTTTCGACACCATTATCGTCCTCTTGTGCTAACATGCTACCTATTGTATTATCAGAAGCAGCTATATACAATTTCAGCATCTTGTTTCTAATAACAGGCAATAAAATTGGTGGTTTCACCAAATAAGACTTAATTGCATCAAATGCCACTTGATGTTCATGCTCCCATTTGAATTCTTCTTCTTTCTTCAGTCTTAACAATGGCGAAAAAGCTTGTGTCTTGCCACTTAGATTTGATATAAATCTTCGCAGGAAATTGATTTTTCCCAACAATGACTGAAGCTCTTTTTTGGTTGAAGGAGCCTTCGTTTCCATAATAGCTTTAGTCTTTATTTGATTTATTCCTATGCCTTTTTTGTGCACCACAAAACCCAAGAATTCACCTGCACGTACGCCAAAGGCACATTTTATTGGATTCATTTTTAATCCATATTTCCTCATTCTTTCGAACGATCGTCGAAGATGATCTAAATGACCACTCGTTGAGGAAGACTTAACCACCACATCATCTATGTATACTTGCATAAAATCATCAATAAAATCATGAAACATAGTATTCATTGCCCTCTGATATGTAGAACCAGCATTTTTTAAACCAAAAGGCATCACTACCCATTCATAAACACCTAATGCCCCTGGACATCGAAAAGCAGTTTTCGACACGTCCTCTTCAGCAATGAAAATTTGATTATATCCAGAATAACCATCAAGCATACTGAGATAATCAAATCCTCACTTCTTTGAATCTATTAGCATTTACGCTATGGGCATAACGTATTCATCTTTGGGAGTTGCACTATTTAAATCTCTAAAATCTACACAAACTCTAAGTTTCCCATTTTTCTTCATTACAGGAACAATATTAGCTAACCAATCAACATACTTGGCAGTCCTGATGAATTTGCTTCTGAACAACCTTTCTATTTCTTCTTTGATCTTAGCCAACACTGAAGGAGCAAATCTTCTTGGCATTTGCTTCTCGACTTAATCCAGGCATTTCATCATAATCCCAAGCAAAGCAGTCTTTGAACTCCCTTAGTAATGCGATGATTTGGGTCTTTAGTATAACATCAAGGTTTACACTAACATATGTTGGCCTTTTAACCGAGCCATCTCCCAAATCAACCTCTTCCAACGGGTCTTGAGCTTGCATACGTCTTGCTGATTCTCTAGGATCTTTTTCAAACCCCAATGGCTCATCATCATAGATGCAATCAAGTCTTTCATCTGTGACTATGCCATTTTCTTCATCTGGATTTTTGGCTTCGACAGCCATAGTTTGATGAATTATTTCGGTCTCCATACTTTTAACTTATTTTCGGCCATGTAAGCCGTAATTTTGTCCCATGCATTGGGCACTGACATATGGATACTTTTTAAGTTTGTGTGTCCCATCCTGTCGGAGGAAGTACACCTTCTGGATAGACACCTATCTCCAATTTTCTCCCTTTCCCAAATATAACCATGTGTTGGGTGAAGGTGAACTGAAGCAAGCACATTATCAGAAGGGATATATGCTTGTGTGGAAGATGTACATGGCGCAATATTCGCCATTTGTTTCTCAAAGTTCTCCTTTGTGATTTGATTCACATCAGCACGAAAATAACTCTGGTCAGCTTCGACATGCTCCACCAGACCACCCTCTTTCCATATCACCAACCGCTGATGTAGAGTTGAAGGCACATCACCTACCCCATGTATCCACTCTCTACCTAGGAGTAAGTTAAAGCTTGCTTTAGATGCTACAACCAAGAACATAGTAGTTCTTGTTATGGTACCAACAATGACATCCACCTCTATGGCCCCCAAAGAGTGACCAGTTTTGCCTTCATAATTACTTAAGACAATATTATGTGGGTTGAGGTCAGTGTCGAATTTACCTATCTTCTTTAACAAACCTTGAGGCATCAGATTCACTGCAGCACCTCCATCTACCAGCACTTTGTTAATGCCAACACCATTAACTTTGGCCTGCACATACAATGGTTTCAGGTGGTTCTTCATGCTTAAATCTGGCTTCTCAAAAACTGCCGCTTGCTCTTCGACACATCCTTCATGCATAACATAGTAACAAACTGGCTTATGATAAGCCATATCTTCAGTGAAATCTTCTTCGACATCATTTGGAATTGTAATGACATCATATTCACTTTGCAATATAGACACCACATTGCAAATAACATCGAAGTCATCCCCAGAGTCTTCGAAATCTGAAGCTATATCTTCATCCATGTCGAACTCAGCATCTTTCTTTTTTAGTGACGACAAAGGAGGAAATATTCTTTCAGTAGCAGGCCTTCTTGGCTTCTCTGTAACAACAACCTTGCCTTTGACCTTATTTCCAGCATTCACTTGATTTGCAGCACCTATACTTACCTTTGTGGACCCATCAGCTTTTGGATTCACCTTCTTTGCCATCTTTGTCGAATCGCTTGGTGCACGATCACCCAGCAGCAAGTCTCGCTTTCTTTTACGTCTTTGAAAGCAGCGCCACTGAGTCTTTGTCATTGGGTTCTTACCCTTATAATTGTTTTTGTAGTTGTACTTAGCAGCATCACTTACATCTGGTTTAACAACCTTGACATGTGGGTTTGTGTGTTTACAAGCAGCATGTATCCACTTTCCGAGATTAGGATCTGTCGTTGGAACGAAAGTCTTAGTCCATTGATGCTTTTTTGCAATCGGCTGTTTGCTTGACGAAGACTCGTTCAACCCTTCAGTCTTATAAGGAAGGTCTCCTTTTTTGAAGTCAAACTTTGGCCTCTTGTCTAACCACTTTCTTTTGTTCTTTTGTCGAACACCATAGTCTTCGACACTTTTGGCTGCTTCTTTGTCAAAAACAACACTACATTTTGGGCAAAGCATCACTTCAGAATTGTTCAGTTTGCACCTATATATTGAGGAAATCTATCAATTCCTCTTTAGCTTTTGGGTACACAGCTTGCACCCTTCTCATCATACTCCTTTTGAGTTAATTTTCGTGTTCCAGCATCAGCATGCACAACACTTTTCACCTTTCCTGTGGCAGACTTACTATGATTTGGAGTGTCTTCCATCTTAGCCTCTACCATATCCACATGTGCTTCGAATGGTTCTGCAAACATGGCTTCAGCTGTAGGCAAAGGATCAGCCTCAATTTGCATTGGTGCTTTCTTTTTCTTGTCACCAAATTTAAGCCTTCCTTCTTCAATTGCCTTTTGTACTATATCCTGAAAAAATGCATAGCAGTCGGTGTTATGTCCCAAAAAATTATGAAACTTACAATAGGCTACTTTTTCCTTTTTGAGTCTCGCAACAGTCAGTGTTATGTCCCAAAAAATTATGAAATTTGCATTGGTGCTTTCTTAAGTTCAGCCACATCTATTTCCTCCTCTTCGATATCACCAAAGGCAGCATCGAATTCTTCATCAACATAGGCTACTTTTTCCTTTTTTAAAAACCCGACTGAGTTTTCCTTTTTTTGGAACTTAGTTACCCTAGTTTTTTCTTCTTTGAGTCTCTCGACCTGTCGAACCCTGTCTGCCAATTGGGCCATATCTCTCAAATGAGATGTATCCAATTTCTTTCTAATTGAATAATCAAGGCCACCACCAGCCATTTCGACAAGTTCATGTTCAGGTATTTGCGTGAAACATCGAGACTTCAATAATCTAAATCTATTCAAATAGTCATCAATAGACTCAGGCATTTTGCGTCTAACACTAGCCAACTCCTTAAGACTAATCTTCAACTGGCCCATGTAAAATTGAGCGTGAAACGCTTTTTCTAATTGTTGCACCCCGAAAAATCCGGTTTGGGTTTCTCAATGTACAACGTGGAAAAATTTTGAAGCCGCCACCAATATTTTAATTTTAAGACCAAAACATTGAAAAAAGGTCTTTTGAACAAGGCGGATGGTCTTTCGAAAACTAGAGATATGGGTTCGGGGGTCGATTACGTGCGGGGAAGGTGTTAGCACCCCACGCGTCCTCTCTACTGAGAGGGAACCTCTAATTAAGTGTGTGGTTTTAACGTTTGAATTGAAAAATACCTAGATTTGCATATTTATTTCTTATTTGAAGATAAATGGGAAAACTTAATGATAATTTTTTATTTTTGGTGCTTGACGAGAGTTGGCCTCTCGCTCCTACGTATCTCCTAGTGCGATGGAGAATTCAAAGCTACGTAGTTCTTGTTTATCTAGGAAAAGGTTTTTGTTTTTTAATCTTTTTAATTGTGAAAATCGAGCTTTCATGATGATCAATTGAGCAAAGGCTCTAAGTGACCACCATTAGCATTCCATTGTTAATAATCATGCAAGCAAAGGCTTCGCAGGACTACTAACAAAGTTTTTGATTTAGTGAAAATCTTTAGGAAAATTAGGCATTCACGGTGATCAATTGAGCAAAGGCTCCAAGTGATCACCACTAGTACCTCATTGTTAATAATCATGCAAGCAAAGGCTTCACAAGACTACTAACAACGTTTGATTTTATAATAGGTATTCTAGGGTTCTTGAACTGTACAGCTCATTCGTCTTAGAACACTGATTAAGCTAGTTGTACAACTGGCCTAATCCCCTATTTATATTTTAGAAGAAAATATTTATTTATAAGTTTTTGTTTAAGAGCAATTGGTTTTTTTGAGAATTAAGTAAAAGCGAGAAAATGGGTGAAATAGTAAAAAATGGGTGTAACTAATTACAGGAGGTTGTATTATTAACGGGGTGCACAAAGCGAGCTCAGTTCATCTCTGTGGGCTGGTATGCGAACTGGGCTTAAGTAGGGGTTGCATTGTTAAAACCAGAGGAGGAGTGCGAGATAGTGTTACGAGTTTAAAAATAAAAGAAAGGTGTTGTGTATGAAAAGGGGTGTGATTATTGATCCGATTAAAAACAAATAAATAAAACAAGGGGAGGGGGCGCTGAATACAATAGGGAGGTGTAATGAGTGATAAGTAAAAAAAATGATAGAACAATAAACAACACATAGGCCCATGTCATTATCATCATCACAAAAAAAGTAAAAAAACAAATCAAATATAAGTCTTTTTTAAAAGAAAGAGAAAGGGAGAGAGATTCAGAGAACGTGAAATTGGGATTGAAATCCCTAAACAAAAATGAAGAGACCAGCAACAGTGTGAAACACGAGAGAGAGAGAGAGAGAGAAGCTACGGCCGAGAGGGAGGAGCCACACGAGAGAGAGAAGAGGAATGAGGAAGAATGGTGCGGCGGCGGCGCGGCGATTGCCGTCCGGAGGCGACGGCGGTGGCGTGGTGGTCAGCAATGGCAACGGTTGGTGTCGTGCCGGCGATGGTGACGTGCGACGGAGAGGACCGTGCCGGAGGGAACCAACCACGGTGGTGACCTGGTGGTGCCGGCGAGGACGATGGTAGCGGCGACGGCTCTAGACGATGATGATGGTGGTGGTGATTGGTTCTCTCCTCTTCTACCCTTTCTCCATTCTCTCGATTATTCACTTTTCTCAAAATAGAAAATTTTGTGTTCCACTTCCTCTATTTTGTTCTTCTATGTGTTGTGTTTGGTGTTATGTTTGTATTGTTGTTGTTCAGAGAGAGACCCATTTCTCTGTTTTGGATTGTGAGAGATGATAATGAAAATGGTAACTGAAGTTGAGGTTTTTGTGTTGTGATTATGGTTACGGTATTGGATTAATAGTGGAGTAGATAATGGTGAGGTGTGGATATTGTTGCTGTGAATGTGTTTGTGTCCCTGTGTATCGGCTCTCTTTCTGTGTGTTCGTGTTTGTGTTCTGCGCGTGTCTGTTTGTGTGTGTGTTGTGTTTGTGTTTTCTTTTTTCTCTCTTGCTCTATGTCTGTGTGTTGGGTTTGTGTTATGCGTGTATCTGTGTGTGTTTGGCTGAGTTTTTTGCTGTTTTTCTCCTCTCTGTTTCTCAGTGTTTATATTTTTCTCCTCCCTTTCCTGTGCGTGTGTCTCTCTGTGTGTGATTTTTCTTTCCCCCTTTCTCCTCCCTCTGTATGTTGAACTTATAGAGACTCTCCCCCCATCCTCTATTGAAAGGTCCCTTTTACTTCTATACCTCAGCATGTATTTGTTCTAGGGAGTTCCACTTTTGTGTATGAAATATGGTTGGCAGATTTCTCTCCCTCCCACTTCCTGCTTCATTCACAGTTTTGGTATATAGGCTGTTTTATTATACTAAGACTTTGCTATGTAACAGGCCCCATTATGATATCAGAGGCGTGGGAAGGATGAGGGGTGAGGAGCTATGAACAAAATGGAAACTTGCAGGAAACAAGTAGAAAGTAGCACCAATGCTATTCCCCCAATGCATTAATTACTACTATACTCTTTGTATTATTTTTGAAATCAACTTTGTTGTCTGATGTATATTTTTTGTCCTATTTGTTTGTATACTTTTCTTTTATTTAATTTTGTGTAAAATCTATTTACAATAATAAAAGCCATTTTTTGAATATTATTTTTGTGTAAAGAAAATGATATGATGAATTAATGGACATATATGAGTACTAATAGTGAGTAACAAAAACCATTAAGCGCAAACGATGAGACGCGAACGCGCGCACATAAGAATCAAAACACGTGCACGAATAGAAGTAATACGCGCAACAACAAGAAACAGACATTACAAGATCGTTAAAACTATCGCGCATAAGCGATTAGAAATAACATATGAACATGACGAGACATATTTTTGAGCCTTTTTCAAAACGAGAAAAATACCCATTAAAATTGGGCGTCCACAAGAATACACATTTTTATTTTCAACTAGTCGGACAAAATTGGGGTATGACAGCTGCCTCTCTTTATTTGGATTTTATCAAGAAATATGAATTGGCCGAGACATATTTCGAAGGTAAAATAGAAATAAAGAACTCAGAAATTATACCAATTTTGTCCACTTGGGGAAATCTGAATTTTCTTTTTTTCTTTTTCTCTTTCTCTTTTTTTGTTTTTTTCTATTTTTCGGAAAGATAGACACTTTCGTGTCGATGCGAAAACAGTAAATGAACACTGACGTGCGGACAGAAGAGGTAAAATGGACACTTTCGTGCAGACAGAAAAAGTGAAATGGGCACTTGCGTGCAGAAGGCGGTAAAATGCCCAGGCTGCCTAAAACCTGTAATCCTTAAACGAACCCTTGACGAATCCGAGTTTGCACGTGGCTTTGAGGAGCACGCTTCCTGTTGGCCTTTTCGAGCGACCGGGGGGATCGTTATCATCTCCGGTACTGATATACAGATCGATGCACGGCGTCCACTGTATCTTAGGCTGATACAACCATTCCGTTGAACCTCACATGGGGCTGCGGTCCATCGCGTTAACTCGCATACGATGTGAGACACAGGCGGAAGGAAGCGATGATCTCTCTGGGCTCCAATCCGCAATGCGCGCCTGAGCGCTCTCTTTTCTCTTTTTGTTTCTCTCTTTTCTTTTTTTTTCTTTTTTTTTTTGAACTTCCAACTTGGGGGAGCATTTTCTGGAATCTGAAGGCGAGCGTTAACACCACGGTGTTTATCCTCTCTTTCACTTATCTGCAACTGAAAAGCGAACCAATGCATGCAATGCAAATGCCATGGTTGCCATTTTCTTTTTCTTTCCTTATGATGAATGTAATGCAAATGCCTGAATTTCTCTTTTCTTTACTTTATTATTATTTTCTATGTCTGACGAGTGCATGACTTTATGCTTGGTGAATGTAATGCATGAGTTTCTTTTTCTGTTTTGCTCTTTTTATGAAGTGCAGGTATGCGAATGCAAAATTTTGGTGTTTGATGATATGTATGCTATTGTGTTTTGATGAAATGGCAGATGACATGCAATGGAGAACTTTTTCTATGAAATGTGAATATTGCTATTATGCGAAATAAAATGATGAATAACATGAAATGATGAATGACATGGGATGTTTTAGCTTTCTTTGCTTCTATGAGATGCAAGTATTGATGTGATGCAACTGTATTGCTTTGATGTTTGATGGGATGATGAATTTTGGGTTCTTTTTGTTTTATGGAATGCAACATTACTATGATGTAGGCGACTTTCGCATAGGGACCTCGGGATTCTTGGGTGATCAATTCGGTGTCTATCGTGATGACTACTTGAATGTACATTCGACTTAGTTTCCTATTTATTGAAAATGATTTTGTATTTTGAAAATTGATTTGGTGTCTGATGCAATGATGATGAATGCTTGGTTTGCTAGAAAGAAAGCAATAAATGAACACTTGGCGTGCTGATGTGAAAGCGAGAAATGAACACCGGCGTCGGCCGAGAAAGCGATGAAATGAACACTTGGCGTGCTGATTGGAAAACGGTAAATGAACACTTGGCGTGCTGAGAAAACGGTAAATGAACACTTGGCGTGCTGATTGGAAAACGGTAAATGAACACTTGGTGTGCTTTTAATGAACCACTTGGGACCCGAGGGCCTTTGAACTCCGAACTGAAGGAGTGACCGAACTCTAAACTGAAAGAGCATTCTAACTCCAAACTGAAGGAGGGACTGGGAATGAGATTTTGAGACTGACAAGTCCAGGATTATTGACTTGAGAATGAGATTGAAGACTGACACTTGAATTGCTGATTCTTTGAACTAGGCATGAGGATTAACATCTTGTGTTCGTCCACATTTTGCTTAGCAATGCAATGAATGACACATGTAATGCCATGATTGATGTCTTGAATATTATGGAATGCCTTTGTTCTTTTGTATTTGCTTCTTTGTAGTTTATGAAATGCAAATATCAACATAATGCTTTGATGTTTGAATGCAAGTGTATGCGGTGATTGATGCTTTGATGAATGGAATGCTCCTGTTCTAACTTCTGCTTGTTTCTTTTTTACTTCTTCTATGAAATGCAAACATTAATATGATGCAATGCTCTGATGTCTGATGCAATGATTTTTGTTCTTTTTCTTTTATGGAAATGCTAACATTGATATGATGCCAATGCAATGAAAAGATTTCTGCTTTTTCTTCTTTACTATTTTCCTCTATGAAATGCAAGTATTAATATGGTGCAACTGACGTGGACCGTTTTTTTTTTCTTTTTGCTATGTGATGAATGCACAAAATGTGAAGATACAAATGGTTTCTTTGAGTGAGGTTGTGAAAGGCGACAAAGTTTTGGTGATGGTTATGAACTGAGGGTGATATATGAATGGGGTGGGCAATGAACAAACCTCCCCAAAGTTGAGTGGAGTGAGAGGTGAAGGGAATGCCCCCTAGTACACACTTTTGGTTCTTTTTAAACTCAAATGCAATGAAAGTTTTGACTTTTAGGAGAGGCTCCACTTGGTGACCACTAGACCTTGTTTTAATGCAACATGAATGCATCTTGGAGTGCAAGTCCTTCTTCTTATTTTTTACCAACTTTTTTTTTGATTGTTTGTTTTTTTTTTCTTTTTGAGCAGCTTTCTTTTTTCTGCTTGTTTGTTTTTTCTTTTTGAGCAAACACATCGTAAATAGATAAACTCATTTGTCCTAAGATTAAAACTTGAGAAAACGAAAGCAATTAGTCATTGATCGGAATGGACTTTTTAGGGTTGTGATGTGGAGAAGGGGATGATTGAGCTTAATGAAGTGTTTGGGGTTGATGGGGAGGACGGGTCTTATTCGGTGTTGGCCGATGGTTAATGGTTTATGAAGGAAATAGTTATTAGGTTTGATGAGGTGTTTGAAGGTTTTATGAAAGAAGAGATGGTTAAACCCAATGAATTGAGGGCTCTTTGAAAGGGGAAATGATTGAACCCATTGAATTTGAGGGCCTTTCTGAAGGGGAACTCTTATGCTTCATGGCAAAATGTATTGACTCTTAATTTATACTCCCTTTATCTTCCTTTCTTTGTTTTGGGGATTCTCCTTTTTGAAATTTTGTCATTCCCCTCCTTTTGTGAATTTTCTTTCCCTTTGACTTGGGTGAAAATGATATACCATCTTTGATGTGGAATTAACCCTTGTCTAGGGTGATGGGGATATCTTGGGCTTTTCTTGACTTAAGATAGGTAACAAAGGGTATTTTTGTGATTTTGAATCTTTGGCTTAAGAGGGGTAGGAAATGGACTTTCTGGGATTTTAGGTTTTTTGAGGGTATGGAGAGATGACCAAATTTCATTTCAAATCCCGATTGCTTATTTCTGTAAGACTTAACTTTAGGACAATAATTTATCTATCTTCATGTGTTTGTTCTTTTCTTTTCCCCTTTTTTTTTGTGCCCTAATTTTTTTTGCCTGGACCGCTCTTTGCGAGTTTTCAATCCACCGGGCGCTCTTTTTTTTCCTAGGCCGCCCTTTGCGGGTTTTCAACCTAGCGAGTTTATTTTATCTTTTTATTTATTATATATTTTTTTTAGAAAGACTTGCACTAAAGGAACATGATACTGACAAGGAGAATTAGTGATCACAGAATTGCCCCAGCATGAAGGACTTAAAGTGTTAGCGAGAATGAACCAAAAAGTCAAGTATGCACTGATGGGAGAGAATATGCGCTTTAGGGTGGACGAGACGGGATTAGACTTGGATGGGGAATGATGATAAATGAAGGGAATTGACTGACTCAAACAAGAGAAACTGCACGTGGCATGCATACTTACTAGAAGAACGCTTCACAGAGAGTTAACATTGGTTAAAACATGATAAAAAACTTTTTTTGATGAACTGTTTCAGTCTTTTATCATGGAACAGATGAGATGCAATGCTTTTTTCTGAAGGAAATACAAATGAGCTATTGATGTGAAAAACTGAGGGCCTTGGAACACCTTGAGTTTGCAAATGAGTGAGGGTAAACTTTTCCAAAAAAGAAAGATTACTTTGCAAGAACATCTCGTTTCTCATCACAACATTTTTGTTGTATGCAATGCATGGATGAAAACATTATGATGTATACATGATGAAAATGAAATGCATGAAAGCATGTTCACTTGAAAAATGTGATTATTCTAAAAGTTTTTTCTTTTTGATGCTTTCTTTTTATGCAAGACGAAATATGAAGTGCCAATGCATTTTTGGATGATGAATGATGCAAGAATGACGCTTCTTTTCAAAATGATTTTTATAGAGGCAAGACAAGATATGAAATGTCGATGCCCCCTTTTCTCTTGAATGATGAAAGACGCAGGAATGATGCTTTTTTTCCTAAATGATGATTTTTTTTAGAGGCAAGGCAAAGTATGAAATGCCAATGCCCCTTCCCTTTTTTTTTTGAAAGATGCATGTATGGAGGAATGATGTATTTGAACAAAAGTGATGAGGTTAATGAAATGATGCATGAATGCTACGTTTTGAATAAATTTGATGATGATTTTTGTTCATGATTATGAATGAGATGCTTTCTTGTTTTCATTTTTTTGTGCAATGAAATGCATGATGCTCATAATGATTTTTTTTAGAAAAAAAAAATGCGTGGAAAAACATGATTTTTTTTAGTGAATGGAATTGCATGCAAAATGAGAGGTTAATGTGTTATTTTTCATGATGTGTGAAAAAGGAAAATAATAATGCATGAGACGCGCCCCTAATAAGACACGATTTTTTGGATCTTTCGAGAAAATTAGAGGACAAAGCCTTAGCGAATGGAAACACGCACGTGCGGAGAATGCACTCTTGACAAACCTTAATGAGATAGAGAAAAATGCATGTATGAATTTTATCAAGTTTTTGTTTTATGCAATGCAAATAATGTCTTTATATGAAAATGACGGCAATAATGCGACTTGACATGCATGTGAAAAATAAGATGAAAACATTTTTTCGAGTTTGGTGACTGAAATTTTGGGAACATCACCTCATTATATAGCCCGGTAAAGGAAAAGACTATGATGATTTTTTTGAAAGTTTTGCTTTTATGTAATGCAAGGATGTATGCAAATGATGATGATGCTCTATGTGCATACAGGATAAATGAAAGAATTTTTATTGGCAATGATTCAAGTTTTTTCTTTTGGAAAATGCGGGCCGTACGTGGCTTCATATGGACCTAGTAAGGGAAAGGCTACGACGGCAACTCTTTATCTCTTTTTTTAAAGGGTGAACCACCTGCTGCCCCGTACGGACCGGCAAAAGAAAGGCTACAACGGCAACTCTTTCTCTACTTTCTCTTCTTTTTTGAAAAATCTCCTTTTCCTTTTTTGAAAACATGCCTAGATTACAATGCAACACACAATTTGGTATGCCCCTTGTGTCCTACGAAGGGTGGGAATCCTAGGGTCTAAAGTCGACGAAAAGGGTAATCCTCCCATGTAGGTTCTGATCACTTCCTCACAATGGCAACCAAGAGCTAAAGTCTCTCTCATGATGACACCCACAATCGTAGAGAGCTACCGAGTGTGAGGCATCATGACAAAGCGCGCTCTTGGGCGGAACTTTCATGAGAGCCATACTGCACAAAGGTCTCACGAATGGCGATCACTAGTCGTTCCCACTCTCCTAGGTTTTTGTTGGACCTTGGGTTTTAGGCCCCACTCAACGCTCACAAGTATAGGGTGTGAAGTGTGTGTTGAGGGCACAACACCTAAGAATAACTATCCTCCCCCACCTGCAAATGAAAACCCAGAACAGTCCAGACAAAAGCAAACGATAACATGTTGTCTACCCTAGGGTTTAATATCAAATAAGCCAGCCTAGAGTTTCAACAACAACCAAGTGCATTACTTACCTCAAGAAAGGGAGCAAAGAAGAGGAGCATGATAAGATTGGGGAATATGCATGAAGAACTAAGCATACAAGCAACGAGGAGGAAGGAAAAACAAACATGAAGAAGAGAAAACAAATGCACATGCATACAACATGATAAGAAAGAAAATGAAACCGAAAGAGATAGAAGCAAACAAGGTATCCAAATCAAATCGATAGCACATTAAACCACACATTTAATTAGTTAGGCTTGACCCACTTAAAAAAGGAAAAGTCCCCAGTGAAGTCGCGCGTTTGTTGCACCGAAAAATCCGGTTTGGGTTTCTCAATGTACAACGTGGAAAAATTTTGAAGCCGCCACCAATATTTTAATTTTAAGACCAAAACATTGAAAAAAGGTCTTTTGAACAAGGCGGATGGTCTTTCGAAAACTAGAGATATGGGTTCGGGGGTCGATTACGTGCGGGGAAGGTGTTAGCACCCCACGCGTCCTCTCTACTGAGAGGGAACCTCTAATTAAGTGTGTGGTTTTAACGTTTGAATTGAAAAATACCTAGATTTGAATATTTATTTCTTATTTGAAGATAAATGGGAAAACTTAATGATAATTTTTTATTTTTTGTGCTTGACGAGAGTTGGCCTCTCGCTCCTACGTATCTCCTAGTGCGATGGAGAATTCAAAGCTACGTAGTTCTTGTTTATCTAGGAAAAGGTTTTTGTTTTTTAATCTTTTTAATTGTGAAAATCGAGCTTTCATGATGATCAATTGAGCAAAGGCTCCAAGTGACCACCATTAGCATTCCATTGTTAATAATCATGCAAGCAAAGGAAGCGCAGGACTACTAACAAAGTTTTGATTTAGTGAAAATCTTTAGGAAAATTAGGCATTCACGGTGATCAATTGAGCAAAGGCTCCAAGTGATCACCACTAGTACCTCATTGTTAATAATCATGCAAGCAAAGGCTTCACAAGACTACTAACAACGTTTGATTTTATAATAGGTATTCTAGGGTTCTTGAACTGCATGACTCATTCGTCTTAGAACACTTGATTAAGCTAGTTGTACAATGGCCTAATCCCCTATTTATATTTTAGAAGAAAATATTTATTTATAAGTTTTTGTTTAAGAGCAAATTGGTTTTTTGAGAATTAAGTAAAAGCGAGAGAATGGGTGAAATAGTAAAAAAAGGGTGTAACTAATTACAGGAGGTTGTATTATTGCTGGTGCACAAAGCGAGCTCGGTTCATCTCTGTAGGCTGGTATGCGGCCCAGGCTTAAGTAGGGGTTGCATTGTTAAAACCAGAGAGTGCGAGATAGTGTTACGAGTTTAAAAATAAAAAGAAAGGTGTTGTGTATGAAAAGGGGGGTGTGATTATTGATCTGATTAAAAACAAATAAATAAACAAAACAAGGGGAGGGGGCGCTGAATACAATAGGGAGGTGTAATGAGTGATAAGTAAAAAAAATGATAGAACAATAAACAACACATAGGCCCATGTCATTATCATCATCACAAAAAAAGTAAAAAAACAAAACAAATATAAGTCTTTTTTAAAAGAAAGAGAAAGGGAGAGAGATTCAGAGAACGTGAAATTGGGATTGAAATCCCTAAACAAAAATGAAGAGACCAGCAACAGTGTGAAACACGAGAGAGAGAGAGAGAGAAGCTACGCTGAGAGGGAGGGAGCCACACCAGAGAGAGAAGAGGAATGAGGAAGAATGGTGCGACGGCGACGCGCGACAATGCTTCGTCGGAGGCGACGGTGGTGGCGTGGTGGTCAGCAATGGCAACGGTTGGTGTCGTGCCGGCGATGGTGACGTGCGACGGAGAGGACCGTGCCGGAGGGAACCAACCACGGTGGTGACCTGGTGGTGCCGGCGAGGACGATGGTAGCGGCGACGGCTCTAGACGATGATGATGGTGGTGGTGATTGGTTCTCTCCTCTTCTACCCTTTCTCTCCATTCTCTGATTATTCACTTTTCTCAAAATAGAAAATTTTGTGTTCCACTTCCTCTATTTTGTTCTTCTATGTGTTGTGTTTGGTGTTATGTTTGTATTGTTGTTGTTCAGAGAGAGACCCATTTCTCTGTTTTGGATTGTGAGAGATGATAATGAAAATGGTAACTGAAGTTGAGGTTTTTGTGTTGTGATTATGGTTACGGTATTGGATTAATAGTGGAGTAGATAATGGTGAGGTGTGGATATTGTTGCTGTGAATGTGTTTGTGTCCCTGTGTATCGGCTCTCTTTCTGTGTGTTCGTGTTTGTGTTCTGCGCGTGTCTGTTTGTGTGTGTGTTGTGTTTGTGTTTTCTTTTTTCTCTCTTGCTCTATGTCTGTGTGTTGGGTTTGTGTTATGCGTGTATCTGTGTGTGTTTGGCTGAGTTTTTTGTTGTTTTTCTCCTCTCTGTTTCTCAGTGTTTATATTTTTCTCCTCCCTTTGCTGTGCGTGTGTCTCTCTGTGTGTGATTTTTCTTTCCCCCTTTCTCCTCCCTCTGTATGTTGAACTTATAGAGACTCTCCCCCCATCCTCTATTGAAAGGTCCCTTTTACTTCTATACCTCAGCATGTATTTGTTCTAGGGAGTTCCACTTTTGTGTATGAAATATGGAAACTTGCAGGAAACAAGTAGAAAGTAGCACCAATGCTATTCCCCCAATGCATTACTACTATACTCTTTGTATTATTTTTGAAATCAACTTTGTTGTCTGATGTATATTTTTTGTCCTATTTGTTTGTATAATAAAAGCCATTTTCTGAATATTATTTTTGTGTAAAGAAAATGATATGATGAATTAATGGACATATATGAGTACTAATAGTGAGTAACAAAAACCATTAAGCGCAAACGATGAGACGCGAACGCGCGCACATAAGAATCAAAACACGTGCACGAATAGAAGTAATACGCGCAACAACAAGAAACAGACATTACAAGATCGTTAAAACTATCGCGCATAAGCGATTAGAAATAACATATGAACATGACGAGACATATTTTTGAGCCTTTTTCAAAACGAGAAAAATACCCATTAAAATTGGGCGTCCACAAGAATACACATTTTTATTTTCAACTAGTCGGACAAAATTGGGGTATGACACTAATTGCCCCCATGTAAACATAGAACCAGGGGGTAATGTGGTGAACCAAGTAAACACATTCTTAGTTAGAGAATTTGGAAAATATTTCATTTTCAAATTTTCATTTTGAGCCATCCCCAGCCTCAGTCAAGAATCGAGCAATGTGTTCGACTGTGGACTCATTTGTATCACCACCAAATTTAGTAAACTTAGGAATTTTCCAACCCCTTGGCAACTCCGTTTGTAATGCATACTCACACAAGGGTGATACAAAATTAGGCCTTTGTAAACCTACGTTAAGGCCATTTTGTGCCAATATAGTTTCTACTAACGTGGCTATGTTATCTTGAGCGCCAACATTATTTCGTTGCACTTGTCGAACAACTTCATCAGCATTCTGTTCTCTATTTACCAAAACTACTTCAGGGATATGGTTTCCCATCCCTTGTTGTTCGCCTACATGGTACAACTGCTTGGGCTTCGACGGTAACCGATCTCTGTGGAGTACCAGGCACATTACTCACGCCATTGGGTACTTGCCTATTATTAATCGTAGGAGCCCCAAAGAAATCCGCAATCCTACCCATTTGATTTGCCAACATTTGGTAACTAGTGGTAGTATTTTTGATTAGTGGGTTAAAAACTGTACCAATTTTTTGGGTTAACATATTAACCATATCATGATTACTTTCGTCTACTTGTTGTCTTAACGCCAACAAAGACACATTGGTTAATGCAGTAGGATTTCGACCCTGCATGCTCTCAGAAGAAACGTGTGTAGGAGAAAAAGTCGAAACATGTGGCATTCCAGTAGGCATGCCATACATACCAAAGGAATGGTGGTAGACTCATGTTCGAAACGCCTCTAAACCGCGGTTCCTGTTGCCATATAAGGACTAGAATGAAGCCCTACATTTGATGGCAAAGACATAGATTGTGTCGACCCAACATTGGTCATCGACATTGCGAGAGCAGTTCTCGATGTTGTTGGGGCTATTGTCCCTACAACAATTCCTGCGCTAACTCTTGCAGAATCCATGGTTGTTCCTTGCCCTTGTGACACCACAAGGTTAGAACTAGATGCATTGTTAGAAGTAGTACGCACCATTCTACCACTCCTCAAGCGCATACAAATGCATGCACTAACGGAAAAACACAAAAAATCAAAGGCAAAGGTCCCATCGGGCGTGCCAATTTGTTTGCTGGTGTTTTTAGCAAACAATCACTAGTTTTAAATATTGTATTTGTGAGATCAAACTAGGAAATCTCGTGACAATTGCTCTTGTATTTTTGTGTTGTTTACGGTTTTAAAAGAAATAAATTGTACGAAGAACAAGATTGTGAATAAAACAAAGCAATAATTGCAAGAAATGTAAAAGAAAAGTAAATAATTGCATTTGAATTGAAAAGAAGTGGTTCACAAGCACGTACAATGATTCCGTTCACTCGTTTTTCGCTTTCGTTTGGAAGTTTGAGTTTTCAGAATTCTTGTGTTTATGTTGTGACCCTGAGTTTCTATTACAAAGTAGTATATATACTCCTAGAAACAAACGTAAACAAAGGTAACCGCCCTTAACTGCTCTTAACTTTGAATTTCGACTAAACCGTTACCAACTGTTTGTCGAGAACTTTAAGCCTTGCCTTGTCGAAAGCTCCTTTGCTTTGCTTACTTCTGCAAACTCTAAGTATCAGGCTTGTCGAAGTTTATTCCTACTACCAACACTTAGAAATCTTCTCTGTCGAATTGATAGTAAACTGACTTGATGGTGACTTGTAGTTTCCAAGACATCATTAATGAAGAGTCAAACCCTTTAATACTTCATTAAAAGCACTGTCGAAATTTTGGGATAACACCCACCACCTTGAAAAATCCAGCTAAAGCCAAGTACCATACTAAACGCAATAAAGGGAAAGGATGCTTAGTGGAGGAAGCGAGACACACAATGAGAGAAACCAACATGAACAAACCCAGATCGAACCAAACCCCGATCGAACCGATACCCAAAATGAAACACTCGTAATTGAATACAACATCCAAGCACTTCTAACCAACACCGAAAAAAAAACACCCAAAGAGAACACACCCATTCAAGATTGGAACAAACCTCCTTAACATAGTTATGGCAACACCTTGAAACATCCTACTAAACCAAGTACCACAACAAACACGCTAAAGAGGTAGGCAGGCTACCATCGAGGAAGGCTACAACCTCAGGATCAGACAAGTCCAACATCAGATCTGGATTGATCACCCAACTTGAAACAAGAACACATTAAATCAGAACACCTCAGCTCCACACCATGTTGTAGAACAAAATAGATCTCCATCTAAAGAGAAAATCCATCACTGTTGCAAATGTGGTATGTAGAAACTCCTTCAAATGACCAAGCAAGCCCATCTCCTTAATCTAGAGCCCAGAAGTCCTTCAAAGCTAGAAAGTCTAAAGATAAATGTCAATAGGCATCTTGTTATGTGCACTCCTAAGTTGACTCCAAAGACATAATCACCCCCCGCTGAACTGTGAAAATACCAACACCACTGTCTACGCCATGACCCCAAAATAAACCATTGCAGCTCCAAGAGCTTAGTAGTGCAGCACCTCAGATCCCCGAGAACAGGACACCCTTCACGGATCATGAGCAGCAAATACCTTCATGCAACAACATATAGCTCCAACGCGCTTGTGAAGATGCATGGCGAGACAGTTGAAAGCGTAAATATTGGCGACACCGAATGACGACTTTTGAAGAGAACTCGATAAACACCAAGATAACACCTGACCAAACCAACTAGCTGACCAAACACCTTTGACCAGAAACGTGTTTCATATTGAAGCGAAACACATTTTATAAGTATTTTTTATCCAAAGTATTTTGGGTAATTCGGAAATTGAAGGTGTCCTTGGAAGGTTTACCTTTAATATATATAAACCTAATGGAATGACAACTCAATTAGAAATGAAGATGACCATTCAGCTTTAGAGAAATTATAGCGAGGGAGAGTGAATTATAAAAGGAGATTATGGTACACATTATGTTATATCTAGCAGTTAATTTATGTGGTACTCCGGTGATGGACTTGATTTGCTCCCTCACCTAGAAGCACCCATATTGTTGAATATATGGAGTATTTCATTGCTGAGGGTATGTGTCTCTTTGATTCTTCATTGAGCTAATTCTTTTGAAGTTATCAATAAATGAATGTTTATTGTGGCGATACTTTACCAAGGCTTTTCAGTTCTTCTTTCTCAATAGAAGAGAGTCATGCCTTTCCCCTTAATCCTTTCTACTCCATCATCTACTTTTCTTCTTTATTTCCCATTCCCTTATTATTTTTCTTGACAGTTTAGAAATTAAATTTTAGGCAATTTCCATTCTTGAACTTTACTAATTCCTTGTCATTTCTATTAAAAATCACGACTAAGATTTACGGTCACACATAAGATTTTTTTTTGGGGGGCCTTTTTTGCTTAAAAAAATATCCTTTTTGGGGGCCTAAAGCCCCATCTTGGGCTTGTTGGCCTATTGGGCCGACCCTAAATAAATATTATGAAAACCAAACACAATTGTAACCCTAGGTCTGGTTAGCGTCATATAAATATGTTGTTTCCATCACTTTGAAAGTACTAGCAAACACAAACGCCGTTGCGGTGTCTCTCAAAACACTAGATATCTCTCTTACTCTTTTCCCCCATTACTTGCGTTTGTAAAGAGCTGCAAAAGTAGTCTTTCAATTTCTTGAATTAGTGTATTCAGGTTTTTGATATGCTTTGGATATTAACTGGAACTCCATTCGACATAGATCAATACCATATATATCACTAATCATAGGTGATTCAATATCTTCTACTAATTACTGTATCTTTTTTGGTGGCTTCTTTTCTCTTATTTAACCTTGTGTAGTTTTGTCTTTAATAGATCCAAAAGCAGGGCAACAAAATTTGGTTAATCATCTACAAATACAAGATTGATCACACATGATTTGGGGGTTTTGTCTTATATATTTTACCCTTCTCGGAAAAGCTTTGATCTATCGCTCATTTTTATATATCCAACATATAGATCTCTATCGACTGTGATTTTCTTGATTAAAACAATTCGACTAAAGATGCTGATGGCGATCTTTTGATATGTTTTTAAGGTAATAATTTTGGAATTAAAAATATATGTATTTTTATAAAGTATGTTTTCTTTCATATTTATCACTATGATTGATTATGAATTAATTGATTTTATTTTGATGGATACTATCTGTTTATTGATCTATTTCATAATTAAGTAATAGAGCTGTCACGGAAAATTTACATCTATCTGTTTACATTATCACATACCAATCACTCAAAAATTACAGAGAAGATCTCAGAGCGATCATAGCTAAAGATACAACCCTCCTTCTAATATGTATACTTATATTATTTATTTTTCCAAGATCAGATGATGAAGAAAGTGATGGTTTAACATTGGGGAGTTATTATCGTAACATTATTAGACGTAAGCGTAAGAGGGAGGATCGTTCTGTTATGGATGATGATTTGTTTGTTGAAACCAAATGTTGAAACCAAATCGTTTGAGGTATTCAAGAAATAGAAGTAGTATTGATGAAGAAAAACGTGATCGTAAAGGTAGAAGTTTAAATGCAGATGCAAGCAAGGAAACGATAGATTCATACATGAAGAATATTAATAGCATGCCAACTGAAGAAGAAGAGATAAATGTTACTGACCAGTGGAATGAAAAAAGTAACTTGGGGAACAAGGACGAAGAAAAAATAGCTGAGAAAGATGATGAGAAAGAAGAAAAATGGGATGATTTGGATAAGTTGTGGTAAGAAATGAATACAGCTTTGGCATCAAAGTTATCTTGAAGGAACAGAGGTGTTACAATTGTTTTCCCTCTCTTATACGATTTTGTTATTTTTACTGTTCTTTTTTTTAAGGCTAAGGCTTATTCAATTCAATTAATATATTACCGAATCAGGGTTCAAGTGCTGATACAGAGAAAGGATCCAAGCAGACTTGTGAACATGATTTTAGATTGGATGAAGAAATTGGAATTTACTGAACCAGAATTTGGACAGCTATAAGAAATGTTTGATTTTTGTTTCAAAATTATCTGTGAATATATTGTATTGGGATTAATTAAGCAAACATTTTCACTTCTCCCAATTAATTCGCCGCTAGCATTTTCTTATAAATAAAACAATTTAGATACCGTGAAACCATTGTTAAATATCCATCGAATAATTCAATCATTTCATTCTTATTTGAAAAGATTACAGGCAAAGGTTATCTTACAATGTTTCAGCTACTACTATGAAAACTAGAAATTAAGTGTGAACGACAAGGAGGTGAGACAAATAAAATAAAACTGGCTACTGAAAATAAAATAGGATACGAGGCGTTAAGGCTAGAAAGCCCACTTAAGACAATTAAATAAAAGCCCAACTAATTTAAATTCTTCAATTAATTGAATTCTTAAATTATATTCTTTGGTCTATTTGAACTCTATATCATTGTCAACGGAATCACTTTAACTTTGTCCTCAAAATTCTAGAATTTGCTATTTGGAACACTTTTGTTCCTGGGTATCATTGTGTGGATTGTAAGTATTATAAATGATAAATGATTAACAATGTGTTGTATCCACATCCAAGTGTACATTGAATCCCATTGTCTATCCTTGACAGAAGAACAAAGAGAGAGAGAGAGAGAGAGAGAGAGTCACCTGCTAGACGCCGCAAAAACTACCAGCTCCGAAAACAAAGAGCTGCAAATAATGTTGCTGCTAAATTCACTCCTCTTGCTCTATAGAATCAAGTGCAGGTGGCAAGTTTCAAGGTTCTACCTCACTAGACAATAGTGTCATAGTTTTTCTCCCTCATCATGGTGATAATGGAAGCAAACTCAAATCCTTGGGTTTGAACTTTGTGAAGCGCTTTCCTGATTAATGGATTCTGCTCCCAAAAAAAACTGCAATTCTTATGGAGAAGGACGATTTCAAACAAGAGATTAATTATTTGGTAAAATTCTTTATAGCTTCTAATTAAGGTGAAAGTGGTAGGTTCGTTCAATAAGCAGTACATTATAGAAAAGTTGATTCATAGCTTTTGTGAATGTAATAATGGATACATGGAGAAACTCGTGACATTTTTGGATTAAGCATTATTACTTGCATAAAGTAATTCTAAGATCACATAAGGAAGAGATAAAGATATTGAAGTGAGAGTTTTTCCAGCTTACCTGCGAAAAGGAGTAAAAATAAAAGCAAGGTGATGCATTTAAAGTTATATTTATGATGTTGGGTTTATAATTTCTGCAAAAACATTCTTGACAATGTTTCTGTCACTCCTTTTTACTTCTAGGGCAAGAAAGAACAACAAAAAATCTTAAGGAAATTCCTTCTTCTAGCAGTGGTTCTACTAACACTGAGAAAAAGGAGAATAATCTGGAAGTTGGCAAGGTTTAACTGAAATATTACCAAGTTTAATGGAAGCACGAACTAGTATAACAGATGAGATTGGAACTCTTCAAAATGTAGAGTCGCAAGATATTTAAGAAGACTCCGTTATTGATGATGCGATATCCAAGCTTAATTAGTTAATGTCAAAGTTCTCCTTTAATATAGATTTTTCCAGTGTTCCTTGTCTGTGTGTGTTTTTTTTTTTTACAAATTTAATGTGCATTGTTGGGCTCTCCTTTTTGTTTACACAATATTTTATTTGGAATAGTGGAATGCTAGAAATCAAAACATGCATTAAATATAGCAAGTTTGAAGCCACCAAGAGGAAACTTCAAGAATGGTATCAATATAAGCTGAAAAAAGGTTTATCAATCCTTTATCAATTGCTATGTCATTTTCTTTATGGATTTGCCTCCTTCAAAACGAAAAATTCAAGTTAGAAGAAGAAAATGAGATCTTGATAAGATGTATACACATGTACAACAAACTATGAATTTTTTTTAAGTTTATATATTTCGTCAATTTTCTTAAAAGCGTGTAGTATAAAAAGCATTCACTAAGACCACCTCAATAATTCAGCTCCCTTATCACTGCAAACTCAAAATGAACGAAGAATACAATGGGGATAGATATAATAAATAGATTTCGTTTGTTGATGGCCAACACGGCTGGCTCTACGTGGCTCTCACTTGCCGCTCAACACACGAGTTTTGCTCACCGTCAATGACTATGATGGCTTCAAGATCCCACCCGAATCTTGGTCCCATAGTGACCGATACACTGCGGAAAGTAGACGTGAAGAAAAGCGACCCTCTCAGCGCTCCTATTTGCGTGAAAGACACAACTCAACATCAGAAAGGGTGTGCGCCATGTGTTGATGAAGGTTTCGTGAAAATTCACTCTGCTGTTCTTGATTCTACACCAATGGATATGGATCCACGCACAACCTGTTGGGTTTCTCAAGCACACGCAAATTAGAGCAAGTTGATCCCTTTGTGTTGTCCAGAATTTTCTGCTCGTGTCCTGGTTGATATAGAACTGAAATCAGAACATAGGGATCACATCCTAGTTAGGAGGTCGGGCTATGCTTTATCAGTTGGCATCGAGTATGAAAACTTGTCTTCCTTTTGTTCGAATTGCAATACTGGTTGTCATACCCCTAACGCTTTCAAAGGAATGACTCTTCAGGTAAAACAAGTTTATGTTCCTAAACTTAGGCTCTTTATAATGAGCATTTGTAGATGCTTGAGTTTTCTATCATCAAGATGTCGAGTAGCATCTCTGAAGCTAGCCGAACTGGTAGTGATCTCAACCTCCCACCACCAAACTTGATTCGCTTTTTGCCTCAGAGTCTGATGATATTCCAGTGGTTGATTCCGACATGAGCATTTCGGAGAAGCATTGGGGGTGATGCGTCAGACGATGCGGATGACCACACGACCCACGAGTCTGTTGCGAATAAGTGCAGTCAGGTGGTATCCACATCCCGAAAGAAGAAACACAAAAAGAAATGGGCTCAGAAAATAGCAGTGTATAACCCTCGCTCAAAGACTAATTCTGTCTCTGTTTCTTTTTGATCTTCTTTAAGGGTTATTGGATCTTCTGATTATCTTTTTTTAGCCAGCGCTTGGTTGGTTTTCCATTCCCACAATTGTTTATCTAATTTTTGTTAGTTAGATTGGTTTTTAGGTTTTTTGGCTAGCCTTTAGGCTGCAATGTTTTAGAGTCTCTGTTAAGAGATCTGTTTTATAGTTTTGGATTGAGCTTTTCTGATGGCAAGGGTTTCGGTCTAGTCCCCCCTTCGCTTTTATCTGTCTTTTTCCTTTATATTTTAATAAATTCGGGCAGTCTACCTGTTTGTTTTAAAAAAATAGATGTGGTTTGCAATAGATGTTGATGTAAATGTAGTTTGGGTTTAACTATATTTATTGTCGCAACAAATATGATCTTTTCATGTTAAAAATTCATTTTTAGTGTTTGAATAAAAAACCACATTTTGTTTTAATCATGCTATTTTGTTTTAGTCGTTAGAAAATGTGTTCTTATCTGAAATTGTTTCACTTAGATGTAAAATTTATGATTTTAGTCCCTCCAACATAAAAAACATATAAGACTAAAATAGTTGTAACACACAAATTACAGGGAGCAACTTAATATAAACACATTTTGCATGTACTAAAACAAAATAAACCAAGACTTAAAACAAAATGTAGTTTATTTGCAAGGACGGAAAAAATAAAAGCCTAAATAAATAACAATTACAATAAAAACCCAATTTATATAAATTCAACATCGATTTGACTCTAATTGAGCTCCCTAACAATCTCCATTGATTTTCTAATTTATAGATACACCTGCACTCCAACAATCCAAAACCTAGAGATCAATGGCTAAGTGTAAAGCATTTAAATTTCTTACAAGTGAATTAAACGCGAACGAAAGCACAAATTTGATTCACATGCCAAAGTAACTCTTTGAAACATTCGATTCTTGAAGGAGGTAGTTGCTTGAGATTTTCTTGTTCACTTTTGGCTTATATTTTAAGTTGTTTGCCAAGTTTCAACACAAGACTTAACTTTGATTGGTAAGTCGCATGACACGAGGGGCTTCAAATCTTCCAAGAAGGATTTTGGGATAGCATTGGAATCGCAAAAAGTTGAGAGTGAAAGTGAAATATTCCAAGGAGGCAGAGGAGGGCGGGATATTGTCGTTGAACATGTCTGTTAGCTCTCAATGTCTTTGCGAGGAAGTTGAGAAAAACTTGCCGAGGCCAATATTGTCGTTGCTCGGGTTGGGATCCTTCGGACCAAGGTTCTTTGAGTTGGAAGAGAAGTAATTTGAAGGGATGAGGCCGTAAAAGGAGAGGATGAGGCAATAAGCTTGACTTCAGTTTTTAATTGTCCAATATGAAACTAATTTTGAAGTCAAAAATTTAAGTTGTAGTTAAAATTCATCCAAGTTCATTTCACTTTCACTACATTTACAATTTTAATTTTTTAACTAGTAAATAATTTTTATTCCTTACAAAATTATAATAATTCCACTTTAAGATCTATTATTTTAATTATTTTTATAAAAACGGTGTTAAAATTGCATTAAAAAAACCATCAAAACTACTAAACATAAAAAAAAATTACATCTATACTATTGATCAGCAATTTATCAATTAATACACACATATCAAATTCTTTTTTTTTTGGCCAAATCATTTGAAATTATTATAATGCACTACTCTACCATATGCCTGCTGATGATCCTTCTTACACACACATTCTAGAATGACATTAACCATATATTAAGAGTGCCACTTAATACAATTTACGTTTTAATTTATCTTTCAATGAATTTTGATCAAATTGACATTCTAAAGAAATGTGACACAACATTTATCTTACCCTCTCTTCAGACTAGCATGGATCAACGGCTTCACTTCTGAGTCCTTCCCTCAACAATTTCTCTGTCATTCCTTCTTCAAGCTCATTCCTTCTTGATATATAATTTATTTGGGTCTACATTGAGTGATTAATTAGTTGAAGGTTATACTTTAGGATGCAAATGTGTATGGGTCAACGCACGACAATTATACACCGAATGACCCAATATTGATGATTTTTTTTTGGTATTTCTAATTATTGTTTGGGTGATTGATATATATATATATATATATATATATATATATATATATATATGTGAATTTGTTTTTTCTAGAGTGCAGAAGTTGATCAAATAACCATACCCAAGGGAAATAAATGGTGACCGTGAATCCATTTCCCATCACATTCCACTCACTATGTACATTCTTTTTATTTTTAAGTCTTAAATATGTATTTGGTCTCTACAAATATATCATGTTTTGATTTTAGTCTCTAGAAAATATTTTTTTTAAAAAGATTCCTATAAATACCAATTTTTTCATTTTCGTCCTTCTGCTAACTCTTAGGTTACAAAAATACTGAAGTGGCAAATGAAACTTCTATGTGGCTTTTTTAATAATTTTTTATTTATTTTAAAACTAATTATTGGTTTCCACGTTGGATTACACATGACTTCTTTTTTTTTACAAAAATTAAACCTATCTTTTATACCTTAAAGCCCCAATTCCAGACATTTGCATTTCATCTTCCTCATCTCCTAACAACCTCATCCATCCATAAATCTCCAATTTCCTTATTGTTCCTTGTCCCTGTTTTTAAACAAGAGGAAAGAGTGTTGTTGATAGAAGAATGATTTCTACAAGATGAAGCATCTTTTCCATATGGCTCTTTTTCGAATCTTGTTGACAGAAGAAGCAATATTTGCAGCAATATGTTTCCCTAAAATCAAATAAAAAAACAATTTATGATTGAGGAGTAAGGGAAGACAATAATAAAGTAAGGGAAGAATAAAATGATTAATCTTTGAACTTCAGTGGAGAACTTCATTGGAAGACCAAAGGGATTTTTGCTCATGCATCCTTCTTCATCTTCCCTTGCAGGCGGGTTGCTATATATCCCAAAGATTTAATCTTTTTCAGTATTAACGGAGATTGAAGCAGATACAAGATGTTCATTTTCAAGACAGATATTCCCCTTCGTTTTTGCTAGATAATCCGTCACTCTTTTAATTAATTTGGGAATTAATGATTTTATACATGTCACTATTTTTAAAATAAAAAAAAAGTACTGATTTGGAAAAGCCTGGTAATACTGTTAGACAACTCAACAAACTACTAACGGTAACTTAACATAAGGACTAATATGAAAAAAAAAAAATTTGCAGGGATTCATTTAAAAATAATAATTTTGCGATGACTAAAATCAAAATATCTATATTTACAGGGACCAAAAACATATTTAAGCCTATTTTTAATAATTTCATATGCTCTCATTCTTATTTTTCCAGAACAAGAGTTCTAATGATGGAGCTTCTTCAAAAGAAACCCATTAATACAGATTTTATGTAAGTGTTTCTTACTTACCATGCACATCACATTGTCCTTCATCACTCTTTATTTTTTCTTTACTATTTTATATATTGATTCGCATGATCTTTTTTCTTCTGGATCTGCAAGGACGACGATGTTTCCACTCCCTTATGTTTATCACATTTTAATCTTCAAGAGAGGGGTCGAGATCAACCTTCTCCATTGGTTGAATCCCCTCAGAGGTCCGAGGCTGGGCTTGTCGTACACGACGCAGTGGAAGACCGTTCAGAAATCTTGATTCTCATGCGATGATCTTTGAGGCACACGAGGATTACCCGGGGTATGACTGGGTATCCTCGAATATCCTGGGAACCAGAGCAACATTCGCAAAGAGTAAGTCGTTGTCCGACTTTGTCGGGTACATCGATGCCCCTGAAGGGCGGAAATGGAGGCTTGAGGATGCGGGAGATTGTAACACCCCATTTCTACCCAGCAATCAGAGTTATAAAAATTCGTTTCCAAATGGAGTGCTACACTTATTTCAGCACAACTAGTAGCAATTACAACATAAATACTTTATTCAATACGCAACACCAACCCAGAGGATGGAATTTCTCAACACTCTATTAAATAATTCCACGCAACATAAATCATAAATATTACGCAGCGGAAACAGCAATATAGTCTCAAATGGACAACAACAATCTCAAATACAACGTGGAAACATCCACAAAATGGTTCAATAGTCAACACAGAGTAAACGTCTAGAATCCTAAACCCATCCCCTAGGTGCTACGTATCAGAGCAGACTGACTCGGGGAAAGTGAATGGTCTATGCCTTCACTCATGGCTACCTGTGGTAAACAACAACAGAAAGGGGTGAGTCTCAAACCACGTAATAGAAACTATAATAAGCAGTATATCAAGTTCATAGGAATTAATCAATCACAACCATCACAGACAGTTCAATATCATTTATAAGAATGGATGCAATGTAATGCAAAGATGCATGTGGTACCATCATCACCAGACCGCAGCCTCATCATTATTCATTATACATCACGACCGCAGCCGAAATAAAACACCAGACCGCAGCCTTTACAATATATCGTTGCGACCGCAACCGAATGTATGCATGGGACTCATGAACACACACATCCTCAAAATCATTTATACACCAAGACCGCAGCCCATCATTCATCAATTTCATTCATACACCAAGACCGCAGCCCATCATTCATCAATTTCATCAATAAATTGAGTCCCCATGACTCTGGCCTCATGGCCTGGCCCCCATGGCCCATGCCCCCATGGCATCATCATCATTACATTTATTCACTAACTCACCACTATTCATGTCCCAAGGACTAAACACAACCAGAGGACTAAATCCTCACTCAGGGACCTAAACCACCCTTTAGGACCAATTCTACACCTAGGGACCAAATTGACACCCTTTGGACCAAACTGGCACCTAGGGACCAAACTGTCACCTAGGGACCAAAACAGCACACCACTGAGACCCAAGGCAGCCCCAGACGCCATTTCCCCCACACTCTGGCGCCACCCTGTGCAACACAGCACCATGCGCCAACAACCCAACAATTTGGCGCCCCCTGTGGCAACACAGCCACTGGGCGCCACTTTCCTAGAAATCTGGCGCCCTGCACACAGGCACCACACACACGGCAACACACACACCAGGACATCTCTAAAATGACACGTACAAGAATAAAACCACTCGAGCCAAAATGTTTAAAATTAAATTTGGGCAGGCAACTGCAAAATATGGCACGGTAAAATATGCTCAGAACTCCAAGTTTCACTCAAACCACCCCATATATGCACATGAACAGTGCACAGGGCGCCATATTCCCAGCAGATTGGCGCCCAGACAACACACACACACACCCAGTCACTGCTACAGTGACACAGGCGCCATTTCTCTAGGAAATTGGCGCCCTATACAACAACAAAACACAAAACCACACTGCTACAGTGCACAGGCGCCATTTCCCTAGCCATATGGCGCCCTATAGTGCCTCAAGTCCCTTGAGTCATTTTCAACCAATTCTTCCCAAAGCAAATCACCCACACCAATCCAAAAACACACTATGATCATATCAACAACTTCAATTACTCATTTTAAACATCAATAGCACATCAAGCACGAAATCAAAGTCATGTAACCCTAACTTCAACATATAAATCGATTTTCATGCAGTTATCCAATTTAATCAATTCAATCACTCAATCAACAATCAAATTCAATATCAATTAACAACAATAGAGACCCTATGACCTACATACACCCTATTATACTCTCTATTATAAGGCGAGACTCCCCTTACCTCAAATTAATCGAAGACGAAGCTCTCTCTACGGAGTCACCAACCGAACCACAACAACAGTTCTCCCTCTTTACCGAAACAACAGGTCACTAAGAGCCCGACGTCAACTTCATCGAAATGAGTGAAAGACTAGTGCTTCTCGAAGGTTTCGACGCGTAGAATCCGAATACGATATCCGTTTCTCCAACCGAAGACCGTGGTGGTCGGAATGTGCGAAAAACAGTCCGCCCAGATTTGAAATACGTGACAAACGGTACTTCTTTTGATTAAACGGAGGTTGGAAACAGATTCAGGAGGGAATTTCGAGTTGGAATGTGAAGTTTGGAGTTCTCCCGTGGCTTGAAGGTGGAGGACGAAAATGGTGAAAGAACCATAAGGGTTTCCGTTTTCCCCTGCGCGCTGCAACGTGAGGAAGAAGAAGATGGGTCGGGTTGGGCTGCAACAGTGCATGGGCCTTGGTGAGATGCAATTGGGGGGTGCGCTTAGGAAAAGAAGGGGGTGTATGCGAGTAAAAATAACAAAAAAATCCATTTTAAACACTTTTAAATCCCAATATCACTATAACTAGTATTTTAACACCACCTCAATAGACCAAAATAATTTTCTAAAGAAATAATATCTCAAACGCTAATATTGTATAAAAACAAACTAAATATATAATAATAATCATATATTACAAATAGCATATAAAAATACCATATTTTTTATTTCTAATATTTTCCACAATCTAATCCCCATAATTTATTAAATAAATATCCAATAATCTTTGGGGCGTTATGAGAGATCACACGATCCGCATTGTTTTCCGAAGATAGAACTCGGTTTTTCTTCCACGGAAGAACTTTGGAGTTCATGGGAATTCGATTCCTTTGACCCGGAGTTTCAACAAGCGATGCTAAGGCATCTCCGTATTGCTACGAGCCAACTGGCCCCCAATGGCTGGGGGTATATCCGGACCTTTGAGCTGTTCATGGGCTACCTGAAGCGTGAGCCATCCGTCCGGGTGTTCTTCTCCTTGGTCAGGGCAACTCGGTTGTCGGAGAAGGACGACAATGGTGGCCATGCACACTTAGGTCTTCACTTTACCCGGGATGAGTTTCATTTCAAACCGGTGAACGATTCCAACAAAGGCTTCAAATCGGTCTTCTTCTACGTGCGAGCTGTCGATGTAGCTGCCAAGAGGGCCATATACGAGTTTGTTAGCTGGGAGGAGTACCATCCTAACTTTCCGTTCTATTGGTCCGCTGGGCACTTCGGGCTGTCGGGGAATTCCTACAGCTACAACCCGGCGTCGTTGACTGGTGAGGACGCCGTCTCGTTCAATCTTTTCTTGAGGTGGGCCAAAAAGATTTTTGATGAAGGCGAGAAGTTTAGCTGCAAGGCCATCATCAAGGCTTCTCTCGAGTCAGACGAAAAGCTGAAGTCGGAGCTTAGTGAGTGATCCTATGGCACTTTCTATTGAGTCTAGTGTGCACAAGTGACAAAACTAATATATTTCTAAACTAGAACCCGCAATTAATATCTAACAAATTTCCTAATTGTAATTTACAAGAAAAAATTGCAACAAGAGACTATTGTAATTAGAGAAAGGAACGAAATTAATAAAGGAACCGAAGCAGAGAAAGGGAAGAAAACTCACCAATGTTTATGCGAGTGAGAGGCGAGAAAGATGATGTTCACTGAGAGAGATGTTCACTGAGAGAGATGATTTTCGTTGAGAGAGATGATGTTAATTTGTGTTAGGGTGTTAGGGTTTTGCGTTTCTGGGTGAGTGATTTTGCGTTTCTGGGTGAGAGTGTTAATGAGAGAGGAAGTAGCTCAATGGGAAACGAAAAAAAATTATTTAACCATACCTAGCGTTTTCTAAAAACGCTAGGGATCTATCTAGCGTGTTTTCTAAATACCTAGCGTTTTGAATAAAAGCGCTAGGATGCATCAGAGTGTTTACTAAATACCTAGCGTTTTATAAAAACACTAGGGATCTATCTAGCGTGTTTTCTAATTGGCTAGCGTTTTGAATAAAAGCGCTAGGGATCTGTCTAGCGTGTTTTCTAAATACCTAGCGCTTTCTAAAAAACACTAGGGATCTATCTAGCGTGTTTTCTAATTGGCTAGCGTTTTGAATAAAAGCACTAGGGATGCATCAGCGTGTTTTCTAATTGGCTAGCGTTTTGAGTAAAAGCGCTAGGATCCGTCTAACGTGTTACCTAATGGGTAGCGTTTTACTTTAAAACACTACTAATGGTGTAGCGTGTTATTAAAATGGGTAGTGTTTTTTTATAAACGCTACAAAAGGTGGCGATCTCTTTTTACAATTCTGGCGTAGTGATTGATAAGTACATTTCCTCAAGGTGAGTCCTTTCCATAAAATCATAACTAGTTACCAAAGCTTACTTCATTTTTCTTTTCCCGTCTAAGATGTTTAAGTTTAATTTTTTAAAAATTTAATTGAACGAGATCCTTCCAAAACAATTTAGGCCACAAATCTCAATATATTTGTGAAGTTCGTCCCAATTCATGTTACACCACCATTAAAGTAGAAATAATACAGTTTCCAACCATTTTCAACGTGTTGCAACTAGAATCCAAACACTACGCCAGAATTGTAAAAAGAGATCGCCACCTTTAGTAGCGTTTATAAAAAAACGCTACCCATTTTAATAACACGCTACACCATTAGTAGCGTTTTAAATTAAAACGCTACCTATTAGGTAACACGCTAGATGCAGATCCCTAGCGCTTTTTTACTCAAAACGCTAGCAAATTAGAAAACACGCTAGAGCGGATCCCTAGCGCTTTAATTCAAAAACGCTAGCCAATTAGAAAACACGCTAGATAGATCCCTAGCGTTTTTAGAAAGCGCTAGCTATTTAGAAAACACGCTAGACGGATCCTAGCGCTTTTATTCAAAACGCTAGCCAATTAGCAAACACGCTAGATAGATCCCTAGCGTTTTTATAAAACGCTAGGTATTTAGTAAACACTCTACTACGGATCCTCAGCGCTTTTATTCAAAACGCTAGGTATTTAGAAAACACGCTAGATAGATCCCTAGCGTTTTTAGAAAACGCTAGGTATGGTTAAATAATTTTTTTGTTTCCCATTGAGCTACTTCCTCTTTCACCTAACACTCTTACCCGTAAAGCGCAAAATCACTCACCCGTAAACGCAAAACCCTAACACCCTAACTCAAATTAACATCATCTCTCTCAACGAAAATCATCTCTCTCTCATGAACATCATCTCTCTCACTCAGACAACATTGGTGAGTTTTCTGTTCCTTTCTCTGTTTCTTGTTAGATATTAATTGTGGGTTCTAGTTTAGAAATATATTAGTTTTGTCACTCTTCTTCTCTTTTTTCACCACTAGCCTCTTCTTGTTACACATAAATTAATTATTTGGAAGACTAGACTATATGGTTCCTTTGTCTTGACCAAAGGACCGAGAATAGAAATAGAATATGATATAGATATAGCTTGGGAAAATAAGGAGTGGAATTGAAAAAAATTTAAAAGAGGAAATTTTGTTTGTTTTTTTTATATGAATTGATTCTTCATTATATTCGAATTGCTTGATGGGAGGATTTTATTATAAATATTTGGCAATTATGGATAGAAATTGGATGTCTGCCAATCGTCTGTCCAAGGAGTATGCCGCTGGAGTGGATTATTTTGTGGTTTGTCTTTGTTGAGCGTTTAGGGACTTCTAGTGGTATGAAATGTCCTTGTTTAAGGTGTTGTTATGTAAAATCGCCATCGCAGAGGAGTTGGCACGACATTTAAAGGCGAATGGAATTGATCAAAGTTACACTTGTTGGATAATGCACGGTGAGAAAAAGGTGAATCTTCAAATATGAATGATATTAGTAAGAGATATGCGCGGCACGGTTGACACCGGAACACATTCATTTGATGCGAACGAATTTGAAGAGATGGCAAAGGTGGTTGAAGAGGATCTTAATGATTGTCTGAAATGTTTGAGAAGTTGATAAGCGATGCGAGAGACACCATTGTATGCGGGTTGTAATGAATTCACAAAATTATTGGTCGTGATCAAGTTGTATAACTTGAAAACTCGCCACGGATGGACGGATAAGAGCTTTACCGATTTACTCTCACTACGAAAGAAATGTTGCCGAATGATAATGTGCTTCCTTCGGGACGTATGATGCAAAGCAAATGTTGGGGTCTATTGGCTTGAACTATGAGAAGATACACGCTTGTCCGAATGATTGCATTTTATTTCGGAATGAACATGCGTTGTTAAAGTCGTGTCCTAAATGTAATGCACCATGATATAAGAAGAAAGAGTCCGCTCCACAAAAGGTGTTGTGGTATTTTCCTATAATTCCTCGATTTAGGCGCATGTATCGTAGTTCGGAAGATGCAAAACACTTGACATGGCATGAGGATGAAAGGATTAAAGATGGTATGCTACGACACCCGCAGATTCTTCGCAATGGAAAAAATCAATATTGAGTATCCTAATTTGGGGATGACCCGAGAAACCTCACGCCTTGCATTGTCTGGTGATGGATTTAACCCGCATACGGTATCGAGTAGCTCCCACGATACATGGCCCGTGATTTTGGCGATTTATAACTTATCGCCGTGGCTTTGCATGAAACGCAAATATATGATGTTGTCTTTGTTAATTTCAGGCCCAAACAACCAGAAATGATATTGATGTATACTTGGCTCCTTTAATTGAAGACTTGAAGCAAATGTGGGAGGCGGGGTAGAGTGTATGATGGGTTCAGAGAAGAAAGTTTCACCCCGAGGGCTTTGATCTTTGGCACAATTAACGACTTTCTGCATACGGCAATCTATCTATCTGGTACAGTGAACAAAGGCGGTGTGCATGCCCTATATGTGAAGATAACACATTGGATGTGGTTGGAACATGGTAAGAAGAATATCTATCTTGGTCATCGTAGATTTTTGCCATCAACTCATCACTATCGATTGTGGAGAAAGGCATTTGATGGGAATCTGAAACACGTAGAGCTCCCGCCTTTGACGGCGACAGTATTTGAAAAGGTGGAAGATTTGAACATTAAATTTGGGAAGCCTTTTGCGGGAGAGATTGCCAAACGGGGTGGAAGAAAAAGTCGATTTTCTTTGAGTTGCCATACCGAAGTCATTATATGTAAGGCATTTCATTGATGTGATGCATGTTGAAAAGAATGTCTTCGAAAGTGTCATTGGTACCTTACTCAATATGCGGGTAAGACTAAAGATACCATCAACTCAAGGTTGGATTTGGTTAGTATGGGTTTGAGACTGAATTGGGTCCCAGTAAAGAAGGGTACACGTACATATCTACCTCCGTGACTCATACTCTATCTAGAAAGGAGAAGAGCTGTCTTTTGTGAGTTTCTTCATGGAGTTAAAGTTCCAGAGGATACTCTTCAAATGTGGCGACTCTTGTATCGATTAAAGACCTCAAGTTAAAGTCTCTAAAGTCCCACGATTGTCATGTTCTCATGGAGAATTTGCTACCCATTGGTATACGATCCATTTTGCCTAAGAAAGTGCGTCGGACCTTAACCAAACTTTGTGTATTCTTTAAGGCGATTTGTAGTAGAGTGATTGACCTCGAAAGTTGCCAACATTGCAAAGAGAAATTACTTGTCACTTTGTGTGAGCTTGAGATGTATTTCCCACCTTCCTTTTTCGACATAATGATTCATCTAATAGTTCATCCGGTTAGAGAGACACAATTGTGTGGCCCATGTTACATGAGATGGATGTATCCGTTTGAGCGTTACATGAAGATATTAAAAGGATATGTGAAAAATCGATCACGACACGAGGTTGTATTGTTGAGCGCTACATAGTTGAAGAGGCTATTGAGTTTTGCACGGGCTATCTATCTAGTCTTGAATATTCGTGTGGATTTGCCAAGGTCTCGTCATGCAGGGAAGGATTAGTAAAGGGATGACGGGGAACTAAATTAGTGATGGTATCAAGGAAAGAACTAGAGCAAGCACACTTGCACGTTCTTCACAATGATAGTGAGGTTGATTCATATGGTTCCAAGCACAAGGAGATTCTTAAGAGTCAATTCAGGAAAGAAGCAAGTTTGGTTAGCAAAAGAACACAATAGGAGTTTCATAGTGTGGCTAAAACATCACATTGATGGTGAGTGTGTTTGAATCCTACTTGATTTCAAAAAGATTGAGATGGTTAGCAAAAGGTCCAAATATACATGTCTTCTCTTACAACAACTATCTAATGAACGAGTGCACTTTCTATACAAAAGAACAAGATGATCGAGTAAAATGCAAAATAGTGGGGTGACTCTTGTAGCTCATTCTATGCATGCATCCAAAGTACAAAGATAGAAATCCCATATATGCGAATATGTCTTACTTTGGCTTCATTGAACACATATGGGAGTTGGATTACAATATGTTTCAGGAGCCTGTGTTCAAATGTGAATGGGTTGACAATAATCTTGGTTTCTGATTGATGAATTAGGGTTCATGCGGGTGAATTTCAACAAGTTAGGATATAAAGATGAACCTTTTATTTTAGCATCGCAAGCTCAACAAGTGTTTTATGTCACCGATCCGATTAATATCAATTGGTCTATTGTTCTATTGAGTGACAAAAATTTGTGTATAACAACGATGATGATGAAGCACCGATGATGTTGGTGTTGAGGACGACCCGTTCTTCGTAACATCGAGAACCAATAATAGGGAAAATACTTCTATAGAGGATGTTGTATATTTTAGAAAAGATCATAATGATGGAATTACTATTCGTCGGGAAAAAAATACCAAGACGCGAATTGCAAACAAAATTTTATCTAGGAAAAGGAAAAGGTAATATAGACTTAATGATTTCTCGTTATTTTTATTAATAGATAATTATTATATTGTTTTTGTAAATTTAACAATAACATGGATTATGTTATATTGCAGTCGATGGCATCACTTAGTGATCATGAGATCTAGTGGTCAAGGCAGTAGTCATTTATGTTATATATGTTATAGCTTTAATTTGTAGCTACTTTTGAGTTTCATAATGTAAGTTACTTATTATGTTGTATGATTTGTAAACAAAAATATCTATTAATAGGTTGAATTTTGTGTGTATCTATATATTGGATTGTAATGATATTGGCTGAATTTTGTTGGAATGATATTTGATGAATTTTCTTTGGAAGGAATGAATTAATAGGTTGTAATTAAAAGGGAGAATAAACAAAAATAAAAAAATATTTAAAAAAATCAGTCAATAGGTAGCGTTTTAGAGTGAAAACGCTAGAAATGAAGTTAAAAATTCATTCAATACCTAGCGTTTTAAAGTTAAAACGCTAGGAATTGTAAAGAGAGCTAGAGGATCCCTAGCGTTTCTGTAAAACGCTAGGAATGCTAATAAAAGGTGCTATAGCATCCCTAGCGTTTTACATAAAACGCTAGGAATGCTAGTAAAAAAAGAAGCTATAGCATCCCAGCGTTTTTACATAAAACGCTAGGAATGCTAGTATAAAAAGGTGCTATAGCATCCCTAGCGTTTTTACATGAAACGCTAGGAATGGTAGTAAAAGGTGCTATAGCATCCCTAGCGTTTCTAAAACGCTAGGAATTGTAAAAAGGCGCTATAGCATCCCTAGCGTTTTTACTTAAAACGCTAGGAATAGTAGTAAAAAGGTGCTATAGCATCCCTAGCGTTTTACAGAAAACGCTAGGAATGGTAAACACGCGCTAGTTGATCCCTAGCGTTTTATGTAAAAACGCTAGGAATGCTATTAAAATTTTTACAAGGCGCGCCCTCTCATCTCCCTCACACACTCACGTGTCTCTTCATCTACCTAACTTCTCTCCACGACCCAGGAAACCCTCCACGAACAACCCAGAACTCATCTTCGTTCATCGTACCTTTGCGAACCTCCACGACCCAGGAAACCCTCTTCGTTCACCTTCGTTCATCTCCTTGGTGCTACGACCCAGAAACCCATAAACGCGACCCAGGAAACGTAAAACGCAGAAACCCATCCTCTTCGTTCATCCTCTCTCTCGTTGGTGCTATCTTACCACGCAGCTCACTCCCATTTGTTTCCTTTTTCTGCACTCTCTCTCCCTTTCAAAAGGTATTTCTGCACTCACGTACTCTCCACCTCTCTCACTACAATGACTATTTGTTATGGTTTTTTTATGGTTTGTTATGTATCTTTTGTATGGCTTTCTCTGTTACTTAGCTCAATGTTGTATCTAATTAGTTGTTAAATTAGTCTAGCTTAGATAGCATTATTAACTTGACTAGTGCATGGCTTTCCTAGTGTATGGCTTTCTCAGTTTACTCTAGGTTACTTAGTGCATGGCTTTCTCTGTTTAGTGCATGGCTTTCATATATATGTTTACTCTAGGTTATATACTTAGTGCATGGCTTTCCTATGTATGTTTACTCTAGGTTACTTAGTGCATGGCTTTCACTGTTACTTAGTGCATGGCTTCTTCTATATTTTGTTAAGTGTTTGTTGGTTCTAAACAATTAGAAAGCTAAAACTCACTGAGTCTATTTCATTTGGGTCATTGCAAGTCAGATGGCATCACATAGTGATCACGAGAGTAGTCAGGGTGGTGATGGGGGTGATAGAAACACAAAGAAGTTCACTCCCCGAGGAATTACATCGAAAAAGAATATCGTCCATCGGATAAGTAAAGGACACGAGAAATATAAGGTAAGTTAATTACTAATTATTAATGTTGTTCTCTACCTTTCCAAGTTATCTAATTATTTAATGATTTAATTATTTAAGGTCCGATGGAGTGTTAAAGGTTTGCCAATTGGAGACAACGGCACAAATTTAATTAGCTTTATTGGTACTAAGGTGAAGCAAATCTTTCCAATTTCAATTAAAAGTTGGAATGAGAAAGATAATACGCTTTTTGCCCTAAACTGAAAGATGATTTTTGGTCCTTAATATGGTATATAATTTTAGACCTCTTTAATAATCTTATTTAGTGATTTTTTAGTTATATTTATTTAATCCATTTTTATGTATAAGTAGAAACACTTTGATGTCGATGATGCCCGAAGAGATTGGATACTGAAGGAAGCGGGAAGGTTGCATAGGGCTTACAGAACTGATGTGGGGAAAAAGTATCTGAAACATCCTGATGGGACCATCAGACAGGAGCCTCCAGCACTGTATGCCGGAATTATAACTAAGGAGGATTGGACCAAATTTGTAGATATACGCACTTCTGAGATCCGGATTTCCTGGTTAGTATATTAATTATTTAAGTTATATATATATATTTCACAAGTAGATATCATTCATTAATGTATACTTATGTTTTTAAATAGAAAAAGAAAAGCCAATAAAGTGAGAGCTTCTAATCCTTTGAGTACCCTTTATAGAGGAGGTTCAAGTGGATATCAAATTCTTGAAGAAAGATTGGTAAGACACAATTAGTTTAATTTATTATGATTTAATGAATCTTTTAATTTCTGATTGATCATTAACAATTATTAAACTTAAATAGTTCTTTGCAAGAGGGGAAAGATCCAACTCAAGAATCCCTTGATCGTTGTACTGTCTGGTTAGAGGACAAAACAAGGATGGGGAGATTGTGGATCCGAAAACTAAGGAGGTCAAGGACAAAATTGTAAGTATTCCAAAATTCATTTATTGTAATTTTAATTTTGACACGTGGACATATTTTTTATTGTCGATTAAATTTCTTTGACACTTGTTTATTATTTTTATCCGTTACTCGATTTTTTTGACACGTGGACATATTTTTTATTGTCGATTAAATTTCTTTGACACTTGTTTATTATTTTTATCCGTTACTCGATTTTTTTTGACACGTGGACATATTTTTTATTGTCGATTAAATTTCTTTGACACTTGTTTATTATTTTTATCCGTTACTCGATTTTTTTTGACACGTGGACATATTTTTTATTGTCGATTAAATTTCTCTTGACACTTGTTTATTAATTTTATCCGTTATTTATGTTTGTGCATCAGCAAAGCATATCACAATCTGTATCACAAGGAGATTTAACAGATTGTGATGGTCAACATGATGTCCTTGCTCGTGCCTTGGGAAGGGAAGAGAGACAGGGTCGGATAAGAGGTTATGGATATGGGATTCCTCCTACAACTGTTTTTGGGCCAAAGAGCCAAAGCAAGGGGTGCGGGGATTGTAAAGTCATGGCGGCAAAGTATGACGAGCTATCCAAGAATGTTGCTGTATTAATGGAAGAGAGTAAGGTGTATAAGCAGCTCTTGGCACAAAGGATTGGTGCACCATCCCTCTTTGTACCACCCCTATTTGAACCTATATCACCCGCCGCACCCCATAGCGCACGCGAGATAGCCGCACCATCCCTTCGACACGTGTATTTAACAAAACTCGACCTGTTTTTTGTACATATGTATTTGATAAAATTATCATGTATATTTATTTTTCTTTATAATTGATTTAGGATAATTGTGAATGTGAGCTATATATTGCAAACCCACATCGAAAGGTTGCAGTGGGTTTGATATGTAACCAATTGAGTGCCACACTGCACAATCAGGCCATGCCTGAAAACCATATGAGAGTTAGGGTAGACTATTCAATAGAGGGTCTGCACCATTGCACATTCCAATTGCTAATGCGGATATATTTATCGTGGATCAAGCACTTAGTACTTTTGTGGCATGGCTCGAACAACTTGTCGTTGTAAGTGACAATATTTTTGTTAATAAGTTGATGACTATAATGTGTGTTAACTAACTAATTAATCATTTTTTTAATATATACTAGGTACCCCAAGTGTCCCGACCTTCCCCTTCCATAAAAGTGTCCCAACCTTCCCCTTCCACTACCAAACTCTCCCGACCATCTACTTCTATACAGCCAGTCCAACATGTTGGTCAATTTCCCATTGATGAATTCCAGAAGTACATCGATTCTCTAAAGGTCCACATTCAAAAAATGAACCCGGATGACCAAATTTTTTTACCGGCCGATAACATTGTCGGACCGGAACAGTTGATAATGATCAACAAGGAGGATGTGAAAGCTATAGTTGAAATGGATTGGGCCACTGCCACTGATATTAGAGTATACCAGAGGTATGTATTAAATTATTTGTACACAATAGTTGTTTATATTAGAGTATATATTAGAGTATATATATGAGGATCTGAAAGTTGTATATATATTATTTATAAGTTTTTGTACAATCATCTTCTGGTCCCTTCGCAACGGACACAGAAGTATTTCTTCTTGTGTCCAGCGTGTATCGTTGTGTTTCAGCAAGGTAATACAGAGGAACGTATTATGGCTATTAAGAGTGAAATACAACGTTATATCCTTTCACGCTTCATGGATGCCAAGGATTTGAAGGGCGAATCTTTATTTTTGGCACCACTCAATACACTACAAGAATTATGTCAAATACCGGCGCGAACTTTCCGGCGGATTGTATCCGCCGGTAAATTACCGCGGCTTTAGAGAGTTTCCGCGGATTTTATCCGTCAGAAATTACTGCATGGATTTTAGGTGTTTTCCGGCGGATTAATGTGCGCCGGTAACTTACCGGCGGGTTCGTGTCTATTACCGGCGGGTTTTTTAAATATATCCGTTATTTTTTTTAATTTTTTAAAAGGGGCCGCCGGTAATTGTATGGGCCGCCGGTAATTGTATGGGTCCGCCGGTAATATATGGGCCGCCGGTAATTGTATGGGTCCATGCGGTAATTTATTATTCGAATATTTAATAAAAAATTAATTTAAATTCGCATGCAATAAAAATGAAGCGCATGGTAATTAATTGTTCGAATATTTAATAAAAAAATTAAATTCAAATTCCGCCGGTAATGTCAACGGCTATAATTTTTCCGCCGGTAATCCCAACGGTCTTTAGAATGCCTACTTATGCATTTCATCCGTTTTTTTTTCTCATTCTCCCATTCTCTCTTCAATTCTTCTCTCAATTTCTCTCTTCTTCTCCAATTCTCTCTTCTTCTCCAATTCTCTCTTCTTTCATACTTAGCACGTTTCCATCTTCCTCCATTTGTTCTCTTCACTTTGCCGTCGTCATCTCTCTCGTTGTTTCCATCTTCCTCCTCTGTTCTATTTGTTTTGGTTCTGATTTTACTGAAGGTATGTTGTGGTTGTGGTTGTGGTTTGTATATGTAATGTAATTTATATGTGCAACTATTTTTTAATATGAGTTATTAGTTACTAATTTTGATATTATTTGTTTAGGTATTGCTTGAATTTGGGGAAAGTTGGAGAGTTATCGCAATTTGGTTGAATTTGTTGAAGATACTAACATTAAGTCGAGAGACTTCTCAAGCATACCGATTAGTAATGAACTTATAATTATTATTATTATTATTATTATTATTATTTAGTTAAAAACTGTTTTTTGATTTGGTAATCTGAGAAAATGTTACTTTAGTTAAATGTAAACTTAAAATTTTGCATTAATAGTAAATATTATTAGTTAGTTAAATAGATATTTTCGAAATTATTATTATTAATATAGTTAATATTAGTTAGTTAAATATTATTAGTTAGTTTATTAATTGTAATTATTATTTGATTTAGTATTAGTTAAATAATTAGATTGAAAACTGTTTATGTTTATATAAAAAAATAAATATGATAATATGTGATAGTAATTATTTTGTATTAGTTAAAATAATTAGTAAATATTATTTTGTATTAGTTTGAAATCACTATTAATATAGTTAATATTAGTTAGTTAAATAGATATTTTCGAAATTATTAAATTATTTTTAATTTTAATTGAAAACTGTTTATGTTTATTAATAAATATTATTTTGTATTAGTTAAATAATTAGATTTAAAATCACTATTAATATAGTTAATATTAGTTAGTTAAATAGATATTTTGAAATTATTAATTTATTTTTAATTTTAATTGAAAAACTGTTTATGTTTATTTAAAAAAATAAATAAGAAGATATGTGATAGTAAATATTATTTTGTATAATATTTAGATTAGTTATTTGTTAATATTTGTTTCATTTATTGTTTATTATTGTTATTTGATTTAATGAATTGAAATAATTAGGGTCATAGTAAAATATAATATAATAGTTGATAGTTTATTTAAATTTTTGTTAGTCTACAAAGATAATAGTAGCTATAATATTAAAAATGAAAATGTCTATTGTTCGATAGACATATATGTTGTAATAAATTTATTTAGGACATCCACAAAAAATGGATCGTAGTTGGATGTATGATCGATTATATCTGGAAGAGCGGGGTTGAAACGCGGCGTTTTGTTGAAGGAGTTGAAGAGTTTGTTCTTTTAGCTAAGTGTCAAAAAGAATTTGAGCAACAAGGTGGAATTAGATGTCCACTGTTGAAATGTATCTTTCGATCCATAAAAATGAAGGTGACATTCGACTTCATTTGTACAACAATGGATTTAAGCCAAATTACTGGATATGGACTCGTCATGGCGAGGTAGCGGTTGAGTTTCTCGTGCCAATATAATTAATGTTCATCCGGTTGATATTGTTCTGTCCAAGAAGTAGAAGGTGGCACTTCAAGTCCGATCGTAGAAGTTTGTTGGCTCATCGACTATGGGAAATCACCGTTTGATGTTGTTCGGGGATGATACGTGATGCTATCGGTGTTAATTTGGATTTTGAGGAACCACAATATGATTTGAAGAAGTTCGAATGAAGAAGCTCAGAGGTTTTATATGTTTTTGAGTGAGACAAATCAACCATTATTTGAAGGATCTAACGAATCTAAATTATCAATGTGTGTTCGGTTGTTGGGTCTCAAGTCTCAATTTAATGTTCTTTGAATTGTGCATGGAATATATGACAAAAATGATGTTGGATGCAACCCCATTAGAGGACTTTTTTTGCCGCAGAGTTATTATGATGCTAAAAAGATCGTGTCGAAGCTTGGCTTAAAATCTAAGAGAATTGATTGTTGTGTGTCGGGTTGCATGCTATATTATAGCAATGAGTTTGGGATAAATGATGGAGAGTTGTCGGAATGCAAGTTGTGTGGAGAGCCACGCCACTGCAGTGCAGCAGGAAAGGGACGAGTAGAGGCAAACCGGTTCCACGGAAAGCAATGTTCTATCCGCCTCTTATACCAAGGCTACAGAGGATGTTTACTTCAAAGGAGAAGCTGCGGGTAAAATGTCATGGCACTATGAAAATAGAAACAATTACGGTGAATTACGCCACCCATCCGATGGTGAAGCTTGGAAGCATTTCGATCGTGTTCATCCAGATTTTGCTAGTGATCCACGCAATGTTCGCCTTGGTTTATGCTCCGATGGTTTCACACCGTATATTCAAGCATCGGCATCACCGTATTCTTGTTGGCGATTATTGTTACCCCGCACAACCTTCCTCCGAAATGTGTATGTCTAAACCATACATGTTCTTAAATGCCATTATTCGAGACCACACAATCCAACGGTGGCATTGACATATATTTGCAACCTTTGATCGATGACCTAAAAAGGTTGTGGCATGGTGTTTTAACTTATGATGCAAAGACGCAAACAAAATTTTCTCATGAGGCGGCTTTGATGTGGACCATCAATGACTTCTCCGCCTATGGAATGTTGTCGGGATGGGGACACATGGTAAGATGGCGTGTCCGATTTGCATGGTTGACACAAGAGCTTTTACTCTTAAATATGGAGGAAAAACATCATGGTTTGACTCACACCGTAGTTTTTACCTAGCGATCATCCATTTAGAAGGTCAAAATATGCATTCATCAAGTGGAAATATTGAAACAGTGAACCTCCCCGTAGGTGACACGAGAAGAAGTTTGGAGCAGTGTCAAGGATATCCTCCCGTAGAAGTCGTTGCGGTGTTGTTTCGTCCGGATGGTTATGGAGTATGGCATAATTGGACAAAAAGAGTATTTTTGGGAACTTCCATATTGGAAAGATAATCTACCGAGACACAACTGGATGTCATGCACATTGAAAAGAATTTTTTGATAACATATTTAACATCGTTATGAATGTAAAAGGTAAAACAAAAAAGACAATGAGAAGGCTAGGAAGGACGTGGATCATTACCGCAGCGAAAAAAGGATTTGTCGTTGGTTGAGCGAGGTACTAGGACGTTGAAACCCAAAGCCAATTATACTTTATCTACCGAACAAGCGAAAGAAGTTTATCGGTGGATAAAACATTGAAAATGCCGAGACGGTTATTCTTCCAATTTAGCAAGATGTGCGGATGTGGATAATGGGAGGTTGCATGGGATGAAGAGCCATGATTGTCATGTATTCATGGAGTGCTTACTTCCTATCGCTTTTAGTTCGTTGCCAACACATGTTTTGAATCCGCTCATTGAAATAAGTCAATACTTTAAGAATTTGTGTTCTCGCAACGCTTAAAGCGGATGATCGACAAAAATGGAACAAGACATCCCACTTATCTTATGCAAGTTGGAGATAATTTTTCCCCTGGTTTCTTTGATTCTATGGAGCATGTTGATGTTCATCTCGCAACCGAAGCTAAACTTGGTGGACTCTGTCCAATACTGAGATGGATGTATCCGTTTGAAAGGTCGGTTAATATACATATGAAAGAAGTTTACTACAATTTCAACACATTATTATTAACATATAATTTTCTATAGGTTCATGGGTGATTCAAAAGATCAGTCAAAATAAAGCTAGAGTTGAAGGATCGATATGTTCGCGTCTTACTTGCATCGTGAAACAACTCATTTTTGTTCATATTATTTCAACAATGATTTGGCTCCTACAAGTAGTCGAAATGAAATCAACATTGAACCACCAAGACATCGTTTAGCTTTGTCTGTCTTTTGTCTCCCTGGTCGTCAAAATCCGAAAAGAGTCAATTCATCGGCAAGCAATGAAGAAGAGTTAAACTCAGCCCATGTTCATGTCTTGATAAACATGCATCGAGGTCCAACCATTCATTGAGTATGTCTTTCTCAACCTAGCTAGTTATCTTAATTTCTTTATAAATTAAAGAAATCTGCTGTGTGTAACAATTGTTAATTTCTCATTAGGGAGTTTTTGACATCAGAGGGAGTAAGTGAAGAACAATCGTGCGCTCATATTCATGCGCATTTTCCAATGTGGTTTAAGCGGCGTATGTATTCCTTCCGCCAACTCCTACCAACCAACACCGAGAAACTTATCGATGGTCCTCGAAGATGTGTTAAAGAATGGCACACATACTTTGTGAATGGTTACAAATTTCACACTCACAAATGGGATGATGGAAGGTAGAGAAGCGATGAATAGTGGAGTTTGCATGAAGGGTGACACGGGAGAGGCGAAGATGATTTCTATGGTGTTGTTGAACACATTTATGAACTTGCATACCCCTTATCTTGATTATCAAAGAAAAGATAATCGCTTTTTATGTAATTGGTTTGATCTGTGTCCCTCGAGGAACAAAGTTTAACCCAAAGAAAAATACAAGTGGACATTAAAATGAGTGGTAGATATCGGTCAGACGATCCTTTTGTGATTGCACAAAATGTGAGACAAGTCTACTATGTCTCTTATCCATCAACACGGTGATCGGCGTGGTTGGTGTGTCGCAATTAAGACAAAACCAAGAGGTTACATCGAGACAAATGACACAGTGGAAGATGTGCCATATCAGTCAGAAGAAATGTCCAATGTAAATGAAGTGATTGAAGTTGAGATCATTACTCGTTTACGTGATGAGTCCAACTGCCGATGAAGTTAATGAAGGCGAATCTGAGATCATGAGGACTTGATCGATCACGTCGGTGTATCGGGAGTTGACTTATCTGATGATGATGGTGATTTTGAGAAAGAATGGGATTCTAATTAATTAATGTCATGTTATCTTATTTAAATAATTTGTTGGTTTGTAATATTTATATTTATCAGACTTGATATATATTTGCCTATGTTATTCAAAGTTCAATATTATTTGTTGTCAAATAATATTTATATTTATCAGACTTGATATATAATTTGTTGGTTTGTAATATTTATATTTATCAGACTTGATATATATTTGCCTATGTTATTCATCATTAAAAGGAATTTGTTGTCAAATAATATTTATATTTATCAGTCTTGATGCCTATGTTATATATTCATCATTTGTATATGTTATTAACTTTTTTTTATAGCTCTGAGAATAGTTATGGCATTGTTACAGTGGTGACTCACCACATGATGAGGACCCACCCGTGCGCCTCGGGATAAAGGAAAGAAGATATGTACTTCTTTTACGCGCCGTAAGCGTAAGATAGTATATCGACTTGTTCATGGCAACTATGTGCGTATGCCATCATCGACGACGAGCTCCGGGCGTTGAACTGTGCCGCCTCCACCCGGTAGTATGGGCCCCTGCTGATCGAGATACGCCGCCACGCGCGTGTATGATGCGCAAACCGACGCGTGGTTGATATTTTGGATGACGGTCGTATCGTTGTGGAGGTTGTTGGAAAGCGGTAAGTATTTATTATATATATTTGTATTTGTAATTGTATTTGAAATTTGTCTTTTAAATTAATATCATTTTAATTTTTCTTTCTTATGTACTGACTTTGATCCGGGAGGATTGTGTCCAAAGCGATAACAAGTATAATCAAGGCAAATTACACAACTTCACAGGTTAATTGGTCTGGAGGTTAAAAAGATCCATGATCCAAATTTTGGAATCAATTTAGGGTAAGTTTTTTACTATTTAATTAATTTTTAATTATTCCAAATTCTTGAATTCATTAAGTTGTTTTTTCTAACAAGTTATTTTATTTTGTGCAACCAGGCAACATTCGCATGGAAACCTGAGGATGACCATGCAGTTAAGAAAGTCTTCAATTCAAGAGCTTCTCACCGTTTTTCTGAAATGCTGCGGGAAGAGCGTGACAAGCCAGTTGGAGTAGAGCATTCAGATTGGATTGGTCCGCCTATATGGGATCAACTCCAACTGAAATGGGCGCATGATGATTATAAAAAAAATGTCAGAGAGCTGCTGCGAATCGGGCTTCTGAGAATGGTGGTTGCTTAAATCTGGGCGGTTCTATCAGCTCATATGATCATGCTAAACGCCTGGTAATATTTTATATATCTTTCTTTTTAATTCTTCAAATTTTATATTTTATTAAATACTAATATTATAAATTAATACTATATATATACAGGAGGCTTTTCTTGGTCGGCCACCTACTTTGCCGGAGATACACGTGCAACTTCATATGCGCGAGGACACCGGTGAGTTTCCTGAAGAGCGGCCAAGGATGATTCAGGAAGCATTCAATAATTGGCAGCAGGAGTATCGGCAAACACAGGAGAGTAGCGGGACTGAGGTTGATCCCGATGAGGAGGCTCGATTGGCCTTAGCAAAATGGAAAGAACTTGTTGGTCCATCAGCCAAGAAAAGGTCGGTTACCAGGATCTGGTGGTATGGGCGGCGTTCTTTTCCAAATTCCATTGTTCCGAATTTCACGTCAAATTCCTCTTCAACAACAAGTCACTGGACGCTCTCATGTCCCCACTCCTGAAGAGCGAGCTGAGGTTGCGGTATTGACCGAGAAATTGAGCAACTATGAGCGTGAGATTCGGGAGATGCGCGAGAGCAAAGCAAGTCAAGAACACAGAATCAATGAGGAATTCGGGAAGCAAGTAATGGATAGTTTGTCTCATGCAAGGCCATCTATGCCATCATCATCCTCATCGATGCACCTTATCCACCGCGGGGATGCGCGCCCTACGGAGGTGCTTTCAGTGATACCACTGGTGCCTTCCGACCTCCAATCAACTATGAGCACACGCGCTTCAATCTGTCGCCATACCCATATGGTCAGCCCTCATATGGTCGACCCTCATATGGTCGGTACCGAGCCTCGATTTGAACTCTCCTCCATGGCCATTCCGCCTCAAAGCCCATCGCAGACCACGTCACCACGTCATGTCTCTCCGAAGCAATTCCAACAACCGTCCCGGCAATTTCGGGACCACGCCAACCACCACAACCCCAACAGCAGGACGATGAAGAAGATGATTGGACGACAGCGCTTTTACATCTGGATCCCAACAGCACCCCAAACCCAAATAGGCCTTATTATTAGTGGTTTGTTGTTGGATAATTTTATTGTGACTTTGTTGTTTTTATTAGTTGTTTAATTTGTATGGATAATTTTATTGTGACTTTGTTGGTTTTATTGTTGGTTTAAAATTTATTGTGACTTTGTTGGTTTTATTGTTGGTTTAAATTTTATTGTGAGTTTGTTGGTTTTATTAGTTGTTTTTAAAATAATTTTCAAATTTTAATAATTTACTTTTAAAATATTTAAAATTAGATTTTCAAATACTTTTTAAAAATAAATTTCAAATTGTTAAAAGAGATTTTAAAATTTAAATATTATTTTCAAATTATTAAATTAATTTATAATTTAAATATTAAAAATTTAAAAACGTTTTTAATATTTAAATTTATAATATTTAAATAATTTAAAACTAATAACGGTTTTTAATATTTAAATTTATAATTTAAATATTAAAAATTTAAAATTAAAATAAATTTTTAAAAACGTTTTTAAAAAAAAATATATATTACGCGGCTTATATTAATTATGGCATGAGTGTTTTAAAAAAATTAAATTCGAGAAAACATTACCGGCGGATATTATATTGTTACCGGCGGCTTTTATATCAAAAAAAAAAAAAAAAAACCTTACCGGCGGATTTGGTGTTGTTACCGGCGGATTCTATTAAAAATAAAATAAAATAAAATAAAATTACCGGCGGATTGTTTGCACTTACCGGCGGCTTTTTCCGCCGGAATTATCCTGCACTTACCGGCGGCTTTTTCCGCCGGAATAAATCAAGTAGTTACCGACGCATTTTCCGCCGGTAAGTGTTACGTACGGCGTTTTAACCGGCGGAAAATCCGCCGGAAAGTTCCGCCGGAAACATTCACTTACCGGCGGTTTTTTGGCTTTACCGGCGGCTTAGGTCCGCCGGAAAACCTTGATTTTCTTGTAGTGATAATGGGTGAGAAATTTAGTCTCAATCACTTGTTAAATTATTTTGAGGATTGTATTATAGTGTAAATTAATGTGTACTCATTCGTCATTCATTTACTTGCAGGCAACATTGGGTACTCTTTGCAATAAACCCTAAGCAAAATGTTGTCTACTATCCGGATTCACTTCAAGGTCATTCTGAGTCTCACGTAGACTTCAGTAGAGATGGTTGAGAGGTGTGTATGTGTAACCCTCTCATTTTAATTTGTATAATTTAATATATGTATTTTGTTCAACTTAACGTTATATATATATATATATATATATATATATATGTATGACGTTACAGTGCTTTGAAAGAATACTTGGGATTATCTACGAGTAAAACAAGATGGCTACCCATAGCTGTAAGCTTTTTAAGAATCATTCTTATAATTTTAATTGAATTTTTGGTCATAAAATGTGACAATTAAGTTATAATCTTTTGCTTTGTAGTGTCCTAAACAACCAAATAGCAATGATTGTGGGTACTACGTTATGAGGTATATGAAGGAGATTATCACTCATGACAAAGTAACAATCCCAACCAAGGTAACTACTTAGATTTCTTTTTTATATTGATATTATAATACTTACTCACATTTAATAAACATTTTAATTCTAATTTTATTTCATTTTATTTTTCAATATTTTCCCGACTTTAAAAAAATCCGAATTACTCTCTTTGAACAAACTTACAGCAGTAAGGGGGAGTGGTGCGATTTTGTTTCTAGCTTTTTGTAGCAAGTTTTGAGATTCATAATAGTTTAATTATTATATATGTTGTATATATTGGATTTATATTATGTTGTAAATACTTCTTAGAATGATATATATTGGATTGGAAATATTATTTGATGAATTTTGTTGGATGAATTTTGTTTGAATGATATTGGATTGGAATGTATTTTACGAATTTGTTTGAAAGGAATGAATTTATATAGGTTGTAATTAAAGTGGAGAACAAACCAAAATAAAAAAATATTTAAAAAAATTCGGTCAATGGGTAGCGTTTTAGAGTGAAAACGCTAGAAATGAAGTTAAAAATTCCTTCAATACCTAGCGTTTTAAAGATAAAACGCTAGGAATTGTAAAGAGAGAGCTAGAGGATCCCTAGCGTTTCTTACGAAAATGCTAGGAATGCTAATAAAAGTCTTTATAGCATCCCTAGCGTTTTACATAAAACGCTAGGAATGCTAGTAAAAAAAAGTGTTATAGCATCCCAAGCGTTTTTATATAAAGCGCTAGGTATGGTAGTAGTAAAAGGCTATAGTATCCCTAGCGTTTTAATTTAAAACGCTAGGAATGGTAGTAAAAAGAGCTATGATCCCCTAGCATTTTTATTTAAAACGCTAGGAATGGTATTAAAAATGACCTATGGGATCCCTAGCGTTTCTGAAAACGCTAGGAATTGTAAAAAGTATTTGGATTGGGTCAATAATTTAGCGTTTTATATAAAACGCCACGTATGTCTCTAAAACACATTTGGGTTAATGGCTAGCGTTTTTAAAACGCTCTTAATGGGGTGTCACGCGATTAAGAAGCGCTTACTTTCTCTAGCGTTTTAAAAACGCTACCAACGCCAAAATAAACGCCTGAAATCCTAATACGCTGGCGTAGTGAAAGCTTCAGTTCGAAATAAGACACGCTCATTTCGTGAGTTCTAAAATCTGCTTTGTTTCTCTTCTCTTAGCTTTGTGTGATCACGTCTTTTTAGCCACCACGTTGGCTTTTCTATCAATTTCCACCACGACATCCAACATGGTGCTCGAATCCTCTTCTACACAATTAAACAAAAATGATGTCGATGTCGGTGAACTAGAAGTGGAGCGTAACAAATCCCGCGAAACTCAGAATGAAGGAAATGAAATCTTAAAATCTGCCGATGGGAAAACATGTCATCAGGTTGGTTTATAAGCTTTAATGAATGTAATTTTCCTTATAATTTGTTATTGTTTATGATTCTGCGTGCAATGGTTTATGAAGAGTTGAACACAGATAACTATGTTAACGCGTAAAAAGGATAAATTCATCGATGGGTTCTAAGGAAAAGATGTATGAAGGGTAACTTTCGCTTATAAGATGCAATTTATGTATTTTTTTAATTTTCTACTTTATGGGATTTTAGATTCTGTGATGTGGTGATTTTTGCAGAGAGCAAAACTCGAACAAGGATCCGATCAGTTATTGTGAAATTATATGAAAAGGGGAAAATTTTCTTGATGACTTGTAATTTTGACTTCAATTTGTGTCTAGAGTACTGGAACATAGGTTTATGAGTTAACACGTGTATGAATGAAAATTGGAAAACTAAAGAGATGGGTGGTAGGACGATGGAGAGGTAAAAGTTTGAACAAGGGTATGATTTATTGTGGGAATTATAGGAAAAATGTGAACTTTTATTGATGATCTTTCTAGGTTTACTTTACTTTAAATTTATGTGTGTCTTTGATTTCTTGCTCTAAAGATCCTATCATTTATAAATCTTCCATTTTCTTTGTTGTTGATTTGAAGTGGGAAGCCTTCTGTAATTAAGTTTTGCCTCAAATGCCTCTTGAACTAGTTATTACTCTATTTTATTAGTTGAGAATTTTGTTTGTGTTGAAGTAGATATAGGTAGATGGAAGAAGAGGTGGAGAGCTTAAATGATTGGATATGTCCAAAGTGCAAAGCCATTTTCAACTGCGAGTTGGTTTAAGTAAGTTGGGTGTGCAGTTTTGTGTTAATTATTGTGGTTTTCCATTTGCACCGTTTTGTGTGTTGAATTATGAATAGAAGAGTATTCTTGAAGGAAAAACGAGGTCAACAACCTATTGGTAGACTTTTCCGGACAGCCAAGGCATCAGGCTTTAAGTCTGTGTCAGAAATGCTTAGCATGAAGGATTCGGGAGATTCCGAATCAACCAAGACTAATAATACTTCAGTTTTTCCAAAAAAGGAAGCTACTGTAGTTAAGGTGTGTTGATTTTCTCACCACTTTCTTTTAGTTTAATTGTAAAGTCCACTTCTGTGTGAAATCAATCTAACATGACTCTATTCGTGTTTCCACTTTGAACTATTGATGTCAGGAGCAAAAAAGCATTGATAACTCAAGTTCTAATAAGGAAGCATACACTAAAGTCCAAAAAGATGGTCGTACGCGGGTCAAAATAGTTATAAAGATAGAAAATATAGTACAAGGAAGTTAACATTGGTCGTCTCACAACGATCTCTAAATACTGAAATTACCAAAGTCAAGAACCAAAATAAACAATAAAAGGGGTTTTTTAGTAGAATTTGTTGTTTAACAAAGAAAATCAATTAAAGAGAGACAATCAATTTATTGTGTCCGGGTGCGTTTCTCGGATTTATCATCGGTTCTAAAATAAAGATTTGTGCAAGGTTTGATAACTCTTAATTGATCATAAACTAACTAAACAAGCGTTAGTGAGTTCATACGAATTCGCACAGTTTTAAAGCAAGCGTTAAAACAGTGTGTTCAATCAATCGTGATAGTGACAAGCATCAGTAACACAATTAACATCATAACTGAATTCTATCAATCCTATAAACAAGCGTCATAGAATATATCAATTCCTATCCAAACTAAATTAAACAAGCGATAAAATAGTTCAATGATGAAAGTTGCAAAACAGAATCATGATTAAGTGATTAAGCAAAACTGAATCAAGAAACTAATAACATAAGCAAATCACAGAGTTTGAGTAATTAAGCAAAACGCAAATTGAATTTGCAGCAAGAATTACGAAGATGAAATTGATCGAGAAAGAATTAAAACCATAAAAAAGAAATATACATTAAAGCACTGAACCTCGAAATCCTTACAGCAACACCCTTAACCAATAGATTGATCTAGGGTCTTAAGCTTCCATGGAGGTTAAAGCACAAAGCGTAAAATTGAAAGTAGGAATGTGTAAGATGGTCCAAGACGACTGCTCCATCCAGGTCTATAAGAATAAAACAAAAAACCTAATCCCTTAATGGGTTCTTGGATAAAAGTCCGTTAACAAACTAATATCTGGCCCGAAACCCACTTTACATTAAACTGCTTCGGTATTTTGCCGTTTTGACCTTCAGTACTTCCGAATTTCGTTTCGAGCTCAACAATAGAATTGTTGCTCTGTTCCTTATCTTTCCAACGCATGCTTGCACGCCTCAATCGGATAACCGTAGCCAAAGTTATGGCCTGCAGAGTAGACAGGGGTCAATATGCAATAAAAATAAGAATTAAGCAATAAATTGCTATAGACCCAAAGTCTAGAAACGTGCTAAAACTTAAATATTAGGCACAGGACACAATTAAAAACACTAAGTGAAAAGCTATAAAGAGTACATTAAAATACACTGATCAATGTGAAGTCAAAAACACAAATAGTTGTTGAAGGAATTCCTTTTCCCCTATTGCAATTTTTAGAATTACACAGAGTGTTTTGCCATGTATACATTTTATATTGACACTTGATTCTATTAACAATTGTTGGTTGCATGCCATCAAGTCAACATGGTGAGAAACAAAGAGTGATTCAGCTCGAGCTAATACTGAGACGCTTAAAGAAATAAGGATAATTTCCCAAAGTATGTCATCTTGTTCGCGATTTTGATCAACTTCTTGCTTAAAAGTATTTAAATCTGATTCCTAATCGTATGCTCTAAAGGGCATAGTTAAAAAGACTTCCAAGTTATAAGCAACTAATAAATGACAAAAGGAAGTGAATAAAACCTGAATGTTAGTTTTTTAAGATTACACCTTGGCTAAAGTAGTAAGGTTAATAGTTGTATCCCACACTGTTGTTTGCATTGGCAAGTTTAGCGACATGGGGATGCCGACACCAGGATTTAAGTTTGGGTGTGACCATGTGATAATATGTGTAGGATACATATATGACCAGTGGCAGATTATTAGAATTTTTTTGGGTCATACATGTAATTATTAAATGTGTTAGGACCATTATTTTAATTAGCAGAATTAAAGTGATCTATTTAATATAATGTTATGGCTAAGGACATAATTATCATGAAAAATATTGTGTAGATACCAAAAGTCTTATTTCTATTTTTATGATGGGTGGAAATAAAAATAAAAAAACTTGAATAATCATGACCCTTCATGAAAGGGCGTGAGATTCTTATAAATAAGGGGTTATGGTCCCCAATAGTACACAAGACAATATAACAAAAGATTGATTCTCTTTATCCCATTGGAAGAGGAACAAAGGAAATAATGAATCTACAATTGGAAGGTCATTGCCCTATCAAGATTGTTGTCTTCTCATTAAGATTACATGGATCCTAAAGATACGCTTCCACTTTCTATTTCATCTTGGATTAGGATTGTTCTATTTCTGGATTTCTATATGGGTATATACATGTGGTTAGGCACGAATCCTTGATTGTTAGAAAATCCAACAAAGATAATTTCAATATTACTTAATTAGATGTAATTTTACTCACCACCTACCAAGTATTAATTCCAACTTCAACTAAATCTTGTCCAGTAAAAAAGGATTTCTTTGCACTTTTCTCCATGAACCAAGAGCTATTTTATGTTAATATGACAATTTGAAATTTCACTAGGGAAAATGCCCTTAATACTTTGAACATGAGGGTTTGAGTGGATTGATGAGACAGGTTGTGGTCTGTGGCCTTTTAACAGAAGTCGCTATTAGGGATCAGGGGTTTGTCTATTTAAGACTAGCAGTATGCAGATGATACTCTTTTATTGGAGAAGTGCCAGTGGATTACTAGTTAGATATGCAGACACTTCAACGAACTTTTGAGTTAGCCTTTGGTCTTCCAGTAAATTTTTCTAAGAGCAGTCTGCTTGGTGTGAATGTGTCAGATGATTTTTTTGCTATGGGTGCTAGCTAGATTTTTGAATTGTAAGAAAGGAACACTCCCCTTCATATATCTTGGGTTATCGGTTGGAGCAAATCCCCGTAGAGCGTCTTCTTGGGACGAAATGCTTCAAGTGATTAGACAAAGATTGCATAGTTGGCAGCATAGGTCTCTAAGTCTTGGCAGGAGGCTGGTTCTACTCAAATCGGTGTTGAGTAGTATTCCTATCTTCTACCTTTCTTTTATGAATCTACCAGTTAGGGTTTGGAAGGAGGGTCTTTCTTTCCGAGAGGACTTCTGTGGGGGTACTTTGCGTGTAAAGAAAATTGCATGGGTAAATGGTCTGATATCTGTAAGCCTAAAAATGGTGGTGGACTTGGAGTGAGGGATCTTAGGGTTGTCAATGTTAGCCCCTTAGGCAAATGGCGTTGGAGGCTTCTCACGAATTGTAACACCTGTTGACCGAATGAAGAGCTTCATAGGGGAATTTATCTCCAATATCCTAGGTAGAGAGAAGGCTGAGCCCTTGAATATACCGATCAGTCAGGTTGGGAACAAGGACTAAAACTGCTTTTTGCCTAATTTCTATTTCATGTATTTTTGTTAAATGTGTCATTTTTTGTTTACTTATAATAGTTAAAAACTTACTTTGGGGGATGTTTCGACTTGGGCTATAAAGTCCCCGTTGAACATTGGGCTTGGCCCAATTATCGTCCAGCAGCACGGCCCAAATGCTTCAGCACAGAACGCAGCAAGATCCGCTTGGATATTACTGGACCGACGACCAGGATCAATCGACGGAATCATACGCCCACGGTACGCCCGATCCCTCTATAAATAGAGGTTCACCCATCTACCACGGTACGCTTTTCCCATTTTATGCACTCTACTCATTCTGAGCTCTGCCTACTCTCCTCTTTACTCCGACATTCTCACTTCTCTCCTCATCATTATCTCGATCATATACTGTGTTGGGCGTCGGAGTGTCTTGCAGGTACCCCCACCCGACGTGGATCTTCATCCTATCTCGGGCACACCGAGCTCAACCCTCAAGCTCCAATCTCTCTCACCATTCACTCATACACTTTTCCTGGAACTCCTCAACCAAGTACCCTGGACCAAGGATTAAATTCTAGGTACCAAACAGGGGAATTACTTTTTTTTTAGATTATTGGGGGAATTACATTTTTTTTGGTTGTATAAATCGGGATTCCTTTGCGCGCAATTGTGGAGACTAATCCCTCGAGCCAAGGGGAATTACTTAATGTAAATTTAATTTAATATTTGTTTAAAAAAATTACTTTTATTTTCTAGTTTATAATTTTATAAATAAAAATATATGAAAACTTAACATAATTTTAAGAAGAAATTACACTAACCTCCCTTCAGTTTTGGCAAGATAACACATGACCCCTCTATTTATAAAAGACATCGCCTCTTCTAAATTATTCGAGCATCCCATCTATTAAGTAAAAATAGAGAGAGCATAGGGTAGTTGTTTGTGTTTTTAAATAAAACTTAAAGAAGGTGTGAGTGAAGCTATTCTAGCAAATTAGGGAGGTGCATGTTCGTTTTAAAAAAAGATTGGGTGTCAATGTCATTTAATCATACCTCAAGGGAGGTGAATGTAATTTCCCCTAATTATAACCATAGGTTTAATTAGCTTCTTATAAATATGTTGTTGTTCGGGTCATCACTTTGGAAACCCTAGCAGAGAGTAGGGCTGCCGCCTCTTCCCTCAAAATACTAGAGTAATCTTCCCCCATTACTTGCATTTGTAAATCATTTCAAAAGCGACCTTTCAATTTCTAGATGTATTGAGTTGATTACGTTGATATGCTTGTGAGGGGGATACATCATTTCGACTTCATCCCACAAAGATCAGTACCATATATAGCACAAATCATAGGTAATTCATTATGTTCTAGTAATTATTGTATGATCTTCTTTTGGTGGCTTTTTTTCCACTTGTTTAATCTAGTGTTGATATGTCTCCATAGATCCAAAAGCGGAACATCCAAACTCCCTGAATCGACTTTTCTATCAACATGGATCAGTTGGAAATTGTGTCTGTTGTCTAGTGTTTTTACGCCATTTCAGAAATTCTTTGATCTATTGTCTTTTTTACAATGTCCAACATAGTTCTTCAACGACTGTGATTTCCTTGATTAAAATGGTACAAAAGAGATGTCAATGTCAACCTTGTCATATATTATAAGAAGGTACGTAATAATTATGAAGTTATAAATATATGATCCATTTATTATATTTACTACTATATGATTGATTGATGTTATTTTGATGGATATTATCTATATATTTGTTTGATATTATACTTCTTATCCTTTTTTGACAAAATATGATCATATCATTTTATTAATAAAATAGTGAGAGGTAAAGAAGTAGTAACAATCCCCTATTATTTCTACCTTCGGTAACGAATGTGCCATCATATTTGAGTGTCGTCTTACAAATTTAACCTCATAGTTAAAATTGTAGAAACATACTCTAAACATATTGAAAAGAGATCTAAATTGATATTTTTTCTTGAAAGGACTAATTTATATTAAAACATACTCTAAACATATTGAAAAGAGCTCTAATTTATACTTAACCTAAAAAATAATATTCGACAAACTAAGACTCTAGAAGCATTGCATTGTCATAAGCAATGCAGATGTTTTTTATTTTTTAAGGCAAAGAACTCTCATCTTGTATACACAACATGGAGCTTTTGTTCTCCTTGTTCACCTTCTCGAGGGCTACTAATAATGATTCTTTTGGTGCATTTCATTTATAGCAATATGTTTCTAGTTAATTGTTCTTGACACAATTTATTAGTTATTGTACATGTGTTTTGTTAAGTACTCTAGTTCAATTTAGCTACAACAAATATTTCACTCATCAACCCATTCCTATATAATTTATGATAGTAGTGGTCAGATGTTTTGGAAATTGAAAAATTATGATGGTGAATCTCTTTTATTGCAAGGAAATTCTCAAAACGAATAAGCCTAGCTTTTGTCAATGATATCATTAGGGTTTTGGATCTAGCGAGTTTCTAAAGATTAGTAACATACAGGTTTCAAGATAAATATTGAACATGGTGGACTACTGATAAAAGGTGATTTGTTTATGATCCTGAACCCAAGACAATGACATTGATATCAAAGCTTTTCATAAAAGTGGTTTGTACATTTCCTCAAGGTGAGTCCTTTTCATAAAGTCATAACTAGTTATCAAAGCTTACTTCACTTTTATTTTCCGGTCTAAGAAGTTTAAGTTTAATTTTTTTAAAAATTAATAGAATGAGATCCTTCCAAAACATTAGATTTTAACTTAGGCCACAAATCTTCTAATATTTTTCAAGTTTGTAGCAATTCATGGTACCCCACCGGCAGAGTAGAAATAATACAAATTCCAAGCAACACTTAAAATTTCACCACTAGAGTTACGCTTACAAACATCTCCGCATTTTCAGTGTGTTGCAACTAAAATCCAAAGCTTCAGTTCAAAATCAGACACACTAATTTCATGAGTTCGAAAATATGTTTTGTTTCTCTTCTCTTGTCTTAGCATTGTGTGTTCGTGTCTTTTTTGCCACCACATTGGCTTCTCTATCAATTTCCACCACCACCAACTTGGAACTCGAATCAACGTCTTCACAATTAAACAGAAATGATGTTGATGCCAGTGAACCAGAAGTGGAGCGTAACAAATCTCGGGAAACTCAGGTTGATGGAAATGAAATCTAAAAATCTGCCGATGGGAAAACATGTCATCAGGTGGTTTTATAAGCTTTGATGAATATAATTTTTCTTTTCATTTCTTGATGTTTTATGGTTTTGAGTTCATTGATGGGTTGTAATGAAAAGATGTATGAAGCGTTTATTTCACTTATAAGATGCAAAAGGAAGTGAATAAAACCTGAAATGTTAGTTTTTTATGATTACACTTAGCTAAGGTTAATAGTTGTAGCCCCCATTGCTGTTTGCATTAGCAAGTTCAGCGATAAGGGGATGCTGACACCCATATTTAATCTTGAGTGCGACCATGTAATAATGTGTGTTTAGAGTTTATTTTTCTATTCGTCTTTGTTGACAAAAAAGGTTAATGGTTGCCACTTTTTCTTTTTAACATTGTAGGGAACAAAAATTCTTATGATGTGAGATCGAGCCCGAGTTTTTGCATAGTAGTTGTAAGACATTTTGGAAATTGGAAATTTATGATGGTGAATATGCTTTATTGCAAGGTGATTCTCAAAACAAATAATCTTTGTTTTTGTCTATGATATCTTTAAGATTTGGGATATAGTGAGTTTCTAAAGGTTAGTAACATACAGGTTTCAAGATAAATATTGAAGATGGTGGACTACTGATGAAAGGTGGTTTGTTTATGGTCCCGAACATAAGGATGACATTGATAAGTACATTTCCTCAAGGTTTAATGATGCAAAAGAACCATTCACTAGTGGAAAAAGGACATTAAACAGCACCATTTAGTATCGGTTGTTTGAACAGCCGATACTAAATGTGCACGCGGTGGCAATTTTGAAATTAAATGAAAGTTTTTAATTTTCACGCCTACATTTAGTATCGGTTGTTTAAACAACCGATACTAAATGTGTATCACAAACCAGTTGTTTAATCAATTTTCAATTTTCATCAGACTTTTAGTATCGGTTGTTAAAACAACCGATACTAAATGTGTATCACAAACACATTTAGTATCACGTATTTGAACAACCGGTACTAAAGGCCCCTTTCTATTTTCATCGTACGCGTTAACACTCTCTGAAACACGCTCTCTCTCACTCAAACACTCGTGCTCTCTCACTCAAACACTCGTGCTCTCTCACACTCGTTCTCTCACTCTCGTTGTCTTCCTCGCCGAAAGCATCTTCTCCCTCGCCGTCTTCCATCCTCGCCGTCGTCTCCACCTACGCACGCCGTCTTCTCCACCACGCACGCCGTCTTCTCTCAGTACGAATGTTAACACACAGTACGCCGTTTCCCTCTTCCCTGCGCGCCCGCCTGCTGATGTGCGTCGCTCTCCACCCTACGCACGCCGTAGTCTTCCACCACGCACGCCGCCTTCTCACAACTGAGAATCTTTCCGTACGTCGTTTCCCTCTTTTCTTTTAGGTTTTAGGTTTTAGATTTTATGGGTTTGGTTCTATTTTGTATGACCTCTGTGTTTTAGGTTTTAGATTTTATGGGTTATGTTTTTCTGAATAATGATAAAGAAGACGTTTGTGATTCTAATAGATTGAAGTTTACGGAAAGATATGATGTTTTTCTTGTTTTCTTAGTTACTCATGATAAAGAAGACATTTGTGACCTCTGTGTTTCTCTGATGTTTGTGACCTCCACTCCCTTTTCAATATATTAGTTAAAGCTGCAGTAGTGTGTTTGTTCTGTACTTCTATCTGTTATCATACTGTACCTCGTTTTAGTCTTTTAGTATTTAATTATTTCAGAATTTCAAATTAGCTATATCTGAAATGGTAGTACTGCATTCTGAAATTCAAGAAATACGGCGTTTGTCCGTGAGGTTTAGCCAAGGAATCCAATAACCGTTCACCAGATTACACACAATTACCTAAAGAATCCAATAACCGTTGAACTTGTAAGTATTCAGTCACTGTTTGAGATCTATTTATTTGTGATACGGTCATGGACCCAGGAGGTGCAACTAGCACTACTGCTAAGAATATTGGGCCTGCTGAACAGCCCACTGCAACCAAGGGAATTAGGCATCAGCGCATTAGGAAGCTACTGCAAGACTCACTGTTTATATCATCTACAAATAATATTAGATTCCCTTTATTCCCTTTGTTATTGGATTCCCTTTTATTCTTCTTGCTTCTAGAATGTGTGACTAGGCAGTTAGTTAGGATTTGCCTTGTTATAGTATCTAGCCAATGCATTCTGTTATGCATTTTGTTTCCTATATAGCTGGTACTTGGCCATTATCGTTGATCATCAATGAAATCATTTATGAAAAATCTCTCTTCTCTTCTATTTACCCTGCTTTAGGAGGTTTAGCTCAGTCCTTAAAAACTGAGCACTATCAATTTGTTTTTGTTTGTTTGTAATTATTTAACTATTTAATGATTAATAATTTCATTGTGAACTTGATTGGTACCTAGGTTGGAGATTCTGATCAGAAGTTGGCAGATGGAATTTCGCTGCACTCAATTGTGACTGATCAGTATGTTAAAGCAGGAATTGTTGTTCCTCTCATAACGGTATGTATGCCTTTTGATGCTGTCTTGTTCTAGTTCTAAAATGATTGTTATTTTCATTTTTGTTTTATTAGATATAGATAGTTTGTTAAAATATAATACAAAGCCATGCATGTGCCTTCACCCAACAGCTTAAGCTTTTTGAATAGTTGGTTCTTGACATTGTATCAGAGCCTCTATGAGACTATGACTAGTTAGTCTAGAGTTTGTATAATAATGACATTAAACTGGTATGTTCTTCTAGCCAAGGAATGATAATCTAGGACCTTTTCTCCATTTAACTCTTTCATTGATGGTTCTGTTATTTGTTAACTAGTGCTACTTTCACTCTTACAAATGATCTAGAAAGTTCACTAGTTTTGTGATATTAGATAATGAGATATTTCAAGACTAAGTGGAACTATCAACAATTTTGTCTTCTTTTAATAATAATATAGTAACGATGATACTATTGTTTTGTAAGTTTCTGAATATGTAATGCTTATATAAGACGTGACCAAATAGCTCAATGCATTCTGAATATTCCAGAGAGGGCTGCTATATGCCCTCATAGTATATGATTCCTTCCAAACCTGATCTCAATCCAATTCACTAACTCAGATTCCTATATAATTTTTGACTAGTTCAAAGTTATAATTCAGTCACTGTCAATTATCTTATCATGATGCTGCTGCAATATCCAGTCAAATTTGCAAATTGTGGCAGAAAATTCTTAATTATGACTTTGTTCTTAATTATATTATATAGAAGTATATTTGTATGTCTTGATCTGTTTGCCTTTAGAATTTAGATAGTTGTTTTTGTTACTTACTAAGCTTACAGTTTATTTCGGCTGCATATTATGGTGTTTTCCCCCAACAGTATTGCATATGGATATGAAATATTAGCATGAGATGATGAGACGTGCTTCCTACTATTTGTTTCAAAACTACATGCTTCCTAAATAGTGTGACAAAGCAAATATACTTTTGGCATTACTCAAGTTAGAATCGCATTAAACATACTATTAAGAAAGAGAAAACACGTTTTTACTTTTGAGAAAACAAACCAGAGTTAAATTAACCTTCCTCCAGCAGTAATTGTTTCTTCATTACTGCCATTAAATTCCTCTAGGGAATTAATTACTATGATATTTAAGTAAAAAGAAAGTAATTTCTTTATTTAGGAGGAGGAACAGGAACAGTTGTTGATTCTTCTAGACAGCTTCAACGACAATAAAGTAATAAAAGATGGAATCATAGGATACATGATTCTTATGAATAATAGCCTAATGCTATTTGCACTAGCACTTTCCTTCTAATCTAATACTAAATAAAAGGATGATTGAAAAGTTGTTGTTTGGAGAAAAAAGAAGAAAATATTAATTGTTGTAGATGGCAATTGTAAATCACTGCAGCTTCAAGTTCCTTAGCCTGCAAATGACAGCAAAAAATATATCAAACAGTAGATTCAGGAAAATCCTATAAAAAGTTGATTGCATAGTTATAATATATATTTAATTAACTATTGCTACAGAAACTTCTTTCTAGACTTTGATGCCTATAAAAAGTGATGTCAAAGTTATAATTCAGAGAGGGTTGGCAGAAAATTAATGATTTTAGCAAATTGTGCAGGTGGGAAAGTTGACTAGTTACACAAGTGGAAGGCAGCAATCAGAACACTTTGGATTAGGCTACATCAAGAGGTAGTTCAAATTCTAGATTCCTTTCCTTTAGAGTAAATGGAACGGAGCAGCCTGTGACCCATTTATTGAAATGTTTTTTGCATTGTTCTGACTATTACTTAGATTTACTTTGTTTCCTTTTCTTGGTGTTTGAGTTAGGCACTTCTTTTGCTAAATAGAAATCATGGGTTTTACTCTACATGGCATATGGTTCTACTTTGTCTCTTGATTTAGCATTTTAATGCTATAAGTAGAATTTTACTATTGTGCATTCACGAATCATTTATGCATTGACGAATCACCATTATTCTTAGCAACTTCTTCATTGCTAAATAGAAGAGTATTTTTGTATTTTAGAATTTGTGCTTCTGTCTAGTCCCTAAGTCTCTGTTATCAAGTACAAAAATAGAGAAAGCTAGAAGACCATTCATGGATGTTTTCTCTTGGAAACTTCATGGGCCAACCTTCTAATCCAAACATAGAGAAAGGTGTTTCTGAATTATACTTTTCCATTTCCAACTCTAAGTGGAACAATTAAGACCTTGGCAATTTCGTAAATGCAAAAATCAAATTCAAATAATTACAAATAGTATTGAACAAACACAATGAATCGTGAAAAGTTAGTAGCTAATACTAACATTGTCCCTATATAGAACCACCCATTTGACCATGCACAAGAGTTAAAAATTAGTTAAATTAATTAATTACATTAACTTTGTGAATTATTCGATGAGTATCTTCATTGCCTAATGATATATTGCTTGTTCGGACGTAGCAATGGATCATAGTTGGATGCAAAGTAATCGTATGAGTGATGAGTATGCGAACGAGTCGAAGAGTTTATAAGTTTTGCTCAAGCAAATATTGACAAACCCGATGTTCCCGGCCGATGTTCCCCGGTCGATGTTCCCAAAAGTGATGTACCTTTTTACGCCCTTGTTGTAATTGTGGGAATAGGGACAAACAACAACCAAAGAAATGTAATACGGGACCATCTATTTTTTTATGGGATATGTCCTAGTTATACCACATGGATATGGCATGGTGAATCAATTGACAATCCAAGTGTGCCCGAAAGAGAGAAAGTTGATGAATATATGGATGACCGAATGGAGGACATGATACGTGACATTGGTCCTGAATCGTTTAGGCGTGCACACGAATATGATACTTTGTGCAAGGACAATGAAGAAGCTCGTATTTGGGCTGCATAAAGTACACGGTTGTCTCATGACGTTAAAATTGATCAATCAAGGCAATAAATGGGTGGACGGATAAGGGATTCACCGAATTGCTTAAATTTGTTGGAAGACATGCTTCCCATAGGTAACAAATTGCCAAAACGTACATATGATGCGAAGAAGATATTGTGTCCGATGGGTGTGGAGTATCAGAAAATACATGCATGTCCCAATGATTGCATATTGTATCGGAAAGACTTTGAGGAGTTGCATAAGTGCCCTACGTGTAATTGGTCGCGGTACAAAGTGAAGTCGGGTGAGTCTAGTTGTGACAAAGAACAAACACAAAGTGGTCCCCTGCGAAGGTTTTATGGTATCTTCCAATAATACCTAGGTTCAAACGCATGTTTGCTAATACAAATGACGCGAAGAGCATTAGATGGCATGCAGATGAGAGGAAGTGTGACGGACAACTCCGCCATCCGGCCGATTCTTTGCAATGGAAGAAAGTTGATAATTTGTATCCAGATTTTGGCGCTGAGCCAAGAAATCTGAGGCTCGCGCTTGCTTCAGATGGGATGAATCCATATGGTAACTTAAGTACGAATCATAGTTCGTGGCCTGTTCTCCTTCTAATTTACAACCTATCTCCATGGTTGTGCATGAAGCGCAAATATGTGATGTTATCCATGATGATTTCTGGCCCGAAGCAACCTGGTAATGACATAGATGTTTACCTTAGTCCACTGATTGAAGACTTGACAAAAATGTGGGATGAAGGCGTGGATGTGTTTGACAGGTATTCTAGTGAAACTTTCAAGCTGCGAGCCATGTTATTTTGCACGATCAATGACTTTCCGGCATACGGAAACTTGTCTGGGTATAGTGTCAAGGGGCATAAGGGTTGTCCTATTTGTGCAGAAGAGACGTGCCACCATCAACTCAAACATGGAAGGAAGACTGTCTACCTTGGGCATCGGAAATTTCTCAAACCTAATCACAGATATCGTAGGTTGAAAAAAGCTTTTAATGGGTGCCAGGAAAATGACATTGCTCCGAAAGCATTGACTGGAGAAGAAGTCTATCAAGTGGTTAAGGACATCAAAGTAGTATTCGCAAAAAGCGAGCGCACCCAAGGAGAAAAGCAAGTGGAAGAAGAGGTCGGTGTTCTTTGACCTTCCGTATTGGTCCAAACTTGATGTAAGACATCGTCTTGATGTCATGCACGCCGAGAAAAAACGTTTGTGATAGTGTAATCGGTACACTTCTCAACATTCAAGGGACAAAAGATGGTATAAATTCTCGTCTAGATTTACGTGAGATGGGGATAAGAGAAACGATTACATCCGGTGGAAAGAGGTAAAGGAACATATTTGCCTCCAAAGATGTTATACCTTGTCAAAAAAGAGAAAATTAGCTTTTTTGCGAGTGTCTACGGGAATCAAAGTGCCACAGGTTACTCTTCAAATGTAAAGCGTCTGGTTTCAATGAAAGATCTCAAACTAGTGGTATGAAGTCTCATGACTGCCACGTCTTGATGCAAAAACTACTACCCGTGGCGATTCGTGGCATCTTGCCGAAAGATGTCCGACATACCATAACTCGGTTGTGTTTATTCTTCAATACTATATGTGCTAAAGTCATCGACCTACAAAATTGGATGAAATTTGGAAAATGAGGTCGCTATTATCTTGTGTCGATTGGAGATGTTTTTTCCTCCTTCATTCTTTGATATCATGGTTCATTTAATTGTCCATCTAGTTAGGGAGATTAGATTATGCGGCCCTGTTTATTTAAGGTGGATGTACCCAGTCGAGCGGTACATGAAGATCTTGAAAGGGTATGTGAAGAACCAATATCGTCCTGAAGCATCCATTGTCGAAAGCTACGTCACAGAAGAAGCTATTGAGTTTTGTTCAGACTACTTGTCAGAAGTGAAATCTGTAGGACTACCAAAGTCTCGTTATTCAGAGGGATGTCAAGGTAAGGGTACACGTGGGCTAAGGACTAAGAGCATGGGGTCGGCGCGAAGTGCTTCAAGCACATTTGTATGTTTTGAATAACACAGATGAGGTATTACCTTACTTGTCTCATCATAAAGAGATAGTCAAGGCCAAAAACCCTCGAATGAGAGCAATAGATTTATTGAAGGAGCATAATGACACATTCATAGATTGGTTCAAATCAGAGATTAAGAAAGATGCAAGTGCCTCAGAGACTTTGAGATAGTTAGCATATGACCCTTGCTTTAATGTTGACTGTTGGAGCGGGTACGACATAAACATGTTTTCCTTTTACACAAAATCACAAGATGACAAAAGTACCATGCAAAACAGTGGAGTTATGGTCATGGCTTCCGCAATGCACTTCTCTAGTTCAAAGGATACTAAACCCAGGCTCGCATCCATTGCTTATTTTGGAGTCATTGAAGAGATTTGGGTGCTTCATTACTGCAAATTTCAAGTGCCTCTTTTTAAATGTAAGTGGGTTAACAGCAATAGTGGTGTCCGTACCGACGAAATGGGATATACACTAGTGGACCTTGACAAGGTAAATTATAAGGATGAACCTTTCATCATGGCTGACCAAGCAAAACAAGTATTCTATGTCAAAGATCCTTCTAACAAAAAGTGGTCAGTGGTTCTACAAGGAAAAATGGGTAGTGATGAAAATGAAGAATCTAGTCTTGCAATTTCCGAAACACCTTGTTTGTTAACACAAGTGCCTACTTTAATTGATGACAACGAAGTTGACGATGAACATGCCACTCGCAATGATCATAATGAAGGGATTTTGTACGAAGGAGTTTAGATTTGTTCTCTTTTTTTTTGGAACCTATGAACATGTACTCTTTATTTTTTCCCAATTGATGTTGGACTCTATTGTAAGACTTATTACTGTTACTATAAAAATCGATCTTTGACTTCTGCTTAATAGCTTAAGCTTTTAGTATAGGATGAGTTGGTTCATGATAATTACTTAGATTAAAGCAAAGTAAATGGCTTAAATTTGGTATATGTACGATCAAAGAAAATATTGAAGGACACATAAGTTAGTGTAGGGGCTCTTACAGGTATATTGCTTTCAAATGGTTCTGAATACATATGTTGATCAATGCTGGAAGCTCCCTTTAAAAACCTTCACAGAAGAAGTACAACATATTCAACCCAAGCATATGGACCAAAAAAAAACCAAATATATGAACGTCAAAGGATTCTCTGTCACAAAATATGAAAGAGCATATACACAAGAAGAACCCACTTCTATATTGTTAGAAACAGAGAATATGAAAGAGTGTGATCTGTGATCTGTATTGTGATTTAATAACTGAATGGAGTACACTATTTATATCTGTTGATTTACTAACATAAACCTAACTAACTCAACAGATCAGAAACTGAAAACTGACTTAAGTGCTAACAGAATTACTTAACCGGAGTTCTAGTGTACAGTTACTTTGGTGCAGTAACTGTACAGTTACATTTGTTAACCTATGTTATCTATCATATATCCATCCTGTCATGTTTGAAATGAGATTCCTTTTCCATTTTATTTTAATTCAAAAAATTAAGTGAAGCAGAATGAAAGTCTAATGCAATACTTTCAAAAGTTCATAGTATATATAGATTTGTTCTGTTTTCTGTTTTTTGTTAACACTTTTTAAAACTTTTTTGTTAACACTTTTTAACACTTTTTTGTAGACTTTTTTGTTAACACTTTTTTGTTATGTCTTAACAGATATCATGGATGATTCCAGTGCCAACCCTCCAAAAAAGGCTACTAGACGTCCGACATCATTAAAACGTTTCACTTCTAGGCTCGCAACCGGTCAAAAATATCCAGTGGAAGTTGATAGTAGAGGCGAGCTTATCGGTCAATATGCAAACAAATTCAAAACCTATTTAGGGGTGGTTGCACGAACAAAATTAAGCATATTGCCAATGACTTGGGGTGACATTGATGCTAAGACAAAAGAACTTGTTTGGGCTGATGTCAAGCAACATTTTGATGTTCCCGAGGATGACACATTCAAGAACAAGTGGACGTCTCAAATCAATGAGGCTTGGAGACACTTCAAGACAAACCTCACCTCCACTTATGTTTTTGGCAATGGGGATAAAAACGGTGAAACAACTCCTTGCAACAAGTATAGTAACATATCTCTCTTTGAGACATGGGCCGCATTTGTTAAAAGTCGCACTACTCCGGAGTTTGTGGTATTGCTTTAACCACAAATTTTTTAGTTTCTATAATATTTTGGATTTGTTATATATGTCGTGTTGTTTGTTATTTGTAACAGGCTAAGAGAGAAGCTGCGCAAAATACTCAAAAAAAAAACAAACACAAACACACAATGGGGCAAGGAGGTTATAAAAAGGTGAAGCAAGACCTGAAAGAAAAGAAGATTAGAAAAATCCAAGAGGAGTCTGGTGATACTGATTTGGTGGTGGAGCCTACATCTCCAGAACGACATGAGTTGTGGAAGGCTGGACGCAAAACGAAGTCTGGATCTTATATATCCGAGGAGTCAGCATCAGTTGCATCTAAGATTGTAAGTCAAAATTTTATCTGTTGGGTGTTTCTAATTATCAGATTTCACATGCTTTCTAAAACATGTTGTGATTATTGTCTGTGAACATGTTTTTTTTTGTAGGATGAACTTACCGTTATGAGTAGCCAAGGATCTTTCGTTCCGCGAGGAAAGAATGATATTTTGACTGCTGCCATTGGAACACCCGAACATCCCGGTCGTTGTCGCGGAGCTGGAAAAGGTGTCGGGCTAAGGAAATACTTTGGACCGGATCTTTATTGCCGCTCGAGTAACTAACAAGTTGACGCAATGACGTTCAAGAAAGAAATCATGGATAGCGTGGAAGCGATGGTGCAAGACCGCCTTCGGCAGGTTTTAGCAGAGGTATATTCCCCCGTCGTATCATCATATCATCATATCAATTGCTTCCACATAGAACAAAAATAATCCACATTCAAAAATAACCATGTTGCTTAATCTATAGGAATGACATAACTGGGAAGATTCCTAAGGAACTTGGTAACTTGAAAAACCTTATTAGTTTTGATTTGTATTATAGCAAACTCCAAGGAAAAATCCCATACAGCAGCATCCTAAGTAACTTGCTATATATTGCGAGGTTCATGAAGAATTTCTCTCAGCAATAAACAGCACCCTTGTATCAATAGCCTAAATGGTTGGATAGGGAGTGCCGGTTTAATTCTTCCCACGACTTGAACAGATTCTTTAAACCAACACCTCCCACGAATTTTCAGCAATCCAATTACCAATTACAAATGATAGCAGTCTAACAAAATTTGAACAAATCACCATTATGAAAAATATTTGACAGAGCAATCTTGAACAGGGAATTTCTGGAAGGGCTTCTGTTCTATGTGGATTAGGGTCTTCAATTGCAATTGCAGTGGAAGGGCTTCTGTTCTATGTGGATTATTTTTGAATGATGGTATTTTTGTTACATATGAAATTGATAGTTTTTGGTTGTCTAGTTCATGCAAGTGTCAGAACATAGATTTTTTTTTTGTAGATAAATAAACGATTTTGGCATGCTACTGGAGAAAAATATTCCTGTAAAAGATTTAAATGTGAAAAGTGTTGTGAATGTATAGGTATGTGGTTTCATATAGTTTATTCATTTATATGTATGTTTTAATTATTCAGCACAACATCTCATTTGGAAGAGGTCAAAATGAGGTCGTTCAGGTTCCCTCTGCCGTTCAGGTTCCCTCTCCCATTCCTACTATTGGATCTAAGACTAGCTACTCACCATCTCATGTGGATGAGAAAGAGGTCAAAATCGATTTCTTGAAAAAGATCCTCGATATCGCATATGAAGATAAGGGAGGAGCAGAGGATAGACATGTGAAGATACAGTTGGACCATGACAAGACTGTTTGCTTTGTCTCCTTCAAAGAGATCTCGACATGGTTTTACAGTAGTGAGTGGCTTGAGTTAGGCCACTTGAGCATATGGTGCACGTAAGTAGTAAAGTTTATTTCATTATATAAATTTGTCGTGTTTCTACATATATTAATCAATTTGATAGTTTTTCTTACGTGTGACTAGATATCTCAGACGCCAATGTGTTGAAAGGGGTATCAATGACATATATGGATTTGTGTGTCCACATATGATGAACTTGAAAAATTTTTCTATCAATATTATTCAAGAACATATTCAATGGGCATTGGAGTCTAATAAGGAAGTATATTTGGCTCCATTTTGCAATGGGTACGTGATTGGATATTTGAACGAATTAGTAATAAATGTTCCTTTGTTTGTTTCTTATTTTTATGTTTACCAATGTTGTAGCAATCATTGGCAACTGGTTATCCTACTCCCGAAGAAAAATACTGTGGTGTGGATGTGTTCCTTATCTCGCCAACCAAAAAAATCAATCAGAGAAATGTTTAGCAAGTAAGTCAATAACCTGAACTTGGCCAAATCATTTTAGAGTTGTTGTAAATATTTTGAGTTAAAAGATTGAGTGTGTATTACTAATTTATATATATTGTTATTTTTATGTTGTTAGACCTGTCAAAGGAGATTCTACATCGGCCACCAATTGGTTGTACCCTATAGTAAGTAGTTTAAAATATATTATGTTGATTAAATTTAAACTGAATTCATATTTGCCTTATATATAATATAATACTCTATTTTAAATCATTTGTGTAGATGCCAATACAATCGAATGGATATCATTGTGGGTATTATGTGATGAAGTTTATGATAACCATTGTGAGGTCCCGTATTGTTGATAACTGGGAGAAGGATAATAGGAGAGTGTTTGTGTTAGTAATTTTTCGTCACATTTCACTGTCTTCACTTTCCTTCTTGGCCATTGCTAAAATTGTCGATTCTAATCGGTAACTAATTTGAAACTTGTAGGTATTTGAAAACCCACAGGCATACACTGAAGATGAACTTACTGAGATTCGCCAGCTTTGGGCGGAAATCTACTTGAAGCTTAAATGATGAGCAAAATGATACATTATATTCTAACTAGTTTAACTTGTGTTTTAGTAATATTTTGTTGGATATGATCATATAGTGCAACATTATATTATGCCTAGTTTAACTAAAATGTAATATACTAATTTTAATGTATGTAATATACTAATTTTAATGTAATATACTAGTTTTGCTATAATGCGTTGTTGTCTGAAATGGTTGGTATAACAGGTTTTACATTTATTGGTGCGAATTAAAAATATTAAAAAAAATCAAAAAAATAAACAATGAATTTGCTGTCTAAAAAATTACATTTAGTATCGGTTATTTTAATTAACCGATACTAAATGTCACTTTTAGTATCGGTTATTTAAATAACCGATACTAAATGTCATTTTTATATAGCAAACACAATGTTAAAGTGACATTTAGTATCGGTTATTTAAATAACCGATACTAAAAGTGACAATTAGTATCGGTTATTTAAATAACCGATACTAAATGTACGTTTTCAAGACAGCAAACACAATGTTGAAAAGACTATTAGTATCGGTTATGTAAATAACCGATACTAAATGTCACTTTTAGTATCGGTTATTTAAATAACCGATACTAAATGTCATTTTAAGACAGCAAACACAATGTTTAAATGACATTTAGTATCGGTTATTTAAATAACCGATACTAAAAGTGACCTTTAGTATCGGTTATTTACATAACCGATACTAAATGTACGTTTTCAAGACAGTAAACACAATGTTAAAGTGACATTTAGTATCGGTTATTTAAATAACCGATACTAAATGTCACTTTTAGTATCGGTTATTTAAATAACCGATACTAAATGTACGTTTTCAAGACATAAAAATCACAAAAAGTGACATTTACTATCGGTTTTTTGAAAATCCGATACTAAAAGTGACATTTAGTATCGGTTATTTAACCGATACTAAATGTCAGACATTTAGTATCGGTCGAATTAGTATCGACAGATAACCGATACTAAAAGTGTAAAACAACCGATACAAAAAGTGTTTTCTGTACTAGTGTTATTTCATTACTTCTGAAGGTTTTGGTGGGACTCTTATTCTCATTAATATTTTATATTTCAGAAAAATAATTAAATACTCTTCAGTTGTGTTATCTTTTTTCTTTTTTTTTGTTGTGTTATCATTTTGTTTGTTTAATTTGTATCTTATTTCTTTGCAGCAGGGAGCTTAGGAAGTAATCAAGCGTTGCAGCTTTTTGGAGATAGAATTAGGAAACTCATTAATTGACTGTTTGATGGTTCAAAAACATGTCAAAAATTTGTGGTCTTACTAACCGTGCTTTTTACTTTTTTTTTTACAAGTTTTCTTTTTACAAAAATTATTAAAAATGATCAAGTTCAACGGTCCAGACATAAAATTCAAATATCAAAATAACAATAAAATAATGGAAAAATACAAATACGAAATGAGCGTCTATTCCCCATCCTCAATCATTTGGAAGTCATTGCCCTCTATTTGGACATATCACTCTTCCTCTTCCAAATCTTCAAATTGACTAATATTGATTGCTTATTCATCAGATCCCTCTAAACTCATCTCATAGTCTAACGTTTCAACATCTTCAACCACTTTTTTCGCCATTAATTTTTGTTGCGCCTTTGCTTTTTCTTTTCCCTTTGATGATTGGTATACTTTCGACTTTCTCCCCAAAAGTCCGAATGAGCTTTAGAGGCTGTAGGCTAGCCCGACTTCCTTTTCCCCGACATCAAAGAATTCTGCTTAGGTTAGTTACGGCCCAAAGAGATCGTGTTGGCCTTTTTCTTCTTTCTGTATCGTATTTGTGATGACAATTTTCAGTCGTGCAATATTCTTGACGCAAAAACTAGAATCATGTTATAGTATTTGTCTGTCTGCAGATCACAAGATTTCAACTATAATGCTTTTTAGTTTAGTGGAATTTCACGTTATCGGAATGGGCTCCCCTTATTTTGGCATTCAACTATAATACTTTTTGAGTTTAATGACATTTCCCAGGATTTCAAGCTTGTAGTAGACACCAATACCTGTTTTGGAATTCACACGGTAAGGGCTTTCCCAATTGGGAGCGATCTTTCCTTGTCTGGCATTCTTCTGGCCCACATCGGCACGTCTTAGAACAAAGTATCTGATTTCGATGTCCCTTGGGACAACACTTTTGTTATACCGACCTGCCATCTTCTGCTCAATTATGGCTTCTCTCAAGGAAGCTTGGCTTTGGGCTTCTTCAGCCAGATCCAATTCTTCTCACATTTCTTGAGTATTTTCTTGGAATTCGTTTGGGTGAGCCTTTCAACATGTTTGCTCGCCTATTTTGACTAGGATAACGACCTCAGCTCCATATGTGAGTCAAAATGGGGACTCTCTTGTTGTTGAATGAGGACTAGTTCGATATGCCCTGAGTACATGGGGAAGTTCCTCGACCCAGTTTCCCTTGCCTCGTCCAGTCTGCGCTTGAGTCCTTCAATGAGTTAAATATTTTTCTGTCTCAATACTTCTCTTAGCAAATTTGCTTTCACTGACATGAGTAAAATTCCTAGAGTTGTGGGCTCATTGTAATCGTCATGTTTGGTTTGATTTCATGATGTCCCAAGAACCGAACTTGCCCGTGTTGGCCCTATTGCATCATCATGAGTGAAATTGAGCTGAGACCAGCAGGAACCCTGCTTAGGAACTAGACTAGTTGTAACATCGCCAATAACTGGGTTTTCAATGTTTTCATTAGAGGGAGAGACCTAGAAGCTCCAAGAGTTTCTTTTATGTGAAAACTCCTGAGTTAGGATGATCATGCAAAGAGCTTTAATGGCAAACACCAACCCCACATGGTGTACTTCTCATCGAGGGCTCCAAAGCTTCTGTTAAGAACTCATCCCAGAGGTGAAAAACTCATATCAATGAAAGCAAAATTGCTAAAAGAAGTATTGAGGCAAGAAAAATATTTAGACTTTATGATCTCAAGTCTAATGGATGAGATATTTCTCACTTCTTCATAATGCAGAAATGGAAAAACTTTGGTCAAATGAAAGAAATGGTATATCCTTAGTTGGTAAAGGAATCTTACGAGAATGCCTACATGGATAAAACCTGAAAATGGAGAAGAAGCACTGTTGGATGCAAGGAAGTGTATCTTACTCAAGAGATAGTTGTGTAGTCTATAAATCTTTGTTTACCATCACTATAGGCGTCAGTCTGTATTTGTCAGATTTCTTGTAGTTGCTTCTCTTAAGTGATTTCACTAAGTTTTATTGAAAAACACATGACAAGTGGTAATGTGAAATGTATGTTTTGGAAAAGGCGTTTGCTTTTCCCACACCCCCTCCTACTCTTTCATATCCTTTAACAAATTTTATTCCAAAAATAACCTTGCGTGAAAGGCTGTGAGGACGTATTTTATGACTGTTCGAACGACCTTATTCGAACACGTTCGAACAACATCATGCGAACGCAATAAAAAGGTAAATGTGGTGTGAGAGTCCATTTTTTGTAATAAAATAGGGTGCTCGAACACCATGCGTAAACACTGTTCGCATTGACCCATACATGCGAAAACAGTGAAATTACGCACAAGAGGGTGTGAAGTCAAGATTTAACACACACGAACGATGTCATTCAAACCTGTTCGAAGGCTCGTGTTCGAACAGGTGAAATTTCGTGAAAAAAAGAGGTTTTGGTTGGCCTTTTGGTCTTTACACACCCTTATGGGGTGTGTTTTGAGTAGGAGGGGTGTGGTAAAAGCAAATGCCTTGGAAAAATGATATATTGTACATCTAAACCGTCAAAGTGATAAAGCTTTGGAGCCCAAATAGAAAGTTTAAAAATGATTAATATTAATTAATTTTTGAGCAAAGCCAAGACAGTTTGGGTCAAGTACCTCTGGAATAATTTTATCACGAAAACATTCAAGTTTCTCTCGTCGATCCTTCAACTCCCCTCATTTAAACCCATTAATAGAAGCTTTGCAGGCCGTTAAACTGTGACATGGCTTGTTTTACTAAGTTGTACACATGGTAGAGGTATTGATGACATGGATTTACTTAATTTTAAACTTAAATTTAAATCACCATCTTCCTCATTCCATCATCTTCTTCGCTAAAATTAAACCCTAAATTCACATTTCTAAAAACATAAATCACATTTCCTAAACTGCAACCACCACCCACCACCGCGACATCGTCAACAACACCATGGGCACCTCTACGACCCTCCCTAATATCCTTCACGCTGAAAAATCTCTATCTCTCTCTAGCTCACCACAAAGCTGAGAAAGAAGATAGGACAAACATTTGTTAGAACTTATGAGCTTGTAGGTATTATGTGGTAACGAGTTAATGACCAACTCAGCTACTATTTACGGGTTTGGATGGAAAGTTCAAAATAGGTTAAGTTTGTTAAAAATTTGAAACATGTAGGGCAAAGCTGAAGAAAAAAATTTAAATGACTAAACCAAAATATTAAAAAATCTTGACGAACAAAACTGAAATTTAAAATAAACTTAAATTCAAGTGTAAAAGCCACATAGACTACTAGTCATCAACTTAATAAGCTCGTCAGATTCCATTAACTAGAATGGATGGAAACGATGAAAGCGACACTTAAAATAAACTTAAAGGACTATTACGATCTATTCCTTCTCCAGGAACTAGACTGAACCCATGATTGAGACTATAACAATAATCAAGAATAATAAGAGAGTATAGAATATGAGAAATGAGTTCTTGATCTATCTATTGACCTCAGAGGGTGAATATTTATGGTAAACGGGGTAATTATTGTTGTTTATTATACATTATGGTTGTTATGACCGTTACAATACATAAGGAGAGACATCCAGGATTGAATGCCTTGACCACCATTACAACTAACATTCCGAGCGGTTATGGGAGGAAGGGTGTTGACCGCACGGTCAGCTTCATAGGGGAATTCAACTCCAATATCCTGGGTAGAGAGGAGGCCAAGCCCTTGAATATACCGATTAGTGCGGTTGGGATAAAAGGACTGAAACTGGTTTTTGCCTAATTTCTATTTCATGTTCTTTTTGTTAAATGTGTCATCTTTTGTTTATTTATAGTAGTAAAAAATTTGCTAAATGGTGCTTTTTAATGTCAAAGTTGTACGAGTGGGTCATATTTAGATATTAGGATTTTATAGTACAAACCCCAATAACTAATCAGTAATCGTACGCGGGTCAAAATAGTTAAAATGTAAAATATAGTATTAAGACAAGAGACATTCGTCGTCTCAAGACGACCTCTTACTAATGAAATTACCAATATCAAGAAGCACAAAATCAATAATAACAAAGGGGGTTTTTATGAAAAAGTTTCGGTTTGGGAGTTTTATCAAATTAGAGAACAATTGACTCAACGGTTTCAGAGTGTACTTCTCGGATTTATCCACTACAAGAATAAGTTCTATTTCCTACGAAAGTTTCCGACGAACTCTACCTCGTCTCAAATTTTCGACGACTTTCCGACCAAAACGTCGTCGCAAAACTTAAGGGGAAAAGGTGCTTAAATTACCGCGTTACTTTTCGACGGCTTTCTGACGAACTCGTGGTCGTCGCAAATTTCCGACGGCTAATTCCCTCGAAAAACACCTAAAGTTCTTCGCAAATTGAAAACCCAATTAAAACACAAAACCTCTCCCTCGAACGCTTTTATTTTACCGAACGTCACTCACTCTCCTCTAAGCTGCTGACGTTTTTCCTCACTTTGCTCCGCCCTCCTCCTCCCTCCCCCGCCCTCCCCCAACCTCCTCCATCGCTAAACGTGCTCCACGGCTACGAAATCAGTCGCTCGTTCTCCCTCTTCCCGAGCCTTCCACTCTCCCTCTCCTTGCACGTCCACCGATTCTCCTCCACCGTTTCCCCGCCGTTTCTCCGCCATTTCCCCGCCGTATCTCCGCGGCGTATGCACGTCTTCTCCACTTTCTCAGGTAATTTCTGTTAGTTTCTTTAAATTTGTCCCAATTTTTCTAAAACGAAACCCTAACCTTCTTCCCTTCCAATTTTTTGCAGCATCAATCCACAGAGAACCCTAAATTCTCTTAGTCTTACTCTCTCAGTCAGACCAGGTTAGTATTGATAATGATTCTTGATTCTTACCCTAAATGTCCCAATTTTTTTCTTTCATTTTTTGTTCTAACGATTCTAATTTTGTTGAATTTGGGTTTGTTTTATCTCTCACTCTCTCGGTTCTCTATTGAAGGGTATCACTAAATCACATGAAATCTAAAACAATTGAAAGGGGAAAAAACTTGTATACATTTGAAATAGCATCTCGTCAGCCAATGTATTCGTTCTATTTTCATGAAAACTTTTCTTGAAAAACAACATTTTCCTTTGTAAAAATTGTATAATGCCAGTTATGGCTTATTTCTTGTACCTATCCTTTAAAAAATTGAAAAAGAACATTTATCATTGAGTACAAGGTGAAGGGTAAGAAATGCAGGAATGTTGTCTAGTCTCTCTAGTCTGTGCATGTGAGATATAGAAAATCCCTTGAGACAACCATAAGTTTACTGTTACTAGATATACTGGTTTTTTAGATAACAATATGTCTATTCAATCTGATCTTATTTCTGCACTGAGATTTTGATATTGTTACACAGGTTTTCGACCTTTGGTACTGTTAGTCTATGATGCTTCTTTCATTTTTCTTGCAATATGTATTCAATCTGATCTTATTTGTTCATTGTGATTTTGAAATTGTTACACAAATTTTAGATTTGATACTATCAGTCTATGATACTTTCACTTGTCTAATGTATTAAATTGGAATTGGATTGCACTCAAATTCTAACAGAGTCTGTAAGTCAAGGATCTGACCATGCTTGGTGTTTATTATGAGTAGAGTATAATGCATGTGCCTTTTATAGTTTGAAATTGATGAAATGTACGCTTTGAGAAACAAAGTGTGCTGAAATATATTGAAATGCATTGTTGCTCGCTAAATTTTTTATGGTGTTGTTATTGGCATAATTTTGAATTAAGGATCAATTGGAGAAAGTTTAGTATCAAAGGAACTAGCAACAAGTAGAAGAAAAGCACACTTTTTGCGAACTGTACATGAGTTTTCAATTTTATAGAACTTTTATTTTGAAGTCGTCTGTGTCAATCGTAATAAATGTCAAAACTAGTAGTGTTTGACTGTGTGCTTGTTCTCAGTTTTCATGTGAAAATTAAAACACATTTGATTATGTTCTACGCTTCACTATTTCAATAGAATCAAATATGGTTTCCACATTTAATAACTACATTTTCTTTGTTTGTTTGGTTGTTGAATAAAGCAGGCACCTAACTCAACTTACAAGAAAAGGGGGAAGCCCTTTTGTTCCGGATGTATCAGAAATAACAGGAGGTGCAGTCAGAAATAGGCCAGCGGCCCAGTCCAACGAAACGGCCCAAGCCCGTGGCTTGGAGCGCAATTCTCGGCGACCGGCAGGATTTATCGCAACAGCCAGGTCGCTCCAACAGCATAAATACGCCACTCGCATGTGGCTTCAGGTACACTTTTCCTACCCAGTGATACCTCGCTCGCTAGCACACCTCTGACTAGAGAGTCGCAGTGTCTTTGCAGGTACCACCCGAGGTGTTCTCAAGACCGGTCCTTATTCCTCATCAACGACCGGACGGAGGAGCAACAAACGACATCTACACTTGGGGATCAAGGTACGATCATTTGGCGACCATAGTGGGAGGCCCGAGTGCTATCCTACCTTGAGGATGACCCCGAAGAGAATTACTACGCGGGCATCGACGCAACACGACCCTGCCGGCCAAGACGCTCGTCCGCAGCAGACCCCGGAGGGCGTGCCGGTAACTGTTCATGAATCCCAAGGCAATCCTCGCCAAGAGCCCTCGGTTCAGGGCGGTCGAGGTGCAGTCTTGGAACAAGTACATCAGCTGGTGCCGCATCAGCAAATCCCGGCCGAGCTGGCGGAAGCCGGGATCATGGAGCCCCTACCGGAGCACATTACCCAGGCTGTTCTCCAATTGCTCCAAAGTAAAAATCAACTCATAGCTGACCGCGACGATCTGATATCTCGACTACGATTATTCAGACTCACTCTACCATCCTGAGTCGGACCGTTCGTCTACGAGGTATTCTTCGTGCGAATCCTCCGGCTCCAAGCGTTATAGAAGCCGTTCGTGGGACCCTATGACGAGCTGAATGAGTATCGCAGTGGGGAAATTAGAGATGTTTCACGGCGGCCGAGGAGACATCACTCCATTCAAAGCAGAGGCCGATCGCCCCAAGTGCCTCCTATGTACGGACATCCGGTCGGCGGAGGATTCTATGGGATGCCGACCGGCGAGGCGCGACTCACTATGCGACCCTTTGGGCAAGTGACTTTTCGACCGCCATGGCCCCTTCACAAGGGAGATTAGGCGCTATCGTATTCCTAAGGACCTCAGGAAGCCGCCCAACCTCAACAAATTCGACGGGCGAGGTGATCCTGACAAACACATCAGGTACTTCAACAACTACTGCAGCTACAGGGAGTTGGGCTCCACAATGAAGTGCCGTTGATTTTCTTGAGTCTTGAAGCTCTGGTCTTCCCTAGGTCGCACTTGGGCGGCCTTTCTTGCAGCAAGAGTTTCCTCGTAAGCCATGTGGTTGTTGGCTCTGCGAAGGAACGTACTGAGGTAGGAGTAGTGGTTCAATGTGAATTCTTCAGCGAACCTATGGTCCGGCCTGATGCCCCGCTTGAGGTACTTCAGCTTGTCCTTGTCCGTTAGGTCGTGAATAGTGTCGGCCTCAGTATTGAAGCGGTCTATGTATTGCCTTAATGGTTCGTTGTCGCCTTGGATGACTGTGTCCAAGTGTTCCTCATAGCGATATTGGCTTTGTTGGCGGTGAGGAACAAACGGCACTTCATTGTGGAGCCCAACTCCTTGTAGCTGCAGTAGTTGTTGAAGTACCTGATGTGTTTGTCAGGATCACCTCGCCCGTCGAATTTGTTGAGGTTGGGCGGCTTCCTGAGGTCCCTAGGAATACGATAGCGCCTAATCTCCCTTGTGAAGGGGCCATGGCCGGTCGGAAAGTCACTTGGCCCAAAGGGCTGCATAGTGAGTTACGCCTCGCCTGTCGGCATCCCATAGAATCCTCCGCCGACCGGATGTCCGTACATAGGAGGCACTTGGGGCGATCGGCCTCTGCTTTGAATGGAGTGATGTCTCCTCGGCCGCGGTGAAACATCTCTAATTTCCCCACTGCGATACTCATTCAGCTCGTCATAGGGTCCCACGAACGGCTTCTATAACGCTTGGAGCCAGAGGATTCGCACGAAGAATACCTCGTAGACGAACGGTCCGACTCAGGATGGTAGAGTGAGTCTGAATAATCGTAGTCGAGATATCAGATCGTCGCGGTCAGCTATGAGTTGATTTTTACTTTAAATTAAGTTTTTTGAACATCACAAGGTTAGTCTTTGGTATTGTGTAATCTATTTACTAGTTACTACGTTCTATTCTTTCCATAAAGCATGCTTATGTCATTGGTTGTGCTTTTGCAATTGATTTTGTCTTGAAATTGTGTAATCTATTTACTTGTAATCCTTATGTTTATTTGTTGTCTGGCTGCTAGTGTAATACTCGTAGGCATATTTCTTTTTTGTTGTCCTAGTCATGATGCTAGTGTCAATAAATATGCTTAACATGATTGTAATCCTTATTAATAGGAGGAGTTTCACCGGCGGTGTCTCAGACTAAAATACCAGTAGACCCCGCAGAGTTGGAGAAGTTGAAGCGGTTGTTGTGGGAGGAAGTTGTTGGAGGACCCAATAAGAGGCGTTTGTATGGGACAGGAGGCATATATGGCAATCTGTTAGATTCTGAAGCTTCGACGAGTGAGAGCCTCTCCCCTGAGGCCCGTAGGATCATCCAGTAATTGACAGACCAATTTGCACGACATCAAGAGGCGATGGAGGAGAAGGTTACACGACAGCAACAACTTATTGACTACGTATTTAGCTAGTCTGGGATTCCAGCACCTCCACTTGATTGGCAGCCGCCCGAGCAGGACTCGATCGCCCAAAGAAGACTAGAACGCCCAACATGACCGGGACGACATCGCTGCGGATGATGGAGACTCGTGGAGATCACATGGACCACACTTATGAGAGGGTTATTGGCGACACATAGGTAATTTATATTTTAATTAATGTGTAAAATTTCTTAGTTTTATGAATTATAATATATAGTCATTATTATTGTTTTTGATTTGTAAGGAGTATTGCTCAGAGCTGGACTTGAAGATGCTACATCAATTTTTTTTGAGTTTATGGAACATTAGTGTAGTTTCTGTATCACTTTTAGTGATATGTTTTGATATTTGGTACACTTTTAACTAAGTTGGTGGATTTCATTAACACTTTTAACATTAGTGGTATATTTTGATATGTGTTTGACACTTTTAACATTAAAGTAGTTTATGTATGTTTGACACTTTTGTGGTTTGGATTGAATTGAATTGGTGGATTTGAGTCTCAATTAAATTGGCAGGAAGTATTGCAAATAGAAATGGCAACGAAAATGGCTAATTTTTCAAAAATGCATTTTTTTTGGCGTACCGACGAATTTACAACGAATTTTTTTGTAAATTACTGAATTTGCGACGGAATTTTAAACAATTTGCGACGACTATTTTGTCAGTTATTAATGAAACTTTTAAAAACTTGTGACGAATTTGCGACGACAAGATGCCAAAGTTTGCGATGTCTTTGCCACGAAAATTTGCGATGACGTTTGCGACGACATTGCGACGGACATTATTTGCGATGAAAAAGTCGTCGGAAACAATTTGCGACGAGCGATTTTGCGACGACTTCTCGTTCGTCGGAAAGACCGTCGGAAATGAACTTTTGCGACGAGAATAGGTCGATTTGCGACGGATTTGGCTGTCGGAATTTGCCGATTTTCTTGTAGTGTATCACAGGTTTAAAAGAATAACGTCTCTAAAGATTTCTACATCGTGATTGATATAAACTAACTAAAACAAGAGCCAATTAGTTTATACGAATTAAAATCGTTTCAGGCAAGCGCTGAAATTGTGAAACCAATCGGTCATGAAAGCGGACAAGCGTCGTTTAAAGCATAACCAATGTCATAACAGAATTCATATCAATCCTCTCTATCAATTTCTATTTTAATCAAATAATTTAAGCAATCAAATAATTCTAATAATCAAAAGTGTTCGGTACCTAGACTTCAGACTCAGTCCGAAGCCCGGGGTACTTGGTCGAAGAGCTCTAGGAGGGAGAAGCGATAGTTCTTGGAGAGAAGTCAGGGCATGACAGTTGAAGCCCAAGCTCGGTTGGTCCGAGGTAGCTTGAAGATCCACATCGGATGGGGGGTACCTGCAAGACACTCCGACACTCAAGTCAGTATGAGACCGAGATAAGAAAAAGAGAGAGAATAGATACTCCGACACTCAAGTCAGAGGGAGCATGTAATGAGCAGAAGTTCAGAATGTAGAGTGTGTCGAACATTACCGTGATAAGAGGGTCACACCTCTATTTATAGAGGAGGGAGGCGTACCAGAAGCGTCGAATACGGAAATGAGATCCTGACCGTTGGAGGCGGGAATCCGCTGCGGGGCGCGCATTGGGTCGTGCTCTGGTGTTGAGTTGGGCTTGATCCAGCTTCTTAAGGGACCTTTGGGCCGGGGCGGAACAAAAAGTTACAAAAAAAAATTCATACAAGCAAGCGCATACACAAACAAACCACGTTTTGCAAAAACCGAATATGATTAAATCAAGCATAACACGAAAATTTGAAATTGAAACCATTAAGAACGGAACTGATAGATATTAACTCATAAACTAAGACAAAATAATATTAAATATTCAAGCACCGAACCTCCAAATCTGTACAACAACATCCTTTAACCGATGAATCGATTTAGGGGCTTAGGCTTCTATGGAGGTTATGGCACAAAGTTCTCAAAATTGTATGATAATGTGTAGTAATGAAAACGACTCTGACTAGTGAGTTTTGATCAGAGAAAATCAAAAAACTAAATCCCTAACGGGTTCTATAATAAAAGCCTAATGATAAAGTACAATTTGGCACAAAACCCGTTTTACATTAAACTGCTTCGATAATTAACATTTTTTGATTTGGGAAAATACTGTAGGTACCACCGCAAGGAAGGCCAACACTCGTCGCGTAAATATTGTAGGTACCACCGCAGTAAATAAAACGTCAAATGCTTGTTAAATATTTTTCGAACATACCTAATGAACTTTTTCACTACATTAATGTTATGTCGTGATATATTAACGATATTGTTACTTCTCAAACAAAATATGTCTTGAATAAATTTCTCCCCATGCATTGTATGGGTCCTCAAAACTAGTTAAGCACATATATATGAAATGAAAAAACTGGAAATTACAATAAAAAACACATGAATCAATACTTGATCAAAAACTTGATTTTACAAGTGGATGATCCTGCGACACAAAGGGCATGTGTTTTTGATTTGGAGCCACCTAATAATGCAATGGTGGTGAAATACATGAGAACAAGGGTATGATATGGAATTGAACTCTGAAGAACGCATCACTCTGAGACATATACTACACTCTAAAGACTCTGCTTCTTCCGTTGCATCGGCCCCCACTTCTCCGTTTATTTGGCAGCGTTGAAACTCGGATAGGGAATCAAATTCACCATTTCCTACCACTTCTTCGTTGATCACATTCCTCGTAGCAATATTCCTTCTACCAATATTGTTGCTTGTAGCCATATTCCTTCTACCAATATTGTTCCTCATAGCCATATTCCTTCCACCAATAATACTCCTTCTACCAATATTGTTTCTCCTACCAGTATTGCTCCTCGTAGCAATATTCCTTCTGCCAATATTGCTCTCTGATTGGTATTGAAACACGGGTAGGGAATCAAATACAAGAGCACCACCATCTACCATTTGGCCATTTCCATCCACTTCTTCGTTTATGATGTTCCTTGAAGTCATATTACTTCTACCAATATTGTGTTCTAATTGGTAGCGTTGAAACTCATATAGGGAATCAAATACAATACCACCATCTATCATTTCACCATTTCCTACCACTTCTTCGTTTATCATGTTCCTCGTAGCCATATTCCTTCTACCAATATTATTTCTTCTACTAATATTGTTCCTTATACCAATATTGTTCCTCGTATGCATACCAATATTGTTCTCAGATTGGTAGCGTTGAAATGCGGCTAGGGAATCAATTATATGGACACCATCTATCATTTCACCATTTGCTACCACTTCTTCGCTTATCACGTTCCTCGTAGCCATATTCCTTCTACCAATATTGTTCCTTCTACCAATATTGCTCCTTATACTAATACTCCTTATACCAATATTGTTCCTCGTATACATACTAGTATTGTTCTCTAATCGGAAAGCGTTGAAAATCGGCTAGGAATCAAATATAAGAACACCACCATCTATCATTCCACCATTTGCTACCACTTGTTCTTCGTTTATCATATTCCTTGTCCTTATGGTAGCCATATTCCTTCACAATCATAGTCACAATCAATAAACATGATTGCCATGTAAATTTGAGCAAAAGTCTTGACATAATTTAGAGGACTATGGTACAAGAAATTTATAGTCATAACTCAAATTTGTTGATCGATTATTATTTGTATCTTTGTATTAATTTGGAATTGGAATTTGGAACAAGGTTGTATTTGTGAATAAAAAAGATAGAAAAGTATACATCTTTCCAATAAGCAATATCTTTAATTAATATTAGCATAAGATTGTATACATGAAAAGATAGAATTCATCTTTAAACAAGCTATAAATCAATTTGATTACTTGGTCAAATATTTCTCCAGTAACTATGCCATCACTTAATATATATATATATATATATATATGGAGTACATGTAATTTTTTTGATAAGGATACCATACATGTCAATTTTTACTCGTTAAATAAAAATCCATTCTACAAGATAGAACAAAATTATAATAATTTAAAAATATTTTCACGTAGAGATCTTGTTTCTTTGGATTAATTTCGAGTAAGAAGGCATACTTGTATTTATAAAAGAAATACAAAACACTTACATAGCATAAATTTTTTTTTTTAGATAAGCAATGTTTTCATTGAAGGGAGCACAAGGGGTGCCCAGCCCTTACAATAAAAGACTTAAGGGAAGGGGGAGGGCCTCCTCAAAACCTCACTGAGCCAAAACCCATTGGGAAAAGACTCGTGAGGAAAAAGAGTACCCCGTGCAAAAAAGCACCACAGTGACTAGCTCACTGTTTCTCCCCCTTCTAAAGAACACATAAACATCAAACGTACATTACAGTTATTACAACGAATCCAAACATCCCATTGGGCGGCTATACGATCGACCAATTCACCTGCGATTCCTCGCCCTCCTTGCCTTGAACCAGCTCCACGCCACTTCCTTAATTCTTGCTACTATATACGATCCACAGAGATCACCTCCCTTTAAAGATAACTCCGTTCCGTGCTAACCAAACAGTCCAAATAACCGCCATCCAAATAAGGTGTCTGACCCTGTTGCATTTTTTCCCTTTCACAAACCTTCCAGACTCCATAAAGTGGTTGACAATATTTTCCACATCACCCACCACAACCCCCATCCAAGCAAAAATTCTCTCCCAAATTAATTTAACAATCCAACAAGACATAAATAAATGTTCTGCTGTCTCCATTTCCCTATTGCATAAAACACAATTTATTGCATTTGATGATTGAATTATACCTCTCTTATGTAGCTCAAACCGAGTAGCAACCCGATGCAACAACACCTTCCACGCGAAGATTTGAATTTTAGACGGAACGTCGCATTTCCAAACCAATTTGCATGCTTCAGCTTGCGCAGGCAGCAGTCCAACCGATCCCCCAGCAGAAAAATTCAACAGCGTTTCATAACACTTCTTGACCGTAAAACCTGTTAACGAATCCGGGACCCAAACCCAATCGTCCCACGCTGCTGCGAGGCAGTGCTGACAGATGCGGCCAGTGCTGCAAATTCTCAAAGAAGAAAGCCGTAGAAAAGGATGCAGTAAGTCGCAATGCGCAATTTGGTCCGATTCAATGCCATCGCCGTCCCGAGTCCGTCCAATAACCGTGTTCCTCTACCGTAGCTTCCTTGGACCTGCAACAATCAAATAATTCCGGAAATAAGTCCGCTAATTTATCTCTTCCAATCCACACATCTTTCCAAAATTTTGTGATATTCCCCCTTCCCACTTTTAATTTCACCAATCCACTAAACCAATCTTCTTGTAAATTAATATCCTCACCAAGGAGGCATAAATCCCTCCACCATAATGACTTTTTTTCCCACCCTCTCCTACTCTCAACAATTTCAGGCCACCTTCCTTCTAACCCGTATCTCTCCACTAACACCACTTTCCAAATGGGATTGCCCTCCTCCACCAAAATTCTCCACCTCCATTTAGCCAATAAAGCTACGTTGAATACTTCTAAGTTTTTAATTCCCAACCCACCTTTATCTTTCGGTAGACAAATCGTCTCCCACTTCACCCATGCCAACTTCCTATTATCTTCATCACCACCCCATAGAAATCTTCTTTGAAGCTTGATGATTTCCGAAATAACCTTCTTAGGTGCTTTGTAGAAAGAAAATAGATATAATGGGAGAGAGGCAAGCACCGAGTTTATAAGTGCAACACGTCCTCCAATTGATAATTGTTTACTCCGCCAACTAGACAACCTTGCTTTTATAGAGTCTAAGATTGGTTGCCAAGTGCTCACCCTCCTTGGGTTCGCACTCCACCTGGTACCCCAAGAACTTGGCAGGACCGAACCCACCTTGCATGCTAAGAAATGTGATATCCCTTCTAAAGCCCGCTCGTCTATATTCAGCCCAATGACACTACTTTTTGCGAAATTGACTTTTAACCCCGAAACCATCTCAAAACTCCTTAGAATTGCTTTCCAACACCCAATACTCCTATCTCCCCCATCACAAAATAGGATTGTGTCATCCGCGAATTGCAAGACCTCAACCGCCCTATCGCTGTTTATGCTATATCCTTTGAGATTGCCCGATTCAACTCCTTTTCTTATCAACCCAGCCAACCCTTCAGCCACAACCAAGAATAGAAAGGGTGCAAGCGGATCCCCTTGTTTCAACCCTTTCTGTGCCGTGAATTCTTCTGTTGGGCTTCCATTGACCAATACTGAAATAGAATTAGATGAAACACACGTTTGCATCCATTTCCTCCACATACCCCCAAAACCGAGTCTTTCCAACATGTAATCCAAGTAAGCCCAATTGACAGAGTCGTACGCCTTTTCGAAATCTGCTTTCATGACCACACATTTCTGCTTTTTTCTCTTCGCCATATCCATTACCTCGTTAACCACTACCACCCCGTCTAGAATATTTCTTCCGGCTAGAAAAGCACTTTGACATTCCGAGATCACACCTTTCAAGACCTTTTTCAATCTTCCTGCTAACACCTTAGCAAGCATTTTATACAAGCACCCAATCAGGGAAATAGGCCTATATTCCCCAAGACCTTGAGGATTGCTAGTCTTGGGGATGAGTGCAAGAAAGGACGCACCTACCGCCTTGGGGAAAGTTCCGCACCTATGGAATTCTTCAAAGAAGCTCACAATATCCGCCCCAATTATGTCCCAACACTCCTTAATGAACTTAAAGTTGTAACCGTCCGGCCCCGGGCTCTTATTGCCATCACATTCCCATACCACTTCCTTTATTTCTTCCAATGTAAACTTTTCTATTAGCATCTCATTATCCACCCCAGAAATCTTAGTAAAGTTTACTCCATCAAGTGTTGGTCTACTATATCCTTCTTCCTTGAATTTCTCCTCAAAATGATTCTTGACCGCTCTTTTGACTCCCCCCACCTCCTCAACCCACACCCCATCCACCAATAGTTTCAATAGTTGGGTTCTTCTCCGATTCCCTTTCATGCACGCATGAAAAAACCGACTATTAGAGTCTCCTTCCGATAACCATTTAACTCTCGCTTTCTGGGCAAGCAAGCTTTCCGATAACCATTTAACTTACATAGCATAAATGTTTTACATAACAACTTTTCAACAGCTAACAACTTGTCAAAACGGGTCAAGTCGCCCCAGCATTAACCAATTTTTTCTTTAAATACACTTGCATATTGATATTCTAATACACATGATTTAAAATGCCATGAATTGAAAGAAAGAAAAACTGAGGGAACAACCGTAACAATCCAACACACATGATTGCATATTTACATAACATAAGTAGAATAAAAAAAGGGAAATACCTGGACCACGAAGTACAGAGGGAAGGAAGTTGCGGTGAGAGTACGGAGTTACTTAGAACTACACCGCGAACTGAACCAAAACAAAAAGATAGGAAAAAACATACATAAGAAGCAAAACAAAAACAAACAAGCATGGATGGTCTCTGAAGAAGCAGCATAATAGAATTGAAAAAGCTAACAGGGGATAACCTTTCTATATGGCTATTGATATCATTGGCAATTGCTTTATTAGTTCTGATCAGCAAGTGTTGGACTACTATCAAATATGTTTGATAAAAATGTAATTAATTGTTACAATGATGTCTGTCAATTTCTGCCAGTTGTTTGCTAAGTATCGATGTGGTGCATAACCATAGGGAGGAAAAGAGTGTCAATTAACTGAAGGTACATAAACTGAGTACTTCTTTTTTGGGGGTTGTTGATATATCTTTCTTTCTCACTTAATTTTGGGTTTTCTACTAATTACTCAATTTCCTTGCTGGTTTTAAGGTTCTAGTTATAGGCTTTTTCTCTCATAGGTGGGCTACCTTCTAATGTTCAGTTTTCCCCAGTAAATACCAAATTTTTGGTATTTATATGAAGAAAGAAATTTTTGGTATTTATATCATAACATCTTTAATTAGCAGTTTTCAAAGTCTAGTCCAAAGGGAATATCATTATTTGTTTTTCAGAATATTATTTCTTATATTTGGCTTTTAATCATTATTAACTTGATGTGTTTACATTTGATTAAATTAGCGATCTCTTGCATCGCACGGATATTAGCGCTAGTAATATCAAATGCGAACAACAGAAACTGTCAAACACACATGATTAGATATTTACATAACAGAAGCAAGAATTAAAAAGGGAAATACCTGGACCGCGAAGTACGAATTGAGTTAAGCTGCGGTGAGAGTACGACAATACTTAGACCTAGACCACGAAAACTGAAGCAAAACAAAAAGAAAAGAAAAAATAAATATAAGAAGCAAAACAAAAACAAAAACAAAACAAACAAACAAACAAACATACATGACAAGCAAACAGACCAAAGAAACCAGAGAGCGGCAGTGAAGCGAACGATGGCGCACAGGGAAGAACGAGAAGCACTGGCACGGCGGCTCACAGTGAAGAGCGTGAAGGAGAGAAACACGTTGAACTGGAGCGTCTTTTGGGTCTCTCTCGATTTCTATCTTCGGATATCTTTTAACGTTGAAAAGTGAAAACCCTAATGTTACTTAATTCACTTGGCAGCCAATTCACTTCTTGAGGTGCAATACAGTAATGGTACTTATATATTGTGCATTTGTTCAGCAGCATTTTGATCCTAGGTGTGTGAGGCGGTTAGCTTAATTTGGGGGCTTGGCAGTTATGTAGCTTATATTTAGGTGGTTGTTAGACATTTGCGCTTGTACTCCTATTAATAATTCCTTTGCTTTATAAAAAAAAAGGTCTTCATACGCGCCTATGCCTATAATCACTTTGTCAACCTCTACTAATATCTGCACAAACATTTTGTATACAGGATTAACGAAAAAACACATGGCTTCTGGTTATTTAATTAGACAAATGATATATGGACAAGAAAAATGGGACAAAGATAGACAAATACACAAATAATACTGTGGGTCCCACTTATCTTAACATTCATACATACATTAGTTTTAAAAAGTAAAAAAATCCAATTAATACAATGTAAATATTTACTAATATTGAGTACTCCCTCTGGACCTATTTATAAGCAAAAAAACACATTTTATGTTCATTGAAAACTAATGTATTTAGACTATAATGTAGTCCAAATACATTAGTTTTCCAATGAACCTAAAAAGTGACTTTTTGCTTATAAATAGAGTGGGAAAAAGTATGTGTTTGTATTTAAGCTATAATTATAGAGCATGTGTTTGTTGAACTTGGATTTCCCCCAATCAATCATTGTAGGATATTAGCTAGAGAAGACCTGCGATGTTCTATGGCAAAAGACATGGTAACCATCAGGAATGAGACTCTGAAATTCAATAGAGATAATTGGATGGAAAACTTTTCTGGTAGCTGTGAATCAATCTTACCTAAACATATTGTGTTGCGATAGGCCAAGCCCATTCGGGGCGGCCGGCCCAATCTGCCTTGACTCAAGCCCAAATGGCGCCGCTAATTGTTCAAAAGACAATTTTGGACGGCTCATATGGGAAGGGCTTTATCCGACGGTTCAACATCAAATTTGGCGTCTATAAATAGGGTTGCACCCCCTCCAGATCAGGTACGTTCTCATTCTCACCACACTTCTCCACTTTTATTGCTGACTTAAGCATCGAGTGTTTGCGGTACCACCACCGCGCGCGACCTTGGCCTGAGAGGACATTCCCGGACTCGAACTACCGCTAATCTAGCCGAGCTAGCATGACCCGACTACCCCGGGCGAATCTTCAAGCCAACCCGTATGTACGAACATTGGTGACCACAATGGGAGTACATTATTTGCTCTCAATTCTTCATTCTCAAGCTTGTAACCTCCATGGCTCCAAGAGGACGTCAGCAGACCAGGCTCAGTCTCGACAACAACCCTAGATCATTGGACAACATGACAATCAATCTCAATATGTTTTGTGCGTTCATGAAACGTGGAATTGTGAGCAAGATAAATAGAAGATTCACTACAAGAAATTTGACATTTAGTGACGCCAAAAATCTGTGGGTAAAGCGCTAAAAACCGTAGGTATAGCATGTAAAACCTATACCAACGGACAGTCTTCTCCGTAGTCTTTATTTGGCTATACCCACGGCAAAATCTTGTCGCTATAGCCTATAGTGACAGTTTTTATGACCGTTGGACAAAACTTTAATGCTATACCCACAGCTCCAATGTCATTGGTATAGATTTTAAAAACACACATTATTTTGCTATACCCACAGTTGAATCACTGTCGCTTTAGGGTTTAGTGACACCTAATTTTCTATACACACCATGTTCATTTCTTTGATCAAGGATATAGTTACAATTTAATGCCACTATATACATAATTTTCTTGTCATTAACGCTTATGATAATTTGATATTTTCTATTGAAATATTAAACCAAATAAAAGGTAAATATAAGATAAATGATATATTTATGAAACAATAAAATAAACCTCTTGTATTGAAAATTAACATCAAGTCTTACAAACATGTCAAATTACCAAATAATTAAAAATGTCAATCTAAGAGTTTCATATTGACATTTAAAAAACCTAATTTCTAAGCTTCATCCGACAACATGAAATCAGCTTCTGATCTTCATTAGGGCCATTATCTTCATTAGTGTCTAGACTTGGAGAATTCTTGACATCAATCATTCTACAAAGAAACCAAATCCACAAATTCTGTTACATAGTTGTTTCAGCATAATTCCAGAATTTTACTTTCTACTAATATATGTGTTAATACTACGCAGAGATACCTATGATAACATTACGCAAATGAGAAATTATGTAGCAAGAAAAACAGATAAGAGAAATAAATGCGAAATTATGATAGAATCAATTCTTTTTCTCTTAAATTTCCCTTCAAACCAAAAAGTCTTCTTAATGATACTATAAGACATGGTCTAAGATTTTCAGAAAGGAGGCATATCTATACAGGTAAAAAAACACAAACCTTGGAATCCTGTCAAACGTTTTAGCTGCACAAGCTATATCATTCAGCCTTCTAAACCAAGCAACAACACTGTAGAAAAACAAACAAGATAAAAAATTGAGAAGGAGAAAAGAAACAAGGCGTATGAGCCGGTCCATGCTGTCGCAATGGACTTGAAGAATGAGTTACGGGTAAAGATGTGGTCATTCTTGTGTTATCGGTAAACAACGGAATTATAAAAGATGTGTCATAATCGACTTGAAGAATGCGATACTGGTATAGATCACGATCATTCTTGTATTATGCATTGCAACAACAATAATACAAAAATAGAGTATCAAACTCCAAAGCAAATGTATATAACCTAAATTTTGAAGAAACACAATCAACAATATGTGCAATAGACAATTAATTCTCCACACAAAATACTCCACTTACCACTTCAAATATAATACATGATCTTTTCTCCTGCATAACATGAGCTACATATACCTATATATACACGAGGAGGAAAAGAAAGCCATGAGGCAATATCCGACATAGTATTTCTTTTTGCCAAACAAAGAGCAGGTTATTAAAATTCTTCCCAAAGGGATACACGAGGTATGCATCCATGGGATAACAAGTACATGTATTACACCCTTTTGTGGCCACTTGGGCACTCAAAGACCCATTACTCTTTATAGCTTTACACATGCTACCTTAGCCGTCAATCAAGCGTAGTAATACCCATAGTACATTTTCATGCTACCTTAACAGCAAGTCAATTCAAACTATTAGGATATGTATTGCATCAAAGTGATCTCCTAAAATTGCCGCTGAATTGACTATGAACTATACTTGCTACCAAATCATGTTTAAACACAATTTAACTGGCTCACAATTATGTTTTTAGCAGTCTTTGTTACTTTGCAACATATAGATAGACAATACATCACAAATAATCTTGAGTAACATATAGATGGACAATATATCACAAAGAATGAACAAACCCATTATCACATAATGAAGTAGTAAGAAATCACAACTCAAATGTAAACAAGGTTGCCAACTCTTTCTTTTTGCTGAAATTTGACATGCTCATTTATTTAAAATAAATGGTCAGAAAGGCCAGAGAATTATTTGTGTAAATAATATTAGTAGCTAGCAACTAGCAAACCTTATACACTCCTCAAGCTTGCATTCCTCTGCTAATAGGAACTATCAGCCATATAACCAGTAAAAGACATTTACCATTCCTCTAAGATCTGGATAGATTATCTAGATTAACAGTACCATCATTAGCCTTCTTGATTAAGCTGACAAATTTCTTGAATAACAACCCTATTAGTATACTCTTCAATTTTAAAAGATCCAAATTAATGAAGCAAAGTGTAAGGTAGATTCAAGGAGAAACTACCACTTGAGTTTGGACATACCTAAGGAATTGCCATATTGGTAGTTATTGACTAAAGTTGAAATTAGGAGATTCTGATACGCAAAAATAAAAACTGATGTGATGTAGTCATAAACAAATTAATGCACAGTTTGATACTCTCAGAGAAAGTTACCGTAATTTGATCTAGGAGTCCCAGATTTGAAATTTTTGAAGCTTTTGATTTCCCATGAATCTAGCCTCTTTGGCTGCGCTCAATTTGAAGAGTAGCATGAAGATTAACTGTGCTGCTCTGACCGGAACTGGGATATACTCAGAAGAACGAATTCAAACATGTTAAGAAAATATTCAAAGAAAAATTTCAGAAACAATAGTGGATTCGAATAGATTCAGATTCAATCACAGATTTGAAAATAACAATTACAGATTCGAAAAAAAAACAATTGCTAGGGAAAAACAATCACAGATTTGATTGGAAACAATTACAGTTACGAATTTGTTCCAAAAATAAAAGAACGAGAACAGATTCAAACAATAACAGGCAAGAAATTATGTAAATTAAGGAAAGATTAGAAGAGGAACATATTTGTACCTAGGTTTCCATTCCGTTCAAGATGGGTTTCAGTTTCTGGGTTCTTCGAATGAGTTGCGTTTGGAGAAGAACGGAGAACTTCTGCGTTCATTGAAGATGAATACGATGAGGATTTGATTGTGGTTTGCTAAGGAGGAAGGACAGCTGCAGCCAACAACTCAAGGAAAAGGGATGAAAAAACCCTAGTATGCAACGCCTCTAAAGTCTAAATCGGGTCTTGACCAGTTTTCTCTAAAACTTGTTGCGGAGGAAAATAAAAATATTGAAAAAAAGGCCCGATAAAAATATGGAAGTTAAATGATACCTATAGCCACGGTGGAATACACCTACGTTGGTATAGTATACCTATACCTACCAATTTAGTTGCCATCACTAAAGGTATCCGTGGGTATATGGCAAATTTCTTGTAGTGATTTATTGTCACAATAAACTGTAGTAGGAGCATCAAGAGGAACCTGTAAATCAGAGAAAAGATAGTGGAGCCATTGAATTTCACAACATAAGCTAGCCAAAGCACGATATTCTGCTTCAGAAGAAGACCAAGATACAGTGTTTTGCTTCTTAGTTTTCCAAGAAATCAAAGAGGGGCCAAGGAACACACAATAGCCCGCGATTGAGAGTCTAGTAGAGGGACAACAAGCCCAATCAGAATCAGCAAAGCCAGACAATTGAAGAGAATTGGAAGCCAAGAAGTGCAAACCTTGAGCAGGAGCTGTTTTAAGGTAACGAAGAACTCTAGTGGCAGCCACAAAATGAGATTGTTGAGGCTTAGCTATGACAGCTAATTTGTTGGATTTGCAAAGGTGATGTTTGGGCGAGTGTTAGTGAGATAAAGGAGACGTCCAATAAGTCTGCGATAAGAGGATTCATCAACATATGGAGGAGAGCCCACATCAGAAAGTTTAACCGAGGGATCACAAGGTGTGTGAACAGGTTTGGAGGACAACAAACCACTGTCTTGGAGAAGGTCAAGTGTGTACTTGCGTTGATTGAGGATAATACCAGCTTTGTTACGCGCAATCTCCAAGCAAAGAAAAAAACGCATTTCACCCAGATTCTTAATACGAAACTCGCTGTCAAGGATTTGCTTAACATAATCAATGTCAGTCATAGAATTTCCAGCTAAAACCACATCATCCACATAAACTAAGAGTATAGTAACAATGTCATCATTATATCTTGTGAAGAGAGAGTGATCAGCCTGGGATTGTTTGAAGCCTAGAGAGACCAGAGTGGAGGTTAGCTTGTAGTTCCACTGGCGACTAGCCTGTTTGAGTCCATAGAAGGACTTATCGAGCTTGCAAACAGGGTTAGAAATGGAGGAATCACTAGGAGAAAAACCTTAGGGGAGAGTCATATAGACTTCCTCATTGAGGTCCCCATGCAAAAAGGCATTATTTACATCCAATTCCTCCAAGAACAAATTCTTGGCTGCAGCAAGAGCTGGGAGAACCCTGATGGTTGTTTGCTTTGCAACGGGACTAAAGGTCTCAAAATAGTCCACTCCCTCAGTCTGAGTGTAACCTTTGGCAACCAAACGAGCTTTGTATCTTTCTATTGTGCCATCAGCATGATATTTTATCTTATACACCCACTTAGAGCCAATGTGAGTCTTGCCAGGAGGTAATTCCGCACCAGACCAAGTGTGGTTAAGATCAAGAGTAAGAAGTTCTGCTTGCATGGCTTGCTGCCAGCAGAGTTGTTTAGAAGCTTGTAAGAAGGTGGAAGGCTCAGTATGGATAGTAACGTTGGAACAAAAAAAATTATTTGATGGTGAACAATGTTGGTAAGACATATCAGAATGTAAAGGATAAGGAATAGAAGTGAAAATACTTGGAGGATCACCAGTACAACTAGAGAGGTTACAATGATATTCTTCCAGATATCTAGGAGTAGTCTTAAGCCTTTGTGATTGTCTAGTAGGTGCAATAGTGGATGGTGGGATAGAAACAGGAGTAGAAATAACAACAAGCATATCCTGGTTTGTATTTAATGTGGCTGGTGTAGAGGAATGATTATCAGTTGGCTGGTGAGAAGAATTGGGACTAGTCTCAGAAGGTATGAATATGTCTGAGCTATGAAACAATGTGGAGGGAGTAGAGGTTATAACAGGGGATTAAGTGAGGACAGGTTTGGGTAGGTTATTTGTAAATGGAAAGTGAGATTCATAGAAAATGACATTTCTAGATGTAAGAAATTGATGAGAGGCCAAGTCATATAAGAGGAAACCTTTGATGCCATCACTATATCCAAGGAAAACAATTTTGCGTGCTCTAGGATCAAAGTTGGTCCTATTGGCATGTAATGTAGAAGCATAGGCTAAGCAACCAAATACTTTTAGGTGAACAAGAGAAGGAGGTTTATTGAATAGAATATGGTGGGGTGATAGGTCTTGAAGGAGAGGAATAAGGATTCGGATAATAAGATGCACTGCATGTTGTATGGCAAAGTTCCAAAATTTGGGTGGTAAATTGGATTGAAAAGACAAGGCACGGGCAACATTCAAGATGTGTTGGTGTTTACGTTCAACCAAGCCATTTTGTTGGGGTGTTTCAACACAAGAGCGTTGATGAATGATGCCTTTGGAGGCAAGGAAATCAGTCATAAGGAATTTAGGGCCGTTATCACTTCTAAGGCACTTGAGTTTGGTATGGAATTGGGTGTCAATGTAAGCAATAAAGTTGGTGAGATGAGCACGTGTCTCAGCCTTAGTTTTCATCAAAATCACCTAGGTAAAGCGACCAAAGTAATCTACAAGGGTTAAGAAATATTTGTGACCTAGGATAGAAGGATGGGAATAGGGTCCCCAGATATCAGCATGGAGAATATCAAATATTTTGGTTGTTTTAGTAATACTAATGGAAAAGGGAAGCTTTTTCCGTTTTGCTAAGTGACAAACATCACAAGGTGTGTTAATGTTTTGAAAAATAATGAAAGGAAATTGTTTTGATATGCAATGGTGTCTATTATGAGGTATGTGACCTAGCCTCATATGCCAAATAGTAGAGTCAGAGTGTAGGGAATCAAGAATACAAACAGTGGCAACATTATCATTAATTGAAGGTGTGGTATTACAGTGTGAAGTTGATGTAACAAGAGGTAAACTACACAGTGTGGGCAAGGGGAGTAAACTAGGTGTATTGGTGATATCAGTGGACATGGTACATTGTGTTTTAGGTGAGTGATGGTGTTATTACAAATAGTAGAACAATCACTAGAATTAAAACTGGACTTAGCTACTGAGAGATTGATCTTGTAGAGTCCTCGAATGAGTTTAGCTGTACCAATAATCTTCCTTGTATTTCCCTGCAAAATGAAAAGAGCATGGATTTCAAAGAAAATTTGAGCAATTGCTAGTTTTAGCTAAGCGAGGTCCATGCATTAGGTTAGCATGAAAATTTGGTATGTAAAGGGCGGTATGCAATATAAGACCAATACTAAAATGAATAGAGCGACTAAATTAGCCATGGCAATGGTCTTATTGGGTAAGCTAATGTGAATAGGTTTAATGGAACATGATTTGACAAAAGTTTGAGGTTATATGTGATGTGATACGTGGCACCGGTGTCAACAATCCATGATTCAAACTCTTCAAGAGAAGAAAAATGATAGAAAGGATTACCAGAATTAGCATTAGAACATGAGTTAAATGCAATAGAAGAATTTGCAGAATGTAGAGGAGCTATCGTGGTGTTGGCAGCATGTGTTGTTGTAGTAGCCTGTTGTTTGAATGCCTACAAGAGTTCAATCAGGTTTTGATATTGTTCTGAGATATCGTCGTGAGTTTTGATATTGAATGCCTGGTTTTTAGTTGCAGGAGGTTTATTGTTGCTGTTACCATCAATATCAGCAGCAATAGGACTGTTCATTTGTCGTTCTTGTTTAATGACCATGAAGAACGCCTTAGAGATTATAGGAAGAGGATCCATTAACATTATCTAAGACTTGACATGAGAGTACTGCTCGTTCAAGCCTTTTAGAAATCAGATTGTGTAATCCTGATCTCTGAAAGTACGAACAGAAGTGAGTGCATCACACGAGCATTTCGTCAAACACTTGCAGGTCGGTAGAGGGCGAAAATTCTCCAATTCATCCCAAAGTCCTTTCAATTCTGTGTAATAATCTGAAACTCCAAGATTTCCTTGAGCAAGACGATAGATATCTTTCTGAAGATCAGCTATACGAAACACATCACCTTGCGAGAAACGATCATTAAGACCCTTCCAAGCTTCATAAGCTTTGTCAAAATATGCTATAGACTTCTGAATCGACGGTGAAACCGATCGTTGTAACCATGAAAGAACCATACTATTAATGACTCCATTGATTGAATATTGAATCGGTCTTCTCAGGTATCTTAAAGGTTCCATCAGCAAACCACACATTTTTATCGAAACAAGGCTCATACGCATTGGCGAATCCATGGTTGAAATTTTTGGTTCCTTCAAGAAGCGAGTGGCGAGAACAGCGGCCAGTGTCTCGCTTGGATGAAGATAAAATGGATTAGCGTTGTTTGTTGAATAATCCAAGTAGAAAAACTGTGAATCGTTACAATGATTGAAGAAGAAAAACATAAATCAACGAGGAAATGAAGATGAATCTGCAAAGATGAAGAAAAGAGAAGAATCAAATGATGAAGCACGATGCGAAAGCAAGAACGATGAACCAAAGCTCAAGAATGAAGCTACGATACCATCTTGGCATTAGTACACATGCATGAAATAAAGCGCATCTTGCGAGAGATATTATTGAATAATGGTTAAACTGTACAAAATGAGTCATCAAGCTATATATACAAGGGAACGAAAGAAGAAGATGTTAACTACACGATAACAAAGTTACTAACCGTATAACAGTAAACTAACTAAGATGGTTAGTAAACTATACTATGGTAAAGCTAATTACAAGCTATGCAATATTTACAATATGTATCCTAATAAGGATGTCTGAATTTTGTCATGAGAACTGGCAGATTTTGTTTTTTTGACACTTGGCAGAGAACCTGTTGGACTTGTTATTTTTTTCTATGATTAGTGTACTATTATGATTGGTTTTCGTTTTGTTAATGTCAATTGTGATTAATTAGCGAAGCACATGTTCCATAAAAGTGTTAGCTACAGTTACCAATTTGTCATTTTTCTATCCTTTGTATATTGACAGTTTAGAGAAAAAAAGTCAATTTTTTTTATAATGTTAACAATTCAAAAGCACTATAATTTGGTAGTTTAGAAAAAAAATTGTTAGAAAAAGTTTAGTTAACAGTTTGGTTCGGTTCGAGTTTCAGAGGTTCGAATAAAAGAGTTATAAAAAGTTCATTTTAAAGCGCAAAAGACTATTATTATTTTAAAACAATAGTTTGGGTAGTTTGGATAACAGTTTAAGCAGTTCGGACTTAACTGCTCAAAACAATAGTTCAAAATTTAAATGGTTCGAACTCGAACTGCCGAACAGAAACTATTAAGACAAATTTGCTTGTGCAGACTGCTAACACAAATTTGATTCAGTTGAATTGTTTACACATGTCAGTTCGCTGTAGTTCTTTTGAATTGAATAATGAATAGGCCTTGTTTAAACTGTAACGTTTCTCTTATAAGCTATATGGGTTTCCACCAGTTGCCACATTTTTTAGTCTCATGTCATTTGTTATTATTTGATGATTTAGCAAGGTCAATTTGTCTCAAATTGTTTGTTGTTTAATATTTTTAATAAAATATTTAATATTTCTTCTTATTGATAATAATTTTTCACAGCGGTGCTAGCGGCCTTGCGTGGAGCAATGGGCTCTAAGTTTCTAGGGATTAGGCATGATTAGAACTTCGTTGATCGCAATTGATCCAACTTTGGGCAAATGTAAGCTCGGCGGTGGCGCGAGGCCGTGCATATATATAGTAGCACTTGTACAGTTTCAATACACACACCATTCAATACAAAAGTATTTTACTTTCCTTTATCGCTTTTCTTTATGTTTTCATATCTCCGTAGATAATCCAAGTCACGTCCCCTCTCACACGTATCCTAACAACTTTTGAAGGAGTTAGGGAACCCATGTCGAGGAGCGAGTTCTGTTGAGGCAAAATTCCTAACAATGTTTTGATGTACAACAAACCTCAACGATGAGAAGCTTAAGGTTTCTTATCATGTGTATTACTAATGTCTGTTGTTGAGTGTTTCATAAGAACGGGATCACACAGTTAAATGTCAACAAGTTACTTGCTTATGAGAAGCATCATTCTAAGAGAAAGCAGAAAAGAATAATTGTCCACACTATTCTAAGAAATGAAACTTCCCAAATATAAGAATTAAGATCAAGAACCCTTGGTAATCTTTGAAAAATTCTGCTTGAGAAGAGTCATCATGTGTTGTGTCATGACAAAGAAAATTGAAGAAGATGAAAAGCATTCCCTCAAGAAAAAATCAAGCCAAGAAGAGTCATGATCCCAAGAAGGGTCATGATCAAAGGAATCATGTTAAGAAGAGGAATCATGATCAAAACATTCCCTCACCTATTCAAGTTTTCTCTCTTCCATACTCAGCTGCACATAAACCAGAAGGGATTCACCTAATCTCTGAGTATGTATTAAGTCTTGTGTTGTAATACATTCATGTATGTTCCATTTAAGTCAACCAAGCTCTAAGTAATCCTAAAACCCTTGTAATCAAAAGAACCTTGAATAGGGAACCTTCTCAAGTAGCATGTGTTGTTGTAGGACTTGAGAAGTGAGTGCTTTTGTATTAAAAGCAGTCTAATAGCTTTGAAGAAGTCTATTAGTGGAGTAAGATCTTGGAAGAATTCATGGCAAAACGAAGCTCTGTCACCTTCTTGCCAGAAGGTGCCTCATCTAACAGAACACCTGGGTTCAATAGAGAACACTACTACTATTGGAAGAATCAAATGAAGTTATTCCTTGAATCTCAAGACATTGATATTTGGGACATTGTTGAGAATGGACCATTCATTCCAACAATAGCAGGTCCTGTTCCAAATACAAGGATTCCAAAGCCAAAAGCTGATTGGATAATGAGAGGAGAAACACAAAAGTCTTTGCAAAATTCCAAAGCCAAATACTATCTCACATGTGCTTTGGGAAGAAGCGAGAATATGACAAGATTGTGGGAAAAGAAACTGCGAAAGAAATATGGGATACACTACAAACAGCTCATGAAGGAACATATCAAATTAAAGAAGCTAAGAAAGGAATGCTCATTTATGAATTTGAGATGTTCAAAATGTTAGAAGAAAAAACCATTGATGAAATGTTTGGCAGGTTCACTGCTATCATCAATGGATTGAGTGCACTTGGAAAAACTTACCCAAATGCTGAGAAGGTTAGCAAATTGCGAAAATGCCTTCCAAAGGCATGGAGACCTAAGAAGACAGCCATAGAAGAAGACAAAACTCTGTCTGAATTAGACATTGATCACTTGCTTGGATCCCCCAAGATTCATGAGCAAGAGCTCATGGAGGAGCTACATCCAAATAGAAAGATAGTTGCTCTTAATGCTTCTCACAAAGAACCAAGGAAAAGGAGCTGCACTCAAATCTTCTCAAGAAAGTGATGATGAGCAAGAAAGTGATGAGGATACAGAAGGAGAAGAGCTTGCATTGATATCTAAAAGAATCAACGGATGGCTAAATAACAAAAGAAGAGGAAGAAATCAATTCAAAAGAGATACATTCAAAGGAGACAAATCCAAATTCACATGCTTTGAATGCAAAAAGCATGGCCACATGAAACAAGATTGTCCATTGCTCAAAAAGGGCCCAAGAAAATTCACACCTCAAAAGAAAGCATTATTAGCTACTTGGGATGATCCAGAAGAGTCATCAAGTGAGCAAGAAGAGGATTCTGCAAATCTTTGTCTCATGGCACGAATAAAACAACAAGAAGAGGTACAAACTTCTGAACTCCTTAAATGTGAAACATGCAAAGAAATTGAATCCTCTTTTGATAGTTTGTTATATAATTCTGACATACTATCTAGAAAATGCATGGTTTTCAAAGAACAAATGCTCAAAATGCAAACAAACTGGACATCATGCTTCAGCTTGTAAAATAGAGCATAAATGTCCCATACATGTGAAAACTAACCCTCAAGGACCCAAAGACAAATGGGTGCCTAAATCTTTGTCAAAAACAAATGCAGGTATGCCTCTTACCATCAAGAAAGAAGTTGTGGTTCCTAGACAGTGGGTGCTCAAGGCATATGACAGGGGAGAAGGATAAATTCCTCTCCATGGAGAGCTTTGATGGAGAACTTGTCATGTTTGGAAACAATGACAAAGGCTACATCAAAGAAATAGGTACAATAGGTAAAATAAACTCTACTCAGATTCAAAATGTTCAATTTGTGAAACGACTCAAACATAACTTACTTAGTGTAAGTCAACATGTGATTACGGACATGAAGTGACTTTTAAATCGATGTATGCAAAATAAATAGTTTAGAGTGCAGTAAAACACTTTTTCCTTTGGTCATAGAACAAATAATCTATATAGCATATGTCTTGATGATCTTCCTGATCAAATGTGTGTAATTTCTAAGGAAGATGATAAGTGGATGTGGCATAGGAGATTTGGTCACATTAGCATGAAAACTCTTTCAAAACTATCCAAATTAGATTTGGTCAGAGGGCTTCTAAAGATTAAATATGAGAAGGATAAATCATGTGAGGCATGCATTCAAGGAAAGCATGTCAAATCATGTTTTAAATCTATCAACAAGATTTCAACAAAAAAACCTTTGGAACTCTTGTACATGGATCTTTTTGGTCCAACCAAACATGCTAGTCTCAGTGGAAAGAGATATGGTTTTGTTATTATTGATGACTATTCTAGGTTCACATGGGTGATCTTTCTCAAACACAAAGATGAAGCCTTTGAAAGTTTTAAAACATTTTTTATGAAAGTTCAAAATGAACATCATTGCAATAAGAAGTGACCATGGAGGAGAATTTGAAAATGCTTTATTTAAAACCTTTCTTGAAGATAATGGTGTGTCTCACAACTTCTCTTGCCCAAGAACATCCCAACAAAATGGTGTTGTTGAAAGATAAATAGAACATTGCAAGAGATGGCTAGAACATTGCTCAATGATTCTAAAATAGAAAAATATTTTTAGGCGATGACGATTAACAACTTTGCTTGCTATATTTTGAAGCTGAGCTCTGATTAGAAATGTTTTAAACAAAACCCCATATGAACTTTGGAAAGGAAAGAAACCTATCATCTCATATTTCCATGTGTTTGGGTGTGATTGGTATGTTTTGAACAATAAGGATAATCTAGGAAAGTTTGATGCAAAATTTAATCCTGCACTCTTCTTAGGATATTCACTTACATCTAAAGCATATAGAGTTTTCAATCTTAGGACTAAAGATGTAGAAGAAAGCATGCTTGTTATGTTTTGAAACTACTTGATTCTAATAGAGAAGAAGAAGATGAGATTATTGTTGAAGAGAGCAGCAGCAAGAAAGTGCGATATAAATGACAAATTTGAAACAGATTCAACAAATGAACCTTCTCAGCCCTCTAGTACCCCAAATGAGCAACCTCCCCAGGCTTCTGACCTACCTTAAAGTTGGAGACTAGCCACACACCATCCTCAAGATCAAATAATTGGAGAAACATCTGAACCAGTAAGAACAAGAAGCTCCTTTAGAAGAGAAGCATCTCAAAGTGCTCTCATATCTCAAATCGAACCTAAGAACATGAATGAGGCAATTGTTGATGATTCTTGGGTTGAAGCAATGCAAGAAGAGGTAGCTCAATTTGAGAAGAATGAGGTGTGGGACTTAGTACCTTCTCCCTCACATCAATCTGTTATTGGTACTAAGTGGGTGTTCAGAAACAAAATGGATGAAAATGGCAAAGTGATTAGAAATAATGGTTACAACCAACAGGAAGGTATTGACTATGATGAAACCTTTGTTCTGTTGCTAGATTAGAAGCTATTAGAATTCTTCTTGCTTATGCTGCTCACAAAGATTTCAAACTTTTTCAAATGGATGTGAAAAGTGCTTTTCTAAATGGTTTTCTAAATGAGGAAGTATATGTGCATCAACCTCATGGTTTTGTTGATGAGAAGTGATAACTCATAATTTAGAGTGTTTTTAGGATTTGAATTAAATAAAATTTGTGGGATTTTTGTTCTACTTTGGAGCTATTTTACTACAAAGTGTTAGTTTTTATTTTCAGGACCAATAGTGAAGAAAATGAGCAAATTTGGATGAAAAGAAAGCAAGGATCAAAAGAGAATTAAAGAAGGAGCAAAAGTGAAGAATTTTGGTGCCAAGACCAGAATATTATGCATGGTCCGTGCACACCTAAGCATGGTCTGTGTGCTCTGTTAGAAAATATCTGCAGAATTTGGAGCTGAGAACCAGAAAACTGTGCACGACCCGTGCGCTTCTATGCACGACCCTTGTGTTCCGTTTAAACTTCAGGAATTCCAAGGAGTGCAGTGAGCATGACCCATGCGCTTCAGTGCACGACCCATGCACCTGTTGTGTAGCCAAAAAGTTGTTACAAACCTTTCCAATTCCTCTGTTAATGGTGTTGATGGCTAGTTATGCGAATTTAAATCATTTTCCACTAATCTTAGGCTATAAATAGGACCTCATATCAGTTGTAATCTAACCTTGTCACTTGCAAAATTACTCTAAAGTTTAATCTAAGTTTATGCAATTTTCTCTTCATCTTTTATTTATTGTTCTTTAATTTTTCTGCACTTTAGTTTGCTGTTCTTATTTCCTGCACTTTTAACTTCAGTCATTTACATTCTTGTCCTTTATATTATGTCAATTATTATTCTTTCAATTTACTTTTCAATTATGAGTGAGTAGAAACTTGGTCTTGGGTTATTGGGAGTAATCCAATGATAGGTCCCTAGTAATTCCCAAGACTATTCTCCACTCCAAATTGTTTTATATTTCAATCTAATTTCATTGTCCTTCAAATCTTATTTTAAGCATCAAACGAAGAACCAAAAGGTGAAGTATTGATGTTGGAATTATGAAATTAGACAAGGGAATCAAAACTTGAGAATAGTTTTGAAACTCTTGAGACATTATAAAGGTGTTATGCTTAATGGGTTCTGGTGACAATCAACCATGAGAATAGACTTGATTTTTAGTTCAAAACACGCTCTTGTACTCAAAAAGGAGACATTAGTTATATTCGCTGCCTTGTCTTTGAAATACATTACTATATAATTTTGTGAATGGTCTAAAGAATTACTTTTGGTTCCTTATTGTTGTGATGAAACTATAATCTGAGATTATATTTATTTACGAATTTTAAATCAAACAATCACTCATTCTACTAAAATCATTCCTTTTAGCTAATCACCACTGAAAAAGAAATTGGTAATCACAAAAGTATCTGTGGGATCGATACTTTTTATTACGCGATAGAACCGTGCACTTGCGGCCTATCAAGAAGCATCCAAATCATGTTTTGAAACTGACCAAGGCACTCTATGGTCTCAAACAAGCTCCTAGAGCTTGGTAGGAAAGACTAAGTACCTTTCTTCTTAAAAATGGCTTCTCAAGAGGAAAAATTGATGTTACACTTTTTAGAAAATCTATAAAAGATGAATTACTTATTGTGCATATATATGTTGATGACATCATCTTTGGAGCCACGAATGAAAAGTTGTGTGTAACACCCCCTTCTACATACGCTAATATTTAATTTATTAAAAATCAGAGTTTCAGAAAATTTCAGTGCGACCACGCGAGGGTGCCACATTTAAACAAAACACCTCAAATAACTCCAAAATAATTACTAAAAATAAACTCCAAGCACCATAGTAGATCCGAGGTAAACACCATTGCAGCGGAAATAACACAACGTAAAACGTCGAAATACAGAATCTAATGGAATTCCAAAAGCATGAAAGAAAATAACAAGTACTAATCGCCCCCCCCCCCCGGTGCTACGTATTAGAGCTGACTCGACCAAACTAGAAGAAGGTACCAATCACCTTCAGTCGCTGTCACCTGCACGTCATATTCATTACACCATTAATTTATGAACACCCAAGAAATCACCAAAAATGTATGTAAGTGTATGAGATGCAGCCCAAAACTCCACGGGCATATGCATGTGGATCCATCACCAAAATAGCCTTGAGGGCATTCACCAAAAAATTTTATGAGGCCGAGGCCTATTCACCAAAAATGCATATGATTATGCGACACCATGACTATGCACCATAACACCAAAAACACCAAATTATGCATTAGAATGCTCACCAATAGTTTATTTACTCACCAACACCAAGAGAGGTCATAGACCCCCAAGCACCAGTATTCATTCACCATTTATTACATATCAACGTAAATAACAGCCCATAAGGACTAAAAACAACACCAAAAGGACTAACTCCACCATAAGGACTAAAACCACACCAGGGACTAAAGCCACACCAAGGTCTAAAACCAACGTCAGGGACTAAATCAACACCTAGGGACTAAAACCACACCTAGGGACTAAAACAGCACCTAGGGACTAGAAGCGACACCTAGGGGTGAATCGACACCCCGAGGACAAAAAACACACGGAGGCGAAACAACACCTGAACACGGGCGCTTGATGTTGCGCGCGCCAGGCCAAAAAGGCGCGCCCCTCACTGAACACGAGCGCATGATGTTGCGCCTTGAAGAACGCCAAAGTGGCGCCCGTCACCTGCCACAACAACACCACGGCAACACAGGCGGCCAAATTGGCGCCTGTCGTAGGCTACCGACCCTGACACGTGTGCTTGGGCGACAAATGGCGCCGCGCATAGACACCGGCACCCACGGTGCGCTTGGGCGGCAAAATGGCGCCTGCACTAGGCTACCGGCACACGAGCGCATTTGGGCAGCCAAAATGGCGCCCTACGCACCACACCTGCAACACAGGCACACTTGGGCAGCCAAAATGGCGCCCTTGTGCGCAACACAACACACACACACACACACAGCACAGGCGCATGGGGCTGCCACACTTGGCACCCCTGCCTGTGCATACACTGGCTTACCTGCTTACGCACACTAGGCGCCTTTGGGCACGCTTGGTCGGCGCGCACTGCGCCATACACCAGCACACACACTCACAGTAACAAAGGAGCGCAGGGCATGCCAATTTGGCGCCCCTGCCTGCTGATAACTCTATTTTATATAGAGTATTTCATATGTTTAAACTTAGTATTTGCTCTCTTTCAAGTAATAATAAAGAGTTTATATAGTATTTAGTGTGATATATGATAACTTGAGTGATTTGAATGGTTATAGTTATTTATAGGCCATTTTGGATATATTGTGGTATGTTTGATGTTTTTGTTGATGCGATCTCAATGCTAAGCTTGCATCAATGCTCTGCTGTGATCTGCATCAAATCTGCACTACTTGGTGAATAAGCGATCTGTTTCATATGCATCCACTTGCAAGTGATGACCTCTGCTGGTTGGTTCCACGATGCCATCCCACCTTGTATAGTAGGCGCTACTACCATTCACACATAGCTATAGGCATAGCTTTGAAGAGTCACCAACATAGGGACACATGTTCTATCATCATGGAACCGCCCTATGTCATTAGTCAAAGATTTCAACATGGGATAAACCTCTGAAAAGCAACTACAGCTATGATTCACTCAAGATTACTTCAACATGAAGAAAGGAATCACCTCACTTGAAGGCTATAAAAGGACCTCACATCTTCATTTGGAAATATACCACAATCCATAAGTTAGATCAAAATTTCAATATACATAGTTAGTTTTTATATTTTTAGAGGAAGAGGAAGGAATTGACAAATCCTCCTTAACTCATTTTCATAGTGTTTGTATAGTGCTAAGGAGTAATGCTAGTGCATTGCTAGAAGATTTCATACAAAGGTTTTCAACATTTGTAATTTTACTTTTGTTGTTTCTCTTTTGTGATTTCTATATATATAAACATGGTCTATTCAGTTTATATATATCTTGCAATGTCTCTTGTTAGCTAAACCTTTCTTAGTTGGAATGTTCTAATCATTTAATGAGTTTTTAAGTAAGTATGTTGCATGTATGCATGTTTGTACTTTAGTTCTTGCTTGATACTTTTTCCAAACTTATTTTGAACTTGTGATAACTCATATTTATATGAGTTATTTATACTCATTCAAAGAATAAATCACGCAAGTTCTCTAGCAATATAAGGATAATTAATTAGTTTTATGGTAATTTCTTAGTTCTCAGTAAATAAGAAGTTAATTAGATAAATCTGTGCATTTTGGCACCATGTGGTGCCCTTGAGAGCGTTTTGATGCTTCTTGTGCTTGTGCAGGAAATAGTGCTGAACGTTACCACGTCCCTCACCACGTCTATAGCAAAGCAGCAGAGCAAGGGTGAAAGATCTCCATTTTGGCGCGCTAGTAATGATGGTCAAAGATATAAAAAGTTAGAAGATCTTCTATTCCCCATGAGCTGACACGGAAGAAACACTGTAGCACTGCACAGTGTCAGTCAGAAGAAGAAAAACAGACCTGGTAGGTGGGCAAGTGACATCAGCAACACGTGAGCAAGAGGGCTATTTAATGGAAGACTCAGCTCACTCTCAAGGCATCTCTCCATACGCACGCATATTCAGAACCACTTCATACACTTCATCTTCATCCCTTCACCATATTTCCATTAAATTCAGAAGTAGTTTTGTAAAGAAGATCTGGAAAGCAGGACTTACGTGTTTTGCTACGAACTTTGTTTTATTTTACTGCATTCTTTGTGAGGCTCGGATGTTATGCGTCTATCACAGCGTACATCTTTGAAGAGTTACTTAGGTGTATCTTGTGCACTTAGTTTCTTTTACATTATGTATGGTATTGGTTTACTCCTAATCATTACTGTAAAGATGCTCGACATGAGCTAAACACTTTGTAGTTGAGTTGTTGTTTTGCTTGTAATGAATTTCTAGTTAATGTTATGAAGTATTGACGTTGCATGTTTTAAATCTTTGTGTGAAAATATTTCCAAACTTGTTTTGAGGTTGGCCTCTTAAAATAGGTAGATTCATAGAGTGCGGACATGGTCTATGAAAAGAAATCAAGGATTTATATGAATGAACAATGTACTAAAGACATTTAGGCATCTTTATCTAAGTCTAGACATAGAATGGATAATAGTTCATAGAACATTCTTTGTGGGTGTTTAAAATACGAGGAGTGGGCCTATTTAGAACCTAGACATATGACCTCTTATACTTGAAACTACGGCGTTTTGTCTTTGAAAAGCACTGACTCTTTTACATGAGCGTTCAAATGTGTACGTCTATACAAAATAACATTTATGCGTAATAGCGTGTAAGCGTTATAACGTCGACTAGAAAGGATTTATTTTTGCATGCGACAACTCGACTCATCTCTCATTCATAATCACAACCAACATTTGTTTAAATGTTTTATTTACATCTTTAGCATTAAAAACAACTCTTATTGCCGATTTGTTACTTGATTCTCTTGTGTTTGAAACTTGAACTTTGAAAAGTATACCAATCCTCGTGGGAACGATCTCTTACTTAAAACCACTCTATTACTTATGCGATGTGTATACTTGCACTATAATTGCGAATACCACACGAATTAACATGCAACAACTTGATCACTTAGAATAAGTAAGAATTGTAAATGACCAGAAATGGCTTACAATTAAGAACTCAAAAACTAATATGGGTGAGTGTTTTATATAAAACCATGCTAAGTCCTAGAGATAGGATAGTATAGTCCATAGGATAATTGTGGGTACTTAAAATACAAGAGTGAATTTATTTTAGCAACTTGGATAATTGTTAGGAGGCAAGATTGGCATTGACACCCCTTTCTTTCTTTGCATAGAACAAGGATCATAAGAGTGGTAATGATACTCTGAAGAAAGTGGACCGAAAGGCACATAGCTAATGCAATGACATTGATTGCAAATTGCATCACATACTGCATCATACACTTATAAGTAAATTACTTAATGAAGACATTCCAACTAGCTTTTCTCTTTTTCACTATCAACATTTTTACTTTGCTTTTTATCTAACTTAGTTGTGATCATCAAACAAAATCCAAAATTATTTTATTACTTTGTTACTTTACACTTTATTACTTTATATTTATTTTAAAAGTGAGTTTTTCAATCTCTGTGGGTTCGATCTTTTTACTACTTGTTTTTGGACAGTGTATACTTGCACACACAAGTGTATGTGTTTTCCATGCACCAAGTTTTTGGCGCCGTTCTTAGTGATTGAAGTAAATTCTTTTTAAAATTACGATATATAGTAATTTAGTGTTGTATATATAATTACTGTTTTTAAAAGTTTACATCAACCAAAGTACATGGTACTTAGTATATGTACAGAACCAAAAACAGAACTCCAGAATATAGTTTAGATCCAGAAATAGAAAGAAATTCAGGAGATTGCTAAGACTCCAGAAATAGAATCAACAAGCTTGCAACATGTCATTCGGTGAAGAACAAAGCTCAAGGCCACACTCGGTGAGAGGAGGCCTGGTTCACAACATGCTCTCTTTGAAGAAGAAGTTCATAGAGAAAATCTCATCCACATGGATCACATAGGTATGATTAATGATAGAGATAGACCTATGAGGGATTATGCTCAGTTTGATCATCAAAATATGCAAACTAGCATAAATAGACCTCATATTGATGCCATGCATTTTGAATTTAAGCCTATGATGTTTCAAATGCTTCAAACTATTGGTCAATTTGGAGGATCTCCTCATGAAGATCCTCATTTGCATTTAAGGCAATTTCTAGAAGTATGTAGTAATTTTATTATACCTGGTGTTAGTGAAAATGCATTTAGATTAAGGTTATTTCCATATTCTTTGAAAGATAGAGCTAAGGCTTGGCTAAATTCTTTAGAGCCTAACTCTATCCATTCATGGAATGAAATGGCTGAAAAAATTTTAGGAAAATATTTCCCACCTATAAAAAATGCCAGGTTAAGAAATGATATTACATCTTTTAGACAAAAAGAGTTTGAGTCTTTATTTGAAGCATGGGAAATATGGAAGGAACTTTTAAGAAAATGTCCTCATCATGGTTTACCTGTTATTATTCAAATGGAAACATTTTATAATGGTTTAGAACCTCAAACCAGAATAATGCTTGATGCATCATCTGGTGGAGTGTTATTGAATCTGTCAAACCAGAATAATGCTTGATGAAAAACTTCACTTACAGCGATACTCTTTGCATCTAATGCGTTTGCATCACCAGACGATCTTATTCGCGGTGATAGAACAAGTACCTCGGGCACACCTAGTTGTGTATCTTGTGGAGGAGGTCACTTGTATGAGGAGTGTTCTAGCAACCCTATCTCTGTAAATTATGTAGGTTATAATAGGAATAACAACCCTTATTCCAACACTTATAATCCCTGGTTGGAAAGATCACCCAAATTTTAGATGGAGAAACAATAGTGCACTGCACCTAGAACCTGCTCAACTACACCAACCAACCCACCAGGATTCCTAGCTCAAAATAACCAAAGAAACTCTCAACCTACCACCTTGAGTATTCTCTAGAAACCATGCTTAAAGCATTTATAGGTGAATCTAGAAGCGCTAGACAAACCCAGATGCTTCCATTAAGAACTTAGAGAATCAAGTTGGTCGATTAGCCACAACTCTGTATCAAAGGCCACAAGGTGCCTTACCTTCAAATACAGAAGCTACTCCTTCTCAAAACAAAGGAAAGGAGCAGGTTAAGGCTATTTCGTTAAGAAGTGGTAAAGATCTTGTAGAGTTAACTGAGAAGGAAAGTGTAGAAAAGGGAGAAAAAGCCAAAAATCAAAAAGAAACCAATGCGAAGCATCTAGTGCTCTGCATCACAAGAAGTTCAAAGTCCACTACCTAAGTTAGTACTGAATACGCTCCTCCTCCTTATCCTCAAAAAAGTGAAAAAAGCACATGAGGAGAAGCGGTTTAGTAAATTCTTAGAGAGTACTAAAACAATTACACATCAATGTTCCCTTAGTAGAAGCACTCCAACAAATGCCAAACTATGCAAAATTCATGAAGGATGTGCTTACTAAGAGAAGAAGATTAGGAGAGTTTGAAAGCAGCTTGTTGTCATGTGAGAAGATTGTAGTTTGCTTATGCAAAATAAGATTCCTAGGAAATTGAAGGATCGAGGTAGTTTACAATTCCATTTTCTATAGGAAAATCCTATCTTAGTAAAGCTTTATGTGATTTAGGTGCAAGCATCAACTTGATGCCTAAATCTATTTTGACCCGATTAGAAATAGGAAATGCAAAACCAACCAACTGTGACACTTCAATTAGGTGATAGATCAATAGCCTATCCTGAAGGTATCATAGAAGACATCTTAGTTAAGGTAGATAAGTTTGTATTTCCTGTAGATTTTGTTATCCTTGACTTTGATGCAGATAAGGAAGTGCCTATTATCCTAGGTAGACCATTTCTAGCAACTGGTAAAACCATAATTGATGTGCAGAAAGGTGAACTCACTATGAGAGTGAATGATCAAGAGATCAAATTCAATGTAATTAATGCTATGAAGTATCCTTGGAGGATCTGAGGAAGAGTGTTCATCCTTATTATCTCTAAATCAATTGGTAGAAAAACAATTTTACTAACAGTATGATCACTTAGCTAATGCAGATGAATTAGATGCAGCTGCATTGCTAGATGATGAAATACTAGAAAAGGAAAATCTGCCAATAGAAAACTCTTGTAAGGAAGTATGGGCTAGAACTTATGAACCACTCAATCTTGAGGATCCAATTCTCAAGAAGAACTTACCCTCAATAGAACAACCTCCTAAGTTAGAACTGAAGATACTGCCTGAATACCTTAAGTATGCAATCTTAGGAACAAATGAGACTTTACCTGTTATCATTGCTTCTGATTTAACATCAAAACAGGAGAGTGATCTCATTAGTACTCTAAAGAAGTATATCAAAGCTATAGGTTGGCAAATGGCAGATATCAAAGGAATTAGTCCTTCTATATGCATGCACAGAGTCATTTTGGAAGAAAATTCCAAAAATAGCATATAGAGTCAAAGAAGACTAAATCATATTATGAAAGAGGTTGTGAAAAAGGAAATCATTAAGTGGCTAGATCTTTGGAATCATATACCCCATATCAGGACGGTGCTTGGGTAAGTCTGTCAATGTGTACCAAAGAAAGGGGTGTGTGATAATAGCCAATGAAAAGAATGAGTTGATACCAACTAGAAGCATCACGAGGGTGGAGAATGCGTATGGATTCTGAGAAAACTCAACAAAGCTACCAAAAAGGATCACTTTCCTTTACCATTCGTAGACCAAATGTTAGATAGACTAGCGGGGAAAGAATTTTATTGTTTCCTAGATGGCTATTCGGGCTATAATCAAATAGCCATTGAGCCTGAGATCAACACAAAACCACCTTTACATGCCCTTATGGAACCTTTGCTTTTAGAAGGATGCCATTTGGCTTATGTAATGCACTGCTACATTCAAAGATGCATGATGTCTATATTCTCAGATTTCATTGAGCAATCAATGGAAGTATTAATGGATGATTTCTCTATCTTTGGAGAGACATTTCAAGTTTGCTTAACAAACTTGGAACAAAGTCTCAATAGATGTGAAGAAACAAATTTAGTCTTAAAGCGGGAAAAGTGCCATTTCATGGTACAAGAAGGCATTGTGCTAGGACATAGAATTTCAAAGAAAGGTCTAGAGGTAGACAAAGCTAAGTTGATGTCATTAGAATTTACCACCACCCAATACAATTAAAGGTATCGAGAAGCTTCTTAGGCCATCTTTGGTTTCTATAGAAGGTTTATCAAAGATTTTCAAAAATCTCAAAACCATTATGCATGCTTTTGCAACATGATGTAGAATTTATCTTTGATAAATTTTGTATAAACTTTTGACAAACTTAAAAGGCATTGGTATTTGCACCAATTATAGTAACCAGTTGGGTAGGCCATTTGAATTAATGTGTGATGCTAGTGACTTTGCGGTAGGAGCGATCCTAGGGCAAAGGTATGATAAGGTCTTTCATTCCATATATTATGCTAGCAAGACATTAATTGAAGCTCAAGTGAACTACGATTCTGAGAAAAGGAATTATTAATTTGTGGTATTTGCATTTGAAAAATTCGGATCATACTTAGTTGGCACTAAGATTATTGTCTATCTTGATCACTCTGCCATTAAGTATCTAATTTCAAAGAAGGATGCAAAACCAAGGGTGATAAGGTGGATTTTACTCTACAAGAATTTGATTTAGAAATTAGAGACAAGAAAGGAGTAGAAAACCAAGTAGCGAGACCATTTATCAAGGATTGAAGGAGAATCACTTGGTACACAGGAGGAGAAGAAATCAAGGAGAGTTTTCGGATGAGAAACTATTGGCAATCACGATCAATGCAAAACATTAAAGCTGCATTTGCTATAAGCAATGCAAGAGCATCTAATGCATACGCACCATGGTTTCTTGATATTGTAAATTTCCTTGCAAGCAAAGTAGTACCGATGAATATGACATATCAACAAAGGAGAAAGTTCTTCCACATGGTTAAGCAATACTATTGGGATGATCCATTCCTTTACAAGATGTGCCTGATCAATTAATGAGAAATGCATACGAAGAGGAGCAACAAGCGATTATACGCATTGCCATTACGCACCTTATGGAGGACACTTTGGAAGCACTAGAGCAGGCTAAGGTATTCTGATGCGGTTATTTTTGGCCTACTTTATTTAAAGATGCTTATTTTATGGTCAAATCTTTGTGATAAATGTCAAAAAGCGGGAAATATCTCACGATAAGCATGAAATGCCTAGAACCAATATTTTAGAAATTGAATTATTTGATGTTTGGGGCATGGATTTCATGGGACCTTTTCCACCATCTTTTGGCAATTTATATATCTTAGTATTTGTTGATTATGTGTCCAAATGGGTAGAAAGCGGTAGCATTACCTAATAATGATGCTAAATCGGTGAGTAAGTTTCTTCAAAGAAATATATTCACTAGATTTGGAACTCTAAACTATCATTAATGATGAAGGTTCACACTTTTGTAATAAGATCATAGAAAACCTTCTAGCTAAATATGGAGTTAAGCATAAGATAGCTACTGACTTACCATCCTCAAACTAGTGGGCAAGCGGGAATTATCAATAGGAAATTAAGAGAATGCTAGAAAAAATGGTGAGTCCAAATAGGAAAGATTGGTCTTTACATTTGGATGATGCCTTATGGGCATATAGAACAGCATTCAAAACACCCTTAGGATTGTCCCCTTACAAATTAGTCTATGGAAAAGCATGCCATTTACCTGTGGAATTGGAAAACAAATCCTATTGGGCTATCAAGAAACTCAATTTCAACCTACACAAGGCAGGTAAAAAGAGAATGTTAGAGCTTGATGAGCTAGAAGAGATTAGGCAAACCTCTTATGAGAATGCTGAAATCTACAAAGCTAAGACTAAGATATGGCATGACAAGAAAATTCACAGAAGAGAATTGAAAGAAGGAGGACTAGTTCTGCTGTACAACTCTAGGTTGAAGCTATTTCCAGGAAAACTTAGATCAAGGTGGTCAGGACCAAATAAGTTGATAAAGGTTTATCCACATGGAGCAGTAGACTTATTTGATAAATCCTCAAATACTGTCTTCAAGGTGAATGGTCAAAGAGTTAAAATGTACTATGGTGAACATGTGGTGAGAGACAAAATCACCACCCATTTGCAAAATCTCTAAGTGAAAAGAGGTAGTCAGGCTGACAAGACTCTTAAAACAAGCGCTTGATGGGAGGCAACCCATTGTTTTTAATTATTTTTGTGCAATTTTATGTTTTTAGTTGTTTTGCAGAAATGCAGGAAACTAATGCAGCTGCATCAAATGCACCTGCATTGAAGAGAAATGTGCCCTGCATCAGAAATTTAAAAACTTGAAGAAAATTGGTTAAGTGTGAATCATAAGGCTTCAGGAAGATCAAAGGGAGGTTAAGCAAGATTAATGACACATTGGTAGCCAAAGCAAGACACATGGCATGATGCATGCGCAGCACGCAATGCTAACGGCTACCTAATACACCCACTTAACTTTGTTACCGTTACCCTTTCATTCGCAATCTCACAAATTTCTCTCATCTGAAACACAAACCACCCTTCACATTCTCATCTCAAATTTTTCTCAATCACACAAACACTCAAAAACCTAGAAATTCAAAGCAATTACAATGGTGAAAAAGCAATCAGCACAGAAATCATCAGGCAAGCAGGCCAAAACTCCTCAGAAAGAGAAGAAAGTCATGCATGCATCATCATCATCAATCAAGAAAGGCAAAGCCAAGGATTCAACAGCAAGAAATGATGACAATGTTCATTTATGGAACATGCATCTACTACCGAGAGAGGTATGATTTGAAGAAAGGCAAGCCCATCATTCATGTCCACAGTGGCCAATCTCAATTGGGACCACTTACGTGCTACCAAGAGGAGGCTATATTGAAGACATAGTGAGATAGTTCTATCTTTGGAATCACACCACAAGAAGGAAGCGAGAACATTCCTACACTTCCATGGTGAGAGGTAAACTTGTACACTTCCATGCCAAGAAATTGAATGAACATTATATCTTTGAAATATAATGGGAATGAATTTGAAAACAAAGTGGCCAAGGCCTTTAAGAAAGAAATGGAAGAATTGAGGAATAGGATTGCTATACGGAGAAAGTGTATGGGAAAAATTTACACCTAATGAGATTAAGCTTAGAAGCAATTATTTGATAAATGCATTAGGTAATTGGCATTTGTTCATAGCCACTTTCATTCTGCCTACATCACACACATATGCTATGACCAAGAGAGATTGATCTTGTTAGATACAATTCTCTACGAGGACATGTTGACATAGGTAGATTGATAGCTAGGAAATTCTTGCATGCTCGACAAAATGAAAGGGATTTCTATTTTTCCACTTGTCTTATCAACTGAATTATGCATGAAAAAGGTGTCACAATTTGCTAATGAACAAAGGAAATTTCCCCACAGTAATTTTAGTCTTTGAAGTGAAGGAGAAATTGAGAAATGTAAGAGGCCACTGCTGCAATGCAAGAGCATTACATGCGAAGCGAGGAGGGCATGTCTGGAAATTTCAAATGATCAACATGAATGGCTTCAATTGGTCTTTGACAAGATCTTTGATCTTGTGGGCCAAATGAATGCCCCTGAATTCCCAAGTTGGAGTCTTGAGATCACGAAGGTGAAGAAGAAGAGGAGAAAGAAGTAGAAGAAGAAAGGAAAGGAAAGGAGAAGGTAGAGGAACCTAGCACAAGAAGAAGGTGACTAGGAAGCAATCAACGAGGAAAGAAGAAGTTTGTGGTAGAACTTTGTGATTGAAGAAATGTTTGATTACGATAATGAGGATGAGGAACTAGAAAAAGAAATGGATAAGGAAGTTGAAGAGGAGGAAGAAAGTGAGGTGAAATTGATGAAGAAGAAGAGGAGCATGCTAGAGGAGTAATTTTAGAAGAAATTGCTGGCGAAATATGTCAATCAAACCTTAGCATCAACTGACAACAAGCCCCTATCATCAACTACGATTACCAAAACACCCGTCATCTCACTAACCAAGAATCCTCCTCCATTCCAAAATCACCATTACCCTCCCTCAATGATCCACAGTCCTATCATCACCACAAACAACCCCTCGACCACCTCTCCAACAAATGAACCACAAGAAACAACTCATACGGAAGAACCAATTTACGAACAAACCCCTGTTATGCCAGCGAGAACAAGCGGTACCTTCTAGCCCAAGCAACATTACTACTAATGTTATTTACGCTCTTGAGAAAGAGATTGTGCGGGGAAAGAGAAGAAGAATGACTCAACAAAGAAGACAAAGAAGAAGAATCATCTGCAAAGGAGGCGTAGCTCAATGCATTTGAAATGCGAGTGATGCTCTGCATCACTTCTTCTTTGCATCATCTGTGAGCAACAACAATGCATGATGAGGCAACTATTAAATTGGTTCTAGAACAAATGGCTCAACAGAAGAGAGAGGCATTGCACAACACTCAGAAATTCTTCAAGCAACCTGCAGGAAGGCAATCAAAATTAACACCAAAGAAAAAAAATCGTGCGATCGGCAGTGCTTGATACTGCATCAGTTCAAGAAAGCAGATTCTGCAACTACACAGAAGTAGGAGGTGCATACGCACCTCTGAAGAAACACCAAGCAAGACACCTAAGGAGAAGAAGCAGAAGGTGAAACACACTCCTCCATCCAGGCAAAGCACCAGAATTAGGAGTGGAGCCAAGAAATGAGTATCATTTACATGTTTTCACCTACTACTATTATAGCTTGTGTTAATTCTGTTTAAACTATTTCCCTGGTTGTTTTTAATCCCTCTCCCCTATTTTGAACAAATGATTTGTATATACGAACAAATTTGCGGTGAGAACACTTTGCAACCCCTTAAGTTTGGGGGGATTTGCATGTTATGTTATATCTTGCATGTTATGTTTTAATATGTTTTTATCTAATATGTTGTGTGTTTTATTAATATGTTTTATATAGTAAATATATATGTTTTTAAGTAGTTTATAGTTTGTTTTAATATTAGATGTACTTAACAAAGTAGTATCTAAATATATTTTAGTAGAAAAGATCAAGTTTTTCAAAAATATGGTGAAAGCCCTATGGATGGATTTTTATGATGAAAAGAGAAAAAGAAGCCTTATTTCTTAGAAAAACCAAAATTATTTTTACTTCAAACACTTCAAAACTGAGTTTGTGAAAAGAACCTTGCTATTTAAAAGGTCAATCTGATGCAAGGGGAATTTTTGGTAAGCTTAGGTCAAAACAAAGCTTTACTAAAAAGAAAGAAGAGCTTAAAGAATTAAGTTTGGGGGTGTTTTATGAAAACAAATGCTGAATTTCAAAAGTATAAGAGTAAACAATGCACAAAAAGAATACAAAAAAAGTGGACAAAGTCATACCCTGAATCATTTGAAACTATACCTGTGCCTAAGTACATGAATGCATCACGGAGGTCAAAGACTGTGCCATGCGAGGAATAAATGTATACGGAGGATAGTTCAAAAAGCGAACTTTGTGCCAAAGTGCAAAGAAAAAAATATGTATCACGGAGGTCAAAGACACTGTGCCAAAGTGCATTTGCATGCGGAGTCGGTGAGGAAGGTAATATGAGCTAGAAAAAGAAAAAGCATCATCAGTGCAGAAAGCATCAATGCAAACTGCACTGAAGAAAAAGCAAAATGCAGAAAAAATCAATGCACAAATCACTTCAAAGAAGTATTGCATCTGCTCAAAAAGATCCACACAAAAAAAATAGAAAAATGCATTGGCTCAAAAGCTTTGAAAGATTCAACCAAGCCCTTTGATTTTAGAACTCCCCAACACTTGAGAAAATTTTGTGAGTCTAATCTCTCTTTTGAAAAATATTTTGGTGTGACCAAAGATGAACCAATCCTTTCAAAGGCTAGGAGCAAATTTTTTCACTTAGTCTTGGAACCAATCTCAACTCAGTGGGTTCACACACACACAAAAGAGTTTGAATAGCTTTGGTAGTTTTAAAGAAATAAAGGCACAAGAAAGATTGTTAAGAAATGAAGTTCATAGGGAACTCCTCATGAAAATCAAAAAAATCAAGCTGATCTATCTTCTAGAATTATAGTTTTTAATAGTTTGTCTTTGTCATTACTTGCGGACAAGCAATGGTTTAAGTTTGGGGGTGTGATAACTCTATTTTATATAGAGTATTTCATATATTTAAACTTAGTATTTGCTCTCTTTCAAGTAATAATAAAGAGTTTATATAGTATTTAGTGTGATATATGATAACTTGAGTGATTTGAATGGTTATAGTTATTTATAGGCCATTTTGGATATATTGTGGTATGTTTGATGTTTTTGTTCAGTGCAGTCTCAATGCTAACTGCATCAATGCTCTGCTTGATCTGCATCAAATCTGCACTACTTGGTGAATAAGCGATCTGTTTCATATGCATCCACTTGCAAGTGATGACCTCTGCTGGTTCACGATGCCATCCACCTTGTATAGTAGGCGCCTACCATTCACACATAGCTATAGGCATAGCTTTGAAGAGTCACCAACATAGGGACACATGTTCTATCATCATGGAACCGCCCTATGTCATTAGTCAAAGATTTCAACATGGGATAAACCTCTGAAAAGCAACTACAGCTATGATCCACTCAAGATTACTTCAACATGAAGAAAGGAATCACCTCACTTGAAGGCTATAAAAGGACCTCACATCTTCATTTGGAAATATACCACAATCCATAAGTTAGATCAAAATTTCAATATACATAGTTAGTTTTTATATTTTTAGAGGAAGAGGAAGGAATTGACAAATCCTCCTTAACTCATTTTCATAATGTTTGTATAGTGCTAAGGAGTAATGCTAGTGCATTGCTAGAAGATTTCATACAAAGGTTTTCAACATTTGTAAATTTACTTTTGTTGTTTCTCTTTTGTGATTTCTATATATATAAACATGGTCTATTCAGTTTATATATATATCTTGCAATGTCTCTTGTTAGCTAAACCTTTCTTAGTTGGAATGTTCTAATCATTTAATGAGTTTTTAAGTAAGTATGTTGCATGTATGTATGTTTGTACTTTAGTTCTTGCTTGATACTTTTTCCAAACTTATTTTGAACTTGATCACTTAGAATAAGTAAGAATTGTAAATGACCAGAAATGGCTTACAATTAAGAACTCAAGAACTAATATGGGTGAGTGTTTTATATAAAACCATGCTAAGTCCTAGAGATAGGATAGTATAGTCCATAGGATAATTGTGGGTACTTAAAATACAAGAGTGAATTTATTTTAGCAACTTGGATAATTGTTAGGAGGCAAGATTGGCATTGACACCCGCTACATCTTGCATAGAACAAGGATCATAAAGAGTGGTAATGATACTCTGAAGAAAGTGGCCAAGAAAGGCACATAGTTAATGCAATGACATTCGGTCTGGTTGCATCACATACTGCATCATACACTTATAAGTAAATTACTTGATGAAGACATTCCAACTAGCTTTTCTCTTTTTCACTATCAACATTTTTACTTTGCTTTTTATCTAACTTAGTTGTGATCATCAAACAAAATCCAAAATTATTTTATTACTTTGTTACTTTACACTTTATTACTTTATATTTATTTTAAAAGTGAGTTTTTAAATCTCTGTGGGTTCGATCTTTTTACTACTTGTTTTTGGACAGTGTATACTTGCACACAAGTGTATGTGTTTTCCATGCACCACCTGCGCCACGCCCCTCGCAGCAAAAACACATAACACCGAGGCGCGATGGCGCCAATTAAACAATCTGGCGCCCCTTGCGGACCTAAGCGATGCCTACTCCATACACAACATCATCAAAACACCTCCATTCGAGCAAATCAACAAACACCTAACAATCACTATAATTTCTCCCATTTAATTATATTGAATTAACAACTAAACACCTTAACACCAATTGACATCCATCAGTACATTCAAATTCAACAAAACCAATATTTCCATTTAACAACACACCACGTAATCATGATAATCAACACAATAATCATTCAATTCAATAAAATCACTCCTAACACCTAGCTCCTATGGATACTAGTTCTATGAGCTATTAATTATGAAAGAGAGCCCCCTTACCTTTGTTAATTTGAAGGAAACTCCCAAGCTTCAAGAATTCTTCCAAGACACCAACAATCCAAGCTTCCTTCTTCTCCTTGAGCTTCACGTGAATCTCCCTCCTTTCTCTCCCTGCCGTCGCGTTTTCACTCTCACACACTTCTCACTTTCTAATTTTTTTTTTTTTTTTTTGATTTCTCTCCAATAAGGGTTTCTCCTAAGACCCAAGGGTTTTACTAATTGGGTTTGGGCCACTTAACAATAATGGGCCTTATTTGCACACCCTCTTTTACTTGACCACTCCACGACATAATTAAATCACCACCCCCTTTATTTACTACCCAACACCTCCTAGTTATATTAAACGCCCTATTATTCTTTTAATATAACTGACCACTATAACACCTAATTAAATTTAATCAAATAAATACTTGAATTATTTTTGGGGTGTTACAATTCTCCCCGACTTAGAATATTTTCGTCCTCGAAAATTTAACTAATATGGACATGGTTATGCTCTAACCAATTCCTACCCAAGGTTGCATCTAAACCACCAACGACAAACAACAAAAATGCACAACAAAGTCTCTGTCGAAGGTTGACAAGGGACACCGAGAACACCCCAGGCAATACTATACCAGTCATAACAGACAACACAAGACTTAAACGTTCACAACATTCAACGGCAATAAATGAATATGTAACACCAGTATCAACTATAGCAAGAAACGGAGTACCACTAATAATACACGTACCTCTAGTCTCATCAGCGGTCTCAGACCCCGCGAGGGCAAACACTTTCCCACTCACCTTCTCCTTCTTTGGCTTGGAGCATTTGGTTTTAATATGCCCCATTTCCCCACAGTTGTAGCAAACCACGTCCTTCTTCTCACACTTAGCAGCTACATGCCCTTCTTTTCCACACTTGAAGCACTTGATAACCATGCAATATTGACTCTTATGTCCAGGTTTACCACACTTGTGGCACACAACGTTCGCAGGAGCATCTCCCCCACTTGGCTTCTTGCTCGAACCCGCTTCCCACTTGCCCTTACTACCAGAAACATCATAGGGCTTCACACGATCCTGAGAACCTCTCCTCTCTTTCACAATCTTATATGAAGCATTGTTATCTTCCTCGAAAATCCTACAGCTGTCGACCAGATCAGCAAACACCCGTATCTTCTGGTAACCAATCGCCTTCTTGATGTCATGCCTTAAACCATTCTCAAACTTGATACACTTTGAAAATTCAGAATTAGCATCATTCGTATAATGAGGATAGAACTTAGCCAATTCGATAAACCGCGCGCATACTTGGCCGCAGACTTGCTCCCCTAGCGATTCGAAACTCCATTTCCTTCTTTCCCTCACATCTTAGGGTAGTACTTCCTCATAAACTCTCTCTTAAACACATCCCATGAAATCTCTTCACAGCTGACCTCCAATATCTGCGAGCTTGAGCCACCAATCGCCGGCTTCTTGGATAACATGTGAGTACCATACCTCACCTTCTACTGCGCGAGTGCAATCCATAACCGGAAAATCCTCTCGATCTCCTTGACCATGCGAGCTCCATCGGTCATCACAGGCCTTTGAAAGTGGCGGATTCTCCCGCTGGGCGTGGCCAATCTCTGAGCACCGGCATCGTGACAACTGCTTGATTCCCCCTAACTGAGCCATTCCCTCGGCGGCGGCAAGAAGCGGCATCATTTCGTCCCGACCATCTAAACTAATCATTGAAACAAGATTTGATCGGATCAAGTAACAAGACTCGAAATTATAAGACTAAAGACTCAGCGACTTGGTGGACGGACGAAGCGCTCTCGATACCACTAATGTAACACCCCGCCTACATCGCTAATATTTAATTTATTAAAAATCGAGTTTGAGAAAATTCGGTCGCGACCACGCGAGGTGCCACATTTAAACAAAACACCTCAAATAACTCCAAAATAATTACTAAAAATAAACTCCAAACCACGAGATACATAGCACCATAGTAGATCCGAGGTAAACACCATTGCAGCGGAAATAACACAACGTAAAATGTCGAAATACAGAATCTAATGGAATTCCAAAAGCATGAAAGAAAATAACAAGTACTAATCGCCCCCCCGGTGCTACGTATCAGAGCTGACTCGACCAAACTAGAAGAAGATACCAATCACCTTGATCATTTGTCACTACGTTCTTTGAACATGAGAACCAACATAAAGCGGTAGGGTGAGTCTCTTTACATAAGTAATAACAGATAAAACAAGCAACACAATAGAACAGGCAACTAGCACACCAAAATACAGTCATATTCATTACACCATTAATTTATGAACACCCAAGAAATCACCAGAAATGTATGTAAGTGTATGAGATGCAGCCCAAAACTCCACGGGCATATGCATGTGGATCCATCACCAAAATAGCCTTGAGGGCATTCACCAAAATATTTTATGAGTAGAGGCCTATTCACCAAAAATGCATATGATTATGCGACACCATGACTATGCACCATAACACCAAAAACACCAAATTATGCATTAGAATGCTCACCACTAGTTTATTTACTCACCAACACCAAGAGAGGTCATAGACCCTCAAGCACGAGTATTCATTCACCATTTATTACATATCACCGTAAATAACAGCCCATAAGGACTAAAAACAACACCAAAAGGACTAACTCCACCATAAGGACTAAAACCACACCAGGGACTAAAGCCACACCAAGGACTAAAACCAACGCCAGGGACTAAATCAACACACAGGGACTAAAATCACACAAGGGACTAAAAGCGGCACCTAGGGACTAGAGCAACACCTAGGGACTCAATCAACACCCCAAGGACTAAAAACACACCAGGGACTGAAACAACACCTAGACACAGGCGCTTGATGTTGCGCCCCTCACCTAGACACAGGCGCATGATGTTTCGCCTTGGGCTGCCAAAGTGGCCCCCTTCACTGCTGCGGCATGACCACAGGCGACCAAATTGGCGCCTGTCATTAGACACCGGCCTGACCACGGTGCGCTTGGCGGCGTAAATGGCGCCACGCGCATGAACACCGGCACCCACGGTGCACTTGGGCGCAAAATGGCGCCTGCACTAGGCTACCGGCACACACAGGCACATTTGGGCGGCCAAAATGGCGCCTACGCACCACACCACTGCAACACGAGGCGCGCAGGCGGCCAAAATGGCGCCGCATGCGCAACACAACTACACACACACACAGCGGCACAGCGCGTGGGTGCCACACTTGGCGCCCTGCTGTGCCTACACCGGCTTACCTGCGCCACGCACACGGCGCCGCTGAGCGCATGGTCGGTGCCGCACTGCGCCACACACACACACACACGGGTGCGCGGCGGCTAAAATGGCGGCGCCGCATGCGCGCCACAGCACACACACACACAGCCGCGATCGCATGGTACGCCACACATGGCGCCTTTGCACGTGCCAACACCCGGCTACCTGCGCCGCGCACACACGAGCGCGCAGGCACGCCGGTCGGCGCCGCTGCTGCACCACACACACACACACGGGCGCGCGGGCGGCCAAAATGGCGCCGCGTGCGCAACACATCCTAAACACACACACACGGCCACGAGCGCATGGGGAACGCCACACTTGGTGCCCCCTGCGTGCCAACACCAACACCTGCGCGCGCACACAAGCGCGGTGGGCACGCATGGTCGGCGCCCGCACTGCGACACACACCAGCACACACAGGCGCGCAGGGCATGCCAATTTGGCGCCCCTGCCTGCGCCACTCCCGTCGCAGCAAAAACACAGAACACACATGCGCCAGTAGGCGCCCAATTCCGGCCAATCTGGCGCCCCCCTGCCAACAGCCTAAACCGATGCCTACTCCATACACAACATCATCAAAACACCTCCATTCGAGCAAATCAACAAACACCTAACAATCACTATAATTTCTCCCATTTAATTATATTGAATTAACAACTAAACACCTTAACACCAATTGACATCCATCAATACATTCAAATTCAACAAAACCAATATTTCCATTTAACAACACACCACATAATCATGATAATCAACACAATAATCATTCAATTCAATAAAATCACTCCTAACACCTAGCTCCTATGGATACTAGTTCTATGAGCTATTAATTATGAAAGAGAGCCCCCTTACCTTTGTTAATTTGAAGGAAACTCCCAAGCTTCAAGAATTCTTCCAAGACACCAACAATCCAAGCTTTCTTCTTCTCCTTGAGGTTCACGTGAATCTCCCTCCTTTCTCTCCCTGCCGTCGCGTTTTCACTCTCACACACTTCTCACTTTCTAATTTTTTTTTTTTGATTTCTCTCCAATAAGGGTTTCTCCTAAGACCCAAGGGTTTTACTAATTGGGTTTGGGCCACTTAACAATAATGGGCCTTATTTGCACACCCTCTTTTACTTCAACCACTCCCTGACATAATTAAATCACCACCCCTTTATTTACTACCCAACACCTCCTAGTTATATTAAACGCCCTATTATTCTTTTAATATAACTGACCACTATAACACCTAATTAAATTTAATCAAATAAATACTTGAATTATTTTTGGGGTGTTACACTGTGTAATGAATTTGGAAAGCTTATGATGAGTGAGTTTGAAATGAGCCTATTGGGTGAACTAAGATACTTTCTTGGTTTACAAATAAAACAACTTAAGAATGGTATCTTCATCTCTCAAGAAAAGTATATCAAAGACCTTCTTAAGAAATAAAAAATGAGTGATGCTAAAGCTATGGCAACCCCTATGCACCCTTCTGCAAGCATTAAGAAGGATGAGAAGGGTAAATCTGTGTTTGAGAAGCATTATCGAGGTATGATAGGCTCCCTATTATATCTCACTGCAAGTAGACCAGATATTGTCTTCTCTGTACACTACAAGAAAATCGGTGGTTTGCCACGGACATTCCCGTGGCAAATGTACAAATATCCGTGGCAAATATGAATTTGCCACGGATTTGCGACGGACAAATTTTGGTGGCAAAAGCGCTCGTCATAAGCGCTTTGCCGCAGATTTTCCGTGGCAAATTTTCGTCGCAAATCCGTGGCAAATTTTTAAAGTGGCAAAGTCGTCGCAAAGTCGTGGCAAATTCTTACACCTTCCGTGGCAAATCCGTCACAAATTTTAAAAAAAAAATTAAAAAAAAATTAAATTATGCCTCCAAATTCTATCAATGTTTGTTTCACTCATCAATTTTTTTGTGCAGTGCTTCAAATATTATTTGATATACTTGCGCATATTCAAGATAAATTGCGCATATGAAGTCCTCCAATTTGTTGTAGAGCACTAATTGCATATATATTCAATTAAAATAATGCTATGGCGATAAATTACTCTAAATTTACATGCTAAACATTTAAGCCACCACATTCTTTGCACAAGATTCAATTTCATATACAATTAGGGAAAGCTCCACCAATAGGAATAAAGATGATCGGTCCAAAACCAAAGGAAGAAGAGTTTCAACGGGTAAAGTTCTCCATTATGGCAAAGTAGCTTTAACTTCTTTCCAATCAGCACCACATGCCTGCAATTCAAAATATCACAAATCGCAAGAGTTTAATAACACTAATAATTATTATTAATTGCTTATTTGTATATACGCATCGAGGATCTCTTCTTCATGTAATCTTAACAAGCTGGGATCATTTACTTTGAGGCTGAACTATGTAAAAGCAGAAATCCAACTATATAATTATCCATACTTCTCTGAGCAGAAAATCTTTCATATATGATTTCAAATATACGGAGTAATATTACCCTCGAGTTTAAGCCAAATTTGCCAAAGATTGTTGAATCTGTATTATATCATCTCATATGCATGTGCTTTTATTTAAATTCATGTAACATCATGTATTTATTGAGTTATATAAAATAATAATGAGTAGGGATGAAATAATTATTACCTCAACCCCTAAGCCTTTAACATATACATTTGTAAATAGATCATATGGAGTGCAGCAATTGACTTTCTGGAAATCGAGAAAATAAAATAGAACTTTCAGTTGTAAAGCATATACTACTACGGGAGGCAAATATGTGGGATAGCATAGTTAGTATGAGAGTAATAAACAAATGAGCTATGATTTTACCTTTGCTTTTGTAGCGGCTTCATCAACTTTTTCTTGCTTCCTTCTCGATGTCCTAAAAGAAAGATTTTGCATAATATCGAGTTTTAAATTTTAGAACATTTTTGCTAAATGCTAATATTAAATTTAGAAAGAAATATCGTAAAATAACATCAAATAAGTTTACTCACAGGGGACCATTATTCAAAGCATGCTCCTTTGCAAACTTGCAAGCTTGCTTGACAGCAGGAAGTATCCATGCCATCTACCTATACAAATTGTATGTATTTATTCATAAAATCTCAAAAAGATTGTTTAAGAAAATACTAAAGTATCTATTTGATTAGACATGAATATGATTTTTGTACTTTAGATTAACATAGTTTTAGTTTACTTTAGATTATTACTTTGGCAAAAGTAAAAATAAAAAAATAAGTTTTCTATTTAAGAAAATTCAATGACTAAATAACTTTTTCCAAAATCCTTTAAAAAATGTTCAATAAGTTTCTCATAAGATATCAGTAGAACTTTTTGAAAGAAAAGTCAAAGAATGTTTAATTTTATAAAAATACTAGTAGTTGACACAAAACAAACATAATTGCTCCCATTACATGCAAGTGTGGGCTATTGTATTGCAAATTGGCAATTAGTTGTGTTACCTTGGGCTGTTATCTCCTTGCACACATTCAGCTCTTAATAGTCCACTCTTCCCATTGGTTGGTGGAAGGCAACTCTGAAAGAACCAAAGCAATATATAGGCTAGTTAGTCTAAACAAACAAAGAGCAAGAATTCCAAATAAAATGGGATTTGCATGTGGATTTGCAAACAAATAAATATATGTGTTATTGCACCCAGATGTCAGAAAAATGTAATTGTGTATGTACTTTTGTTATTAAAATTGTCCAAATAATAGCATTACCCAACAAAAGTTAACCTGAATGAATTCACTCACACCTGTGAGAATTTGACTCTGAGACTCAGAGTCCAATCACCCGATGTTACGATATGAGCGCTAAGGTAGTTATCTCGGGCGGAGGTAATGGAAAATGGGTGCTGTAACAATATGATGTAGAAACTAGATATTAGAAGCGATCAAAAATAGATAGAAAGAAGACAAAGTACTTGAAATTCATACCATTCAAATGGAGAGACAATGACCTGATTGATAAACATGTATTGTCCACTCTTGTATCTAAACCCACGAGGCTTTGACATATGAAGAGCTAACACATTTCTGGATAAACAGCCACCTTCAAATAGGAACACAATTTTTGGTAAGTAATTGTTGGAACTTGGAACTATAGTGAGCAATTCCATATTCAAGACTTACCTTTAATATTCTCACAGGCTTGATGCTTGATCGAGTGTTCTAATCGAGTCTTTCGATTGCATAAATGGTAATGGGAATAGCCAAATACATCAAGTCTACATACAAAACACATATAATAAAGTTACTTGCAATATGAATTAGCGAGAAAATAAATTTAAAAACAAAAATGGAAAAAGTTAAATCATAAATGAAGGAAGGCCTTACTTAGTTTTCTTGTACCATGCAGAGTCAAGTAAAGTTTGATTCCATGGACAATCAACAAACCATAGACAAAGACAAAGAGATGATGGGAGTACCAAAAGGCATTGAAACCTTTTAGACTTTCTAGTGCTTTTGGTAGCTTGACCCTTCTCTCTCTGAACCGAGGCTAGCTAGTGTGAAGGCTATTGCCATTAGAATAATCATTATAATCCCGATTTCCCCTTCCCATGACTTCACAAAATACCAATAATTTGATGGTTGATCTCCAAAAAAGGCTCCATAAGCTTATACTTTTCACTATTTGCATGAAGAAGCGAGGAAGTCACAAGCAAGATGGTAAATAGCATGTATACCGACTCAATTGCTCTTGCCCACATTTATCACCTATAATAGTACTCGGCATTTGGTTACTACAAAATTTTATACAAAACATTATTAATTTAGGTCACAAAACATTCAAATTAACCTTGTGGAAGTTGAGGTTGTCATCAAAAAGGCGCAATGCCTAGCTTGGTTTTGTTCTGAGCAGTGATGGTGTTTCTACAAGCAAGTAACAAGATAATGGCCATGTTCAACTTTAGTGTCAAATTTGCACCTTTAGCCATGCATACACAATGCCCCGTCACCTCATCTGCGGCTTTCCTTCTATATTGCCACGAACTTGTAGGCAAATAGACTCTAAATAGAAAAGCGATGGTACACAATCACAAGATTATAAGATTTTTAATAAAAAAGCTGAATGATAAAATCAATGACCCAGTGAAATTGATAGTGATCAACTTTGTAAAAAGAAATAAACAAGCAAGCACTCTTAGCCATAAAACTTATCTTAATTTTGCATTTACTTAACCATAGATAAATTGAAGTTGTAACTCTTGACACAAAACATCATTCAACTAATAGCTACATTTGTAGATATAAACGAGTAACAAAAATTACAGCAGTATGCCACAATTTTTTTAAGTCATATATGGTCAAAGCAGAACCACGAGGAAACCATAGGACACACAAACATATGCAATCTAGCGTCGGCGGACAACCACACACTACCTACAATTTGTGTTTAATAGAATTTCACCAAATTTGTTACTCAAAAATACCCAATTCTCCCTTTTCCCACATTAACAATCAACCCTAGCTCAAAGAAAAAACTCACCATTTGTTGAGGAAAAAAAGCAGATAATTTTTCGTAATTCCAAGCAAGAAATCCACATAGCACAAGCCTGCAAACATAGAATTACGCTGCAGTTCGGAAGAAAAAGGCGAAAATTCTGCCCAAAATAACAAACTCCAAAACCACTAATCCTTAAAAAGCCTCGAGAAAGCAAGCGAATCATGCAATCAAATAAATCCCCAAATTGATCAAACAAGAAATCAGCGAAATCGAAGCACACAAAGTAAGATAAGAAATGCGGTTAAAATTGAAGTTAGGGTTTCAATTAGGTTACCTTCACACAAGATGATGAAGCCAAGATCGCGCGACAGAGAGAGAGAGGAGCACGATCGGAGAAGGCGAAATGTAAATTATCGCAACAGAGAAGTAGCATGAGAGGTTCGATGTTGATTTACGGAAGTTCGGTTTGTTCGATGTCACGGAGAACCGGCGTTTCTATTTACGAAGAGTGAGAGGAGCAGAGGAGAGGAGGTTGTAGAGGCGGAGAAGAGGCGGATGAGGGTGGAAGAAGGCGGAGTCGAGGAGAAGAGAGTGGAGTGCGGTGTGTGAGGTTTGAGAGAAGTGAGGGTTTGTTTGTGAGAAGTGAGTGGGCGAAGGAGAGAATAGATCGATATCGTGGGAGTTTTTTTATCATTCGGTTGCCACGGACTTGCCACGGCATCTCGTCGCAAATTTCTGTTTTTCACAAGTCAAGTAGCAAACCAGTGGCAAATACCGGTAGGAAATTTCGCGCTCTTACTTTTTACACATGCCGTCGCAAATCCGTGGCAAATTACTGACGGAATAAGCTCCGTGGCAATTGCTGGTGGCTAAAACAAGCTTTTCTTGTAGTGGTAGGGTTGTGTGCAAATCTGCTCCCAAGGAATCTCATCTATGTGTTGTAAAGAGAATCTTTAGATATCTTGTTGGTACACCTAACATTGGCTTGTGGTACAAGAAAAGAACCCATTTTAATTTAATAGGATATTGTGATGCTGACTATGCTGGAGACAAAGTGGAAAGAAAAAGCACTAGTGGTTCATGCCAACTCCTTGGAGAATCACTTATCTCATGGTCATGCAGAAAGCAAAACACAATTGCCTTATCAACCACAGAAGAAGAATATGTATCTGCAGCAGGGTGTTGTTCTCAGATTCTATGGATCAAAAATCAACTTGAGGACTACTCTCTAAGCTATACAGGTATTCCTATCTTCCGTGATAATACTAGTGCCATAAATTTGTCTTAAATCCTACTCAACACTCAAGATCTAAGCACATTGACATTAAATATAATTTCATTAGAGATCATGTGCAAAAGAAGGATATAGAACTTGTTTTTGTTGACACTGAGCATCAATTAGCTAATATCTTCACAAAAGTTCTTCTTGAAGAAAACTTTAGTTATATTAAAAGCATGTTACACATCATTGAAAACCCCTCTGATGAGAAGAGTTATGACCATCAACCTTCTCAAGCTTGAGAAGGGTCATTTCCCAACCTTCTCACTTCTGAGAATGGTCATTTGTTCAAAAATGACAGTTAAAATGAAAAAAGTCCAAAAAGATTTTTTTTGTTTCTTTTCATGCAAATTTCTGTGTTTACTTATTGTTTGATTATAAGTAGATTTTCTTTAAATAGTATGTTTTTATTTATGTTTTTTTACCTTAAAATAGTTTACTAAAAAGAACCAAAAATAGGATCCTAGCCGTTAAACAGCTCTCTCCTCTTATGGGTAACTTGTCACTTCAGTCAATTCCTTCCAAATGTTACATACATCAGTCAATGATGTTGTAACCATTGGATAATAACTGTTTCGAAGTTAATAAAAAAACTTCCCTTCTCTCCTCATTCATTCACTTAACCGTTGAAAAGTGAAACATTCTTCCCCTTCCTTCGAATGACTCGAACAAAGAACCCAAAGTTTAAACTGCAAGGACTCTATGATAAGATAAAAATACAAATTTCCACTATGAGTCATTACATCGAGCACACGATGGGCATCCAATAAGGAAAGCGTTGGTTTGGCAATGGTTGGTGGAATTTGTTGTGAGGTTAAATTTGGTAGTGAAATGGGATTAGGTTGTGGTTCAGTATCAGATGATAAACTTGGGTAGGGTGGTTTCGGTGGCAGCGGCGGCAGTGCGAGTGAAACTCGATCTGGCGGTTTCGATGGTGGAGGTGGAGGTTGTTGAACTGATGAGAGTCATCGTGATGGGGAGAAATTTGGAGAATCAGCGACGAAAGGATTAGAAGAACCGCTCTCAAAAGTAGAGTCAGTGATGACCGAGTTGTCCCCTTCCACTTTGAGTACTTGCTCTGTTTCTTTTCCAACCACCATGGCCGGAGTCACGAAGGTTTTGTTGACGAGTTCAGCTAAAGTGACATCGCCTAGAGCCATTAGATCTACAGATTCTGTCATAAGCGTTGTTGGCTGCTCAGTGGTTTCAGAAAGATCAACAGTCACAGAAAAGTTGATTCCATGGTCTATGATGAAGTCTCCCTCTTGACGAGGGATTTTTGCAATGTCTTTGTAGTTTCACCTTTTATCACTATATGATTGAGGGATACTAAAGGAACACGCAGAGAGGATGTTGGTGTAGGAGATGTGGATTGGTAATGGTGATAATGGGAATGAAGGGATAAATCACTGGTAAAGAGTGTCGGAGGCTGATTGAAGGAAGTAGGTGAGCTCCATGGTGGTGAGTCAGTGTTGGTGAATGACACGTGAAGTGGTGGAAGAGATGATGATTGTGGGGTGAAAGTTTCTGGAGTGGAGTAGTGACTAAGATGATGAAATGGTGGTGGTGGTGGTGGATGGTAGTGAGATGGTGGCTGATGGTTGAAATGGCTATGTAATTCCCATTGTGAAGGTTCATGGTTGAGGGAAGAAAGTTCATAGTTGAGGGAGGAAAGTTCATGGATACAACTTTGTTGGGAACGTAAAAGTTCTTGGAGAAGGGACAGAATATGAGGAGAGATTTGAGGAGGTGAATCCATGGCAATGAAAGCGCCAATGTAAGGTACCAAAAAATGGGTAAACCTTCAAAACACAATAACTGAAAATTAAAGCTCCTTTCGAGGGGATAGTGCCTCCTTTAAGAAAATAAAATTACACTAAACATTCTTTTTCATTGATTTGAGGATCTCATTCATATGATTGAGAGTACATATATAGATGCTAGAAAAGGGTGACTCACCCCACTAAAGAACATTCTAGATTAACTAACAAAAAGACAAAATTAAAGAATATAAAAAGGTGACTCATAAGGGATAAAATGGTGACTCATATGCTTCTGGAATCTACTAGATGCTTCTTATTAGGTCACATAGTCTCTTAGGTATTTGGGCTTGTCCTCTTGGGTTGGGTCATTATAGTAATGCTTGGAGGAATAGATCCACATATTTTTAAGAATCCTAAAAATGAAATTTTTACTGTTAACCTTATAATAAGAACATGTATTCAAAATCTAATGCAGAACCAAGAAAAATGTGTTAACTCTGACTGTCTCCGGCTTTTCTATCAACCTTCTTTCATTTCCTTCTCCATATGAAATTTCCTTCTTTATTACCTCAAAGCCTCCATCTTCCCTCATGTTCTTTGTACGAAAAATGGTTGAATACCAAGAACCTTTACAGGCTTTGAATATGAGACTTGATAGTACCTTGACCTCGACTTGTGTCATACCCTAATTTTGTCAGCCTAGGGTCAAAACCCTAATTTTCACAAAATAGTAAACTGTGAAGTGTGAAATCATTTTGTAGAGTGTAAGGAGCATTTTGCATGCATTTTTAAGGTTTTGAAGTCATCCTAGGGTTTTTAGAATCATTTTTAGAGTGGAAATGCATTTTTTGGGCAAGAAGCAAGTTTTTAGGTCAAAGGGTATTTTGGTCATTTTTCAAAGTAGGATAATTTCTCATCAAGAATCATTGTGCACTTTTAAGGGAATTTATTTGGGGCAAATGTTTGAGTTATATGCGTGTTGCGCATGCATTGTTGATTTTTGTACAAAAAGTCAAATTTTTAAAAAGTCAACAAAAAAGGGGAATTTCCTTCAAAATTGCAAGGTGAGGTTTCATATCAATTTTGGGAATGGTGATATCATAGAAGTTTGGGCCCAATCATTGAATCATAGGATATGGCCCAAAATGGGTGGAATTTATGGAATTATCATGAAAAGAATAATGAAAAAATGGTAAAAATAAGGAAGTGTCCTCAATAAGACAACATGTACTATCTTTTGGCAAGCTTGCAAAACTTGGGCACCAAGGCCTCATTTGCTCCGAATTTTCCAGCTATTTTTCACCTCATTTTGTGTTTCTTCATGCCCTTGATCCATGTGAGTTGTATTCCTAGCCATTGATTAAAATTCTAGATCAAATCCTAGGCTACAACTTTGTGTACAAAACCCTAATTGCCCTTGACAATTTTTGTGCAACAAAAACTCCTAATTTTCGTGTATAACCAGCTATTCCTCACTCATTTGTGTTTTCTCCTTGTCCCTAATCCACGTGCATTGCAATCTTGGCCTTTGATTCAAACTCTATCTCAAATCTCAATGGTTTGCAAAAGCCTGATATCTATATACCCTTAATTTTGCACCTCATATAAAACCCAAAATAAGAGACCATGGGAGGGAGGAGACTCTCATTTTTACCCTAGCACACAATACTCTCCTTTCCTCTCCATGTTCAGCCGTGACCTCTCCTCCCCTTCTCCACACAAATTAACAATCAACCACAAAAACTTGATAATCCTTCTAAGCTTCCATAATCATCCATGTTTCATCAAAATCCACCAAGGGAGGAGGATTTGCGAGAGGATCCAAGCTTGTTGGAGGTGTTCTTCAAGTGTTCTTGCTTCTATTTTTCATCCTTCTTCCTTTTCTAGTTAGATCTCGAGGTAAGCCTATTATCTCTTGCATTTTCTTTAATTATTAACATGTAGATCTCTCTTCTACTCCTCTTTCCCTTCTTGAAAAAGCTTAGAGGACTCATTTCAAACATTATTGGACAAGGACATTGGGAGCCTTGGGTGTTTGAGATGAGTCATTGGCCTTGAAGGGAACGTTCTTGTGTTTTAACTATGTTGCTTGCATTTTCATACCCATCTTCTCATTTATCATTAAATAAATCATCATTTTCTTACTAAGAAGCCTTCGCAATTATGTGTCTTATGTTACTCTTACATCTTCTTGTTCATATCATGAATTTTAAGTTGAATTTTGGCTTGATTTTGGTATATAGGGGCCTCGGGTTTAAGCTTAGAAACCTAGGGTTTTTGTTGCCTTTTCACTCCTTTGATTTGTGTGAAGAATAAATACATGCTTTTGCTTGATGATTGTCTTGTAACGTGGCATGATAATCTAGGGTTTAGTCTTGTGCCTTGTTCTATGTGTTGATTGTGAATCTTGGCATGAAATAATTTAGTGATTTGTTCATGTTGTTGCTTCGGCCTTAGAGGCCTTATTGTGCATATTTTTGTGCTTGAAATGTGTTGTTTGATCTTGTGTGAATGAGCATAATTGTGTTAATGTGTTTTTAACTTTTAACCACTCACTTACTTTTTACTTTACCATTCATTAATTTTTACCAAAAAAATATAAAAAAACATTTTTGCTTTTTATTTACCTTTTACTCAAACAGTTTTACCACATTCTTACTCTAACTTTTTACCACTTCTTACCAAAACATTTTCAAACTTTGCATTTCATTTATTTGCATCATCCATGCGACACACTCTCATGCTTGCACACTAATACTTGCATACTCCCATATGCTCACATGTTCATGCATTCTTGCATGCTTATGCATCTTGCATTCTTTTATTCTCTCACATGTTTATGCATCCTTGTATGCCATTCATGCATTCATAACCAAGTATGTCATGCATTCAATAGTGCTACATCTTGCATTCATTCTTAAATGTTCATGCATTCATTAACATCATGTCTTGCATTCAATAACCAAATGTTCATGCATTCATTTATGCCATGTCAATTATTTCAAAATCAAACAAAAATTGCATTCGTTTTCAAAAAATTAAAATCAACTTACATTCAATAATGTTCATTCATTCCTTGTATGCTCATGCATAGTTGCCTAATCGTGCATTCATATCCACATGCTTACTCATTTAAACTAAGAATATCCTATGCTTATGATCAATTGCATTCTTTTGTTCATGATGCCATTAAAATATCTTGATTTAATTGTGTGCCATCCTTTCTACATGCATGTACTCTTATATGAAGACGTAAGCCTACTTTCTTGTTGTAGCATAGAGTCATTAAGATGAATGCACCCCTTTGAGATTGTTGCCCGTCCCGTAGCAATTCTCACCCGCACAACACAATTGTTTTGAGAACTTTGTCTTGAATCTTTGATAATTGAATCCCTTGATTGTATTGGCATGCTTAATCTTGGTTGATGAATAATATGTTCATGATTGCTTGATCGTTGAAGTATGAGTCTTGTTCATTCATTTGCATTTGGTTATGGATTTAGAATTGATTTGAAATGTTCTACTTCTTTTCTAAAACCCATTTCCTAGATTCATTTTTAAAAACCTTTTTATTTTCAAAACAAGAATAAAATAAATTTTCAAAGATAACCAAAAATATTCCTCTTCCCCTCCCGTTTTCAATAAAACAAACTCTTAAATAAAAGAAAAGAAAAGAAGTAGAACAAATTGCGTTCAACTCAAACTTTTGTCTAAACCACACATCAAGTTAATGGTTCCCTTTCGGTAGAAAGGACGTGTGGGGTGCTAATACCTTCCCCATGCGTGACCCACGAACCTACATTGCTGCGTTTTCAAAAGACCATCCGCCTTACTAAAAGACCTTTTTTCAATGTTTTGGTCTTAAAATTAAAATATTGGTGGTGGCTCTACTATTTTCCACGTTGTCAAACGAGAAGTCCAAACCGGATTTTTCGGGGTGCAACAACTTGCGAGCTAATTTATGTAATCAACATGTTTAATGCGAAATGAGGAGGAGACCAAGTATCAGTAGGCTTAAGAGATCCATATTGTTTGCTAAGTTTTACTCCAGGATGTCTTGAAGCTTTTTCTGTCTTGTACAAGGTTGGCTTTACCCTCTTTTTTGTTAATAATTAATGATTAATGATGTTGAAGCTAAGTTGAACTCAGTGTTCATATTTTTCCATAGTCACTAATACTATTGCAGGTTTTGTATTTGTAATCCCTCTGCTTTAGATTTCCAGAGTGGGCCAAAGGCCCAGCTGCGTCCTCGAGGCCAGTAGCGGCCCGATTCATGGCTTGCTCTCGCGAATGCGGCCATGCAGTGAAGCTCGCGGCGATCGAGGCGCCTATCTCACCATAGTATAAAGGCATCACAGATCCTGAGAATCACGTACATAATCTACATCTGGTGACCCTACTCGATTACACACTGCTGACTTGAGCGTCAGAGTGTTATTGCAGGTACCACTCGGGTACCGTCAAGACCCCGGTCCTCACCTACCACCAACGACCGGGCCAAATCACACATAATCATTTTCAACACTCATTGGCCAAGGTACGATCAATTGGCGACCACAGTGGGAGAGCCCTAGCGGAATCCTACGCAGAATATGGCCAAATGCGAACGACCAGCAATGCGTGCCTCTTCTGAAACGCGACACATCGCCATACTAGATGATCGTGAGCGGGAAACCTCACGAGGGTGTTCCTATGACCATTCATTAATCCCAAGAGAACCCACAGCGGTCTCCTGCGTGCAGGGGGCCAACCGCCCGATCTTTGGGCAGCGTGCTCGGCCGAAGTCCATCGTGGCGATCCCACCAGAGTTGGTTGAGGCGGGCATTCCATGTTACTGAACATTGTTTCTATAACTTGACTAGTGAATCTAAGGAGGAATCAAAAGCTGGTAGAAAAGCCATTTTCCATGAATGGTATTGTTAGAATACAATGTCTACCAACTATTGAGTGATCACAAAAGAATTGGAATTCCTTTGGTTTTCATTTTTGTTCGTGGCTTCTTGCAAACAGGTAAAATCTTGAAGAGGTCAAAAGCCAAAGGTTATAGTTGATGCTGCCATTAATTTGTTTTTTGTTCTAATCTTTAAAACATTTTACTTGTAATGTTAGTTGAATTTTCTTAGCCTATCTGATATGGCAGTATTCTTATTTGTGTTGGAGGCTGAATTTGGCTTAAATGACAGGAATGGTGCAGTGAATGAAAATGTCTCCATCGAAACAAGCATTGGATCACTAGGGTTTTGTAGCATGTAATTACTCTGAAAAGAGGTATTGAAAAGAGGTTTTGTATTTGTAATCCTTCTGCTTTAGATTTTGGGTATTCCCATTGTTGTTGAAGTTGCTTTGGTCTATGTTGCCAAGGGAAAAAGCTTTGGTCAGAGATTCCCATGCTCTTATTAAATGAATTTAGGAATTGAAAGAATCAAAATTGAAAGAATCTCTCTCTCTCTCTCTCTCTCTCTCTCTCTCTCTCTCTCTCTCTCTCTCTCTCTCTCTCTCTCTCTCTCTCTCTCTCTCTCTCTCTCTCTCTCTCTCTCTCTCTCTCTCTCTCTCTCTCTCTCTCTCTCTCTCTCTCTCTCTCTCTCTCTCTCTCTCTATATATATATATATATATATATATATATATATAAAAAAAAAGAATGAAAGTTACTTAAAAGCTTATTTAATTACACTATTTTGAGAAAATGTTAAATCTAATCAAGTTTTAATCTGTAGTTTGTCCTTGTCAATTTTAACGCATATTTATTTTCAATCTACACTCAAAGTGTGGTTCTACAACAAATTTTTCCTCACACATTACATGGGTCCTCAAAACTAGCTAGTTTTTTTTTTTGATGAGTCAAAATAATATTAAAGACGGGCACTAGGGGTGCCTCAACCCGTTTACATTTACTGTAACCGGTTCAAACTATTAAACGGGCTTGTATCCCATTCATCATACTCTATAGATCCATTGTTCCCCAATCTATGAGTTATCCATCCCCAAGATAATTCTTTTACATTATGTAACATTTGTGGTACACTTGGAGTACCTCCTCTAAAAATTACTCGATTCCTATTAATCCAAATTACCCATAATCTGACTACCCAAACTAGAAAGCGCAGCCTTTTCTTTTGCTTTCCCGCGCACTCACACATATATAATGAAAAAGGATGAAATAACAATAATATCAATATAAACGACATGTGTTTTTATTTTCAGCCACCTAACAAATCAATGGTGGTGAAATACATGAGAACAAGGGTGTGGTTGTGGCATGCAATATAAACGACTAGTGAAATAAATGAAAAGATAGATTACTTGGTCAAAGATCTCTCTAGTAATTATGCCATCACTTCATATATATATATATATATATATATATATATATATATATATATATATATATATATATATATATGGAGTACATGTAATTTTTTTATACGGATACCATGTCGATTTTTACTCATTAAATAAAAATCCACTCTACAAGATAGATCATTTCACCAAAAAAATAAATGTACAAGATAGAACAAAATTATAATAATTTAAAAGTATTTTTACCAAGTAGAGATCATGTATCTTTGGATTAATTTCGAGTAAGAAGGCATAATTGTATTTATAAAAGAAACTGAAAACACATACATATTTTCAATAAGCAATATATTTGTATTAGTTAATATAGGATAAATGTTTTAATAACAACTCTTCAACAGCTATAAATTTTCTTATCGAGAAAAAACAACTATAAATCATTGGTAAAAAAGAGCTATACATGGGATTGTCAGAACGGGCCAAGCCGCCACACCACTGGCCTGCTAAAAAAGGGCAGGGTGGGTCTCTAGGATCAGACATCCAGCTTGCCACGCCAAGTAAAAGTTTTATTTCACTTTTGAAAGCATTTTTTAACCAATTTTCTTTATAAATGCTTGCATATTCTATACACATGATTTCAAATGCCATGAATTGAAAGAAAAAAAATGAAGGGACAACAGTAACAGTCCAACACACATGATTGCATACTTTTTTAGGTTGAAGAAAGGGGTAATACTTCAATAGCCACTTTATATTGCTTACTTTTTATTCTAACTTTTTTATTCCAACTTTTAGATTAGGTTTTCCTTACATGAGACTTTTAGTTGAAGAAAGGACCTTTACAGTCTTTGAATATGAGATTTTTAGTTGAAGCTGCTTTAGATTTTGGGTACTCCCATTGTTGTTGAAGCTGCTTTGGTCTATGTTGCCAAGAGAAAAAGCTTTGGTCAAAGAATTTTAGTTGCAAATAGGCATACTACTCAGCTTTCCTATTTTCATAGTTTTCCATGCTCTTAGTAAATGGATTAATTTAGGAATTGAAAGAATCAAAATTGAACATTATCAGTACCATGTGAATTATTATTTGTACACCATATATTACTTATTACTATATATGGCTAATTGATTGACTAATTGACCTCGAACATATAATGAAATGTTTTTTTTTTGGTTTATTAAGTTGTGTTTAACTTCTGCATAAAGTAGTTTTATGAAAAATTTTAATAAATCAAAACTCTGGCGACTTTAGCATTATGAATACTGGAATAAAAGTGTATTTATTAATGAATGATAAAAAGACAGAAGAATCAGTGAATGTACAACTACGTTTTACATGATAGACTGAAAGAACTTTAAACAATAGAGATCAAAGTTCATTTTATGGATCATCTCCATGTGTGACTTTGACGACTTATATTGTCTTTGCATGTAAATCCCAACCACAATTATTTTCACCACACAAAATGAAAAGTTACTCGAAAGCTTATTTTATTACACTATTTTGGGAAAATGTTAAATCTAATCAAGTTTTAATATGTAGTTTGTCCTTGTCAATTTTAACACATATTTTATTTTCGATCTACACTCAAAGTGTGGTTCTTCAACAAATTTTCCTCACACATTGCATGGGTCCTCAAAACTAGTCACACACACACATATAATGAAAAGCGATGAAATAACAACAATATCAACATAAATGACATGAATAATTACATGATCAAAAAAGCGATTCTACAAGTGAATGATCCGCAACACAAAGGGCATGTGTTTTTATTTTGAGCCACCTAACAATGCAATGGTGGTGAAATACATGAAAAGATAGAATTCATCTTTAAACAAGCAATAAATCAATTTGATTACTTGGTCAAAGATCTCTTTAGTAATTATGCCATCACTTTATATATATATATATATAGAGAGAGAGAGAGTACATGTATTTTTTTTATACGGATACCATGTCGATTTTTACGCATTAAATAAAAATCCATTCTACAAGATAGATCATTTTACCAAAAAAATAAATGTACAAGATAGAACAAAATTATAATAACTTAAAAGTATTTTTACCAATGGGGTTTTCAGAACGGGCCAAGCCGCCCCACCACTGGCCCGCTAAACAAGGGTGGGGTGGGTCTCTAGGTTTTAGATATCCGACTTGCCATGCCAAGTAAAAGTTTTATTTCACTTTTGAATAGATTTTCCACGAATTTTTACATTTCAATCAGAAATTTCGCCTATTTTTTACAAAGCATTTTTTAACCAATTTTTTCTTTATAAACGCTTGCATATTCTATACACATGATTTCAAATGCCATGAATTGAAAGAAAAAAAATGAGGGGACAACAGTAACAGTTCAACACACTTGATTGCATGTTTACATGACATAAGTAGAATAAAAAAATGGAAACACCTGGACCACGAAGTACAGACGGAGGGAAGTTGCGTTGAGAGTGCGGAGATGCTTAGAACTACACCGCGAACTCAAGTAGAACAGCAAACGGAAGCAAAACAAAAAGAAAGGCAAAAACAAACATAAGAAGCAAACAAACCGAAGAAAAGGAAGGGCAGCAGTACTTAAGTAGATATATGTTAGATGCCTTTTATTGTAGATTCCTTTTGTTGATTTGTTTTACTTTGCTTATAAAATTATATTACAAGCCACTTGCATTGCCTAGCAAGGGCAAGAAACGGAGCATTATTTGAAGGGGTCTATGACTCTATGCCTTATAGAGGTATTCTACCTTAAACATGGATGGTCTGAAGAAGCAGCATAATAGAATTGACAAAACTAACAGGGATAACCTTTCTATATGTTTGATAAATATGTAATTTATTGTTGGAAATTTCAAAGTTGAGTTTTTGTGTTACAATGATTTTTGTCTTTTGAGTTACGTACAATGATGCCTATCAATTTCTATTAATTGTTTGCTAAGTATCGATTTGGTGCATAACTACATGGAGGAAAGGTTGTTAATTATAAACCGGTTTCTTAAATTTGTTAAGTGGTGCGTAAACCATATCTGCATAAACCATATCTTCGAAGTATTGGGTTTTTTGTAATGAAAAACCTAAGTTACTGTTATAAACCCTAGTTGCAAACTCACTAACAAACAAAACTACCACAAACAATCATTCAAACATTTTAAAAATGTGGTTGAGTTTGTTATTGTGTTTCCTATACGGTTTATTCAGTTTGGGAGTATGTTAGATCCTAACTAACTCTCTCCCAAACTGACATGTCCGTTTAAGTGTGTGCCTAAACCATATATATATATATATATATATATATATATATATATATATATATATATATATATATATATATATATATATATATATATATAGTGATACAATACCCATACAATGTACAGTTTTGATAAACAATCAATACAATTCACACAGTTATTCAGTAATAAAGTTTTACATACTTTTCAGTTTTATTCTATTTGTTCAACTCTAACTAATCTACACTAATACTTCCTGCAACCGTTAGCTTCTATCTTCAACCTTGAGTCTTGAGGTGTTGTGTGTTTTCAATCAAGGGATTGTTTCCTCGCAACATAGAAAAGAAAAAGGTTAGACTAATTCTGAGACTGAATTAGAAGAGAAGAAAGGGTCAGTGAGAAAGAGGGTCTTACCTTGTGAGTTAGCGAAGAACTCTGGTACTTGTGAGATTTCATGTTGGTGCTCATCAGAGTCTCAACAGTAGTGCATGCAGAACATTAAACAGGGAACAAATTAGGGTTTTATCAAGAAAGAAAAAGAAAGGGTAAAATCACAAAACGGTTGTGAGTTTACCTCAAGAGAAGCCTCGGTAACCCTCGTTTGATCTACGGTACTTGCATTTCACAGTTGAAGGAAATTAGGGTTTGTTCGTGTTTTAGTGAAAGTGCATAAACAGTGTGTAAAAGTGAAATTGGTGTGAAGATCTTACCATTTGCAACATGCTTGAAGCTTGATTATAAGATTCAAGCATCAGATTGAAGTGGTAGAGTGAATCTAGGGTTTGTAAGTGACGATCCTCAGATCTGTTCGATTCAGTGCAAACCAACGAAGGGTTTGCATCATCATGGTTGATCATCATCGGAGGTAGCACCGTAGCGACTGCAGCTTCAATCACCGGCGGAAGGTGAGAGCTACAGTAGCTAGGGTTTCAGTTCGTTGAGAAAGAAGAAGAGTGAAGAAGAGAGAGCTAGGGTTAGAGTGAGAGAGAGTGGCGTAAAGTGTCAAGAACCGGTCAAAGGGTTTAAGAACGTGCTTTATACACCAGGTCAAGGAGGATCTGCGTGTAACCCATTTCCAACGGGTTCGGGTGCCGCAGAGTCCATCAAAAAGCAAATAAAAAAACAAATTATTTTATATCTAACAAGAAGCACACATACCAAATATATCTAACAAGAACCACACAAACCAAAGATACGGTGCCGAGCTGAAGCTTCTTTTGGGTCTCTCTCAATTTCTATTTTCGAATATCTTTAAACGTTGAAAAGTATAAACCCTAATGTTACTTAATTGACTTGGCAGCCACTGTAGTGGATTACCGTAGCGTAAGGTCCTACGCACCTAATGCCTATGTGTGGAATCGACACATTAGTGAACTCTTATTATAAAAGTTACTGGCTTTTCTCTTTGCATAACCACCCAATGTGGGCTATGAAAAATTCCAAATAATCACTTTGTCAAGCTTTTCTATATGCCTCCTAAAAAAAACTTTGCTATATGCACAAACATTATTTTTTTGGTGAGATATGCACAATATTTTGTATCTGAGGTTTACGAAAAGTGACACTTCCCCTGACCCTCTCTACTCCTTTGGACACTGACCCTTTAATATTCCTAAAATACTCTCACGTTGAGACCCCCAGAGCCCCCTACGCTACATTTTAACGGGTATATATGGTACTAAAGTACCCGAACAGGTTTAGTTTTTTTCTTCATCTCTTCCTATTCTCCATCTCAGTCTATTGGAAGAAAACATGAATATCTACAGAAACGTGAACATCTGCAGATTGCTCAACAACATCAACGACAATTTCAAAATATCCTTTTCTTAACTTTCTTCTTTGTATCCACTATTTGAATGGCAAGTAAATGAGCTACATGTTTCTTTATCAAACTCTAAATACTTCCAAAAGATATGCCTGACATAAGAAAGAAAATAAATGTTGAAAGTTTTAAGTAGATTTGTTTGATGATCCATCGTAGATGGCCTTGGTGAGGGCCGGTGGATTTAGTGTTGAAATTTTGTCCCCACATTCTTATTCCCATACCTTTATGGGCGTGCTATGAATTGTTTCCCCCAGGTGTTTCTGACAAACAAAAGTCATTTATTTCCCCCATCAAAACATTCTCCCTTTTGTTTCCTAGGTTCGAGAGTTTGTTTCCGAACCGGTTCGGTTCCACACTTCCGAACCATTAAAAAATCAGAAATTTGGGGGGTGTCTGTAAATACATAAGACTCAGTGCTTAAGATCTGAATTGGTTCAGAACTTATAGTGCGAACAACCGTGTAGATCGAGAAAGAAAAAAAGTGTGCCGCGTGATTCATTAATGACAATTTGGTCTTTTCGCTGGTTTTTGTAGTGTCCACAGAGTAGAGGGTGGTTGTACAAAGTATAGTATGGGCCTAACGAAAAACACATGCCTTCTTGTTCTGTTTTATTTATTTATCAAAGCCTTCTTATTATTTTATTAACATATTAACGAAAAATGTAGTGTTACATTTATGACAAAATGTTGCCATCAAATTTTGTTGATATTTCTAGTCGGTCAAATTCTATGGCTAAAGTGACGCTTATTCCCATATGGACATATGTGCCCATTAAGGATATACCTACGTTTCTTAGTCTTGTAATTTGGTGATTGATATATCGAACGGAGTTCGCTCACGGTGTGAGCAAACCTACACAACTCACTGAGACAACAAAAACCTTTTTCTCCATATGCTTGCCGAACTCGGTCTTTGGGTTCCTTGATTGTAGAAGGGAGTGATGGATGGTTTGGAATTCCTAATATCATTGTTCGCTCGAAAATTAATTGGAATAATCAGGCTGAGTGAGTACATCTTGCAAACAAGGTTCTTTCTAGATGTGAAAGCATAGGGTGGCATGTATATTCATTGCGTCCATATGCAAAATCAGTGAAAAAATGACTTGTATCTAAAATTTAAATGAGCATTGCCATTCTTTCAATATGATTTGCCATCATTTGCATGGATTCAGAATAATTAGACATGTTTTGGTGGTGTTTTCGGTGTTGATTTCTGGATGATTTTTGAGTGGGAAGAAATTTGAATGATTTACACTTAACTCTCCAAAATCTTACCTTTTCTAAGCTCTTCTAATTTGGCCTATTTTGAAAGAGAAAGAAACTAAGTTATTAAAGTGCAATTCAAAATGTTTCTGATTTTATTCCAACTATCATTGTTAGAATGGAAGATTGTGAGAATAGAAGAAAGAGAGAGGCTAAGTTAATAAGGGATAAGTGGTGATTGAATAATGTTTTATAAGGTAGAGTAGTTTTGTTATCATGTATGAGTATCATGTGACAATCATGTTTTCTATCAAGCAACACTATTGTGTTGTATGTAGACATGCAACTCTAATTTGGTAATTTTTTAAGTAAAAAAATAAATGAAAGCATAAGGTGACTTTGTATGACATTTTAACTAACACATAATCTGGATCTTATTATGGAAAAGAGAACTCAACACTAAGTTGCATATTCTTATGCATTTTGCTGCTCTCTCACTGTCTTAAGACAATGCAAGGTCAATCATGAGATTTTGAGTATCATGGACGAACCAATTTAAAATGATATCTTGTAGTTATTTCAATAACATTTTCGTTGTATTTTTGTTGAAAATAATTAATAATTCATTCATGATAAAAAAAATTTAGAATTATTTTCAAAAGAAACTAAAGTATCTAATTTGCGACATTATATGTTATACAGAAATTTTTAACAATGTCATTTTAAAAAAAACTTTTTGTAGTAACAGGAACACTACAAGAAAATCGCTGATTTGCCACAGACATTTCCGTGGCAAATGCACAAATTTCCGTGGCAAAACAACATTTGCCACGGACAAAAATTGGTGGCAAAAAGCGCAAATCATAAATCGTTTGCCACGGAATTTCCGTGGCAAATTTTTCCGTCGCAAATCCGTGGCAAATTTATCCGTCGCAAATCCGTGGAAAATTTATCCGTCGCAAACCCGTGGCAAATTTATCCGTCGCAAACCCGTGGCAAATCCGTCGCAAAAATTTAAAAAAAATTAAAAAAAAATTAAATCATAATTTTAATTCTTCAACCCATTAAGCTATTTGACAACTAAAGTACAAGGCAAAAGAATCAGCTAAAATATTGGTAGAACCTTAGACATGGAAATTAGATCCTTGAATTTAAATAAGTCAACGAAGTCTCAGTTGAAGTATCCATGTCATCATTTTAGATTAGAGGAGCTAAACAAAATTAATTCATAACATCAATGTAATCCAAATCATAAACAATAATCCATGTGAATCCAGTATATTGGTAACACAATGTTTTGATTCATCATCAAGCGATGGGGTTGATAATATTTGAGAAAAACTAAAAGTCTTCCAATTGTATCGGCGGTGGGCTTTGAAGAGTAGAGAATGGCGTTGCTACAATCTAGACCTACAACCTACAAGAAATAATTTAACTTAGAACTTTTCTTATGAATGTTGTAAGCATGATTGAGAATACATTAAGGAAAAAAAAGCAGGCAATGTTCATGCAAGAAAGCCCAAGTTAACAAATCTCACGATTGTAAACTATAACTTGATCAAATTAGTACCAATTAAACAAGGAATTGTGAGACTTAAGAATGTCAAACAAATAATCGGTACAAATTTACTACGGTCAAAGAACAAAAAAAATTGTGGCATCATATGATAACAAACTTTAAGCGGGAAGCATTATAGAGTCTATCCCATCGAAGCGAGAAAGTTTAAGAGTAAGATGTCATCAAGGGTCTAAGTAGACAAACAAACCTCTTCAATCTCCTTGATTACTCGATGCAGTTACTGCTTTGGAAGATCTATTTTGTTCAAAACACATTCTGAGAATACCTCTGAAGTTACTAAATAAATGTGTCCATGCGCATACAATCATATTGACATGTTATTTCATAAAATTATAATTATAACTTTGAGAAAAGTGAAGGCAAAAAAGCAGTAGGACATAAAACCATTTACAATTTGGAAAGGAAAAATCCTTTGCCATGAATTTGTGGCCATAGTAGAACACCTTTGTTTTGTGCTTTGATGGTCTTACAAATCAATTTCACATAGAAGGAATTTTTTTCTTGGTGGGTTTGAAGATGAGTCATGGGCCTTTTAAAAAACTACGAGTTTATTATTTCAAAGATAGCATCAATAGAAGATAAAAGTGCAGAGTGAATTAATATAAAACTTTCACATAAGGAAAGTTAAAAGCAAAGTACAAGGATGGCATACTTACGGGGATAATTTCTAGGTTGTTCTCCAAAGCCAAATAAACATTAGCTAGTGTTTGTGCTTCAACCCCTGTGATTTGTTTTGCTTAATGCCTAACTTTGAATGATAAGAGATGGATGCTTAGGAAACAATGGCGAAATCGTTTTATAATCTGGAAAGAAAATGGAAAGCATAAGATTCAATATTTTTGCACATAATTGAGAGGTACATCATACAACTCATCCATATTCTTTTACAAGACAAATTAAATGGCCACGTCGTAATAGTATAATCAAGCGAAATTTGTGAAATTTTTGTTTTGATATGAGAAAGAAACATCATTAATAAGCAGAAATATACACAGATTACATAATCATGTATTAAGAGACAAGATGATTTTGGGCATCGGCTAAGCAGCCATATAAGATGGGATCACTTTCAAATTTAAAATATTAGTTCGGAAATTGAATCGCCACACAATACCACATATTTTTGCGATCGATTACTAAATTTACCTTGTACTTGTTGGGATATAGTAACCTAAATCCAATTATCCCTTGTACATTAAAGGGCTTTTAGGAAAGGGCTTATCTAAGTATGCAAAGGTGTAACTCAAATTTTTGGATACTCAAATGCTAAATGAGCAGGCCACCCTGCGAGGGGATTATCCTAAAAAATTAAGAACGAGAATGTCGCCACAAGATCAAGTCTTTGAAATAGAACATCAAGTCATGGCATTGTCGGCGGTGAATTCATATGGCATAAACAACTACTTTCGGGAGCTTAGAATTTGGGAGGTTATGCAAATGTTACTCATTTATGATAACCAAGTTGCATTGCACACCAACTCAAATTTAGCGTTCCATGAGAAACATATAGAGATGGTTTGTTATTTCATTGGAAGAATCATTTACAGGAGACATCATCAACTTACTCAATTAATTCATATGATCAACTAGCAAATGTTTTTCTCTAAATTCTTGATGTGTAACAAGTTGGGTGCATCATTGAAACAACTTCACTACCCCATCTACGAGTTTACAAGAAAGGAATAGACACAAAATCATTTAAAAATCGGACACTCGTATTCCACCTACTTCATTATAAGCGGGCACATACCAAATTAAAAATTTCTTGCCATGTCATGAAATCGCAACTTTAAGTTGTGGAATCAACCTCTGAGGCTACAACAAGAGCTTTTGACACCAACAACTATAAAAGTCTAAAACACTTAGATTCTTAAATTTACTGTGATGATATTATTTTCTTTTCCACAAAAAAACCTCCAAGGAATTAAGATAAGCTGGGCGATTTTATTCTTAATTTTTATTGTTATAACTTAAAATAATGTAGAGAGAAGTGGTGATACTATTGGAATCCATCATCAACTCTCCTTCAAGCTCCATGGACCATCAAGCTCATACATATTCTTTTTGTGGGGTAATCAGACATATAAAGCTTATAAATTAAAATTAATGAACAAAATAAGAGATGCAAGGAAAGAGACAAGCGAGTGAGACAAATATCACAACAACAAAACTCATACCTCTTTGGTATGAAAGGTAAAATCGACAATTCTTTTTCTATATTACGGACAATTTTGTCCTTTCCTCTCTTGAAACATTAGGAACTAGTTCGAACCCTACATGCAAAGGGATATACTCGAGAATAATGTGTTACCACTAAACACTAGTCTCTCAAAAACAAGTTTAAGAAAAGAAATATAATCTACAATTAGCGAGCCGTTACAAAAGAACTCGAGCAAAGGCATACACGCTTTACGTACTCTTTCGGTTTTGCTATCAACAACACTCGATTTTACCATAAAAGGTTTGGCAAGATTGATCAAGTATTCACATTCTTCTTTTATTTGTTCAAAATGATATACGAGAATTAACATTTTCATACAATATAGATTTCAACAGTTCACCACTCTGAGGAGTTTAAAGAAATAAATAACATCTCTCACTTAAACTTTGGAGTCTTTCAAAAAGTTCAAGTTTCTTTGCGATGCATATATCGATTATAATGTATATTAATACGGGAGTTTTATGCATAATTCTACATAATGAAGCCTATGCTTCTGAAGTTTTATGCGCAATTCTACAATTCTCCTTGACATATCTGAAACACTGACATTCTATCGGATACTTGAAGATCTTAAACATCAATCCTAAAAACATTCAGCTGATCCAACAAACAAAATATTCCCAAACTCAAAAGCAGTTCAAAAACTAAATTGATGATCTAGGAACATCACATATGCCTTTATATCAATCAAATTCAAATGCTTAAATAATATCAATAGCAACAACAAAGATAAAGGAAAAAGAAGATATAGATCCATGAATAGATGACAAAAAGCGGCGGAAATTGTGATAGATGAAAGCTCTCGGCTCCCGAGGAGAGAACTTGATCCTTTGCTCTTGACAAAAACATTAGCTAGGGATAATTTCTAGGTTGTTCTCGAGCCAAATAAGAAGTAATTTTAAGCTCAATTTCCATATCAAGCTAGAAGATTTTATTTCAAGCTTAATTTTCATAATTTACTTTAGTTTTCAAAGTTAGGCATTAAGCAAAACAAAATTAGCATACCTATCTTTATAATTTGAAGCTAAAATAAGCTGCAATCAAACACAAAATCCATTGAGAAAATTACACAAAATCAACAAACCCCAAACCCTAAATACACAAAATCAAAAAAACCATACAAACACAAATCCACAAACCTAGCTCCACTAAGGAAAATTTGTCAAAAATCTTTGAGAAAGCACCACACATTGTAGTTTGTTAGTTAGTTTTGAGAATGGCGATACTCAATCTCAAATATAAGCTATATCGAACAAATATCTTTCTAACTCCTAAGTCGAGGCTACATTGCGCCCGAAAAAATCGGTTTAGGACTTTTCGGTTTGACAACGTTTGAAAATCGATGAAGCGCCACCAATATTTTATTTTAGGAAAACATTGAAAAAACCTTTTTGAAAGCGGGTGGTCTTTGAAAACTTAGAGATGTAGGTTAGAAATTCGGTTGCGCATGGGAAGGTATTAGCACCCAGCGCCCTTTCTACGAAAGGAACCATTAATTTGATGTGGTTTTGAAATGTTTGATTTGAAATACATTGTTCTATTTATTTTCTTTTCTTTTTGAGAAATCACTTTATTGAAAGCGGGAAAAAGGGATGTTTTGGTATCTTTGAAAAGCGGGACAAGACAAAATTTTTTTTTGAAAAGCGTGCTTGCGGGACGAGGAACCGGTCCTACGTGCCCTCATTTGTTGAGGATCAAAGCAATGTAGTTCTTAGTTTTTATGGGTTTTTAAAGGTATGCTTGGCGGGACATGAACCGGTCCTCACGTACCCTCCTTTGGTGAGGATCAAAGCAACGTAGTTCTCGGTTTTTATGGGTTTTTAAAGGTATGCTTGGCGGGACGGGGCCGGTCCTACGTACCCTCTTTGTTTGGGGATCAAAGCAAGCGTAGTTCTCATTTTTATGCGTGTGAAAGCGGCAGGAGATTGAGTTTTGGAGTTTTGAAATAAGACTCGAGTGTTCGCGAACACCAAACAAGCAAAGGCTTGAGTGGCATTCGGTATTAACTTTCGAAAAAAAGGGGTTGGGCGGTAATCAAACAAGCAGCGGCGAGTGATTACAAGCGACAGCGTCATATTATTTTCTTGAAAAGCGGTTTTGAAAAGGTGGTGAACCTCGGTGATGATTATCACTAATAGCTCGTGTTATTTTGAAAATTTGAATTGGTTTTGTTGTTTAATTAATGTGTAGGAGCTTTCATGATAGCCAAACAAGCAAAGGCTTGGTGACTACCACTAATAACTCCTCATTAACTATCAAACAAGCAGCGGCCGAGTGATGGTTAATGATTTTATTTAGGAAAATGCCTTAGGTTTTCTTATTTGGAAAAAAAACATAGGATTTCAAGCTTGAAAAGAAATATAACATTTCAAATCCTTTTTCCAAGTCAAAACCCAAAACAACCATTGGAACACAAGCAAAGCAATCATAAGAGTATTCACAAGTTGCTATGAACAATTGGATGCACAATGATACAAGTATATGAGTGCAAGAGTATGCAATTATGGAATGCAAAATACAACATTATTGAATGCATGAGTATTTAATTTATGAAAGGGCAAAATATGATATTAATATATGCATGAACATTTAATTTATGAGATGCAAGACATGATATTAATATATGCATGAGCATTTTAAGAGAGTATGAAAATGCAAGAGATATAGATATAAATGAATGCATGAACATGTAGGCATAAATCTAAGCTAACATATGAAATTGCCAAATAGGCATCTAGCAAGGCATGTTTATTCAACCTAAAAGTTCAAGAAAACAAAATAGTAACTTAAACCTCAAAACCTAAAACCCTAATCCCAAGAACACATATGGGGACCAAAACCAAAAAATCAAAACCCTAACACTATAGAGTATGCAATAGAGAATTTTATTCAATGAAATGGGCTCATGGCCAAAACCAAGTATGCAAAGAAAACTTTGAACATTAAGCAAAACTATGATTAATTCACAAGAACTATTTAAGAGATAAAGTAGAGAATGGAATGACAATTTATACAAGGTTGAATCCCTTCTTGCAATCTTCACCACTTGAATAAAATGCACTAGGCATGTAGTGAGAATCACTTTGCAAGATCATCAACAAATAGACAACAATATAACTAGACCACAAGAACACATAAACTATGAAATAGATTGAATCCTTTCTTGCAATCTTCACCACTTGAATAAGATGCACTAGGCATGTAGTGAGAATCACTTTGCAAGATCATCAATAACTAAACAACAATATAGCTAGACCACAAGAACACATAAACTATGAAATAGATTGAATCCTTTCTTGCAATCTTCACCACTTGAATAAAATGCACTAGGCATGTAGTGAGAATCACTTTGCAAGATCATCAATAAACAAAAGGTAAATTAAAACACAAGAAATAATGAGTACATAAACTAATATATTAAATAAAAGTCATTTCTAGCTCTCTTCACTACTAAGATCAAAGTGCACTTGGCACTAGTAGGAATCATAGAGCCAAATCCTTAACAACTTACTAAAGAAAAATACCAACAACAAGATTTAAACAAAGAAACAACAAAACCAATTTTGAAGACATTTTGATCATGTATATGCGAAACCTTGCTCCATTTTATTTAACAAGAAAACTCAAAATATTAACATGAAACAACACTAATCCACTTATTTTAGGGTGAGACAACAAATCTCACCCCTCAACCACAACAAACTACATTGTAAAGATGATGCTATCACGAAAGGAATGAGGAAAGAAAATGAGTTTCAATGCAAAATATTTGGAGATGATGCAAAAGGGTTATGGATTTTACCTTTTCTCTAAGATGGAAGAAAATTGAAGAAATGGAGGAGAGAAAAATGAAAGAGAGCTTGGCCTTGCAAGGAAGGAAGAAGATGAAGATGGTGTGATGAACTCCTTGAGTGAGAAAGGTAGGTTAAGGGTGTGAGAGGTGGATTAAAGGTGTTTTGGTGGATGAAGGTGAAGTAATGGAGGAGGGGAAGAAGGAGAGGGTTTCGGCCTAGAGGGTGGAGAGGAGGAGAGGTATGATGCTTGATTTTCTTGAAGGTGAGAGTGATAGCCAAAGATTGGTGAAGAGAGAAGGTGTGAGCTATTTATAGGGATTTTTGAGGCTTTAGGGTATTTAAGTCTTTTTGCTTTGATTGGGCTCTAGGATTGGATCTTAATTTTGAATGGATGGTTAGGATTGTTGGTCACATGGATCAAGGGTATTTAGAAAACACAAGTGTGTGAGAGAAATGAGTGAAGGTGGCGCATAAAAAGAAGGAAAAAAGGAAAATTTGTGAACAAAAAATCTAATTTGGGAATGGTGACTCTTGTAAAATAGGGTTAAGGGTATTTTGGTGAGGAATGTTCTCAAAAAGGTAAAATGGTGTTTTTTTGGTGGAAGGGTTAGTGTAAGTGCATGGGCTAATTTGCAAAAAAGGGCAACATTGAGGATATGATCAAATTAAAACTTGGTGAGTAAGAAATGGAGTGTGTAGAAGCTTCTTGAGAGAGAGAGAGAGGGAGGGCTGCGCAACATGCTGAAATGTGGGAAAGAAAAATAAAAAAATGCTTATTTTTGGTCTTTTGTCTTATTGAGGACAACTTCCTCCTTTTATTTTTGAATTTTGAAACTTTTGGGCATGTAAAAATGAAAATGCACCTATTGAAACATGTTACATATTTTTGGACACCATGACATAGCCTCCTAATTGCTCTAGACAATCAAAATTGTCACTTAATTAATTGGGGATTTTTAATGGTCTTTTGGCATTTTTATACACTAAAAATAGGAAAAATGCATGTTTAATTATTTTGGACTAGGAGTTTCTCTCCAAAAATTTGTACAAAAATTATTTTGAATGGAATAAAATGTACTTTTTGTGGATGCATATTTTTAACGAGAAAAATCATCTGTTGTGAAAAATGACCAAAATGCCCTTTACCTAAAAAAACCTAATTAGCTCAAAATGCATTTTTAATTTATTTATTTTTGGTTGAAAATTAGGGTGTGTTGACCCAATAGGACAAAATTGGGGTATGTGGTTGCCCCTCTTTATCTAGATTTTAACAAGGAATATGAATTGGCGGGAAATATATTAGAGGCAAAATAGAGATAAAGAATTCAAAAATTATACCGATTTTGTCAACAGGAAAAACCGAATTTTCTTTTTCTTTTTGTGTGAATGGATACTAGCGAAAGCAATTTGTAATGAATGTGGTGCTAACCCTCATTAAGCTAACAAAGCGAGGAAACAAATTGGCGTAGACCCACGGGTGGCGTAAGCAATGAAGTAAAGCGATAAATAGAGCGATAAAGAAAGTGCAGTCCTTTGATAAGCGGAAACCTTTGGTGGGAAGAAAGTAACAAAAGTGCGGTGATGAAGGAGCGCTCGTCGCTCTGAAGGAACACACAGGTTACGAAGGGCGTCTGCGGCTCACGAGGAGTACTTGGACTCTGAAGGAACACTTGGGCTCTGAAGGAACACTTGGGCTCTGAAGGAACACTTGGGCTCTGAAGGTGGCCTATTCGAGCGGCTTTGAGGTTACGTATCAAGTTGTGGGGCTGATACATTTTACCTTGATGGACTTGCACTATGCTTTACAGCGCGCGGTTTGGTGCGAAGGGCCCGCAAAGTGCGGGGCCGATCCGTCATGCTCGTGATGACTTGGCGAGATGAAGGGCCTTGCGAGTGCGAGGGCCGATCCGTCATGCTCGTGATGACTTGGCGAGATGAAGGTCGAGTTCAAAGTCATTTATTTGGTATTGATTTGAACTAAAGCCCGAAGGACTCGGGAGTCGATGATTCGTCGGTGCTCGATAGCAGCGGGATCGAAGGGCGCCTTAGTCTGAAGGGATGCACGCAGTCTGAAGGATTTGCAAATCTGTTGATTGGTGATTGAGATGGCCGCTTCTTTGGCGTATTGAGGTGAGGTACCGCGGCTCGAATATGAGGTGAAATGCGCTTTTGAAGGGGCCTTCGAGTCTGAAGGGATTCCACGAATCTTGTTGATCTTCTTTTGCTTGATGCGTATATACTTGCCGATCGAGTGCCTTCTCGGGTTAGCGGACCTTTCTTCGCTTCCTCTAATTGGTGATTAGTGTCGTCATGGCGATCGAGTGTCTGCTACGGCTAGCGGACTTTTCTTCTCGATGGGTGATCAATGTCGTTGCAGCGATCCGAGGGTGTCTGCTCGGGCTAAGCGGACCTTTCTTTACGCTTCCTCGATTGGTGATCAGCGCCGGTTTGCGATCTAGAGTGTCTGCTTTCGAGCTAGCGGACTATTCTTGACTTTCTCGGTGGTGGTTAGTGCCATTGCAGCGATCTAGAAGTGCACTGCCACGGCGCGAGTCTTTTCTTGAAACCCAGGCGGTCAATGCCCTTACTGCTTGTTTTAGGGAGTGCGCTCTGCGGAATAGTAGGACTCTTCTTAAACTTTCTCACGATAATGTGTACTGCACATGTTAGCGGATGCAAATGCATGGTGCATGGGATGAGGATGCATGTTATGCAAGGGCATGTTATGCGAGGAACATGTTATGCGAGTGCATGCAATACTATGATTCAGTGTGATGATGAATGCAATGAGATGCTATTTTGATGTTCTTTGGTGACTTTCTTTTTACATTGTTTGTTTTTCGCTTTTTGACAAAGGCTTATTCTTTTCTTGGTTCAACCAGACTCCGATACTCTGACACGAGCCCGAGTGGCGATGGAAATTGCAAGGATCATGGATCGAATGCAAGTTTGCTTTATGGTTCGCCATACGGAATGGTTTGTGAGTGCAACCTTCTTTGTAAGATTAATTTCCTTTGGTGACTTTCTTTTTACATTTGTTTGTTTTTCTTTGTTCTCTCCTTGATCTTTTGCCCTGTTGGCTTATCTTCTTCTTTGGTTGACCCAATCCGCGACACTCGATAGCACAAGGCGAGGAATATATTGAACTTGCGGGGCTCATGGGCGGTGTAGGTGGGCTTTAACTTTGTCGTTCGAAGCAATCGTGGGCTTAATCACTTTCTCTTGCATGACTAACTTGTTTTGGGAAATTGCCTCTTTCAGTGACCTTTAAAATTTCAATGATTTGTAATGCTATATGATGTATGCACATGTTTCTGATTCGGGATCACCATCATCATAAAGCGTTTATTTTGAAGCGAGAAAAAGCGAGAAAATAATCAACAAGCGGACATGAGAAAGTTTGAGCCTTATTGGCGTAGAAAGCGATCGTGCAGAATGTTACGATATTTATTCAATACATTTGAAAGTTTTAAACTACAAAAGACACGAAAACAAAGAGAAGCTAATTTACATTGTCAGTCTCTATGGGCGATGCCGAGCATTTGGGTCCTTGACCTTGATCACTCCCTCATTCAAGTCTTGGGGAAGTTGTATGCCTTTCTTTACTTTTCATGCTCAAGTTTTCGACCCTAATTGTTGCTGGATCGCCGCTGCGGGTTTTCAATCCACCAGGGTCGCTCGATCTTGCCTAGGCGCCCTTTCGGGTTTTCAACCTAGCGAGCTAATTCTTACTTGGCTCGTCTTTCTCTTTTTCACTTATTTCTTTCGGGCATAATACTTCTTCACGAGTTTGAATGGGTAGGTTCTTGAGATCTTCGCCGTCCATGTTGGTAAATATCAGTGCTCCTCCAAAGAAGGCTTTCTTGACAACATATGGTCCATCGTAGCTTGGAGTCCATTTCGAAGTGGGGATCGATGCGGATAGGCAAGATCTTCTTAAGCACGAGATCACCTTGCTTGAATTGAGGATCGGACTTTCTTGTCAAAAGTCGTTCTCATTCTCTGTTGGTACAAGCGCCCCGAACACAAAAGTGCCATTCTTTTCCTTCAAAGAGGTTTAGGTGATCGAGACGGGTTTGAACCCATTTGCTTCCTCGGTTTAGTTTCCATCGAGAACCCGCGGGAGGGTATCTCAACCTCAATGGGAAATCGCGCTTACGACCCGTACACGGTGAGAAAGGGGTTGCCCGGTCGATGCGCCATTGAGAGTGCGGTAGCCATGCAAAGCAAAGGAAGCATCTCATGCCAATCCTTGTAAGTTACCACCATTTTACGTACTATTTTCTTGATATTCTTGTTGGTGCTTCAATTGCCCCATTCATCTTCGGGCGATAGGAGAGGAATTATGATCTTTGAATTTTGAATTCCTTGCACAAATCTTTCATCATTTTGCTGTTCAAATTGCTACCGTTATCAGTGATGATCTTGTTTGGAAGACCATAACGACAAATCGAGATCTTTCTTCACAAATTTGGCAACCATCAGGCTGGTTATCTTTGGAGTATGGCGGCTTCAACCCACAGTGATCTCTAAAACTTTGCCTTGATATAACTTGAATGAATCTTGGAGTGCAAGCCTTTTGATTTTCTTTCCCCCTTTTTTTGTTTTTTTTTTTTTTTTTTTGTTCTTTTTTTTTTTTTTTGAGAATTTTTTTTTCTGGACAAACATATTTAAATAAATAAACTTATTTGTCCTAAAGCTAAAACTCTGAGAAAACAAAAGCAATCAATCATTGATCGGAATGGATTTTTGGAGATTGTGGGTTTTGTGGAGAAAGGATGATTGGGTTTAGTGAAGTGCTTGAAGCTAATGGTAGGATGATTTTTATTCGGAGTTGGGTGATGTTTCTTTGATTTATGATGGTTATTTGGCTTGATGAGGTGTTTGGAAGTTTTATTCTGGCTAAGGGTTGGTGGAGGCGGGATGCAGAAGTCAAAGGAAGTATTTGCAGTTTATTGAGACAAGGATCTCTAGTGTTTTGTGGTAACATGTATCGACTCACCACTTACATTTCTTTTGTATCTTTTTGGGATTTTCTTTTTTAAATCCTTTTTCCTTTTTTTTTTTTTGATTTTTTTGATTGATTTTTTTTTTTTTTTGGCTGGGTGGTGATAAAAAGTAGCGCACCTTTTTTGATATTTGAGGTGATCCTTGTCTAGGGTGATTTTTGGATTTTTGGCTTACGATGTGTATACAGTTTTTTCAAGAATATGGGAAAATGGTCAAACTTTATTTCAAATCATGATTGCTCGTTTTCTCAAAAAAAATTACCCAAGGACAATAATTTATCTACTCTATATGTTTGCCTTTTGTTTTTATTTTTTATTTTACGACCCGACTTTCTTTTTACGGTCATTTGTTTTTTGTGTTTCTTTTTTTGTTTGAAGGGAAAATCATCTTTGGGACTAGCACGATTGGACCTCTGTAGTCAATGCACATTCGACTTTATCATCCTTTTTGGGCAGGGATGATATTGGCAAGCCTTCTGTACTTGCCAGCCCTTTGCTAGGAACCCTGCATCAAATTGCTTCTTCACTCCGTCTCTAATTTTGAGGACATCTCGGGCTTCATCTTTCTCAATTTATGTTTTAAAAGCGGGCATTCGGGCTCATTGGTAGCTTGTGTACCACGATGTCGGGTGTCAACCCGGGCATATCTTGATATGACCATGCAAACACATCCACGTAATCATGCAACATATGAACCAACTTCATGCGATGTTTCGTCATTCATGGCGGTACCCACTTTGACCTCTTTCTTATTCTCGGTTTGTACCCGGTTGATCACTTGATATATTCCGTGAATTTGAATAACTCTTTCTTTAACCTCACGAGTTACGGAGAGTTCCCGGTCTTCCTCAACATCCCCTCGGCTTGATTGTGGGGTGATCAAAGTCAAAATCTGATTTATCGGCGCTTCTTTGTTTTCAAAGACTATTCTTTGTGGATCGCGCTTTTTAGAAGCCAAAAAGCGAGAATGAAAGCGAAACGAAAGAAAGCAAGCAAACAATAAGCGAGAAAAGACTCACACAATGAAGAAAAATGATTTTTATTGATTGAAATTCAAAACAAGCGTTTTTATTGATGATGATGATTACGAAAATAAAAACATGTGTGCCCCTAACAACTTGTCCTATGGCCTTGGCGAGCCACGGGGTTGCATTACAACTAATTACTTTGAGTTAAAAGGTCACGGGAAATCAGCGACTTCTCAATTCTTCACCTCTTTTCCGTGAGCGGCGAACGAACGGACCCGGACCCACCTTGCCGGTTTGAGATCCACCACGGATGGCAACAACTTGGTTGTGATTAAGCAAGCCGGCACTCCACGAAAGCTCGGCGGATGTCGCGAGCGAGGAATGCTCACGGGGCGAGGATCTTGGCCTTTTGACTCGACCAACCATCCGCCACTTCTTTCCTCTGCCACTTTCCTTCTCTTGGCTAGACTTGGATCGTATCGACCCGCAGCGGTCCTTATTCCTTTTATTTGGACGAGCGCAAGAATTCCTTGTCAGATTTTCCCAAGCCGGACCAACCTTATACCCTTGATCCATCATGATTTTAGCAATCTTTCTTATTACTTGCCCATTAAAATCTTCTATGGCATTAGAGGTTGGCTTTCGTGCCGGCAATGGGTTTGCGATTATGCTTGGACCATTTTGCTTGAATGAAATCAATTGGCATCGATTAGGTCTTGCCTTTGCATGCTTGAAGGCTTTACACTCCTCCCGCAGTATGACCAACCCGTTTTCATGGAAACTACGGGTAGCATTAGCGTTGTAACCTCACGGGAAATGGCGGTGAGCGAGCTTCATTGAGCGAGTCTTGACTAAGTTCTTGAAGGTTAAGTAATCAAACAACTCGATTATATCGTCATTGGGATTGGATCAAAAAGCGGTCCGTCTCTTGTCTTGATGCCCACGAGCCTTGTGATCAAAGCGTCATAATGCGACTCACCGGACGTCGGTTCCTCTGTGCTTGTCCACCTCGGGAGCCTTGAATTTTGGTGGCAAAACCAAGTGCAGGACCAAACACGGCTCACATGCCTCCTTGGTTACGACACGGCACCCTCCATCGCCACTTACTCTTTCTTGAGTGCACAATTGGGTCATTTGGCTGCGACCCCTCGAACATGTGTCCCTGGGGGTGACTACCCATACAGTAATAATACCATCCGGGTGAGAGTATTGTGAGGTGGTGCCACCCGGCCGGAGTAGGGGTGAGTGCTGCGGGAGAACTAAACATCTGGATCTGCGGTCCTCGGCGGCTCCTACGAGCCGCAGCGGCGGTGACTTGATTGGGCGTATTCACCGCGCGAGGAATGGATCCAACGGCTTGCGGCATGTACCCAGCGAGCATACCCGAGGACATCTTTGTGGAGTGTCTTGATTTGACACATTCATTTCGGGGTGGTGACCGGATCCGTGAGCGCAAGCGTGGCGTTCGCGTCTTGAAGGGGAACAAAAGAGGTGACACCAAGCTGGACCCACTCTGATGGCGGCTTCAACGGTGGCCCATTCTTTAGACTTTGTAGCATGGCCATCATCTCGTGCATCACGGGCCTCCATTGCTGACCTTATCCTTAAGCACTTGGTTTTCTGAGCGGTGCTCGGGGTTCAAAAATTGCATGCTTAAATCTTCATGCTCTGGATTACTCTCGGTTTCAATCTCGGATGCTCTTGCGGATTAGCCATCGGCTTGGCTTGTAGTCGGGTGAAGTATCGGTGACGGAGAACCAGCGTGCCTTTTCTGTTTATTTAGACATTTATTGCATAAGAAACAAAATAAATTTATGAATGAATGTATGAATGCATGCACAGCGTTTGCTTGATCTGGGAGCCGCGGGATACCTTGCCTTGTCATACTGCGCGTAAACTTTTGATTTACAAATTGAAGTAAACAAGGAATCGAAATAGCACACTTCATTCATCAAGATTTCAAAGCTTCATCGATTTTCATTAAAGGAAAAAAGCGGTACAATGTTCATAAAGAAGCGTTACAATATTCTTGAATACAAAGCTCGAAATAAACTCTTAAATCGAAGAATACAAATAGGCAACTCAATTACAAATAGCTCCAAGCTCCCTGACTCTCTTCCTCTTCTTGCTTGCACTTGCACTTTGAGATTGCTCTTTGAATTACTGTGATCAACGCTCTATGATATTTCTAAGCCCGATACAACCGGCGGGGTGTTGAAGAAGTGCATCTCGGCCTCGGCTAACCTCAGATTCTTGGGGATTCCCAACATAGCTTTGACGGGCCGGCTCAAACAACTTTGAAAATTTGTTCTTCCACAATTGTGTATCTCATCCTTGAGTTCTTTAATGACCTCTTGATCTTGATCTTTCCAATCAACTCTAGGAGCGTTTTCCCAATCTTGGCTCTCTACTCGGACACTGTAGGCATCTTCTAGGCAATGAAGGTCTCTCTTCAATTCACCAAATATTTCTCTTTCAAAGCTCAAAGCTCTTTGGTATTCCTTGAGAGTTTCATTAATGGCCACCTTTTCTTGCTTGAGGCTTCTCAAGCGACTCCTCAACTCTGCCACTAAATGTGATTCTTGCCCCGATTCCATGGCTAATGTCTTCCACTCTGAGCTTCTTCAAGCGCTTTCCTCGTCTTTTGTTTATACCTTTGGAGCTCCTCTCTGCAGCCCCCCCGGATGCCTCTGGGCTTCTATCTTGCTTTGTTCTTCCTTCTTGAATCGTCAGCGCTTTCTTCCCAGCGATCATCTTGACATTGTTTTCTTCCTCTAGCTTTTCTTTCTCAGAGCTATCTCTTCTATCTTAGCTGCGCGGTGCCCTCTTTTCCTCTTACGCTTTTGCTAATGCGGATTTGACCGTTTAGCTCTTCATGGGTAGGGACATAAGGCTCGGTATCTCTCCTTCAAGGAAAGCATCCCTTGAATTGGTGATTTTGCGTTTTGAAGCTTCTCCTTGAGCCATTGATTGAAGGTGATGTCGCGATTCTCTTTGACAACTCTTTCACTCCCCTTCGCACTCTGATTCCATTGTTGAACTCTTGAAGCAAGTCGCGCATTTAGGCATCCCCTTATAGAGGTAAATGCGGGACATCATGCTTTCGGAGGGTGAGTTCCTCATCGGATGTAGAAGCTGCCTTAAGGTCAATGAAGGGTTGTAGTTGATACACCACGAGTCCCCATGAGAGGCACATTTTGAAAGCTTCCTGGCTGCGAACACTACCAGCCAGTGCATCATCCCGACAAGTAGGCTGCGTACCACCGGTTTGGAGTTCATTGAGATTCTTCAAAAACTCAACCCATTCCATGCATGATTTTGACCTCCACCTCACGACTTAGGGCGTAAGAGACTAGCTCCCTAACATTAGTTCGGTTGTGTATCACATGGGTAATAAGCGGCGTAGAGAATGTGGGAGGAAAGACATAATTTCTTTTTATGGGGCGTTGTAGCGAGTAAGGCGTGGTGCGTGTTAGCAAGAATAGCAGTCACCGGATTGATAGGGTTACGAGTGTCTTTGAAGGCCAAGAATGCTGCAGGTGCATCTTCATCAACATATCTCTCTATTTGAGGAAGAGGACCACCCCAAATATGGTAGGCGAGCACTAATTTGAGCGATCCCCACTTCTTAGCGCGGCATAAGATTGTAATAGGCCCTCGAAGTACTCTTGTGGATACCCGGCTACACCATTTCTCTTTAACTACTGCAACCTCAATTCATCCACACTAATCACGAGCGGCGTTGCGAGCTTTTCATCGATATAGTCACGCCACGATATTGGTAAGGCCTAGCATGTGATCTGGCGAACCCCAAAAGCTGCTCATACTCCTCTAATGTGGGTGACAATGAAAATTCTTGAAGAAGAAACACCTCGCATCAGTCGTAGAAGCGGCTCAAAGCTATAAGGCGTCCTCTTGGGCGTTCAAGCTGCGACAATCTACGAACATTCCGTATGCGATCAAAGGACTCTCTCAATCGGGCCCATAAAGGGCTGCACGCGCCTCGGACTACCGATCTCGACCCTCTTCATAAGCGGGAGGCGAGAAATGGCGAAGTCTTGCTATTCAACTCCATTTTGATACACCTATGACAAGGCGGTATGTTACTCAAGGGCTCCGGCAAGCAAATGCAAATGAGATGCGGTATGAATGCGGATGCTTACAACAATTAGTTTTAATGAATGCGGCATGATGCGATTATGATATGAATGATGCATATAGAGATGATGAAAGCGATGCATATGGATGGAGGTTCAAAAATTCGGGAGCGGTTTATTTGAAAAAATGAAAATATTTTTGTATTTTCTTGGAGAGTTTTTTGAAAAAAAAAAAGCTCCTTTTGAGAAGACATGCCCTAAATTACCATGCGACACACAATTCGTATGCCCTCGTGTCCTACAAAGGTGGGAATCCTAAGTTCTAGGGCAACTTCAAAGGTTCCTCCCATGTAGTTCTAATTCACACCCTCATGATAGCTCACAGAAGCTATAGAATCCTCATGCAGACACCCACAAATGTAGAATGCTACCAAGTGCGGCGTCATGAGAAAGCGTACTCGGTTGAGACTTTCGTGAGTATCAGACAGACAAAGGTCTTGAATAGCGATCACTAATCGCCTCCACTCTCCTAAGTGTTTTGTTGGATCGGGTATAGGAGCCCACTCATAGAACATAAATCATAAGGTGTGAAAGTGTGTGATCGAGGACATACTTCCTAAAATCTACCCACCCCACCTGCAAGAAACGAGCAGATCCGGATAAGCGATCGTCTATCCTAGGGTTTTGCACATATCAGTTTAATATACAAACCATTCTGATAAGTCCACAGTAATTACACGCATTGCTTACCTCAAGAAAGGGAGCTAAGAAGAGGGGACATAATAGAATGGGGGAATGCATGTTTTACCTTAAGAAAGGGAGCGGAGAAGAGGGGATCATGGGAATTGAGTAATGCATGCATAAGCGCAACCACAAGCATACAAAGGAAAAGAAAAAGAAAAGGAAGAGATAGAACATAATCTTTCAACTCAAACAATTTAAACCACATCAAATTAATTAGGCTTGACCCTCATCTCTCTTTAGATAAATAAATAAAGAAAGAAAGTCCCGATGGAGTCGCGCGGTATTGCGCCCGAAAAATCCGGTTTGGGACTTTTCGGTTTGACAACGTTTGAAAATCAGTAGAAGCGCCACCAATATTTTATTTTAGGAAAACATTGAAAAAACCTTTTTGAAAGCGGGTGGTCTTTGAAAACTTAGAGATGTAGGTTCGGAAATTCGGTTGCGCATGGGAAGGTATTAGCACCCCACAGCGCCCTTTCTAGAAAGGAACCATTAATTTGATGTGGTTTTGAAATGTTTGATTTGAAATACATTGTTCTATTTATTTTCTTTTCTTTTTGAGAAATCACTTTATTGAAAGCGGGAAAAAGGGATGTTTTGGTATCTTTGAAAAGCGGGACAAGACAAAGATATTTTTTTGAAAAGCGTGCTTGCGGGACAGGAACCGGTCCTACGTACCCTCATTGGTGAGGATCAAAGCAACGTAGTTCTTAGTTTTTATGGGTTTTTAAAGGTATGCTTGGCGGGACATGAACGGGTCCTCACGTACCCTCATTTGGTGAGGATCAAAGCAACGTAGTTCTCGGTTTTTATGGGTTTTTAAAGGTATGCTTGGCGGGACGGGGCCGGTCCTACGTACCCTCAGCGTTTGGGGATCAAAGCAGCGTAGTTCTCATTTTTATGCGTGTGAAAGCGGCTTAGGAGATTGAGTTTTGGAGTTTTGAAATAAGACTCGAGTGTTCGCGAACACCAAACAAGCAAAGGCTTGAGTGGCATTCGGTATTAACTTTCTCGAAAAAAAGGGGTTGGAGCGGTAATCAAACAAGCAGCGGCGAGTGATTACAAGCGACAACGTCATATTATTTTCTTGAAAAAAGCAGTTTTGAAAAGGTGGTGAACCTCGGTGATGATTATCACTAATAGCTCGTGTTATTTTGAAAATTTGAATTGGTTTTTGTTGTTTAATTAATGTGTGGGAGCTTTCATGATAGCCAAACAAGCAAAGGCTTGAGTGACTACCACTAATAACTCCTCATTAACTATCAAACAAGCAGCGGCAGTGATGGTTAATGATTTTATTTAGGAAAATGCCTTAGGTTTTCTTATTTGGAAAAAAACATAGGATTTCAAGCTTGAAAAGAAATATAACATTTCAAATCCTTTTTCCAAGTCAAAACCCAAAACAACCATTGGAACACAAGCAAAGCAATCATAAGAGTATTCACAAGTTGCTATGAACAATTGGATGCACAATGATACAAGTATATGAGTGCAAGAGTATGCAATTATGGAATGCAAAATACAACATTATTGAATGCATGAGTATTTAATTTATGAAAGGGCAAAATATGATATTAATATATGCATGAACATTTAATTTATGAGATGCAAGACATGATATTAATATATGCATGAGCATTTTAAGAGAGTATGAAAATGCAAGAGATATAGATATAAATGAATGCATGAACATGTAGGCATAAATCTAAGCTAACATATGAAATTGCCAAATAGGCATCTAGCAAGGCATGTTTATTCAACCTAAAAGTTCAAGAAAACAAAATAGTAACTTAAACCTCAAAACCTAAAACCCTAATCCCAAGAACACATATGAGGGGACCAAAACCAAAAAATCAAAACCCTAACACTATAGAGTATGCAATAGAGAATTTTATTCAATGAAATGGGCTCATGGCCAAAACCAAGTATGCAAAGAAAACTTTGAACATTAAGCAAAACTATGATTAATTCACAAGAACTATTTAAGAGATAAAGTAGAGAATGGAATGACAATTTATACAAGGTTGAATCCCTTCTTGCAATCTTCACCACTTGAATAAAATGCACTAGGCATGTAGTGAGAATCACTTTGCAAGATCATCAACAAATAGACAACAATATAACTAGACCACAAGAACACATAAACTATGAAATAGATTGAATCCTTTCTTGCAATCTTCACCACTTGAATAAGATGCACTAGGCATGTAGTGAGAATCACTTTGCAAGATCATCAATAACTAAACAACAATATAGCTAGACCACAAGAACACATAAACTATGAAATAGATTGAATCCTTTCTTGCAATCTTCACCACTTGAATAAAATGCACTAGGCATGTAGTGAGAATCACTTTGCAAGATCATCAATAAACAAAAGGTAAATTAAAACACAAGAAATAATGAGTACATAAACTAATATATTAAATAAAAGTCATTTCTAGCTCTCTTCACTACTAAGATCAAAGTGCACTTGGCACTAGTAGGAATCATAGAGCCAAATCCTTAACAACTTACTAAAGAAAAATACCAACAACAAGATTTAAACAAAGAAACAACAAAACCAATTTTGAAGACATTTTGATCATGTATATGCGAAACCTTGCTCCATTTTATTTAACAAGAAAACTCAAAATATTAACATGAAACAACACTAATCCACTTATTTTAGGGTGAGACAACAAATCTCACCCCTCAACCACAACAAACTACATTGTAAAGATGATGCTATCACGAAAGGAATGAGGAAAGAAAATGAGTTTCAATGCAAAATATTTGGAGATGATGCAAAAGGGGTTATGGATTTTACCTTTTCTCTAAGATGGAAGAGAAAATTGAAGAAATGGAGGAGAGAAAAATGAAAGAGAGCTTCGGCCTTGCAAGGGAAGGAAGAAGATGAAGATGGTGTGATGAACTCCTTGAGTGAGAAAGGTAGGTTAAGGGTGTGAGAGGTGGATTAAAGGTGTTTTGGTGGATGAAGGTGAAGTAATGGAGGAGGGGGAAGAAGGAGAGGGTTTCGGCCTAGAGGGTGGAGAGGAGGAGAGGTATGATGCTTGATTTTTCTTGAAGGTGAGAGTGATAGCCAAAGATTGGTGAAGAGAGAAGGTGTGAGCTATTTATAGGGATTTTTGAGGCTTTAGGGTATTTAAGTCTTTTTGCTTTGATTGGGCTCTAGGATTGGATCTTAATTTTGAATGGATGGTTAGGATTGTTGGTCACATGGATCAAGGGTATTTAGAAAACACAAGTGTGTGAGAGAAATGAGTGAAGGTGGCGCATAAAAAGAGAAGGAAAAAAGGAAAATTTGTGAACAAAAATCTAATTTGGGAATGGTGACTCTTGTAAAATAGGGTTAAAGGGTATTTTGGTGAGGAATGTTCTCAAAAGGTAAAATGGTGTTTTTTTGGTGGAAGGGTTAGTGTAAGTGCATGGGCTAATTTACCAAAAAGGGCAACATTGAGGATATGATCAAATTAAAACTTGGTGAGTAAGAAATGGAGTGTGTAGAAGCTTCTTGAGAGAGAGAGAGAGGGAGGGCTGCGCAACATGCTGAAATGTGGGAAAGAAAAATAAAAAAATGCTTATTTTTGGTCTTTTGTCTTATTGAGGACACTTCCTCCTTTTATTTTTGAATTTTGAAACTTTTGGGCATGTAAAAATGAAAATGCACCTATTGAAACATGTTACATATTTTTGGACACCATGACATAGCCTCCCTAATTGCTCTAGACAATCAAAATTGTCACTTAATTAATTGGGGGATTTTTAATGGTCTTTTGGCATTTTTTATACACTAAAAATAGGAAAAATGCATGTTTAATTATTTTGGACTAGGAGTTTCTCTTCAAAAATTTGTACAAAAATATTTTGAATGGAATAAAATGTACTTTTTGTGGATGCATATTTTTAACGAGAAAAATCATCCTGTTGTGAAAAATGACCAAAATGCCCTTTACCCTAAAAAAACCTAATTAGCTCAAAAATGCATTTTTAATTTATTTATTTTTGGTTGAAAATTAGGGTGTTGACCCAAGCCGGACAAAATTGGGGTATGACAGAGACCATATACATAGAATAATAGGTTGAGATACACATTGTAGCTGTTAGGAGTTAGAAAGCTATTATCAGCTATATCAATCTCTCAATCTCAAAAATAACTAACAACTACAATGTGTGGTGCTTTCACATTCAAAAGTTGTCACTATCCCTTTCCTTTGCACCCACATTCACAAAACTTATGAATATGTAACAAAAATAGATAAGAGATAAGGAACAAATAGAAAGATATGTAAACAAAAAATAAGTAACATAAATCGTATTGTGAGATTTCACTCCAGAAGCTAGTAGGATTAGATGCCAACAACAACATAGCAAAAATTTCACAAAAAATAGTATAGCTAATTGATGAAAGAATAACTTCTGCATACAGAACAGTCAACAATTGACAAAAAAATATATGAAACAAACCCCAAAGCGAAATTTGAACAACATGCTAACAACAACTAAAACAACAAAGCAAAAGTAAGGAAAACCAAATGCAGATTAATATTACCTGAAGTGACATAAACATCCCTTTCTTTTATTCCTTTCCATTGCTTTCTCATTCTCCTCATCAATATTCAAAATTTCAAAGAATCAATACAGAATCACCAATATCACTATTATAGACAAAAGGAGTTGAAGAAACAAAAACCTTGCTGATAGAATATTAAATAATTACAAACCTTCTTGACAACTTTGCCCGGAGGACCAATCTGTTTGGTATCCAATATCTGCCCAAGCATCTTCCCTGAAATAGTAATGATATAAATTAATAAGAACAATGACAACATCAAAACAAAAATAGCACTGAAAGTCACCGAAATTTAGATTATCTGACTATTATATACTCTAACCTCTATGAATTCAAATTGAACAAAACAAAGCTAGTTCTCTTGTGTGGAAAAGAACAAGAGCATAAACTGGACGAGGATTAGGATCAATTTGTTAAAGTGTTGTGAGAACAAAAGCTGCAGATCTTTCCCATCCCCATTTTGCTTGGCAAATGACATCCATTCCTAAAATTGTTTTGCGACGTTTCCTCATCCACGAAATCATTAACCCTAACACCAAACAAACATAAAACAAATCATAAACAAACACAAAATACCTCAACATTAATCTGTATTAGGAAAAAATGTCAGAACCCAAACAAAATCAGAAGAAATCAAATCCAGAATCAATATCAAATTCAAAGTCAAAATAAGAAGATGAAGAAGAAGGTGGAAGAGGAAATATGTGCTATCACTGGGTTTCGAAATTTTCAATACGGGGTTCGAAATGAAGAAGAAGACAGCAAGAAAGAGATGAATAACACGGGTTTTGAAATCTGAAACCCTAGGATCCGAAAATGAAGAAGAAGAGAGGAAGATGAAGGGAGGAAGAAGAAGAAGAACCGAGGTGACTGAGGGTGGTGTTCGTTGAGAGAGAGGAGACTGAGTGGTGCTCGTTGAGAGAGAGGCAACGGACGGAGGGTACTGTGGTGCGAGACGGCGTGAGGAAGGGTGAGAGCATGTAAGAATACTTTTACATGTACTATATTAATTGATGGCATAATTACAAGAGAGATCTTTAGACAAGTAACGAAATTGATTTATAACTTGTTTTAAAAGATGCATTCTATCTCTTTATGTATACAATCTTATGCTAATATTATTTAAAGATATTAAGGATGCTGACAATATCAATTCAAGAGGCAGAAGCCGTTCAAGGATGTCTGAATTTTGTCATGAGAACCTGGCAGATTTTGTTTTTTTGACACTTGGCAGAGAACCTGTTGGACTTGTTTTTTTTTTCTATCATTAGTGTACTATTTCTGATTGATCTTCGTTTTGTTAATTTCAATTGAGATTAATTAGTGAAGCACATGTTCCATTAAAGTGTTAGATATAGTTATCAATCTGTCTTTTTCCTATCCTTTGTATATTGACAGATTAGAGAAAAAAATTGTTAGAAAAAGTTTAGTTCACAATTCGGTTCCGTTCGAGTTTCAAAGGTTCGAATAAAACAGTTATAAAAAGTTCATTTTAAAGCGCAAAAGACTATTATTATTTTAAAACAATAGTTTGGGTAGTTTGGATAACAGTTTGGGCAATTCAGACTTAACTGTTCAAAACAATAGTTCAAAATTTAAGAGGTTCGAACTCGAACTACCGAACAAAAACTATTAAGACGGATTTGCTTGTGCAAACTGCTAACACGAATTTGATTCATTGTAATTGTTTAAACATGTCAGTTTGCTGTAGTTCTTCTGAATTGAATCATGAATAGGCCTTGTTTAAACTGCAACGTTTCTTTTATAAGCTATATGGGTTTCCCCCAATTGCCACATTTTTTAGTCTCATGTCATTTGTTATTATTCGATGACTTAGCAGTGTCAATTTGTTTCAAATTGTTTGTTGTTTAATATTTTTAATAAAATATTTAATATTTCTTTTTATTGATAATATTTTTTCACAACGGTGCTAGCGACGTCGTGGAGCAGTGGGCTCTAAGTTTCTAGGGATTCTAAGTTTCTAGGGATTAGGCTTGATTAGTACCCGTTGATCGCAATTGATCCAACACTGGGCAAATGTAAGCTCGAGCAGTGGCCAGCGAGGGCCCGCGCATATATATAGTAGCACTTGTACAGTTTCAATACACACACCATTCAATACAAAAGTATTTTACTTATTTTACTTTCCTTTATCGCTTTTCTTTATGTTTTCATATCTCCGTAGATAATCGAAGTCATGTCACCTCTCACACATATCCTAACAACTTTTTGAAGGAGTTAGGGAACCCATAGTCGAGGAACAGAGTTCCTTCCTCGGCATAATCGTGTGTGTGTGCTATGAATTTTGATCTTGCTTTGTCCATGTTACTGAACATTGTTTCTATAACTTGATTAGTGAATCTAAGGAGGAAAGCTGGTACAAAAGCCATTTGCGATGAATGGTATTGTTAGACTACAATGTCTACCAACTATTGAGTGATCACAAAAGAATTGGAATGCCTTTGGTTTTTCATTTTTGTTCGTGGCTTCTTGCAAACAGTTAAAATCTTGAAGAGGTCAAATGCCAAAGGTTATAGTTGATGCTGCCATTAATTTGTTTTTTGGTCTAATCTTTGAAACATTTTACTTGTAATGTTAGTTGAATTTCTTAGCCTATCTGATATGGCAGTATTCTTATTTGTGTTGGAGGCTGAATTTGGCTTAAATGGCAGGAATGGATCAGTAGAGTTTTATAGCATCTAAATACTCTGAAAAGAGGATGTTCTCTCACAGCCCATCTTATTTAATTAAAATTAAAAAGGCTTCATTAGTAGAAATAAAGCATCAAAAGATAATAAACTCACATTTTCCAAACGAGTCCAATTGGTAATGCTTGGGGGAATAGGTCCACATATTTTCAAGAATCCTAAAAATGAAATTTGAACTGTTAACTTTATAATGAGAACATGTATTAAAAGGCCATGAGTAGCGCTTTTTTTTGGCCTTTGGTTTATTAAGTTGTGTTTAACTTCTGCATAAAATAGTTTTACACCACAACAGAAAAGGCCATGAGTAGCGCTCACAGGCGCTCCTAAAGCGCTACGATGCCTAATTATTATTTTTAATTTTTTTTCTCCTATTTCTTCTCTATTACCATTTCTTAGCTCCCTGCTCATAATCATCAACCAGCAAACCAACAACAAACTCCAAATGAATTTCAAATCAAAAACCTATTTCAAACAAATTCCAACTAATTTTCATAAGCTATTTTAAGCTAATTTCTATAAGCTTCCCGAGATTGCTTATGAAAACAGCATGACTTATAGAAAAATAGTTTAACATTATTTTATCATTTAATATAGAAACAACTTATGCATAAGCACTTACAAGATACATGTTTATGTTATAAGCTCTTAATTAAGTTGTTTATTCAAACGAGCCCTAATATGTAGCTCTTAACTAAGTTGTTTATTCAAAGGAGCCCTAATATGCAGTTTTGTCCTTGTCAATTTTAACACATATTTTATTTTCAATCTACACTCAAAGTGTGGTTCTTCAACAATTTTTTCCTCACGCATTGCACTAGTCCTCAAAACTTGTCTCACACACACACACACACACACACACACGCACTCACACACGCACACACACCACACACCACACACACACAGAGAGAGAGAGAGAGAGAGAGAGAATAATATCAACACAAATGACATGAATAATTACATGGTAAAAAAATGATTCTACAAGTGAATGATCCCGCGGCACAAAGGGCATGTGTTTTTTATTTTGAGCCACCTAACAATGCAATGGTGGTGTAATACATGAGAGCAAGGGTGTGGTTGTGGCATGCAAAATATTTCATTGGAATTGGACTCTGAAGTACACATCACTCTAAGACATATACTACACTCTAAAGCGTCTGCTTCTTCCATTGCATCAACCCCCACCTCATTGTTTATCAAGTTACTTCTTATGGTATCCATATTTCTTCTACCAACATTGTGTTCTAATTGGTAGCGTTGAAACATAGATAGGGAATCAAATACAAGACCATCATCTATCGTTTCACCATTTCCTACCACTTCTTCGTTTATCACGTTCGTCGTAGCCATATTCCTTCTACCAATATTGTTCCTTATACTAATACTTCTTATACCAATATTGTTCCTCGTATACATACCAGTATTGTTTTCTAATTGGTAACGTTGAAAATCGGCTAAGGAAACAAATATAAGAACACCATCTATCATTTCACCATTTGCTACCACATCTTCGTTTATCATGTTCCTTGTCCTTATAGTAGCCGTATTCCTTCGCAATCACAATCACAATCAATAAACATAATTGCCATGTAAAATTGAGCAACAGTACTGGCATAATTTAGAGGATTATAGTACATGCAATTTATAGTCATTACTTAAATTTATTGATCTGATTATTATTGGTATCTTTGTATTAATTTGGAATTGGAATTTGGACCAAGGTTGTATTTGTGGATAAAAAAGATAGAAAAGTATACATCTTTACAATCAGCAATATCTTTAATTAATATTAGCATAAGATTGTATACATGAAAAGATAGAATTCTTCTTTAAACAAGCTATAAATCAATTTGATTACTTGGTCAAAGATCTCTCTAGTAATTATGCCGTCACTTAATATATATATATATATATATATATGTGGAGTACATGTAATTTTTTTTGATACGGATACCATGTCAATTTTTACTCGTTAAATAAAAATCCATTTTACAAGAAAGAACAAAATTATAATAATTTAAAAGTATTTTCACCAAGTAGAGATCATGTATCTTTGGATTAATTTAAAAGGAAAATCATTATTTGTTTTTTCAGAATTTTATTGGTTATAATTGGCTTTTAATCATTATTAACTTGATACGCACAAGTATTAGCCATGAACGGAACAAAAAAAACCTGAGGGAACAACAGAAATCGTCCAACATACAAGATTACATATTTACATATCATAAGCAGAATAAAAAAAAGGAAATACCTGGAACATGAAGTACCAACTGAGGAAGCTCCGGTGAAAAGTATAAACCCTAATCTGAACTTACTTTATTTCATATCAAAGATGAGTTATATATACAATGATAGAGGAAGGGAAAGGTAGTTAGAGAAGATAATCATTCCATCAGGCGCTGAACTGAAGCTTCTTTTGGGTCTCTCTCAATTTCTATATATTTTCGGATTTCTTTAAAACTATAAACCCTAATGTTACCTAATGCCTATGTGTGGAATCGACACATTAGTGAACTCTATTTATTAAAATTACTTGTTTCTCTGCTTGCATAACCACCCGATGTAAGATATGAAAAATACCAAATAATCATTTTGTCAAGCTTTTTATATGCTTCCCAAAAAAAACTTTGCTATATGCACAAATATTTTGTATACTAAAGAAAAACACATGCCTTCATGTTTTTATTTTTTTGTTCAAAGCTTTCTTGTTATTTTATTAAAGCATATTAATTTTAAAAAGTAAAAAAAATGCAATCTGTTTTAACGGAATATATATGTAAATATGTTAACTATATTTTATTTTATTCACATGTGCATATCCATTTAGCCTTATTATTGTTAGTTAGGATTACCTCAGTAGCTTTAGTTAGTTTATTGCATATATATATATATATATATATATATATATAAAGAAAAATTAATATAAAAGTATTCAAACAAAGTACTAAAACGAAAATTGAAACCGATGAAATATGATTATCATCTAATGTATTCAGAATGATTATATAAAAAAGCACATTACTATTACTAATGCTGGAAGGAAAATGATATACGATAATAGAATGTCTCATCTGTTTTGTAATATATCATTCATAATTTGTTTTCGCTAAGCGTGTGAACCTGTGGGAATTCGATTTTATTGTTATAAGTAACACGGGTATACATATCATTTTATCATAAAATTTTAAATTATTTTTTGGCACCTTTAAAAATGCGGTTGTATGTTTTCGTGTGTTATATGACACGTCGATTTCTTTGTACACCATCTTTTATCCATTCATTATGATATATAATATATATGTTTATATATTTATTTATTTTTATATATTTATTTATTTTTATATATTCAATTCCCTCCTTTGATATTTTTGGTATATATTTCAGCGAATTAGCTGATGTGGAATAAAATCGTTGATGATGTAATTAGTGACGTGTCATACTATGTGGATGGTGACATGGAAGATCAATGGTTATATATATATATATATATATATATAACAGATTGTAACCTTGTAAGTTTTTTGTTTTTGTTTTTTTAGATAGGCAATTTGTTCCGAAGTAGGCTAGCAAGCCCAATAGAGAAGAACATCAGAAAATGGGCCAGCGGCCCAAACTAGTGAAGGCAGGTCCAATTCGGCCCAAGCGCATAACGTGCAACACAATTCTCGCGCCCGGCCGCATAATGCGCAACGACCAGGGTGCCGTAGGGGTATAAATATCAGCCCCATCTACAGTATCAGGTACGTTCTCTACCTTGTGATCCTGCCCGATAGCACACCACTGACTCGAGCGTCGGAGTGTCTTTGCAGGTACCACCCGCGTGCAGCCAAGACCCCAGGTCCATCCGGTTCCTCAGCGACTGGGCTACCAGCAGCAACAATTTCAAACACATTGATTAAGGTACGATCAATTGGCGACCACAGTGGGAGGCCCGAGCGCTATCCTACCTTCATCATGCAGCCGCAGAAACACACATCGTCTAGACTGAACCCCTCCGGGAAGAAGACCCCGGAGGGAGTACCCGTCACCATCCATGAATCACAAGGGAATCCTCGCCAGGAACCCTCAGTGTAGGGCGGCGGGGCAGCGGTATTGCAGCTCGTTCATCAACCGGGTCAACAACCAATACTGGTCGAGGCAAGAATTGCAGAGCCCCTGCCGGAACATGTCACACAGGTGTTCCTTCAAGTGCTACAAACTAAAAATCAACTCATAGTTGATCTGATGAAAGGATCTCTCGCTACGAGAGAGGGTCGATGTCGGTCCGCCAGCGAGCGGCCCACGGTGAACCCTCGACTCAAGGGCTTTCATCTCAAAGACATAGGACGCCTCCTAGAAGGAACGCTCCACACCGCGGTAGCACTTCTCGTTGATCACCTGCGCGAAGAAGCCGGGCACGGAAATCGCCCGCCCGTAGGATTGGGCGCAGTCGCCGTTCCCCCTCTTATGATTACAGTTACTCGGATTCAAACTATCACCCTGACTCAGATCTCTCGCCAACCAGATACTCTTCCTGTGAATCGCCTGGTTTAAGATAGAGAAGCCGGTCCTGGGATCTGTACAATGAGTTTGACGACTACCATCGAAATGGTAGAATCAGAGATGTATCTCGGGCCGCTGACCGGCCTAGGAGGTACCAAGGCGAGCACCGTAGAGGACCGTCATCTACTCGACCCCGACCTCGGCCATACGACCAACCTGCAGCCAATGACGGATACTTGGGCCAACCGATCCACCACTACAAGAAAAGCTTGTTTTAGCCATCAGCATTTGCCACGCAGCTTATTCCGTCAGTAATTTGCCACAGATTTGCGACGGCATGTGTAAAAATTGAGAGCGCGAAATTTCCCGCTGGTGTTTGCCACGGGTTTGCCACGGACATGCGAAATGCCAGAAATTTGCGACGGAGATGCCGTGGCAAGTCCGTGGCAACCCAATGATGAAAATAAAACACCCACGGGATCCCTAAATCCCTTTCAGAACGTTCGATCTCCTTCTCTCAGAGAAATCAAAACGCTCTCTTCTTCTCCCCACCCTCTCGCTCTCCTCACCTAAAACAATCAAAACGCCCTCTCCTCCTCTGACCTCAGTCTCCTCCCCCGATCCTCAGTCTCCTCCTCCGACCTCCACCCTCCACCCTCGCCCGGCCTCTTCCGCCCTCCTCTACCCGCTGCGAGCCCTCAACAGAAGGGATTGGAGAGTTAGGGTTTTAATTTTCGGTGAAAAAAAGAAGATTGAAGGGATTTATTACATTGAATCGAGAAGAGGAAGAGATTGGTTACAGAAAGTAAGGCGGCTGTGTGTTTTTGTATGGGAACTTAGCTTGAAGTAGGAGGAGGCTTCCTGAGCTACCCCTTCCTCTTCTCTCTTCCTCGTCGCACCACTCGTTCTTACTTCTATTTTTTTATTTTTTATTTTTGGTTGCTTTGTGTTCTACCCATATGCAAATTTGAATTAGTTTTTGTTTCTTCAACTCCTTTTGTCTATAATAGTGATATTGGTGATTCTGTATTGATTCTTTGAAATTTTGAAGATTGATGAGGAGAATGAGAAAGCAATGGAAAGGAATAAAAGAAAGGGATGTTTATGCACTTCAGGTAATATTAATCTGCATTTGGTTTTCCATACTTTTGCTTTGTTGTTTTAGTTGTTGTTAGCATGTTGTTCAGCCTGCTTTGGGGTTTGTTTCATATATTTTTTTGTCAATTGTTGACTGTTCTATATGCAGAAAGTTCTTAATGTTTTGCTGTCAATAAGATGATCTTAATGTTTTGCTGTCAATATCATTACTACTGTTAATGAGAATGGGATTTGTCATTTCATACTAGTCCCACGTTGTCATTTAGCAGCATCTAAATAGGAAACTGAAAACCAAACCAAAGCATTATACATAATATACAAGCCATATTCCTTTTGTTATTCAAGTTTGGTTATCTATCTCTCTGCATTTTTCAGCTCAACGCCAAAGAGAGAGAAATTAAGGGAAATGGTGAGCTGTGAAGAACAATTTGGAGAAGATCTTCCACTTGTTCACTTTTCAACTGGACACGTGGTGTTGGAGATTAATTGTTTGCAAAACCAACTCAAAGGTTCCTTCCTACCTCTCTTTCATTCTTCTATTCTATCTGTCTCTTTTCATATCTAAAACCTTATAACTCTCAATGTGATCATTGTTGCAGAAAAAGTGTAGGAGCTAGCTACATGTCAAGTTGAAATCAAAGCCTTACGTGCAACTGAAGCTCTGAAGGATAAGGCCATAGAAGAGGTATATATATTTCTAAATGAACCTCTACAAATCTGTCTTGGAACTGGGAAGGAAAATTGATTATCATATATCTAATGCACATGACATGTCATAAGCAGCTTGATGCTTTAGGCACTATTATACCATGCATGCTACAATAGAAAACTATGCAGTTACATAATTATTTTCAGTATAATTATTACAAAATATATGAATAGTTGTAATTCACTTTCACCTCTTCTAGTTGAGAAACGAAATCAGTAAACTGGACGAGAGATTTCGAGTTACAGAGGATCATCTTAAACAAAAGGTGCAATGATCTAGTACTAGTATTTCTTGGAAGTATATATGAACCCTGTCCAAAAAAGCTAGACACTAAAATGCATGCTTTTCAAAATCAATTTTATGCAGAATCTAGAAATCAAGAGACAAAAAGATGAAAAGAAAGATGCATTGGCTGCACAATATGCAGCAGAAGCAACACTTAGAAGGGTGCATGCAAATCAAAAGGATGAAGATTCTGTTCCAGTTGATAATGTCATTGCTCCTCTTGAAGCTGAGATTAAAATGTATAAGAACGAGGTACAATATACAAATAGTACAATTTTCAAAAAGGATGCATTGCAAGGAAAGAACAAAGCGCAAGTGAATTTTGTGTCTTGACAAAACTAACATCAAATTTGGCTTCATAGATTACTACACTTCAAGAAGATAAGAAAGCTTTGGAACGACTCACAAAATCCAAAGAGTCAAGATTAGAAGCGAGAGAGGATTTTGCAAAGTTCACTAGAGAGGGCTCTAAAAGTTGAACAAGTTCAAAATCAAAATTTTGATTTGAAGAGACAGATTGAAATCTGCCAAGTAAGATTTTCTGTTTTTCCTATTTCACATTTGGTTTCTATAGTGAAATTCTCGAAGTCTAAATGGTTAAGTCATTTGCTTCTAGAATGATGTGAAAGTTGTAGTTTTTACTGGTAATGTTTATTTAGATTTCACATATGCCATGATTTTGTTTATGATGACAATGGCTTTGTTTTATACAATCATTACCATTTTAAGTATGAAATTTTGCAATTGTTCTATACTATCCCCTCTTACCTTGAATTCAGGCAAAGACTGGAGATTTTTGGTGGCTTTGACATTAGTGTTATGCAGAAGATTCACAAAACTAGTAAGCTATATATCAGTTTAATTGTGTTAGATTAGATACCAATTTTTGTGTGTGTTGAGTTGTGGTTAAGTCTCCTATTAGTTATAAGCTTTTTTTGCTGGTTTTCTTGATAGGTGGCATCACACTTGTACCCGATGTTTTTGTGGTGCTAGTAGTCAACTCAATTGAAGGTATAACTAGTCTTTAAGTTTAAGCCTACATAAGAGGAGAACTTGCCTTGATGTTGTTTTTAATGTGACTGTTGCAAGGACAATTTTAGTTCCAACGAAAATTATCAAGTTGTTATTTGCTTAATGAAATTATCAAGTTAGGCTAATGAAACTTTCCTCACATCCATCATTTGAATGTCCTTGCTATCTTGAGTTATATTTTTGTTATTTGGACTATTTCAATTTTAGAGCTTTCCTCACATCCATCATTTGACTGAACAAGCTATCCATTGCTTTTGGTTTTGTATGGAATATCAGAATGCACATAGATTTTTGGTGAAGTGTGTTCAGCTATTTTAGTGATATGTGGAGTCTTTTATAGTGTATTCATTTTAAACCAACATAAATATTTACTTAAGAATCCTACTGTTAAGAATATTAATGATTTTTTCCAGTAGAGTATTAAATAAGGTAACCTGAGGTTGCATCTTAGTCTTTATGTGTAGCCTTTGTTTAAAAGCTACTGAATCTATATGGAGCATCTGTTTTTCCATGTAAGTATGCCTCATCTATTTGGAACTGGTTCGGCTTACAACTCTCTTTGTCAATAGAGATAACATAACAGTTCAATTTCTTCTATCCTAGCTGTTTGTGATAAAAGTTAGTCTTCTCAAGCTTCTATCTAGAAGGTTCACATTTTCATTTAGAATTTTGATTCTTTTGATCTGTTTAGAATTTTCATTCATGCTGAATTTCAAATCTTTTCATCTGTTTAGAGTTTTTCATTGTTATAATGACTATGATTATGATTGTGGTCTCTTAATCATATCACAATTACTTCAGCTTTTGTATCAATATTTTACATATATACTCCACAGCATAAACATACTCATACATACACTTATCTATGGAACTTGTGATCCGAAGTGAAAATGTTTTATAGGGATGGAATAGAGGTTCTTTTGGTATTGTTTTGACTAAATGACATCACTTTTATAGTTCATAGGGATCATTTCCATATATTAATATTAACTTTCAATATATGCCATTGCTAATTTGGAAAATTGTAATATATTAATAGACAATGAGTAAGAAAATCTTTTAAGTTGATTGTATAAGACTTAAATTATACTGTTGCTCACTGTACAGTCAAACTTGGTATTGGAGGCTTCTGTTTTGGTGCTGCAACTGCACTTCACTCAGCTACATGCCATGTTTTGGGAGCATTGCATCTTTAGTTAGTTTGTAGTGGAGCATTGGATTGTACTAATGTTTGTTAGGAGAAGACTATTAGTAATTAAATGTTTTGCTCATGGATTGTACTACTAATGGATTGTACTCATTTATTATTGTGGTTATTATTTTTTGCTTTATATATGTTTATTAATTTTGATATTGGAGCATTCATGTGTTCTGTATAGATATCACTATTAAATAGATTTTGGAGGTATGATTTAATTTTTTTTTAAATTTGCGACGGATTTGCGACGGAGGGTGTCAGAATTTGCCACGACTTTTTGCGACGGAAATTTGTGACGGATTTGCCACGGGTTTGCGACGGAAAAATTTGCCACGGAAAAGTCCGTGGCAAACGATTTGCGACGAGCGTTTTTGCCACCATTAATTTTTGGTCTGTGGCTAATCCGTGGCAAATGTTGTTTTGCCACAGAAATTTGTACATTTGCGACGGAAATGTCCGTGGCAAATCAGCGATTTTCTTGTAGTGCACGGACTCTTCGGAATTGTAAACACACCCTTCTAAATAAATTACTATTTTACTAATTAAAAATCAGAGTTTTCAAAAACCTGTCCACGCACCTCAAAGAGAGTGCTACATTTGGTAAAAACATCATCAAAGAGTATTTAAAGTTTAAACGCATCTAGTCGTGAAATATGAATCATATCCAAATGGGACGAACCCTCAAAACCTGTTTAGTGTTTACAATAATCCGTAAAGTAGCTTCACAAATTCAACCGTGAAATAAAACTGAGTTCAACATACTCAATACATAGTCCAAATCAGTTTAATACATAACATAAAATAATGGTACTAAAACCCCATCCCCGGTGTTACTAAATCAGAGCCGTCACAAAAATCCCAAGAAAGCCTAGACATCTTCACTCAGAATCACCTGCATGTCGCCACGAGAGCAGGCAACATAAAAATGCTAGGGTGAGTCTCTTTACATAAATAATAACAAATAAGATAAGCATTATATTAGGAAAACATCTAGCAACAACAATCCACAGAGATCAAGGCATCTACCATTCAATTAGAATACCAACAAACAACAATAATGAATTAATTAATCATCAAAAAGAATTCTAAGAATGCATGGTTATATGCATGTGTGCAATATGCATGTGGATCCATAACCACCTAAAAAACCCCGTCGGGCAACCACCACGTTTGGCCGAAGCCACCCACCATGTTTTTGGCCGAAGCCATACCACCACTTTTGAAATGCATATGATTTATGTGACACTATGACAATGCATCACAACATCACAGATTTATCACATCAAGTATTAACTCACCACTTTGGCCGAAGCCCACACCAATTATTAACCACCTCTTTGGCCGAAGCCCACATCATTTATTAACCACCTCTTTGGCCGAAGCCCACGTCAATTATTACCACCACTTTATCATTTTCTCATCACCACACTCCATTTATTAAATTGAATCTCACCTAAGGACCAAACACTTCAGAAGGACCTTTGCAACACTTAAGGCCATTTTTGACACACTCAAGATTAATTTAATGTTTAGGGAATTATTGGACACATTTGGATTAACTTTGGTACTTAGGGATTATTTTGACATATTAGGCTTAATTGGATACTAAGGGGATATTTTGTCACTCCAAGGATTAATTTAATTCTTAGGGACCATTTTGTCACACCAAGGATTAAATTAATTCTTAGGGACTAAAAACATCACTTAGGTTCCATTTAAGCACCCTAGGCGCCAAGGGGCAGCCATTTTGGCGCCCCACCTAGCGCAAAACACACACACACTGCACATTTCCCACCCACAGGCGCCAAGTTTCTAGCAAACTGGCGCCCTGCACACACTATCTCACTGTCACGCACACAGGCGCCTAAATGCCCAGCATTTGGCGCCTCCCCACACAAACTCAGCACCAGGCGCCTAAATCCCTAGCATTTGGCGCCCCCCTGCACAAAATCAGCAACAGGCGCCTAAATGCCTAGCATTTGGCGCCCTACACTCTGCCCACCTACCAAACAGTGAACTGGGCGCCACTTTGCCTAGCAAATGGCGCCCCTGCCCTGCACCAAAACACACCCAGCCAGAAAAATCAGCCCCTAGGAGCCATTTGCCCATGCATTTGGCGCCCCTCCCTCAAATACTATCACCAAACCACTTCAAACCTAATTTTTACCCAACAACTTAATTCCCACATAAACAACACACATATAGGTATTAAATCAACTTCATTAAATTACCATATTCTCATACTCCTCCTCATGGAGACATTTCATCAAACATATAACATGCATAATTAACAACTCATATTCTTCCAACAACAAGCAACATGGTATCACCAAAATAAGCATCAAACATAACAATCAACATATAAGCAACATCAATTTCACTCAATCAAGTCAATCCTAGAGCTATTCCACACATAATACATATCCTACAAATTATTATAAATGTAGTGGAGAATCCCCTAACCTTGGGTGAGCTAGAACTTCCAAGCAAACACCAAAAATCACCAAATGAAATATTCCTCCTCTCTATTCAAGCTGAAACCGTGCGTGTTTCTCCCTTGGGTAACCATGGAGAAATCAAAATGGACAAAGGTTAGGACATGGAGGCTACAACACCTAAAAGAGAAGGAAAAATGGTGAAGAATGACCAAGGATTCAATTACCAAGCCAAGAACTTCAAGAAAGTTCCTTCCTTTCCCCTCCCTTCCTCACGCCGTCAGCTCCCTATTCTTCTCCTCTCTATTCTTTTGTTTTTCTTTCTTTCAAAATGAGGGTAATGAGACCCTAGTGTAGGAACCCCTAAGTTTTATGACTACCATTGGCCCAATAATGGCCCTTGGGCCTTATTCCCACTCCTACAATTAATTTATTCCACCTCCTGAAATAAAATAAATCCAACTTAAGTATCCTATTTAAAATAGATTAGACCCCTTTTTGATAAAATAAACTTTAACTATTTAATTAACTTAATTAAATGTTGCAAGCCTTAAACAACTTAATTAATTAAATAATTAAATTATTTTGGGCGTTACAGGAATGCCTACCCATGAGGCCTTCCTCGCTATACAACCTTTCGCGTCCAGCTCTATATCGAGCAGCCAAGGTCCATTCACCAGGGAGATACGTCGTTATCGTGTCCCCAGAGATCTGAGGAAACACCCAAATCTGAACAAGTTCACCGGCCGAGGAGACCCTGACAAGCACTTGAGATACTTCAATAATTACTGCAGCTATAGGGAGCTAAGTCCAATCATGAAGCGCAAACTCTTTCCACAGTCATTGGACGAGCGAGCATTGGAATGGTGGGAAGCTTTGCGCCCTAATACCATCTCTTCCTGGGACGGCCTGGTCAGGACGTTCCTGGCTAATTATACGACCAATAGATGCCAAGATCGATATGAAGAGCACCTGGATACGATTATCCAAGAGGACAATGAATCTTTGAGGCAGTACATAGAGCGCCTCAATGCTGAGGCCGATCAGGTGCGCAACCTGACAGACCGAGACAAACTGAAGTATCTCAAGCGTGGTATCAGGCCGGACCATAGGTTTGCAGAAGTATTTGGCCTGAATCGGTGCACAGACTTGACCATGTTCCTTCGGAGGGCCCACGACCACATGGCTTATGAAGAGGCAAGGCAGGCAAGGATGGGCGCCTGCGCGCGACCCAGAGAAGAGCAGAATAGGCCATCCAAAGGGCATGAGAACCCTCGTGACGGCAGACAAGAGTATCGGCCTAAGAAGTGCGAGCAGCGCACAAGGTTAAACACGCCCATTGCTCAGATCTTCACAGAGTGTCTGAATAATGAGTTTGTTGGCGTAAAGCGGTCTGACCCCCTTATCCCCAAAAAGGGAGCTCGGGCGACCAAAAAGTATTGTCGCTATCACAAAAGTAAGAGACATGACACGAACGATTGCATGCCCTGAAGGACGACATTGAGGATCTAATCCAGAAAGGTAAGTTGAGACAGTATGTAAGGACTGAAGGCGCCGACCGACCTGAAGAGAGAACTGGGGAACGGCCCACCCAAGGCAAAGGAAAGGCCGTTGCCACAGAGGCCATTGAAGCTGCTAGGGATAAAGACATCTCCGAAGAAGACACCCGTCAATCTAGAGGCTGCATTGTCGCCATGGTCATTCATGGCGGAAACCCCCTGGACCGCAGAGATTCCAATAAGGCCATGAAGAGGAAGTGGAACAAGATACTCATGGTCAGAACGACTTCGACTACGCGACCGGCCTCGAACAGGCCACCCATTTCCTTCGGGGATGAAGACTTGCTTGATGGAAGAACCAATAGCTACGTTCCATTGGTAATATCGGCAGTCATGGCCAACACAGAGGTAAGAAGGATTTTTGTCGATCAAGGGAGCTCGGCCGACATTATGTTCGAAGAGTTGGTCGACAACTTGAATGTAGATAGGAGTGAGATTATCCCACAAGTCGTGCTACCAGTGTATCGTAGGTCGGCCGACACTTGAGAAATTGGAGGTTGTTGCCTCCACAGTTCATCTGAAGATGAAGTTCTACTGCAAGAATGACCAAGTGGTAACGCTGATGACCGACATGGAAGCGGCCAAACGAAGTCATTATTTGTATCAGGACATCTGTGACGAGCAGGTGATAAGTGCCGACCCCCGGGACGTTGGTGAAGGCCACCAGGTCAATGTAGCCGACCTGGATGCCCGATATGATCCTGATAGCAATCCAGAGGATGATGATGACGACTTAGCCCGTGAGCTGAAAAACAAGTTGAGAAGGTCAGAGCCTCATGGGGAATTGATCAACGTCCGGTTAGGGGACGACCTAGAAAAGACAGTTAAGTTGGGTAGCGACCTGCCTGAGCAGGTCAAGCAAGACCTCATGGGATACTGTTGCACCCCGAAAAATCCGGCTTGGGTTTCTCAATGTACAACGTGGAAAATTTTTGAAGCCGCCACCAATATTTTAATTTTAAGACCAAAACATTGAAAAAGGGTCTTTTGAACAAGGCGGATGGTCTTTTGAAAACTAGAGATATAGGTTCGGGGGTCGATCACGTGTGAGGAAGGTACTAGCACCGCACACATCCTTTCTACCGAAAGGGAACCTCTAACTAAATGTGTGGTTTTAACGTTTGATTTTAAAAATACCTAGATTTGCCTATTTATTTCTTGTTTGAAGATGAATGGGAAAACTTAATAAAAAAATTATTTTTAGCGCTTGACGAGAGTTGGCTTCTCGCTCCTACGTATCTCCTGGTGCGATGGAGAATTCAAAGCTACGTAGTTCTTGTGTTGTCTAGAAAAAGTTTTTGTTTTTTATCTTGTTTAGTTGTGAAAATCGAGCTTTCATGATGATCAATTGAGCAAAGGCTCCAAGTGACCACCCTTAGCACTCCATTGTTAATAATCATGCAAGCAAAGGCTTCGCAAGACCACTAACAAAGTTTTTGATTTAGTGAAAATCTTTAGGAAAATTAGGCATTCACGGTGACCAATTGAGCAAAGGCTCCAAGTGATCACCACTAGTACCTCATTGTTAATAATCATGCAAGCAAAGGCTTCACAAGTCTACTAACAACATTTGATTTTAGAATAGGTATTCTAGGGTTCTTGAACCGTACAGCTCATTTGTCTTAGAACGCTGATTAGGCTAGTTGTACAACCGGCCTAATCCCCTATTTATATTTTAGAAGAAAATATTTATTTATAAGTTTTTGTTTAAGAGAAATTGGTTTTTTGAGAATTAAGTAAAAACGAGAAAATGGGTGAAATAGTAAAAAGGGGTGTAACTAATTACAGGAGGTTGTATTATTAACGGAGGGGTGTGATTAGTAAAACAGATGTTAAAAATAAGAAACTAAAAAAAAGACACAAAAAAAACAAAACAAAAAAAAGAAGCCCAACGGGCTGTAGACCAAACGTCCAACACAAAAAGAAAAAGCAAAGGAAAAAAAACCTAAACTTAGTTATCCTCCCCTGTGCCGTTTCAATTCATTCAACAGGGAGGAAAAAGAAAATAGATCGAGAGAGAAGGTGCCGAGAGAGAGAGGGAGTACCGCGCGCGAGAGAGAGAGAGAGAGAGAGTACGGCGAGAGAGAGAAACGACGCGAAGATGGCTGCGACGAAGGCGGTGGCTCGCGGTGGTGATGGCGGTGGCGCGCGCCTGAGAGAGAGGAGCTGAACGCGAGATAGAGAAGAGGAAAGAAGATGCACGGTGGTTCGGTTTTGGGGTGAGAGAGAAAAACGAAGACGAGGGGCTGAGATGGCAGTGGTTCGCGACAGCGGAGGTATGGTGGTTTTGAGGTTGTTCTGGATCTGTGTTTGGTTCTGTGTTTGGGTTGCGGTTCTGTTTTGTGTTTTTTGTGTTATCTGTTTAGTGTTTTTTGTTCTCAGTGTCTCCTCCTCTTCCTCTTTGCCTGTGTGTGTGTGTTTTCTCTGTTTTGTGTTGTGCTGCCTTTTTCCCCTCTTGCGTGTATGTTTTGATTCTCTGTTTTGTGTTTTTATGGAAATGGTGGTTGTGTTTCTGTTGTAGAGTAGTGGTGGTTATTGTTGTGTAAAAAATGGAGGAGAGTATGCATAGGTGTATTTGTTGCTGGAGATGGAGAGTGAAGTGAGGTGGTTGTTTTTGTAGTTGTGGTTCTTGTAGGGATGGTTGTGTTGGTGGTTGTTGGTGAGGTAGTAAGGCAGCTATGGTGTTTGTGATGGTTATGGCTTTGGATTAATAGTGGAGGAGATAATGGTGAGGTGTGGATATTGTTGCTGTGAATGTGTTTGTGTCTCTGTGTATCGACTCTCTTTCTGTGTCCTCTGTTTTGTTTCTCTGTGTGTTGTGTTTATAGAGGGGTTTTTGTGGTGTAGGTGAGTGTGTTGAGCAGGATATCAAAACTTATGGGGAACCAATGCTGAGAATGCAGGCAGCCAGCAAGGGGTGGAGGTGGTAGTGCTGCCAAAGCTGAAATGTTTTTGCCACAAATGATAACCAACCAAAGAGACAAAGAGAAGGCAAGTTTGGCTTAAGGCTCCAAATATTATCCTCCTGCCAACACAATCGCAGCATACTGCCACTCTTTGGAAAAAGACATTTTGAATTTGTTTTTTTGTAATTTTTGCTTTTTATTACTTGTAAAACTATTTATAAAAGCATTTTTTTTAGAATCTGATTTTGGTATAAAAATAATGATATAATAAATTAATAAACATATATGGATAATAATGATAATGAGTATCGAAGCAAATGTGCGCACACGACGAGATGCGAGCGCGCGCAACAAGAATTATAACGCGCACACGAATAGAAATAATATGCACAACAACGAGAATAAGTACGAGTACACGATTCAAAATGAATACGCGCGCACGGTGAGAACAAGAAATGCTAGATTGATAACGAACGCAACTTGAACACATGCGTGTAGCCGACGCCTACACAATGCATATATTTTGGGGTTTTCTGAAAACGAGAAAAATACTTATTAAAATTGGGTATTTACAAAAACACAATTTTATTTGATCTTCAACGAGTCGGACAAAATTGGGGTATGACAGATACCTAAGAGATTATGTAGATCTATTTGCTTGGCGGGCTTTAGAGATGCCTGGAATTCCCATAGAAATTGTCTGTCATCAACTCTCGGTCGACAAGACAGCTAAGTCGGTCGCGTAGAAAAGACGGACGCAGAACGAAGAAAAATCCCGAGCAGCATCCCAGGCCATTGACGACCTGATCAAGGCCAACTTCATTGAGGAGATCAAATACACGACCTGGCTCTCCAATGTTGTATTGGTGAAGAAAAAGAACGGCAAGTGGCGCATGTGCGTTGACTATACCGACCTGAACAAAGCATGCCCGAAGGATGCTTTTCCTGTACCCAACATTGATAAGCTGGTCGATGGCGCCTCGACTACAAGCTTCTATCTTTTCTGGACGCTTATTCGGGCTACAATCAGATCACCATGTACCCTCCAGACCGCCACAAGACCGCCTTCATGACAGATCGTGGAAACTTCCAGTACAAGGTCATGCCCATCGGCCTGAAAAATGCAGGGGCGGCCTACCAAAGAATGATGAACAAGATCTTCAAGCAGCAGAACGGTCGAATTGCTGAAGTGTATTTAGATGACATGATCATCAAGAGCAAAACCGACCAAGATCATGTGGGCGATCTGAGAGAGGTCTTCGAGGAAGCTAGAAGAAATTCTTTGAGGCTGAACCCAGAGAAATGAACCTTTGGAGTAAGGGCCAGCAAATTTCTGGGGTTCGACAAAAAGGGGGATCGAGCCCAATCCTGATAAGTGCAGGGTGATCGCCGACATGAGGCCGCCCACCACCAAGAAAGAGATCCAGTGGCTGAACGGCATGGTCGCTGTCATGTCAAGGTTCATACCTAAGTCGGCCTGCAAAACACTTCCCTTGTTCAAGCTTTTAAAGAAAGAAGTGGAATTCGAGTGGACCGAGCAATGCCAGCGAGCATTGGACGACCTAAAAGAAGCGTTGACTAATCCACCAATCATGACCAAGCCGCTGCCGAGGGAAACCTTGTATTTGTACTTAGCAATAACAGAAGAAGCCTTGAGCGCTGTCTTGGTCAGGGAGAGCGACTCAAAGCAGAACCCGGTCTACTTCATTAGCAAGGTGTTGCAAGGACCGGAAGTAAGGTATCAGAAGATCGAAAACCTAGCCCTTGCGCTATTGGTGGCCGCCCGTAGGTTGAGACCTTATTTTGTGGTCCATCAGGTCGTGGTAAGGACTGACCAGCCTATCATGCAAATCCTTCATCGGTCGGATCTGGTAGGCGCATGATCAAATGGGCGGTTGAACTCAGCGAGTTTGGAATAAAATTCAAATCCAGGTCAGCCACTAAAGCTCAAGTGTTGGCCGATTTCATCGCTGAGATGACCCCATCCCACGACGGTCAACCAACAACGACTTGGACCTTGCACGTGGACGGCTCTTCCAACAGCAAATGCAGTGGAGCGGGCCTAATTCTAAAAATTTCAGAAGGCCTCACGGTGGAAGTGTCTTTAACATTTTCCTTCCACACTTCCAACAATCAAGTAGAGTACGAGGCATGCATAGCCGGCCTACTGCTCGCTAAAGAATTCAATGTCGATCGCGTTGAGCTACATTCGGATTCCCTGTTGGTCGTCTCTCAGATTCAAGAACTGTACGATGCAAAGGACGACGTTCTGAAAAATTACTTGGTTGAGAGAACTCCTCCAACAGTTTGACCGGGCATAGGTGAAACACGTTCGAAGAACTGAGAACGTCCGGGCTGATATCCTGTCGAAATTGGCTAGTACAAAAACCCCTGGAAATCATAGAAGATTGATCCAGAAAGCAAGCTAAGTTGTTAAGTCGAGGCGACCAAGTATCGGAAGATTGTCAGAAAGGAACCAAGCCGACCATGGACGAAGATGCAAGGAAGTTGGTCCGTAAATGCAAGAAATGTCAAGTGTCCGACAGTCCACCCAAGAGAAGGACCCTACCCCCTTGTAGATTTTCGCCCCCGTGGGATCTACATGGGGCAAATATATGTTAGCAGGAGAAGAGTCGGGCGACCCGAAGCAAGCGAAGTTGTTAAGGTTGAGGGCGACCAAGTATTCTGTGATTCAAGGAAGATTATTGATCTTTTCTACCCCCAGAAAGGATTTTCATCCTCAAATACAAAGTTACTCTTTCCCAGGTACCAATTTTTAACGTCTAAATGATTTAATCAATTATTTGATTAAATTATTTAAAAAGTGACATTATTTTAATTATATTAAATCGTTAATATAGTCTTTTATTTTTTTAATTGAAGGGGATGGTGGAAGAAATGGACGTGTAAAAAGATGCGTTGGCCCAATGGATATATAGCCAAATTAGGCATTTGGTCTCATTTGGGTGAGAAAGAAAAAGAAATGAAAGAAAGGGAGAGGAGAAATGCCGGCAAAATCAGGAGAAGAGGAGGAGAAGGTGTCGTGACGTGGCTTGGATTGTGGCGTGGTTTTGTTCGTGACTCTGTGAAAAGGACTTCTACGGTTAATTTGAGGTAAAGGAGTCTCACACTCTATAATAGAGGGGATAATGGGTTGTATATAGATCTTAGGTTCTTATTTGATGTTATTTGATTGTTGAATGATGTATTGAATCGTTGGATTTGATGAATTGCATGATGAGATCGAGTTAGGGCTTAATGTTAGGGTTTTGATATGTTGATTCGTATTTTGAAGTGTTCGCGTGAAATTGAAGTTGTTGGCATGATCATAACGTGTAATTGAATTGTTGTTTGACGAATGATTTTGAAAAAATTAGTTGAAATGGATTTTTGAGACATTAGGCATCCTAGGCGTAGTGAGATGGCGCCAAGGTCATAGTGATGTGAGAGTGGGTGTAAGTGTGTCATCGCTGTGGCGCCACATTCTTTGAAAATGGCGGCGCCAGGCGATTCATGGCGCTGTGTTTCTGCGCGAGCGCCAAGTTCGGGAAAATGGCGCCGCTGTAATCGCTTGCTTTTTGCGTGTTGGGTGCGGGTGTGCTAGTGAGCGGGCGCCAAATGCCGCCCTGTGGTACCTGCAGAATGGCGCTGTGTCACCGTAGTAGTAGTCTTTGTGAGGGTGTGTTTTTTGCCGGGCGCCAGAATGTGGGTATTTTGGGGCCCGGGGAGTGAAACTTGTATTTCTGAACATATTTCACCGTGCCCAATTTTGTATTTACCTGCCCAAAAACATTTTTAAACATTTTGGCTCGGGTGGTTTTTGGTTTGAAAGTGTTGGGTGTCTTTGGGTCGAGGGGGCGCTATGGCCATCTTTGCCAGGCGCCTAGTCTGCTGCTCGTGTGTTCGAGATCGTGGTTCGAATCGTGGTTCGAATCGTGGTATGCGAGTTTGTGTCTCAGGTCTGTGTTGCCCGGGGAGCGCCAGATTCTTTGGAAAAGTGGCGCCAGTGGTGTGTTGCCTGGGGCGCCAAAATCCGAAGTTCTGGCGCGCTAATCGCCGTGTTGCACCGCGGGCGCGAGAATGTGGGGAAAATGGCGCCTAGTCTTTTGCAAGTGCCTAAGAGTGTCTTTGTTTTGGTCCCAGTGTGATTTGGTCCCTAGATGATTGTTTTGGTCCTAAATGGTGGTTTAGGTCCTTGAGTGAGGTTGAGTACTCTAGAGGAGATTAGTCCTTGGGACTTAATGGTGATGAGAGTGTATAATGAGGTGGTGAGCATGCCATGGGGGCATGGGTCGGAGGGCAAGCCATGAGGGCTATAAAATGAGATTGAATACCGAGGTAAGAGTTAATGTGTGTATTGAGTTGTTTGAGATTGTGTTTGTGTTGTACATGGAGTCTCATGCATACATTCTACCATGGTCGTAGAGCTTATAAAATGATTGTGAAGCCCGAGGCGGCGGAGGGCAGAGTCATGAGGACTCCATTATCGATGAGAATTGGGAGGGCAAATATTGAGAACGCCGAGAGGCAAATGGTACCACATGCATACTTCCATTGCATACATTCTCATGAGTGCATGTATGTTATTGAGTGATGATTGGTGTGTTTGAGTATCTTCGTGAACTATGATTATATATAACGCTTATTATCACTTTTATTATATAGTTCGAGACTCACCCTTCTCTGTTGTTGTTTACCACAGGTAGTCACAGTGAGGGCTTTCTACCTTCACTACTCCCGAGTCGGGCCCGCGCTCGACACGTAGCACCTAGGGTTGGGGTTTAGACTATTATTGCTTTGTTTTGCTCACGTTGAGCTCTCATATGTGATTCTCACGTATACTTGAGATATAACTTTGATTTCCGCGCATGTTATGAGATTGTTGTACCACGTGATCTATGGTGTTACGTATTTTTGATTATGTTTATGAGATGAATTAACTGTTGAGTGTTTTAAGAGAGAGGTGTGACGCTCCATTTTATTGAGGAATGATTTATGTTATACTATTAGTGTGCTGAATGACTATGGCTAAATTGTGGTTCGCCACTAAGGTCAGAATTTCTTTCACTGGTGTATTTACAAGGGCATCACTGAGAGCCTTGCAAAGGAGGTCAATGCCTGTTGCAAGTAGTATCAGTTACCTGAGTAATCCCATAGTCAATCAGTTCACTATTTTATAACACACTAAACCAAAAGATGACCAGAATAGATTTTTATAAACTCTGATTTTGATTTTAATTACCGGGTAGAAATGGGGTGTTACATCAAGTGCATGCTGATGTTCACGTCGCTCCCTCTTCAGAACTACAAAGTCTCACCCCACCTTGGTCGTTCGCCTGGTGGGGGATGGATCTACTAGGACAGTTTCTACCTGCCCCAGGCCAGTTCAAGTTCCTAATCGTTGCAGTCGACTATTTCACTAAGTGGATTGAGGCCGAGCCTTTAGCGACCATAACTGCAGCAAAAGTAACCAAGTTCTTTGGCCGAAATGTGCTAGCCCGATTTGGACCCAGTTTCCTGACAAGAAATTCAGAGAAATGCTTGCCGGTCTAGGGGTAAAACAACGTTTTACATCGGTCGAGCACCCACAGACGAACAGGCAAGATGAAGCGGCCAACAGAGTCATTCTACGTGGTTTGAAAAGAAGGTTTGATGAAGCCAAGAGAAACTGGGCCGGGGAGTTACAACCGGTCCTTTGGGCCTACAGAACGACCCCTCACTCGTTGACCAGGGAATCGCCTTTTAGACTTGTTTATGAAGCGGACGCCGTGATTCCCATAGAAATGGGCGAACTCAGTTGGGGGACGATCAACCCTCCGACCATGGCCGACAACGAGCGAGCTACACGGGAAGAGTTAGATCTGATTGACGAGCTCCGTACCAAAGCGTCACTTAGAGAACAACTAATCAAACAGAAAGTCGCTGCTAGGTACAACACTCGTGTTCAGAAAAAAGAATTATTCATCGGGCAACTCGTCCTTAGGCGCGCAGACGTTGGAAACAAGAATGCTCGTCAAGGAAAGATCGCCCCTAATTGGGAAGGACCATACCGGGTTGTCAATAAGACCGACAAAGGGGCATATGAATTAGAGACCATGAATGGGGCGACCATCCCAAGGAAATGGAACGTTGAAAAACTCAGGAAGTACTACGTTTAGTACACCCAATTTGTATTGATCAATGAATATATGGCAGGCGGGCGCTCTTTTTCCCCATTGGGTTTTTTTAAAGAGGCCCGACCTTTTAAATTCTTATTTGTACTTGTCTTCAGCACAAAAATGTATGTCTGATCGCTCACCATGCAAGTTGCAGCAGAGCGACCGTTAGGGCCGACGACCAGCCTATAACGAGAGCCATCGAATGGCCCAAACGAGTGTCATCGAATGACCCAAGGGTCAAAGAAAATGAGCGTAGGCTGCCGAGCGCCCTACAACGAAGGTGGGCATAAAGTCCACAACAAATGAAGGTCGACGACCGGCCTAAAACGAGTGCCTTTGAAAGGCCCAATAGAGTGCTTTCGAAAGGCCCAAATAAAAGCCGACGATCAGCCTAAAGCAAGTACCTTTGAAAGGTCCAAGCGACCAATAATAAATGAACTTAAACAAATTAAACAAACAAGCGTAATTCGTTTCAAAATAAAATCTCTATCTATCTCTACCTCACCACAAAGGTGAGAAAGAAGATGGGACAAACATTTGTTAGAAGTATTGATCAGCTTGTAGGTATTATGTGGTAACGAGTTAACGACCAACTCATCTTCTTTTTACGGGTTTGGATGGAAAGTTCAAAATGGTAACATAAAGGGCAAAACTACGAAAAAAAATTAAATGACTAAAATGAAATAAAATGAAATTTAAAATAAACTTAAATTCACGTGTAAAAGCCACATAGACTACTAGTCATCAACTTAACAAACTCGTCAGATTCCATTAACGAGAATGGATGGAAACGACGAAAGCAACACTTAAAATAAACTTAAAGGATTGTTATGATCTATTCCTTCTCCAGGAACAAGGCTGAACATAAGATTGACACTATAACAATAATCAAGAATAATAAGCAAGTATAGAATATGAGAAATGAGTTCTTGATCTATTTATTGACCTCAGAGGGTGAATATTTATGGTACACAGGGTAATTATTGTTGTTTATTATAAATTATGGCTGTTATGGTCGTTACAATACATAAGGAGGGACATCCGAGATTGAATGCCTTGACCGCCATTACGACTAACAATCCGAGCGGTTATGGGAGGAAGGGTGTTGACCGAACGGCGAGCTTCATAGGGGAATTTATCTTGAATATCCTGGGTAGAGAGGAGGCCAAGCCCTTGAATATACCGATTAGTCCGGTTGGGATAAAAGGATTGAAACTGGTTTTTGCCTAATTTCTATTTCATGTGTTTTTTGTTAAATGTGTCATCTTTTGTTTATTTATAATAGTAAAAAATTTACTTTGGGGGATTTTTTTTGTATAAATTGGGTATCCTCTACGCGCAACTGTGGAGACTAATCCCTCGAGTCAGGTAGGGAATTAAATTTACTTAATATAGGTTTAGTATAATATTTGTTTAAAAAAATTAAATTTATTTTGTTGTTTATAATTTTATAAATAAAGATATATAAAAACTTAACATAATTTTAAGGAGAAATAACACTAACCTCCCTTCAGTTTTGGCAAGATAACACATGCACCCCTCTATTAAGTAAAGACAGAGGGTGCAGAAGGGAGGTGTTTGTGTTTTTAAATAAAACTTAAGGGAGGTGAGTGAAACTATATTCCAGCAAATAAGGGAGGTGCACGTTTTTTTTAGGCAAAATATATCCCGAGGTCCCTTAACTTATTTTTTGGTAACGATTAGGTCCCTTAACTTTTTTTTTGTAACGCCTAAGTCCCTTAAATTTTAAAAACGTACCACCGTAGTCCTTTTTTTGTATATTCCGTTTGACCCCGTTACAAAAATGTATATGTGGCTGCTAACTTGCTTATGTGGCTTATTTTAATGTTGATATGGCAATTTTATTTGATGACTCATAATTTTTAATTACTTTATATTTAAAATAAAAGAAAATAAGGGAATTGTTCATCATCTTCACTAACATGCATCTCTTCACTTGAAACCCAGATTTTTGAACACAAACCAGAAACAAAATGAAAGGGGTTCTCTTCACTGGAAACAGAAACGAAAAAATGAAACAGAACCCAGATTTCGATTTCAACTTCGAACACAAACTAGAAACCCAGATTTTCGACTTCTTAAACTACCCATTTCTTAGATCTAAAATTTATCTTCACTGGATTACCGATTCTGAAAATTACCATGGGGCTTCTCTTATCTGTTGATTGGAGACTAACATTCCATAAGTTTGTACTATTTGGTCACCTGAATATCAAGATGGAACCGGGTTTTATCGTGGGTCATGGCAACCCATTTTCTAAAGCAACCCCTATGGCTGTGATGTTAACTGGCAAATTAAAAAGAATAGAGTCCCACGTCCACAGTGCAGAAATGCTCAAATCTAGCCTTGAATCACAAAATGGAAGGGGTATTCAAAAATCAATAAAGGGAATCACCAAGGAAACCGTAAGGCTTTGGCAGAAGCTGAAGCAACCACATTTTTATTTAATTTTTAATTAAAATTAATTATAAAATAATGAAATTATCCTACGTGGCATGCCTAGTCAGCAGTCAAACAACCACATAATCAGTCTGTTAACGGAGTTAGTGACAAAACGTTAAAAAGGACTACGGTGCAACGTTTTTAAAAGTTAAGGGACCTGGACGTTTCAAAAAAAAAGTTAAGGGACCTATTTGTTATTAAAAAATAAGTTATGGGACCTTGGGAGATATTTTGCCTTTTTTTAAAAATAGATTGGGTGTCTATGTCATTTAATCATACCTCAGAGGAGGTGAATGTAATTTCCCCTAATTATAACCCTAGGTTTGGTTAACTTCTTATAAATATGTTGTTGTTCGAGTCATCACTTTGGAAACCCTAGTAGAGAGTAGGGCTGCCGCCGCTTCCCTCAAAATACTAGAGTAATTCTCTTACATCTTCCCCATTACTTGCATTTGTAAATTGTTTCAAAAGGGGCCTTTCAATTTCTTGATGTATTGAGTTTATTACGTTGATATGCTTGTGAGGGGATACATCATTTCGACTTCATCCCACAAAGATCAATACCATATAGAGCACAAATCATAGGTAATTCATTATGTTCTAGTAATTACTGTATGATCTTCTTTTGGTGGCTTTTATTTTTTTTTTCTCTTGGTATAATCTAGTGTTGATTTGTCTTCCCCAGATCCAGAAGCGGCACACCCAAACTCGCTGAATCGACTTTTCTAACAAGATGGATCAGATGGAAATTGTGTTTGTGTCATGTCTTTTTACGCCATTTCAGAAAGACTTTGATCTATTCCCTTTTTTACAATGTCCAACGTAATTCCTCAACGACTGTGATTTTCTTGATTAAAATAGTACGAAAAAAGATGTCAATGCCAACCTTGTCAAACTTTATAAGAAGGTACATAATAATTATGAAATTATAAATATATGATCTCTTTTCTATTTACTACTATGATTGATGTTATTTTGATGGATATTATGTATATCCTTCAAAAATAGGATCATATTATTGTTCTTATCCTTTTTATTGATGAAATAGGATCATATGATTTTATTATTATTAATAAAATAGTGAGAGGTACAAGTAGGTAAGATTTAAAGTAGTAGTAAAAATCCCATAACATTTCTACCTTCGGTAACGAATGTGCCATCATATTTGAGTGCCATCTTACAAATTTAACTTCATAATTAAAATTGTAGAAACATGCTCTACACATACTGAAAAGAGATCTAAATTCATATTTGTCCATGAAAGGATGCATTAATGGTGTCTGCTGCTAATTTATATTCAACCTCAAAAATAACAATTGACTCTAGAAGCATTTCATTGTCATAAGCAATGCAGATGTTTTTTCTTTTTTAACTTGTAACATAGGATTTAACCTATTAAGGCAAACAACTATCATCTTGTATACATAACACCGAAATTCTGTTCTCCTTGTTCATATTGTTGAAAAATTCAAGTGTGAGTAGCTAAGTCCCACATCGGCTAGGAATGAGTTCTATCGAAGCATTGCATTGTCATAAGCAATGCAGTTGTTTTTTCTTTTTTCTTATTCCCAGCATTTTCCTTGTCATGTCAACCATCATGACGTTGTGCATTGTTCCTTCTGATGATCTTTTTTTCTGATATTCTACTAGGTAATAATGCATTTTCAGGTAAATTATATTTCAACCATCTGATGGACGTTGAAATACTAAATGGAAGCATTTTACATCTAATTTGTCCTTGATGCTGCGGTGGTCTCCATTTCAATCAGAAAAAGAACTTATGAACAAGTCACTGAATTTTTCCTATCATTATATGATGAAGGTTCTCGATTTTTTCATCTCAAGACCAATTCCTTGTAAGTTATTCCAACCCATTTATTTACCCTAAGAACAACAAACAACAACACAACCAATACTATCCCTCTATCTCTGAAGAATTGCATAAGCATGTAGATGAAGACAAGCAGCTGATTGCGTGTGTTGAGAAAAACAGAAGGAAGCGGAGAGGAAGAAAATGCGATGGGAGGTTGTGGCGGTGCCGATGAATGAGATGAGGTTTTAGAGAAAGGAGAGAGAGCTAGGAGGAGGGGTGACAGTGGTTGTAGAGAGATAAGAGAGAAGAGATAGAAAGACATCTGTTATTAGATAGATGGACGCATGTAAGATAATGGAGAAGAACACAAATTAGTGGGAAAAGTTTAACAATTGATTGGTTCTGCATTTATGCATTTTACTAGAGGAAAAGGCAAGACAGGTTGCAAATAAACAACGCAAGGCAACAAAAAATTAGGGAGCACAACACAAAATTATTCCCGCCTCAAATTGGAAATCATGTCAAGCCGCACACAGGTTGGCAAGGTAATTCTCAAAACAAATAAGCTTAGTTTTGTCAATGATTTCACTAAGGTTTGGGATCTAACAAGATAAATAGTTTCTGAAAAAGTTTGTTTTGGTAACATACGAATGACATTGTTTCAAGATAAATATTGAAGATGGCATTTTTTAAAAATTAATAGTATGGGATCCTTCCAAAACATTACATTTCAATTTAGGCCACAGATCAAAAAGAGGTTTGTTTAGTAGAAATAATACAGTTTCCAAACACATTTCAGTGTGTTGCAACTTGAACATGAGTTCGAAATGACATTGATAAATACATTTCCTCAAGGTGAGTCCTTTTCATAAAGTCATAGCTACTAGTTACTAAAGCTTACTTCATTTTTCTTTTCACCCTTCTAAAACGTTTAAGTTTCATTTTTTAAAAAATTAATAGAATGGGATCCTTCCAAAACATTACATTTCAATTTATGTCCAAAGTGTAGAGGCATTTGCAACTGCAGCTGTTTTATGTAAGTTGGGTGCGCAATTTTGTGTTTGTTGTCATTGTGATTTTTAATTTACACTGTTTTGTGTATTGAGTTATGAATAAAAGAGTATTAATTCTTGTAGGAAAAAATGAGGTCAACAACCCAATGCATCGAGTTTTATGTCTATGTCAAAAATGCTTAGCGTGAAGGATTCTGGAGATTCAATCAACCACGCCTAATAATACTCAAGTTTTTCCAAAAAAGTAAGCTAATGTAGTAAAGGTGTGTTGCTTTTCTCACCACTTTCCTGTAGTTTAATTATAAAGTCTACTTATGTGTGAAACCTAACAAGGCTCTATTCATGTTTCCATTTGAAACTATTGATGTCAGGAGAAAAAAAGCATTGATAACTCAAGTTCTGATAAGGAAGCATACACTATAGTCTAGAAATACGCTGTGAAGTCGAAAACACAAATGGTTGTTGATGGAATTCCTTTGCTCCCAACCACTCCAGTAATAAAAATACTAGACATTGAGTTTCCGCCAAAAGATATTGGAAATGCATTGCAATTTTTAAAAACGAGGTCAATAACCTACTAGTAGACTTGTCCGGACGGCCAAGGCATCAAGCTTTAAGTCCGTGTCAGAAATGCTTAGTATGAAGGATTCTGAAGATTCCGAATCAACCACGACTAATAATACTTCATTTTTTCCAAAAAAGGAAGCTCCGACGATATTTCATCTATGTTGCTCTAGTTCATTCATTTGGGTGGCCTAGCGAGAGGCAGACGTGATTTGATGCTGATCTGACATACTGTTATACGGGTCATCTGGGATGTGAGGAATATATTGTCGGTGTTGGTGTGTTCTTATTTTTGAGCTTGTGTAACATATACGAAAGATGTCTTATATAAAAGTTGCAAAATAAGATGGCTAAAGATACTATGTCAAACTGAAAATGGGCTAGTCTTTCAAATTCAGAGCACAATGCTCTTCTTTCAAACTTAAAGAGTGATTCAGCTCGAGCTCATACCAAGTTATAAGCAACTAATAAATGACAAAAGGAAGTGAATAAAACCTGAATGTTAGTTTTTTATGATTAGACTTTTGCTAAAGTAGTAAGGTTTATAGTTGTAGCCCCCACTGCTGTTTGCATTTGCAAGTTCAACGACATAAGATGCCGACACCCATATTTAAGCTTGGGTGTGACCATGTGATAATGTGTGCGTGTGGTGTTTATTTTTCTATTCATCTTTGCTGAAAAAAAGGTTAAGGTTAATATGTTTTATTGCAAGGTAATTCTCAAAACAAATAAGCTTAGTTTTTATCATTGATATCATTAAGATTTGGGATCAAGCAAGTTCTAAAGGTTAGTAACATAAAGGTTTCAAGATAAATATTGAAAATAGTGGACTACTGATGAAAAATGGTTTGTTTATGGTCCCGGACATAAGGATCCTTGACATTGATAAGTGCATTTCCTCAAGGTGAGCCCTTTTCATAGAGTGATAACTAGTTACCAAATTTTATTTCAGTGTAAATGTTGAATTATTATTTGTACACCATATATTACTTATTACTACATATGGCTAATTGATTGACTAATTGACCTCGAACATATAATGAAATGTTTTTTTTTTTGGTTTATTAAGTTGTGTTTAATGAATGATAAAAAGACAGAAGCATCAATGAATGTACAACTACGTTTTACATGATAGACTAAAAGAACTTTAAACAATAGAGATCAATGTTCATTTTATGGATCATCTCCATGCACTACGCCAGCGTATTAGGATTTTCAGCGTTTTTTTAGGGCATTGGTAGCGTTTTAAAACGCTACAGAAGCTGGCGCTACTAATGCGTACACCCCATTAGTAGCGTTTTAAAAAACGCTAGCCATTGACCCAGCGTGTTTTAGACATACGTAGCGTTTTATATAAAACGCTAGCCATTGACCAGCGCTTTTTACAATTCCTGGCGTTTTACGTCAGAAACGCTAGGGATCCCATAGCTCATTTTTACTACCATTCCTAGCGTTTTAAATAAAAGCGCTAGGGATCCTATAGCTCTTTTTACTACCATTCCTAGCGTTTTTAAATTAAAACGCTAGGATACTATAGCCCTTTTTACTACCATACCTAGCGTTTTATATAAAAACGCTAGGGATGCTATAGCACCTTTTTACTAGCATTCCTAGCGTTTTATGTAAAACGCTAGGGATGCTATAGCACCTTTTATTAGCATTCCTAGCGTTTTACGTCAGAAACGCTAGGGATCCTCTAGCTCCTCTTTACAATTCCTAGCGTTTTATCTTTAAAACGCTAGGTATTGAATGAATTTTTTAACTTCATTTCTAGCGTTTTCACTCTAAAACGCTACCTATTGACTGAATTTTTTTTTAAATATTTTTTTATTTTGGTTTGTTCTCCATTTTAATTACAACCTATAAATTCATTCCTTCCAAACAAATTCAGAAAATACATTCCAATCCAATATCATTCAAACAAAATTCATCAACAAAATTCATCAAATAATATTTCCAATCCAATATATATCATTCTAAGAAGTACTTACAACATAATATAAATCCAATATATACAACATATATAATAACTAAACTATTATGAATCTCAAAACTTGCTACAAAAAGCTAGAAACAAAACGGCACCACTCCCCCTACTCATTGTGTAAGTTGTTCAAACAGAGTAATTTCGGATTTTTTAAAGTGGGAAAATCTTGAAAAATAAAATGAAATAAAATTAGAATTAAAATGTTTATTAAATGTGAGTAAGTATTATAATATCAATATAAAAAAGAAATCTAAGTAGTTACCTTGGTTGGGATTGTTACTTTGTCATGAGTGATAATCTCTCTCATATACCTCATAACGTAGTACCCACAATCATTGTTATTTGGTTGTTTAGGACACTACAAAGCAAAAGATTATAACTTAATTGTCACATTTTTATGACCAAAAATTCAATTAAAATTATAAGAATGATTCTTAAAAAGCTTACAGATTATGGGTAGCCATCTTGTTTTACTCGTAGATAATCCCAAGTATTCTTTCAAAAATCTTAACGTAACGTCATACATATATATATAACGTTAAGTTGAACAAAATACATATATTAAATTATACAAATTAAAATGAGAGGGTTACACATACACACCTCTCAACCACCATCTGCACGAAGTCTCACGATACGTTGTAATGGCCTTGAAGTGAATCCGGATAGTAGACAACATTTTGCTTAGGGTTTATTGCAAAGAGTACCCAATGTTGCCTGCAAGTAAATGAATCACGAATGAGTACACATTAATTTACACTATAATACAATCCTCAAAATAATTAAACAAGTGATTGAAGACTAAATTTCTCACCCATTATTGAGTGGTGCCAAAAATAAAGATTCGCCCTTCAAATGCTTGGCATCCATGAAGCGTGAAAGGATATAACTTTGTATTTCACTCTTAATAGCCATAATACGTTCCTCTGTATTACCTTGCTGAAACACAACGATACACGCTGGACACAAGAAGAAATACTTCTGTGTCCGTTGCGAAAGGACCGTAAGATGATTGTACAAAAACCTATAAATAATATATATACAACTTTGAGATCCTCATATATATACTCTAATATATACTCTAATATAAACAACTATTGTGTACAAATAATTTAATACATACCTCACCGTATACTCTAATATCGATGGCGTGGCCCAATCCATTTCAACTATAGCTTTCGGATCCTCCATGTTGATCATTATCAACTATTCCGGCCCCACAATGTTATCGGCCGGTAAAAAATTTGGTCGTCGGGTTCATTTTTTGAGTGATGTGGACCTTTAGAGAATCGATGTGTACTGGAATTCATCAATGGGAAATTGACCAACATGTTGGACTGGTGTATAGAAGTAGATGGTCGGGAGAGTTTGGTAGTGGAAGGGAAGGTCGGGACACTTTTATGGAAGGGAAGGTCGGGACACTTGGGGTATCTAGTATATATTAAAAAAATGATTAATTAGTTAGTTAACACACATTATAGTCATCAACTTATTAACAAAAATATTGTCACTTACAACGACAAGTTGTTCAAAGCCATGCCACAAAAGTACTAAGTACTTGATCCACAAGAAATAAATATATCCGCATTAGCAATTGGAGCAGTGCATTGAGTGCAGACCCCTCTATTGAATAGTCTACCCTAACTCTCAAATGGTTTTCAGCATGGGTAAATTGTGCAAAGTGTGGCACTCAATTGGTTACATATCAAACCCATCGCAACCTTTCGATGTGGGTTTGCAATATATAGCTCACATTCACGATTATCCTAAATCAATTATAAAGAAAAATAAATATACATGATAATTTTATCAAATACATATGTACAAAAAGCAGTCGAGTAATAATAAATACGTGTTGAAGGGATGGTGCATGACTATCTCATGCGCTATGGGGTGCAAAGCAGGTGATATAGGTTCAAAGCAGGGGTGGTGCAGGGATGGTGCACCAATCCTTTGTGCCAAGAGTCGCTTATACATCATCTCTCTTCCATTAATACAAAGAACATTCTTGGATAGCTCGTCATACTTTGCCGCCATGACTTTACAATCCTCGCACCCCCTTGCTTTGGCTCTTTGGCCAAAAAGCAGTTGTAGGAGGAATCCCATATCCATAACCTCTTATCCGACCGTCTCTCTTCCCTTCCCAAGGCACGAGCAAGGACATCATGTTGACCATCACAATCTGTTAAATCTCCTTGTGATACAGATTGTGATATGCTTTGCTGATGCACAAACATAAATAACGGATAAAATTAATAAACAAGTGTCAAGAGAAATTTAATCGACAATAAAAAATATGTCCACGTGTCAAAAAAAATCGAGTAACGGATAAAAATAATAAACAAGTGTCAAAGAAATTTAATCGACAATAAAAAATATGTCCACGTGTCAAAATTAAAATTACAATAAATGAATTTTGGAATACTTACAATTTTGTCCTTGACCTCCTTAGTTTTCGGATCCACAATCTCCCCATCCTTGTTTTGTCGGGCCTCTAACCAGACAGTACAACGATCAAGGGATTCTTGAGTTGGATCTTTCCCCTCTTGCAGTAACTATTTAAGTTTAATAATTGTTAATGATCAACTGTAAATTAAAAGATTCATTAAATCATAATAAATTAAACTAATTGTGTCTTACCAATCTTTCTTCAAGAATTTGATATCCACTTGAACCTCCTCTATAAGGGTACTGGATTAGAAGCTCTCACTTTATTGGCTTTGCTTTTTTCTATTTAAAAACATAAGTATACATTAATGAATGATATCTACTTGTGAAATATATATATAACTTAAATAATTAATATACTAACCAGAAATCCGGATCTCAGAGTGCGTATATCTACAAATTTGGTCCAATCCTCCTTAGTTATAATTCCGGCATACAAGATCTTTGGAGGCTCTGTCGATGGTCCCATCAGGATGTTTGAGATACTTTTTCCCCACATCGATTCTGTAAGCCCTATGCAACCTTCCCGCTTCCTTGAAGATTCAATCTCTTGGGCATCATCGACATCAAAGTGTTTCTACTTATACATAAAAATGGATTAAATAAATATAACTAAAAATCACTAAATAAGATTATTAAAGAGGTCTAAAATTATATACTGTATTAAGGACCAAAAATCATCTTTCGATTTTAGGCAAAACTCGATTATCTTTCTCATTCCAACTTTTAATTGAAATTGGAAAGATTTGCTTCACCTTAGTACCAATAAAGCTAATTAAATTTGTGCCGTTGTCTCCAATTGGCAAACCTTTAACACTCCATCGGACCTTAAATAATTAAATCATTAAATAATTAGATAACTTGGAAAGGTAGAGAACAACATTAATAATTAGTAATTAACTTACCTTATATTTCTCGTGTCCTTTACTTATCCGATGGACGATATTCTTTTCGATGTAATTCCTCGGGAGTGAACTTCTTTGTGTTTCTATCACCCCATCACCACCCCGACTACTCTCGTGATCACTATGTGATGTCATCCGACTTGCAATGACCCAAATGAAATAGACTCGGTGAGTTTTAGCTTTCTAATTGTTTAGAACCAACAAACACTTAACAAAATATAGAAGAAGCCATGCACTAAGTAATGTGATGAAAGCCATGCACTAAGTAACCTAGAGTAAACATACATAGGAAAGCCATGCACTAAGTATATAACCTAGAGTAAACATATATATGAAAGCCATGCACTAAACAGAGAAAGCCATGCACTAAGTAACCTAGAGTAAACATACATAGGAAAGCCATGCACTAAGTATATAACCTAGAGTAAACATATATAGGAAAGTCATGCAAGAAGAACCTAGAGTAAACAGAGAAAGCCATGCACTAGGAAAGCCATGCACTAGTCAAGTTAATAATGCTATCTAAGCTAGACTAATCTAACAACTAATTAGATACAACATTGAGCTAAGTAACAGAGAAAGCCATACAAAAGATACATAACAAACCATAAAAACCATAACAAATAGTCATTGCAGTGAGAGAGGTGGAGAGTACGTGAGTGCAGAAATACCTTTTGAAAGGGAGAGAGAGTGCAGAAAAAGGAAACAAATGGGAGGGAGCTGCGTGGTAAGATAGCACCAAGGAGAGAGAGGATGAACGAAGAGGATGGGTTTCGCGTTTTATGTTTCTCGGTCGCGTTTATGGGTTTTTCGGGTCGTAGCACCAAGGAGATGAACGAAGATGAACGAAGAGGGTTTCTGGGTCGTGGAGGTTCGCAAAGGTACGATGAACGAAGTCTAACGTGAGTTCTAGGTTGTTCGTGGAGGGTTTCCTGGGTCGTGGAGAGAAGTTAGGTAGATGAACAGACGTCTACGTGAGTGTGTGAGGGAGATGAGAGAGCGCGCCTTGTAAAAATTTTAATAGCATCCCTAGCGTTTTTACATAAAACGCCAGGGATCATCTAGCGTGTTTACCATTCCTAGCGTTTTATGTAAAAACGCTAGGGATGCTATAGCACATTTTACTACTATTCCTAGCGTTTTAAGTTAAAACGCTAGGGATGCTATATAGCGCTTTTTACAATTCCTAGCGCGTCAGAAACGCTAGGGATGCTATAGCACCTTTTACTACCATTCCTAGCGTTTTATGTAAAAACGCTAGGGATGCTATAGCACCTTTTTACTACCATTCTTAGCGTTTTATGTAAAAACGCTAGGGATGCTATAACACCTTTTTACTATCATTCCTAGCGTTTTATGTAAAAACGCTAGGGATGCTATAGCACCTTTTTACTATCATTCCTAGCGCGTCAGAAACGCTAGGAATTGAATGATTTTTTTAATTTTATTTCTAGCGTTTTTTCTTTAAAACGCTATGTATTGACTGATTTTTTTAAATATTTTTTTATTTTTGTTTATTCTCCTTTTAATTACAACCTATTAATTCATTCCTTCCAAAGAAAATTCATCAAATATCATTCCAACAAAATTCAGCCAATATCATTACAATCCAATATATAGATACACACAAAATTCAACCTATTAATAGATATTTTTGTTTACAAATCATACAACATAATAAGTAACTTACATTATGAAACTCAAAAGTAGCTACAAATTAAAGCTATAACATATATAACATAAATGACTACTGCCTTGACCACTAGATCTCATGATCACTAAGTGATGCCATCGACTGCAATATAACATAATCCATGTTATTGTTAAATTTACAAAAACAATATAATAATTATCTATTAATAAAAATAACGAGAAATCATTAAGTCTATATTACCTTTTCCTTTTCCTAGATAAAATTTTGTTTGCAATTCGCGTCTTGGTATTTTTTTTTCCGACGAATAGTAATTCCATCATTATGATCTTTTCTAAAATATACAACATCCTCTATAGAAGTATTTTCCCCTATTATTGGTTCCGATGTTTCAAGAACGGGTCGCCCTCAACACCAACATCATCGGGTGCTTCATCATCATCGTTGTTATACACAAATTTTTTGTCGATCAATAGAACAATAGACCAATTGATATTAATCGGATCGGTGACATAAAACACTTGTTGAGCTTGCGATGCTAAAATAAAAGGTTCATCTTTATATCCTAACTTGTTGAAATTCACCCGCATGAACCCTAATTCATCAATCAGAAACCAAGATTATTGTCAACCCATTCACATTTGAACACGTGGGCTCTGAAACATATTGTAATCCAACTCCCATATGTGTTCAATGAAGCCAAAGTAAGACATATTCGCATATATGGGATTTCTATCTTTGCATTGGATGCATGCATAGAATGAGCTACAAGAGTCACCCCACTATTTTGCATTTTACTCGATCATCTTGTTCTTTTGTATAGAAAGTGCACTCGTTCATTAGATATAGTGTTGTAAGAGAAGACATGTATATTTGGACCTTTTGCTAACCATCTCAATCTTTTTGAAATCGAAGTAGGATTCGAAACACACTCACCATCAATGTGATGTTTTAGCCACACTATGAAACTCCTATTGTGTTCTTTTGCTAACCAAACTTGCTTCTTTCCCGGGAATTGACTCTTAAGAATCTCCTTGTGCTTGGCAACATATGAATCAACCTCACTATCATTGTGAAGAACGCACAAGTGTGCTTGCTCTAGTTCTTTCCTTGATACCATCACTAATTTAGTTCCCGTCATCCCTTTACTAATCCTTCCCGCATGCATGCGAGACCTGGCGGTCCCACAGAATATTCAAGACTAGATAGATAGCTCGTGCAAAACTCAATAGCCTCTTCAACTATGTAGCGCTCAACAATACAACCTCAGTCGTGATCGATTTTTCACATATCCTTTTAATATCTTCATGTAACGCTCAAACGGATACATCCATCTCATGTAACATGGGCCACACAATTGTGTCTCTCTAACTAGATGAACTATTAGATGAATCATTATGTCGAAAAAGGAAGGTGGGAAATACATCTCAAGCTCACACAAAGTGAGTAATTTCTCTTTGCAATGTTGGCAACTTTCCAGGTCAATCACTCTACTACAAATCGCCTTAAAGAATAAACAAAGTTTGGTTAAGGTCTGACGCACTTTCTTAGGCAAAATGGATCGTATACCAATGGGTAGCAAATTCTCCATGAGAACATGACAATCGTGGGACTTTAGAGACTTTAACTTGAGGTCTTTAATCGATACAAGAGTCGCCACATTTGAAGAGTATCCTCCGGAACTTTAACTCCATGAAGAAACTCACAAAAGACATCTTCTCCTTTCTAGATAGAGTATATAAGCTGCGGAGGTAGATATGTACGTGTACCCTTCTTTCTGGGACCCAATTCAGGTCTCAAACCCATACTAACCAAATCCAACCTTGAGTTGATGGTATCTTTAGTCTTACCCGGCATATTGAGTAAGGTACCAATGACACTTTTGAAGACATTCTTTTCAACATGCATCACATCAATGAAATGCCTTACATATAATGACTTCCAGTATGGCAACTCAAAGAAAATCGACTTTTTCTTCCACCCCCGTTTGGCAATCTCTCCTGCAAAAGGCTTCCCAAATTTAATGTTCAAATCTTCCACCTTTTCAAATACATGTTCACCCGTCAAAGCGGGGAGGGGAGCTCTACGTGTTCTGTATTCCCATCAAATGCCTTTCTCCACAATCGATAGTGATGAGTTGATGGCAAAAATCTACGATGACCAAGATAGATATTCTTCTTACCATGTTCCAACCACATCCAATGTGTTATCTTCACATATAGGGCATGCACACCGCCGCCTTTGTTATCGCATACCCAGATAGATTGCCGTATGCGGGAAAGTCGTTAATTGTGCCAAAGATCATAGCCCTCGTGGTGAAACTTTCTTCTCTCGAACCCATCATACACCTCTACCCCAGTCTCCCACATTTGCTTCAAGTCTTCAATTAAAGGAGCCAAGTATACATCAATATCATTTCTGGTTGTTTGGGCCCGAGAAATTAACAAAGACAAAGATCATATATTTGCGTTTCATGCAAAGCCACGGTGGTAAGTTATAAATCGCCAAAATCACGGGCCATGTATGTTTGTGGGAGCTACTCGATACCGTGCGGGTTAAATCCATCGCCAGACAATGCAAGGCGTAGGTTTCTCGATCGGTCATCCCCGAAATTAGGATACTCAATATTGATTTTTTCCATTCGGAGAATCTGCCGGGTGTCGAGCATACCATCTTTAATCCTTTCATCCTCATGCCATGTCAAGTGTTTTGCATCTTTCGAACTACGATACATGCGCCTAAATCGAGGAATTATAGGAAAATACCACAACACCTTTTGTGGAGCGAGACTCTTTCTTCTTATATCGCTGTGCATTACATTTAGGACACGACTTTAACAACGCATGTTCATTCCGAAATAAAATGCAATCATTCGGACAAGCGTGTATCTTCTCATAGTTCAAGCCAATAGACCCCAACATTTGCTTTGCATCATACGTCCGAGAAGGAAGCACATTATCATTCGGCAACATTTCTTTCAGAAGTGAGAGTAAATCGGTAAAGCTCTTATCCGTCCATCCGTGGCTTACAACCCGCATACAATGGTGTCTCTGCATCAGTTATCAACTTCTCAAACATTTCAGGACAATCATTAAGATCCTCTTCAACCACCTTTGCCATCTCTTCAAATTCGTTCGCATCAAATGAATGTGTTCCGGTGTCAACCGGCGGCGCATATCTCTTACTAATATCATTCATATTTGAAGATTCACCTTTTTTCTCACCGTGCATTATCCAACAAGTGTAACTTTGATCAATTCCATTCGCCTTTAAATGTCGTGCCAACTCCTCTGCAGTAACTGATTTTACATAACAACACCTTAAACAAGGACATTTCATACCACTAGAAGTCCCTAAACGTTCAACAAAGACACTCACAAAATAATCCACTCCGGTGCAAGCATACTCCTTGGGATGCACGATTGGCGGACATCCAATTTCTATCCATAATTGCCAAATATTTATAATAAAATCTCGAGAAGAGAACTTTAACATATGACCCATCAAGCAATTCGAATATAATGAAGAATCAATTCATATAAAAAAAACAAACAAAATTTCCTCTTTTAAATTTTTTTCAATTCCACTCCTTATTTTCCCAAGCTATATCTATATCATATAGTCTAGTCTTCCAAATAATTAATTTATGTGTAACAAGAAGAGGCTAGTGGTGAAAAAAAAGAAGAAGAGTTTAGTGTGCACAAGTGACAAAACTAATATATTTCTAAACTAGAACCCACAATTAATATCTAACAAGAAACAGAGAAAGGAATGTAAAACTCACCAATGTTGTGCGAGTGAGAGAGATGATGTTCACCGAGAGAGATGATTTTCGTTAAGAGAGATGATGTTAATTTGAGTTAGGGTGTTAGGGTTTTGCGTTTTCGGGTGAGTGATTTTGCGTTTCGGGTAAGAGTGTTAATGAAAGAGGAAGTAGCTCAATGGGAAAAAAAAAAAAATTATTTAACCATACCTAGCGTTTCCTAAAAACGCTAGGATCTATCTAGCGTGTTTTCCAAATACCTAGCGTTTTTATTAAAAGCGCTAGGATCTGTCTAGAGTGTTTACTAAATACCTAGCGTTTTATAAAACACGCTAGAGGATCTATCTAGCGTGTTTTCTAATTGGCTAGCGTTTTTGAATAAAAGCGCTAGGATCTGTCTAGCGTGTTTTCTAAATAGCTAGCGCTTTCTAAAAACGCGCTAGGATCTATCTAGCGTGTTTTCTAATTGGCTAGCGTTTTGAATAAAAGCGCTAGGATCTGTCTAGCGTGTTTTCTAATTTGCTAGCGTTTTGAGTAAAAGCGCTAGGGATCTGTCTAGCGTGTTACCTAATAGGTAACGTTTTACTTTAAAACGCTACTAATGGTGTAGCGTGTTATTAAAATGGGTAGCGTTTTTTTATAAACGCTACTAAAGGTGGCGATCTCTTTTTACAATTCTGGCGTAGTGATGTGTGACTTTGACGACTTATATTGTCTTTGCATGTAAATCCCAACCACAATTATTTTCACCACACAAAATGAAAAGTTACTCGAAAGCTTATTTTATTACACTATTTTGGGAAAATGTTAAATCTAATCAAGTTTTAATATGTAGTTTGTCCTTGTCAATTTTAACACATATTTTATTTTCGATCTACACTCAAAGTTTGGTTCTTCAACAAATTTTTCCTCACACATTGCATAGGTCCTCAAAACTAGTCACACACACACACATATAATGAAAAACGATGAAATAACAATAATATCAACATAAATGACATGAATAATTACATGATCAAAAAAACGATTCTACAAGTGAATGATCCCGCGACAGTGCGACACAAAGGGCATGTGTTTTTTATTTTGAGCCACCTAACAATGCAATGGTGGTGAAATACATGAGAGCATGGGTGTGGTTGTGGCATGCAATGGTGGTGAAATACATGAAAAGATAGAATTCATCTTTAAACAAGCAATAAATCAATTTGATTACTTGGTCAAAGATCTCTTTAGTAATTATGCCATCACTTTATATATATATATATATATATATATATATATATATATATATATAGTACATGTAATTTTTTTTATACGGATACCATGTCGATTTTTACGCATTAAATAAAAATCCTTTCTACAAGATAGATCATTTCACCAAAAAAATAAATGTACAGGATAAATTTTGGATTAATTTTGGATCATTTTTACCAAGTAGAGATCATGTATCTTTGGATTAATTTTGAGTAAGAAGGCATAATTTTATTTATAAAAGAAACTGAAAAAACATATATATTTTCAATAAGCAATATATTTGTATTAATTAATATAGGATAAATGTTTTACATAACAACTTTTCAACAACTTTAAATTTGCTTATCGAGAAAAAACAACTATAAATCATTGGTAAAAAAGACCTATACACGGGGTTGTTAGAACGGGCCAAGCCGCCCCACCACTGGCCCGCTAAAAAAGGGCGGGACATGTCAAGTAAAAGTTTTATTTCACTTTTGAATAGATTTTCCACGAATTTTTTACATTTCAATCAGAAATTTCGCCTATTTTTACAAAGCATTTTTTAACCAATTTTTTCTTTATAAACGCTTGCCTATTCTATACACATGATTTCAAATGCCATGAATTGAAAGAAAAAAAATGAGGGGACAATAGTAACAGTCCAACACACTTGGTTGCATGTTTACATAACATAAGTAGAATAAAAAAATGGAAACACCTGGTGATGTGAATTGTTGTTACTAATTCACTCAAATAAAAAAGGATCGTTCCACAATCAAGGAAATAACAAGACAATAAACAAGAAAAGGGAATAAAAATCGAAAATATGGAAAAGACAATAGATGACTATGTGGTGAAGAGAAGCCTAACTTTCATGGAAAGATGATAATCCTCATGTTTGAATCGCCACAAAAACCCTAAGTTCTTGATAAGATCCAAAGACAGTTCAAAGAAGAACCCTAGAGAGAGCACTTGTGCTAATTTCTCTCATATTAAAAATATGGTCAAAAATCTTTAACAACTTCCAAAACCACACCTATCTATAGAGAATAGGTTATGGGCTCACTAAAAATAAAACATGACAACTAGAAGCCCAAATTCAATACCTGACAGTAAAAGGCAGGGAAAGGCACCCGAACTCCCAGGTGCTCGAACCAAGTCTGGTAGGTGTAAGTATATACATCATCACCAGGAACACACTCGTCTGAAACAGCTTCCTCCAAAGAAACCGAACTGGAAGTGGCCGAGCCCTCGTCCAAAGGGTAGCATAGCATCAGCCGAACACTAGCAAGGGAAGCCTCGGTGCGAAGCTCTGAATACGAGTCGAGCACCTCTTGATCCACCAAGGAAAGCTCATCGTTCCCAGGTTGTCCGCCGCCAGAACCTCCTTCTTCGGCCATAACAGATGGGTTAGCTGATCATGTGGAATTAGAAGGGGAACCACTGTTATATAGCTCGTCTATTTCTCTCACCACACGACGGCAGTTGTGCAACAAACAATAGCCGCATTTAACGGCGGTAGCACAGTTGGGATTGGGACACCGATACTCAGAGGTTATCTCCCCCTCACTATCACTACTTATTTCAACTATGGAAACCATTCCTATTTTCGCAGGAACGAAGAATGCAACAAATACGAACCCAGGAGACAAGCAAAAAACTACCAAAAACAGCAAGCGGTACGCATAAAACAGAATGCAAAAGAATAAGGCAAGAGGCCCCATACCTGAAGAAAGAAACGTGGAGAATCATGAACACCACCAGGAGGAGGACAAAGCCAAAAGCTGGAGAGCAAAGGCAAAGAAAGACACGAGAAGGAAGCGATAGCAGGAATGGAAGAAGAATGAAACAAAAAAGCCAAACGAATGGGCAAAAAGCTATAAGACCCTTTCGGAATGAATACGATCCAACGGCGCAGACCCCACCAGAGAAATCAACAACGGAGATTCAAGGCGGTTCAAATCCCGGGTAGTAGGGGCGTGGCACGTGTCACACCCCCAATGGAGCATTTGAAAAACATAACGGTTCCCGAGGGCATCATAATGACGCCTCCCGCTAAAATCAAATCAACCAAAAGCCGCGTCACATAAGAAGACCTCGGCCATGAAGTCATCGGCCGGGAGGGAAGTCGGAGGGGCCGTGATGCCATAGGCTAAGAAAGAAGTCGGAGGAAAAAGAAAATGCGATCGATCGCGTGACGAAACGAAGAAGCTAGATCATCGGAAATAATAATAAAAGGGAAGGTCTTTATTACTATAAAACTTGTCGTGCTACATTTCAATACATTACAACGAAATACAAATTTGAAATCATTACAAAAGAATAAACTACTAATGCGCGCCCGGTTGAAATGACCAAGGACTTCTTGGATGCCTTGTTGCAAGTACTGCCGAACCTGAAGTGTCTTCTGATGAGCTTCCCGGCCTGGTTGCCACATCCGATGTTCTGAATCGGCACCAAGAAGCACCGCGAAGGGCGATCCCCCGGAGGAAGCGGAAGAACTTCAAGCTTCCATCAGGAGGACCACTCCCCTCTTCGAGCCGAAAGCAACACCAGAGCCAACTCGAGGATTGCCGGCCAATTACAGCGGAACCCCTCGTCGAGCGGCTGAAGTGTCACCTTCTGCATGCGACCGATGAGATTCCCCAGTCGACCGTTTCTTGAGTCTTTTGAAAACCCCAACACTCGAAGATAAATCGCCTGCAAAAGAGAAGATCTAGATTCGCAAAGATCAATAACCCCTACTTTGAACCTCTTGACAACCCCCACATGCCAGCGGCAAATGGGGTTGTTCAAAAGGCTCAAAGGAGGGGACGCAATCTCATAGTAAGGTGGGACGCATAAGAAAGCCATGAAACCAAGGAAGCAAAGCAAGGAAAAACCCCTATATATTTATATAAGGGAAGAACGAAAACTCCTAGGGGTTACGTTTACGATGTAACAGAAATCCATGCAAGTCAAAACTGATCAAGTCAAGGAAAAACACAAAAACCCGCGCAGGACCAAAACCTGAGACGTTAAAAACTAGGACAGACAGATAACTTCAAGACACTCCGAATGAGGGACTAAGAACGCCGAAGACAAACCAAAGCACCTTGGAGCGCCTTCGCACAGAGTGCTCACCGCTCGAGGGATTGTGTTCCCAACCGACCGCCCAGGAAGGCTCGGATGCGTGACACTTCCTAGGCCACTCGTCTGAGCCTAGGAGACGAAGACTGACTCACGAAGACCCCCTCTCCCTCAGCGCCGTGATACTAGTCGGCTGTGCAGGACGACAAACCTCCCCTCGGCCAAAAGGGCCGATGTCCCCCGCAAGATCGGCCTTAAGCAGGAATCTAGCTAGATATATTAGGAAAGCCCGAGAATCTCACCTGAGATCTCGCTGCATTCATGTGTAATACTTATGAGCATTAATGACACCTTGTAATATAAATATAAGCCCCTGAGGCCAATAGAAATGACTGATGTTATTCTGATCACCCCATACTTCTCATTCTTTTCATCGTGTTCTAGCTGAATCCTACTCAAGGAACAATAGGTTGTGGCAATTTTATGCTTCACTCCATTTTTAGCCAACAGCCCATCCATCAACTTGTTACAAAAATGAGCACCTTCATCACTAATGATATAGATTTAGGTGTGCCAAATCTTCTGAAAATGTTCTTTTGAATAAATTTCAGTACCACCCTAGCATCATTAGTGGGAAGAGCAACTGCTTCAATCCATTTGGACACATAATCAACTGCTACCAGAATGTATAGGTTGCCAAAGGAGGGGGGAAATGGTCTCATGAAATCAATGCCCCAAACATCAAAAAGTTCAACTTCTTAAATATTATTAAGGGGCATTTCATGTCTATTTAAAATATTCCCAACTCTTTGGCACCTATCACAATTCTTAGCAAAATTATGAGCATCTTTAATGATAGAGGGCCAGAAATAACTTGTTTGAAGAACCTTAACAGCAGTCCCCATACCTCCAACATTCTCTCCACAAGGTGAATAGTGGCAATGCTTCAATATGTCATTTATTTCCTCATTTGCAGCACATCTTCTGAGCAACTGATCTGGACATCTTTTATAGAGGAAAAGTTCATCCCAAAAATATTGTTTTGCTAGATGAAAGAACCTTTTCCTCCGCTGTGATGCAAAATCTTTTGGCACCTATAGTCAGCATACTAGGGTACTGCTGCAACAGAGTCTATAGCACTGGCAGAAATTGTAATAGCCCAAAACTAATCATCTAGGAATTGTTCTTCGATTTCAAAGTTGAATGAGAGTGAAACATCATCAGGAAGTCTTAATAAATGATCTGCAACTTGATTTTTAACTCCCTTTTTGTCTCTAATTTCATGATCAAACTCTTGTTGTTGTAGCACCCATCTGATTAATATTGGCTTGACATATTTCTTTGCATTGAGATACTTGGTGGCTGAATGGTCAGTGTATACCACCACTTTGGTTCCCACAAGGTAGGATCCGAACTTATCAAAGGCAAACACTACTGCCATCAATTCTTTCTCTGTGGTAGTGTAATTCAATTGAGCATCAACAAGAGTTTTGCTAGCATAGTGTATGGAATGAAACACTTTTCCTTGCCTTTGACCAAGCACAACTCCTATGGCATAGTCACTAGCATCACACATCAATTCAAAGGGTTTATTCCAGTCTAAAGCAAAAATAACAGGTGTTGTTACCAACGCTTCATTTAGAGTGTTGAAAGCATCAATGCACTTTTCATCAAATTCAAATGTTGTATCATGCTGTAGCAGCATACACAACTGCGTAGAGATTTTTGAAAAGTCCTTAATGAGCCTTCTATAGAATCCAGTATGTCCAAGGAAACTTCTGATGCCTTTGATTGAGGTAGGAGGTGGTAACTTCTCTATTACTTAAACTTTTGCTTTATCAACTTTAATGCCCTTCTTATAAATCGTGTGTCCCAACACTACCACAGAGAAATTTGTTTCTTTTTGATTCCTTTTGGAACCATGAAGTAAAAAAATCTCCCAATTTAGTACCAAAGTTGTTTCTTCACATCTTCTCAGAACATCATCCAAATTCAGCAAACATGTTTGAAAATTCTCTCCAAAGACAGAGAAATCATCCATGAATACTTCCATGAATTTTTCAACAAACTCAGAGAAGATAGATATCATGCACCTTTGAAAAGTAGCTGGAGAATTACATAACTCAAATGGCATTCTCCTAAAGGAAAAGGTACCATAAGGACAAGTGAATGTGGTGTTTTCTTGATCCTCTGGGCAATAGCAATTTAATTGTAACCTCAGTAACCAGCAAGAAAACAATAAAACTCTTTTCTAGCTAGCCTATCAAGCATTTGGTTAATGAATGGGAAAGGAAAATGGTCCTTATTGTTAGCCTTGTTGAGCTTCCTGTAGTTCATGCAAATTCTCTAACAAGTGACTGTTCTGGTAGGAATCAACTCATTTTTATCATTCTACACCACTGTTACTCCTCTTTTAGGAACACACTATACATGGCTTACCCAAGTGTTGTCAGCAACAAGATAGATGATTCCAGTGTCAAGCCATTTGATAATCTCTTTCCGGACAACTTCCTTCATTATTGGGTTCAATCTCCTTTGTACGTCAATGTTGTTTTTAGAATTTTCCTCCAAACAGATTCTGTGCATGCACAAAGTGGGACTTAACCCCTTAATGTCAGTCATTTGCCATCCAATGGCTTTCTTGTGCTTCTTCAAAATATCAAGTAGTTCTTCTTCACTTCCCAAATAAGCATACTTCAAATGAGGCGGTAATTGCTTCAGCTCAAGCTTGAGTGGTTTCTCAATGGAAGGGTATATTATCTTTGAAACTTTCATCAGTTATCTCCAAAGATTCATACCTCTTAGCCAATCTTTGACCTTCTGGTTTTTCCACATTGAGTTTAGCAAGTCTCTCTTTCTTTATATCCTTCAATTTCAAATGGCACAACTCTTTTTTTTAGCACATCATACTGTTGTAGCAACTGTTTCTACACTAAGCTGTCAATGGTAGAAACAAAGTTGCATTCGGCAGTACTAGTGCTATCTTCAGGATACTTCATAGCATTGAGCACATTGAATGTGATTTCTTGATCATTGACTCTCATAGTCAGCTCCCCTTTGGGGACATCGATCAAGGTTCTGCTTGTAGACAAAAATGGTCTTCTAAGGATAATTGGTACATCCTTGTCAACCTCAAAATCAAGTATTATAATATCCAAAGGAAAGACAAATTTATCAACCTTAATTAAACCATCCTCGATTTTACTGTGATAGGTTTTGCCTCACCAAAGCCAAGTTGTTGAAAAATAGATTTGGGCGTCAAATTGATGCTTGCACCCAAATCACACAAGGCTCTACCACAGTAATTACCTCCAATGGAGCATGAAATTGTTCTGTAGCAGCATAATGGTTTCTTGAGTCATAGCCACAGTTTCAAAATCACCAAGTCTCTTTCTCTTTGTTAACACATCTTTCATGAAGTTGGTGTAATTTGGCATTTGTTGCAAAGCATCCACCAATGGAATGTTGTTATGGAGATGTTTGAGGATCTCCATGAATTTCCCAAACTGTTTATCTTGAGCTACCTTCTTTAACCTTTGAGGAAAAGGTGGTGGGGGTCTCTTAGGAGTCATCTTTTGGGGCCTTTTAGCTGCTGGAGCAACATTTTCTGGTGTAGTATCAGAAAATTTACAGTAGCAGCTTCTGCAATAGTAATGTTTATACCAGCATCAACACTTGTTGTGACCGGTTTGGGCAAGGCAGCGGTTTCCTTACCACTTCTGAGTGTTATGGCCTTAATTTGCTCTGATCCAATGGTTTTTTCCAGGTCAGTAGTGTTAGGCAAAGAACCACTTGGTCTAGCTGTCATTTCTGTCGCAATTTGACCAATTTGATTCTCTAAACTCTTGATGGCAGCTCCTTGGCTTTGGTACTGAGCTTTGGTTTCATTCATGAAGGCTTTGAGTGCCTCAGCCAAAGAGTTGTCAACCATAGGCTTTTGAGTTGTTTGAGCAAGAAATTCAGGTGGAGTTGCTGGTTTTGCTTGAGCAAGTGCTGCATTTATTTCTTGTTTGATGCCTCCCCATGAGAAATTAGGGTGATTTCTCCATCCCGGGTTATAAGTGTTTTTGTTGAACTTACCCATGTAATTGACAGAAAATAGGTTTGCTCGGGCAATCTTCATATAGGTGCCCTCCACTGCAGTAGACACAAGTGGTAGTACTTGCTTGCTGTGCAGATGCTATTTATGTGTTAGCAAGATAAAGAGCAATGATTGCTGCGAGAGATGCTGTGAGAGTATTAGGTGTAGCACACAACCTCTTCATCATGTTAGTCAGCACAACAACTTAAGAAGACACTATTCAGACACTTCATGTAAACCAGCAACCTTCTTAGCTGCACTAACTCTGGCAGTAGACCATTGATAACTATATGGCAGCAATTGTTTCAATCATCTTATATGCTTCATGGTAGGAATGTTTCAGAATTGCACCTCTTGAAGAAGCATCCAACATTAGCCTAGATTGAGGAACTAGAACATTGTAGAATGTCTCCATTTGGATACAAACAGGATGCCATGATGTGGGAACTTCCTCAAGTCTTATTTGAATCTCTCCCAAGCTTCAAACAAGGACTCATCCTCTTGTTGCCTGAAAGATATGATCTCATTCCTCATTCTAGCATTCTTGATAGGAGAGAAGTATTTAATCAAGAATTTGTCTCCCATTTTGTTTCAACTATCCACAGAGTTGGGTTCCAAAGAATTCAACCTAGCTTTGGATTTATCCTTAAGAGAATAGGGGAATAGCCTTAGCCTGAAAGCATCCTCAATTACCCATGGCATTCTGAAATTACTGCAGACATTAAGGAATTGCCTCAAGTGCAAGTGAGGATTCTCTCTAGGTCTTCCTCCCAATTGTCCCACTGTTTGCAGCACCTGGAACATCATGGGATTGAATTCAAAGTGTTCAACATTGATTGGTGGTGTAGCTATGCCAGTATCCATTGTAGTGGGATCAAAGACAACATAATATTTCATGGGCATATCCCTTTCATTTTCCATTTCAATGTTGGTGGGAACAAAAACTACAATTGTATGACCTTCTTCATCAACATGAATGACCTGATTTTGATTCACTATCTCAGCCATAGCAGCAGCTATAACTTCTACTACCCTCTCTCCAGCCTCTCTTCTCAACCTTTTAGTTGTCCTTTCAATTTTATGATCAAATGGAAATCGTGGCTCGTGATTTCTGTTCATAAACAGTCACCTAAAACTGAAAATGCACAACACAAAGGATAGAAAAAAAACTCACCAAAACAAATACTAACTAAAGACTTAGAGATTAAATCAATTAATCCCCGGTAACGGCGCCAAAAACTTTTTGTGCAAAAACGAGGGAAGTATACATAGTCTTAACAAGTAATAATGTGATAAGAAAAGATCGTTCCCACGAAGATTAATATTTAAAATCAAACTCCACTTGTTAGTACTTGAGTTAATGAGTAAAAAGTAAAAATGAAAGCATGGTAAAAATTCATTGTGTTGAACAGTAAAAGTAAATGATAACAGCAGTAAAATCAGTAGTAAAATGATGTATAATCAGAGAGATAGGTATAGTCAAGACAAGGATCAGTAATTATACAATATTGACTTAATGTTGAGATTAGTGTTATGATAGCGTTCAATGTGCAGAATGAATATGGATATTCGTATCTCCGTGAAACGAAATGTTGTCAAGGTTTCCTTATTCTTAAGTTCACATGAGGTTCATTCCGTAGGATAAAAAGGACATTTCAGATCAGACTATAGCTCTAGCTTCATATCCCTATTCTTCACTAGGAAAAGGTAATATTCCTATCACCTTTCAAACTTATTAATTTGCGAAATCAGTATTTAAATTTCTTTCCAAAAATAGAAGCTCATTATCCTAATTAAATTGATCAAGTTCAAAATGGATATATAGTACTAATTCACACAAATTAATGAAGCATCAAGCATTAATGACATCAATCATCAATATATCATAATTACATCACCATAGTCTTGACTATAAAGATAGTTTAGCTCATATTGAGCTTAAACATCACAAAACATAACCTAACTACCCTAAATGAAGCCATCAAAATAGTTACATCACTAAACAAAGTACAAAAAGAAATGCAGAAGAACACACACGAAATGAAGCTCAAAGTAAGCTTCAGATGCTATAGATCTACTTGAGAGTCTTTGTGCATTGTAGATGAAGATATATGCTGTAGATTATGAGTTTCCAGCTTTAGCAATAGCACTAAAAATAGTGGAAGGTGGTAGGGGAAAACGATGGAATAGGGAATTGGAATGTAGAATTGTACTCTCCGACCTAGGGAACAGTGGAGGCTTACGGATGTCTCACTTTTAGGGTAAAGTACCTATTTATACCCCTTTCTCTTTCCAACTACTAATTGGGCCTTCTCTCTTACACAGCTGCGAAGCGCTGACAACCCTAAATTCAAGGATAGTTTGTCTTTTAGTGGCCCAGTAAAAGCGCAACACACAAAACACCTCTTTCTTCCAAATACCACTTGAAGTGACTTTAATTCTTTTTCCACATGCTAGCTAATCACCACACTGCTACCACAACACTAAGCACAACACCAGAGCTACTAAATCTTGCGCAACTAACACACGGGTGAAATCCCACAAAATGGAACTCTACGTGCCCAAAAGATAATTTGTACACAAAAAACATACTCTTAACTAATTATGTACATTCTTCATAAATATTTACATAAAATACCTTTAAACAGGAACATTTCTCATTTGTTTTGGCATAGATAACTCACATTTCTTAGAGTTATCTTTCCTCAAAATGGCATTAGTGTCAAAACTGTTAGGTCTGGCAATGGTCCTGAATTTCACAAACCTAACTACTACCATTCTAAAGGCATCATACACCAACACACTTGTACCGAAACTTCGCAACAAAATGGAGTAGTTGAATGAAAACACCAACACATACTGAATGTTGTCGAGTCCTTAATGTTTCAATCCAAATTGCCTTATTGCTCCATCCTCCTATGCTCAAGCCATTAAGCATGATTGTTGGAAGGAAGGCATGAACAAAGAAATCTAGGTCTTAGAAGAAAACAACAGAAAAACCCTCATTCAACTACCTCCTGGTAAGAAAACTATTGGATGCAAATGAGTCTACAAGACCAAACATAGAGTTGATGGCTCCATTGGAAGACAAAACACACACCTTTTGGAAAAGGGGTTTACACAACTTGAAGGTATTGACTACTTTGAAACTATCTCTCCGGTTTTTAAAATTACCATTGTGAGACTGGTATTGGCATTATCAGCAGCTAGCAATTGGAATTTACATCAGTTGGATGTTAATAATGATTTCCTTCATTGCGACTTGCATGAAGAGGCCTACATGTGGGTTCCTCAAGGGTTAGAAACTTCAGCACCTAATCAGGTTTGCATACTTCACAAATCTCTCTATGGGTTGAAATAGGCTAGTAGGCAATGGAACTTAAAACTGGTTTCTTTTCTCACCTCCCTCTGATTTGTATAATCAAAGTCATATTACTCTCTTATGGTCAAAACCAATGGTTCACAAGTCACTGATCTCCTCATATATGTTGACGACATCATTCCCACAGAGAACAACTTAGCTGAAATCCTGTCCGTAAAGCTTTCCCTGGATGCTACTTTTAAAATCGAGGATTTAGGGATTTTCAAGTTTTTTCTTGGCTTAGAGGTAGCCCGATCTACACAATGCATCATCCTCTCACAACAAAAATATGCCCTTGAACTTCTCGTTGATGTTGCCCTTCTTGCCTGCAAACTGCCCTCTACAACTATGCCCCTTGGCCTCAAGCTCCCTACTACCAGTGGGACACCTTTGGACAATCCTTCTAGTTATAGAAGACTCGTTCGTTTCTTGATATATCTCATTACACTAGGTCAGACATCACCTTTGTTGTTCATAAACTTAGCCAATTCATCCCCGCTCCTCGGCAAGCCCACATGGATGTTTCTCTTCATGCCCTCAAGTATATTAAGGGGCAACCAAGCTCTAGTATCTTCTTTGCTTTTGACTCTGATTTGAAACTTACAAGTTTTAGTGATTCGTTCTAGGCCGCTTGTCCTGATACTAGAAGCTCTGTCACGAGTTTTTTTGTATATTCCTTAGTACCTCCCTAATTTCATGGAAGTCCAAGAAGCAGATAACTATCTCCAAGTCCTCCTCCGAGGCTGAGTATCGAGCCCTTTCTTCCACTGCTTGTGAGATTCAGTGGCTACTATACCTCTTAACAGATTTACATGTCTCTCACATAAATTAGGTGCCGCTATATTGTGACAACAGATCTAGCATTCAGTTAGCTCAGAACCCCACGTTCCATGAGCGAACTAAACATATTGAACTCGACTGTCACTTGGTTCGTGACAAGGTCCAAGCTGACATCATTCATCTCATGCTCATTCCTATAGATTGCTGACATCCATACCAAACCCCTTCAGCTCGCTTCTTTTCAAAGCCTGTTATCCAAGCTGAACATGCAAAACATTTACAGTCCAACTTGAGAGGGGTGTTACATATATTATTATTAATTTTTATATATATATATATATATATATATATATATATATATATATATATATATATTAATAGTTGTATCTATTCCAGTTTAGATCGATGCATATAAACAATTGACCAAATGAGATAAAGTAGCAATTCATTTTTTTACCAAACTAATAAGTAGACCTTAATGAGGAAGATATTAACGGTGTGATGGCAAGAAGGAAGAACACTAGAACTTGAGATTTCTTAAACTTCTTCATAGCTTCGGTGAATGAGCGAAAAAGTAGCAGAAGCAAGCAAGAAATAATATGAATGGTGAGAAAAAAACATGATTTAATGGTAGTTGGAAGTAATAGGAATAAGTGTGAGGTTTCTGGAAGTTTATACATATATATTAGAGAGAGAAGTGAAGGAAAAGAGAGAAGGAGAAAATAGAACCAATCGACAATGTGTATTAGATTTGTAGTATCTAAGTAAACATCTGTACTTAGATACTAAGAAACTATTGAAATTGTGGTTGCTGAAAATTCTAACAAGGTTCTTACGCACAAGAAAATAACACTGTCAATTTACAAAGTTTTGGAAGCATTATAATTCTGAACCTTTTCTGAGAGTATATATATGAAGAGGTGTGGGCTATGTCAGTAACATTTCATTCATTACACGTCTAAATTTTCAGAGTGGGGTCGATTAGATCGATACCAAGAGAGCGCAAGTATTGTTTCTGTTGAAAAACATGGCATTCATGGAGGATTAGAGAGAAAAAGCTTTAAAGATCTATTATATTGAAAGTGCTAAAAAGTTACAAATGAAAAGAGATGATCCCAAATTAGGTCTAGCATCTACCTTAAATACTAATAAACTAATGAACCTATGACCCAACATTCTAATGGGCCTTACTATAACTAATGGGCTTACTACCAATATTTTAATAGCCTTCCGCAAGCTGGACGGTGTTCACAACACTTCCAACTTGGGATAAGCAATACAAAGATACTATAAAATTCTTAGAATGTGGTTTAAGGCCTAACTCAACCCCACAAAACCGGCTTGTAAGGTGAGGGTTGCCATCCACTTATAAACACTTTTTCAGGCCATATCACATCTGATGTGGGACTTTTTAACACACCCCCCTCACGCCCAGGAACAGACATCTGGTGCATGGGTTAGCCCAGGAATAGACATCTGGAGCGGGTGGCCCAACAGATCTTGGATTGGCTCTGATACTATGTTGAAAAACATGGCATTCATGGAGGATTAGAGAGAAAAATCTTTAAAGATCTATTATATTGAAAGTGCTAAAAAGTTACAAATGAAAAGAGATGATCCCAAATTAGGTCTAGCATCTACCTTAAATACTAATAAACTAATGAACCTATGACCCAACATTCTAATGGACCTTACTATAACTAATGGGCTTACTACCAATATTTTAATAGTTTCAAAGGTGAGGTAGCAGGTGCAAACTCAGGATCAGACTATCAAAACCATGCATGATGACATAACGAGGATGCACTGTCAGCAGGCGAAGATGCTGAGGTTGTATAAGAGCATGCATAAGAGACCAGCAAAGCCATATTAGATCTGAGCCTTCTGAGACAGACTCTGATTCCGATGATACTGCCTATTAGGACTTTTTGTACTAGTTTGACATTTCAGATTTATCTTATAACTTTTCACATTAATTTATAACAATCCGCATTTTATTTAATTATTCCCAAAAGATTTATTTGAAATTGTTTTTTTTTATTTTACGTTTGAGCATTTATTATTAATAATATAATAGATATAAATAAACAATTTTTGATTAGTGATGGATTTGGCCATCGCTAATCATCACACGTGGGAAGTGATTTGCGACGGACATGACAACGGACTAGCGACGGATATGGCCGTTTCTAATTTGCTATGTGTTACCGACCAATGGCAGATACAACCTATAGGTAATGGGGGCATTTGCCCCACCAACAAAAAAAAATCATATACTATTTTATAATAAACTATCATTTTCCCCCATTAAAAAATTGGTTTTTCCCCATTAATATCTAATTATACAAACACACAAGTCCAAATCACTTTAGAACACAATCTCAAATAAAAAATAGACTTTGCTTCTACCAACTACAACAGTTGAGAGATGTTTCTCTACATTGAGTTTTGTGAAAAATAGACGGTGCAATCATGAGAGATTGATAGTCGAATAATTCTTTCGTTACATATATTAAAACATATTTTTTTATGGTACTGCCAAGGAAAACATCATACTTTTTAGAATATGAAAATGCCTAGATAACTAGTGTATTAGTAGAAGCTCAGATACCTTTTTTGGAGTTTTTTCCTTCACGGGTGTGATAGTGTATTTTTTGAAAACTTTTAAGAATTTTTTTTTGTAAAATATTATAGGTAAATTATATTTTTGCCCCCACCGATTCATCGCGAAAAGCAACTTGTTCATGGCTTTGGTCAATATATGAAAAAAAAAGTAGCAGCAATAAGCAAGAAAAAATTTGAATGGTGAAAGGAAGAGAGAGGAGGAGTAAATAGAACCAATCGACATCGTGTATTAGATTTGTAGCATATAAGTCAACATGTGTACTCATGAAAACATTGAATTTTTGGTGGCTGAAATTTACAACAAAATATCACTGTCAATTTACAAGTTTTGGCAGCATGTATAAATCTTAAGCTTTTCTGAGAGTATCTAAAGAATGTATGCGACTTACCCTGATTTACAATTCAATTTTTCCTTCTGCTATCTGATTGGCTTGATTTGTAAATTTTTGACATCATTAATTTTTTGTAAACCATCTCAATTTTTTGTCCTGATATTTTATTGGTTTGATGGATCAATTTTTTTTTATCATATTAACACATTGTAAATGCAACCAACGAGAAACAATCAATTCATTCGCCGTCTGAAATTTGAAGCAAAACACATTTTATCCAATTGGATCAAATTTTTTAGGGGGAAAGATTTTTTAGCCAATTGGATTTGGGGGGAAAGATTTTTTAGCCAATTGGATCAAATTTTTTGGCCAATTGGTTTTTTTTTTCACTTTGGTGTTTTTTTTCCTTTTTTAAATTTTTTTTATTACTATCAATGTGTAATTTTCATCTATTTTATTGATGACTAATGTACATCGACAAAGTTGGCTGGTCACGAGTACTCGATTTTGTCGACGTGTGTGGTTATATCCTCCCAACAAAGATTTACAGTGGGATGCTAAATAGTGTGTTTTAGTGCACTTGATGAGACAAAATTATTTTGTAGCAAAACGCGTAACGTGAATGTTAGACAGTGTGTTTTGGGTTACTTTAGTATTCAGAATTTTTTTTAACTATTCAAATACTTTGTTCGTCAATAATCTATTTGATGGAAAAAATAATTTCATGGCAAAATACATAAAGTGTGATTCTAGGCATTCTGCGGTACTTTAGAATCTTGAAGAAAAAAATTACATGTCCAAATTGGTATTTTTCTTCTTTATTTAGATAATTTCGCATCAATAAGTATTAGAAGTATAATTAAATTGATATTTACGTTTAAATCAAACTCTGCATGAAACCTACGTACGTGTTTCACGTTTTAATTATGTTGTCTTCTTTTCTCTTTAATTATGAGTTAAGTTTTAATGTGTACATTTTTTTGGTATAAACTGGGTATCCTCTACGCGCAACTCTAGAGACTAATCCCTCGAACCGATAAGATGGTATTATGGGTTAAGTTTTTATGGTTACATTTGATGAATATGGATAGTGTTATTATAAGTTGTTGTTTATTTTACAACTTTAAACCGATTGTGTTATGACTTCATCTAATATGTGTGATTAGACTGTTGTTTATGCTCCAACTTTAAGCTATTTGTGTTATGACTTGATCTAATATGTGTGACTTTTGTCTTTAAATATAATGTCTTTCTAATACTTAGAATTTTTTTAGTCAAAACAAAAATACTTAAATTTTATTTGATGTTGTTATTTACTATTGTTCTCATGCTTCTTTTCTATAGAGGTTTACTCTTTAACAAATTGTTAGTCAACCCATCCATCGGACGTGGTGTAGGGCTAGTATATGTTCAAGAGTGTATCCTATGTCGGTAACATTTCATTCATGACATGTCGCATTTTGCAGGTTGATAAACGTGTAGTGAGCAATTGCTATTTTCTTGATAGAAATGGTTTTACTTTGATATACAAATTTTACGGATGGTGTTGATTTATCGATGGGTTTGATCCTGGTTGCGGATTACATCACGAAGTGGATGGAGGCCGAGCCCTGGGCCACTATCGCAACCAAAAAATATATGAAGTTCTTCAAGACGAATATTGATGACAACCTACCATGGGTTTGCTATCCAATTTTAATTACTCTAATTTTGTTTTTTAAGTTATGATAAAAGTGCATGTGACCAATTGATATATTGAGATCAAAAGTGCACTAAGTTACTTCATTTCAAGTTTTTTTTTGTGTTTAATCCACTTCAAGTGGTGTGTTATTTTGAAAATTGATGGAGTCAACAAACTTGCTAATCAAGCAAACTTGCTCATCAAGAAAGGCAATCAAAGGAAAAAACAATTACAAGATCCAGTCATTTATGGCACATCAAAGACAATCAAAACAAAGAGGAAATGCAAGATCCTAATCATTAATGGCGCAATCAATGCCCAAATCAACTAGGATATTTTCTTGTAATTGTTTTGACTAATATTCTTGTAATTTTCTAATACCCTTATTACAAATAGGGAGTGCAAATATCAATGAAAAGAAACAAAGACTTTATCAAAGATTTTTAGTTCATACTCTTTGGTTCTGGATTGGTCCAGTTTCTTTGATCTTATCAATAATTACTTTTCTTGTAGTGATCCTCACAATCATAGGCTTATCCTTGTCTTGGATTAGACCAAGGTGGCGCCCCTAACCTAAACACCATCTTCTTCACAAATTCAACAACCAAACCATTCTTCTCGTTAGTCTTAAATTTGTTCCTAAATTCCCCATCCCAATAGTCACCAAATCCTTCATACCTCTTTCCCCATTATTTTCCCATTTTATATCCAAAAACACAAATTTATAAGTTACAGCCAGAATCTATATTGAAAATCAAAAGAATGACCAGTTTCCACAACAAGGAGGCCATCAAATATCTTGGTCAGGTTTGGAATACCGGAAGTGGTGATCACTAACAATGGAACACAATTCACGGGCAAGGGATTCAGGAAGCTGAATGCCGACTTGAGCATTAAACATCGTTTCACTTTAGTAGAGCACCCTTAACCAATGGCCAGGAAGAATCAGCAAACAGAGTAATTCTCTAGGGATTACGCAGACGACTTGACGATGCCAAGGGAAACTGAACGGAAGAGTTATTGTACGTCTACTTGGCGTACCAGACGACCCCACACTCTTCCATGGGAGAGTCCCCATTTCGATTAGTTTACGGTACTGAGGCGATCATCCCAATGGAAATCGGAGAACATAGTTAGAGGACCGCCAACCCCAACCCGACCGAGATGAACGAGCAAGAAACCCGCGAAGAGCATGAACTAGTGGAGAAACTCCGTAATTACAAAAAACGGAACAAATAGCGGGGGTTTTTTTTGCGGAGGTCTTAAAAACCTCCTCAATTTGATGTTAAAAAGAGACTTCTCGGTTCCTTTAGTTAATTTTTTTATTCTATTTTAAGGAGTTTAAAACCCCCGGAAATTGTAAAAAAAAACCAGAGTTTGTGAAAACCCTTCGCGCGGCTCATTTTCCCCTCCCTCTTCTATCACTAAATCGATTCAGAGGAAAGCACTTTCATCTCCCCCAGACTAAAACTCTTCCCCCAGACTGAAACTTTCCATCTCCTCCCACTTTCATCTCTCGCTTTAGAGATGAAACCCTTTCCCCTCATTCTTGAAATCGTTACCCATCTCTCCTAAAACACAAGACAACACCCTACCTCTATCTCTCTCTCTCTCTCGGGAAACCCTCAATCTGTTTCTACCCATCTCTCTGCAATACCCTCTGTTTATCCCTTTGAAGACTCGTTCTCTTCTAGAGTGAGGAAGGAGAAGGTGCGTTTATCCCTCTTCTAGGGCATTTCACCAATTTCGTGCGTCTCTCCTTCATTTGGCGTGCATCTTTTGCTATTTTGGAGGTAAGGGTTTAGGGTTTATGTTATTCATTCCGCGTCTATCCGTCTTCTGCTATCCGTTTATGTTATTATGTGATTCTGTTGATTATTGATTTTGTGGGTTATTTGATTATTCGATTACGATGCCTAGTTATTTGATATCGATTTCTGTCTGTTGATTAATTGTTTATTTTCGCAATAACAGTATAGGCATAGCAAAGGTGCTGGCATGTAGGTGTTTCATAATTGTTCTTGCTGCATTTGATTTCACTTTGTTAGTGTCGACACAATTTTTGAGACTAGTAATGTTGACCTTATTATTACTCATGCACTGTGATTCTCTCACACTTAATTATGGTGAATTGCAACTTTGCTTTCATTTTGGAGTTGAAATGTTGAAATTTTAATCTAAACATATGCTTCCTCTATAGAACTGTATTAAAAATGCACAACAATTATGCAGTGTAATAATTAGATTGTTGTTAGTAAAATTAGGAAGCATTACATATATTAAACTGTATTAAACTATGCTAGTTCATTACATATATTAAATTGTATTAAACTATGCAGTGTAAACAGATATACAACAAATGCACGCCAAAGTTACTTGCTTTCTGTCTGTTTTTTTATTGTTGTTAGTAAAATTAGGAAGCATTATGAAAGCAAGTTGAACTTACAGTGAGTTATTTAGATTGTGGGTTTTGTTGAATCTTGAGATGATTTGATGCACTCTTTTGTTTTTACTATGTTTTGTCTTTTCTTGTGATGCATTTTTTTAGTTAAATAATTAGATTCAACTATTTGTATTACTTGCAACTATTTGTATTGTTACTTGCAACTATTTGTATTGCTAGTGTTCTCCATCATTAATTCACTTCTTGAGGTTTTCTTAATTTCTTTTATACCTTCTAATCATTATTTAGAGGCCAGTTAAATATGGACAAATCTTGGATTGCAAAGCCAAGAAATACAAGTGAGTACTTAAATGGAATAAGTCAATTCTTGGATTTTGCTTTTAAGCATAGTGCTATTAGAGATACAATAAAATGTCTGTGTCCTGATTGCGGGATTGTTGATTGGCAAACCAAAGATGTAGTCCAATCACACTTAGAATCGAAACTATTCCCTAAAAACTATATCATATGGACTCGTCATGGTGAGAAACAAGAACCACAATCTACTAGAAATGAAGATCATGTGCAAGGGACATTTCATTATGAGAACCCGCTAGCCACAATGGTCAATGATGCATTTGGGCATCATAGGCAACAAACCACTAATAGAGATGAACCACAAGCAATAGGCGCAAATGAAGTATTAAATGAAGGGCCAAGGGGGGATTTTAGTGATTTTCATGAGTTTATCAAAGACGGGAGTCAGATGTTGCACGAAGGGAGCAAGTATACAAAACTAGAATTTGTAATCAAATTATATCATATAAAGGTTTTGTGTGGATTGAGTGACAAGGCAATGACTATGATACTAGATTTGTTGAGAGATGTGTTTCAACAAGCAAAGTTCCCCCTTCTTTCTATGAGGCGAAAAAAATCATCAACAAACTAGGTCTTAAATATTATACTAAGATAGATGCATGTCCACAAGATTGCATGTTATATTTGGGAGATGAAGACAAAGACTTGCAAGCATGTAAGCATTGTGGAGTGTCTCGATGGAACCTGTCATACCCCAATTTTGTCCGGCTTAGGTCAACACCCTAATTTTCAACCAAAAATAAATAAATTAAGGCTTGGCATGCATTTTAGAGTTTTAAAAGTCATCCAAGGGTTTTTAGGATCATGTTTAGAATGAAAATGCATTTTTGAGCTAATTAGGTTTTTTAGGGTAAAGGGCATTTTGGTCATTTTTCACAACAGGATGATTTTTCTCGTTAAAAATATACATCCACAAAAATATATTTTATTCTGTCCAAAATAATTTTTGCATAATTTTTGAGGAGAAATTCCTAGTCCAAAATAATTAAACATGCATTTTTCCTATTTTTAGTGCATAAAAAATGCCAAAAGACCATTAAAAATCCTCCAATTAATTAAGTAACAATTTTGATTGTCTAGAGCAATTAGGGAGACTATGTCATGGTGTCCAAAAATATGTAACATGTTTCAATAGGTGCATTTTCATTTTTACATGCCCAAAAGTTTCAAAATTCAAAAATAAAAGGAGGAAGTGTCCTCAATAAGACAAAAGACCAAAAATAAGCATTTTTTTATTTTTCCTTCTCATTTTTCTGCATGTTGCGCAGCCCTCCCTCTCTCTCCCTCCTTCTAGAAGCTTCTACACACTCCATTTCTTACTCACCAAGTTTTAATTTGATCATATCCTCAATGTTGCCCTTTTTGGTAAATTAACCCATACACTTACACTAACCTTTCCACCAAAAAACCTCATTTTACCTTTTTGAGAACATTCCCTCACCAAAATACCCTTAACCCTATTTTACAAAAATCACCATTCCCAAATTAGATTTTTTGTTCATAAATTTCCCTTTTTTCCTCCTTTTATGCGCCACCTTCACCCATTTCTCTCACACACTTGTGTTTTCTAAATACCCTTGATCCATGTGACCAACAATCCTAACCATCCATTCAAAATTAAGATCCAATCCTAGAGCCCAATCAAAGCAAAAAGTCCTAAATACCCTAAAGCCTCAAAATCCCTATAAATAGCTCACACCTTCTCTCTTCACCAATCTTTGGCTATCATTCTCACCTTCAAGAAAACCAAGCATCATACCTCTCCTCCTCTCCACCCTCTAGGCCGAAGCCTTCTCCTCCTTCCCCCTCCTCCATTACTTCACCTTCCTCCACCAAAACACCTTTAATCCACCTCTCACACCCTTAACCTTCCTTTCTCACTCAAGGAGTTCATCACACCATCTTTATCTCCTTCCTTCCTTTGCAAGGCCGAAGCCCTCTTGCATTTTTCTCCCCTCCATTTCTTCAACTTTCTCTTCCATCTTAGAGAAAAGGTAAAATCCATAACCCTTTTTGCATCATCTCCAAATATTTTGCATTGAAGCTCATTTTCTTTCCCTCATTCCTTTCGCATAGCATCATCTTTTCAATGTAGTTTGTTGTTGTGGTTGAGGGGTGAGATTTGTTGTCTCACCCTAAAATAAGTGGATTAGTGTTGTTTTCATGTTAATTTTTGAGTTTTCTTGTTAAATAAAATAGAGCAAGGTTTCGCATATACATGATTAAAATGTCTTCAAAATTGATTTTGTTGTTTCTTTGTTTAAATCTTGTTGTTGGTATTTTCTTTAGTAAGTTGTTGAGGATTTGGCTCTATGATTCCTACTAGTGCCAAGTGCACTTTGATCTTAGTAGTGAAGAGAGCTAGAAATGACTTTTGTTTAATATATTAGTTTATGTACTCATTATTTCTTGTGTTTTAATTTACCTTTTGTTTATTGATGATCTTGCAAAGTGATTCTCACTACATGCCTAGTGCATTTTATTCAAGTGGTGAAGATTGCAAGAAAGGATTCAATCTATTTCATAGTTTATGTGTTTATGTGTCCTTATGATTTAGCTATATTGTTGTTTAGTTAATGATGATCTTGCAAAGTGATTCTCACTACATGCCTAGTGCATTTTATTCAAGTGGTGAAGATTGCAAGAAAGGATTCAATCTATTTCATAGTTTATGTGTTTATGTGTTCTTATGGTTTAGCTATATTGTTGTTTAGTTAATGATGATCTTGCAAAATGATTCTCACTACATGCCTAGTGCATTTTATTCAAGTGGTGAAGATTGCAAGAAAGGATTCAATCTATTTCATAGTTTAATAGTTTATGTGTTCTTGTGGACTAGTTATATTGTTGTCCATTTGTTGATGATCTTGCAAAGTGATTCTCACTACATGCCTAGTGCATTTCATTCAAAGTGGCGAAGATTGCAAGAAGGGATTCAACCTTGTATAAATTGTCATTCCATTCTCTACTTTATCTTTTAAATAGTTCTTGTGAATTAATCATAGTTTTGCTTAATGTTCAAAGTTTCTTTGCATACTTGGTTTAGGCCATGAGCCCATCTCATTGAATAAAATTCCCTATTGCATATTCTATAGTGTTAGGGTTTTGATTTTTGGTTTTGGTCCCCTAATGTGTGTTCTTGGGATTAGGGTTTTAGGTTTTGAGGTTTAAGTCACTATTTTGTTTTCTTGAACTTTTAGGTTGAATAATAATGCCTTGCTAGATGCACATTTGGTAATTTCATATGTTAGCTTAGATTTTTGCCTACATGTTCATGCATTCATTTACATCTATATCTTTTGCATTTTCATGCTCTCTTAAATATGCATATATTAGTACCATGTTTTGCATCTCATAAATTAAATACTCATGCATTCAATAATGTGGTATTTTGCACTCCATAATTGCATACTCTTGCACTCATATACTTGTATCATGGTGCATCCAATTGTTCATAGCAAATTGTAAATACTCGTTTGATTGCTTTGTTTGTGTCCCAATGGTTGTTTTGGGTTTTGACTTGGAAGAAGAATTTGAAATGTTATATTTCTTTTCAAGCTTGAAATCCTATGTTTTTTTTTCACATAAGAAAACCTAAGGCATTTTTCTAAATAAAAATCATTAACCATCACTCGAAGCCGCTGCTTGTTTGATCGTTAATGAGGAGCTACTAGTGGTAGTCACTCAAGCCTTTGCTTGTTTGGCTATCATGAAAACTCCCACACATTAAATAAACAACAACAAAAACAACTAATTCAAACTTCCAAAATAACACGAGCTATTAGCTCACCACCTTTTCAAAACTATTTTCAAAAGAATAATACGACGTTGTCGCTTGTAATCACCGGCCGTTGCTTGTTTGATTACCTGGCTCCAACTCTTTTTCGAGTTAATACCGAATGCCACTCGAAGCCTTTGCTTGTTTGGTGTTCGCGAACACTCGAGTCTTATTTCAAAACTCTAAAAACACTTTCAAAAATCACAAAGCCGTTTTCACACGCAAAACCGAGAACTACGTTGCTTTGATCCTCACCGATGAGGGTACGTGAGGACCGGGTTCATGTCCCGTCAAGCATACCTTTAAAAACCCATAAAAACCAAGAACTACGTTGCTTTGATCCTCAACCGCTGAGGTACGTAGGACCGGGTTCCGCCCCGTCAAGCACGCTTTTCAAAAATCTTTGTCTTGTTCCGCTTTTCAAAGATACCAAAACATCGCTTTTTCCGTTTTCAATAAAGTGATTTCTCAAAAAGAAAAGAAAATAAATAGAACAATGTATTTCAAATCAAACATTTCAAAACCACATCAAATTAATGGTTCCTTTCGGTAGAAAAAGGCGCATGGGGTGCTAATACCTTTCCCATGCGCAACCAAGAGCCCGAACCTACATCTCTAAGTTTTGAAAGACCACCCGCTTTCAAAAAGGTTTTTTCAATGTTTTCCTAAAATAAAATATTGGTGGCGGCTCATCGATTTTCAACGTTGTCAAACTGAAAAGTCCCAAACCGGATTTTTCGGGGCGCAACAGCTGGCGACTCCACTGGGGACTTTCTTTCTTTATTTACTTATTTAAAGAGAGATGAGGGTCAAGCCTAATTAATTTGATGTGGTTTAAATTGTTTGATTTGAAAAACTATGTTCTGCTTTCTTCCTTTTCTGTTTTCTTTTTTTTTCTCTTCTTTTGTATGCTCGTGGTTGTGCTTATGCATGCATTCCTCAATTCCCATGATCCCTCTTCTTCGCTCCTTTTCTTGAGGTAAAACATGCATTCCCCCATTCTATTATGTCCCTTCTTCTTAGCTCCCTTTCTTGAGGTAAGCAATGCGTGTAATTACTGTGGACTTATTAGAATGGTTTGTATATTAAACTAGTGTATGCATGTTGAACCCTAGGGTAGACAATCGCTTATCCGGATCTGCTGGTTTCTTGCAGGTGGGGTGGGTAGATTTTAGGAAGTATGTCCTCGATCACACACTTTCACACCTTATCATTTATGTTCTATGAGTGGGCTCCTATACCCGGATCCAACAAAACACTTAGGAGAGTGGAGGCGATTAGTGACTGTCATTCAAGACCTTTGTCTGTCTGATACTCATGAAAGTCTCAACCGGAGTACGCTTTCTCATGACGCTCACACTTGGTAGCATTCTACATTTGTGGGTGTCGGCATGAGGATTCTATAGCTTCGGTGAGCCATTGTGAGGGTGTGAATTAGAACCACATGGGAGGAACCTTTGAAGTTGTCCTAGAACTCGGATTCCCACCTTTGTAGGACACGAGGGCATACGAATGTGTGTGTTGCATGGTAGTTTAGGACATGTCTTCCTCAAAAGGAACTTTTTCCAAGTTTTTCCAAGAAAATACAAAAATATTTTCCTTCTTCAAATAAACCGCTCCTAAAGTTTTGAACTTCCAGTCCATACGCATCGCTTTTATCATCTCTACATGCATCATTCACATCATAATCGCATCATGTCGCATTCATTAAAGCTAAATGTTGTAAATATTTGCATTCATATTGCATTTCATTTGCATTTGCTTCAGGGGACCATCGAATAATGTACCGCTCTTGTCATAGTCGCATCGTAATGGAATCAAATAGCAAGGCTTGACTTACTTCTCGCCTCCCGGTTATGAAGTATGTTGATTTGCTATTTCGATTCCTCATTTACTTCATTTCCTAAATCCAAGAAAAAGTTTATGCGCGTATGACAAGGCAAGGTATCCCGCGGTCCCGTGATCAAGCAAACATTGTACATACATTCATATATTCATTCATGCATTCTCATGCAATAAATGTCTAAACAAATGTAAAAGGCACGCTGGTTCTTCGTCACCGATACTTCACCCGGCTACAAGCCAAGCCGATGGCTAATCCGCAACAAAGATCCGGAGATTGAAACCGAGAGTAATCCAGAGCATGAAGATTTAAGCATGCAATTTTGAACCCCGAGCACTGGCTCAGAAAACCAAGTGCTTAAGGATAAGGTTGGGGCAATGGAGGCCCGGATGCATGAGATGATGGCCATGCTACAAAGTCTAAAGAATGGGCCACCGTTGAAGCCGCCGTAGTAGTGGGTCCATTGGTGTCACCTCTTTTGTTCCTCCTTCATGACGCGAAACGCTTCTGATTGCAGCTTCCACCGGATCCGGTCATCACCACTGAAATGAATGTGTCAAATCGTACACTCCACAAAGATGTCCTTGGGGTATGCTGCTGGGTCCACGCCGCAAACCGTTGGATCTATTCTCGCCGCGTGAATGCGCCCAATCAAGTCACCGCTGCGTGCTCGTAGGAACCGCCGAGGACCGCAGATCCGCATTTTTAGTTCTCCCGCCGCACTTAGTCCTACTCGGGGCTAGTGGCACCACCTCATAATGCTCCTCAGCCCGGATGGTATTATTACGGTATGGGAAGTCACCCCCAAGGGCACATGTTCGAGGGGTCGCAGCCAAATGACCCAATTCGTGCACTCGAAGAAAGAGTAAGGGCAATGGAGGGTGCCGGTGTCAGAACCAAGGAGGCCTGTGAGCTGTGTTTGGTCCCAGATTCGGTTTTGCCACCAAAATTCAAAGCTCACGAGGTGGACAAATACAGAGGAACCTGGATGTCCGGTGAGTCGCATTACGATGTTTGATCACAAGGCTCGTGGTTATCAAAGACAAGAAACGAACCAGCTTTTGATCCAATACCAATGACATATATCGAGTTGTTTGATTACTTAATTTCCAAGAATTTAGTCAAGACTCGCTCAATGAAGCCCATTCACCGCCATTTCCGTGAGGTTACAATGGTAATGCTACCGCATTTCCATGAAAACGGGGTTGGTCATCATGCGTGGAGGAGTGTAAAGCCTTCAAGCGTGTGGTGCAAGACCTAATCGATGCCAATTGGATTTCATTCAAGCAAAATGGTTCGAGCATAATCGCAAACCCATTGCCGGGACACGAGAAGCCAACCTCTAATGCCATAGAAGATGTTAATGGACAAGTAATAAGAAAGGTTGCTAAAATCATGATGGATCAAGGGTATAAGGTTGGGTCTGGCTTGGGAAAATCTGGACAAGGAATTCTTGCGCCCGTCCAGCTAAAAAGGAACAAGGACCGTTGCGGGTTGGGATACAATCCAAGTCTAGCCAAAAGAAGGAAAGTGGCAGAGGAAAGAAGTGGCGAATGGTTGGCTGAGTCAAAAGGCCAAGATCCTCGCCCCAGAGCATTCTCGCGTCTGCGTGACATCCACCGAGCTTTCGTGAGTGCCGGTTTGCTTAATCACAACCAAGTTGTTGCCATCCGTGGTGGATCCAAACCGGAAGAAGGTGGGTCCGGTCCGGTTCGTCATTGTCTTCACAGGAAAAGAGGTGAAGAATTGAGAAGTCGCTGCGATTTCCGTGACCTTTTAACTCAAAGTAATTAGTTGTAATGCAACCCCGTGGCTCGCCAAGGCCATAGGACAAGTTGTTAGGCACGCATGTTTTTATTTTCGTAATCATCATCATCAATAAAAACGTTGTTTTTGAATTTCCATCAATAAAAATCATTTCTCTTCATTTCATGTGTCCTTTTTCTGCTTTTCGTTATTGTTTGCTTGTTTGTTTTTCGCTTTTCATTCGCTTTTTCGCCGGCAAAAGCGCGTAATCACAAAGAATTGTCTCTCAAAATAACAAAGTGCTAGCAAATTCCATATTTTGATTTTGATCACCCCATCAGTCAGCCGAGGGGATGTTGAGGAAGATTGGGAAACTCCTCCGTAACTCATGAGGTTAATGAAACAAGAAGAAAGGGTTATTCGGCCTCACACGGGAATACACCGAGGTGATCAACTTGGATACTGGTGAGAACAAGAAAGAGGTCAAAGTGGTTACCACCATGAATGACGAAGATCGCATGAAGTTGGTTCGTGATGGCCGCACGATTATGTGGGTGCGTTTGCATGGTCCTATCAAGATATGCCCAGGTTGGACACCGACATTGTGGTACACAAGCTACCGACCAAGCCCGAATGCCCGCTCAGAAATGTAAATCGAGAAGGATGAAGCCCGAGATGTCCTCAAATCCAGAGACGGGGTGAAAAAGCAATTTGATGCAGTGGTTCCTAGCAATGGCCAAGTACCCACAAGTGGGTTGCCAATATTGTCCCGGCCCCGAAGAAGGACGGGCAGTCGAATGTGCGTTGACTACAGAGATCCGAATCGTGCTAAGCCCAAAGATGATTTCCTCCTTCAAAAAAAAAAAAAAAGAAACAAAAAACAAATGACCGTAAAAAGAAAGTCGGGTCGTAAAATAATCAAACAAAAGAAAGAGAAAATATATAGGAGTAAATAAATTATCGTCCTTGAGTTAATTTCGAGAAAACGAGCAATCATGAGTTGAAATAAAGTTTGACCATTTTCCCATATTCTTGAAAAACTGTATACCCATCGCAAGCCAAAAATCCAAAAATCACCCTAGACAAGGATCACCTCAAATACCAAAAAGGTGCATCACTTTTTATCAACTCACCCGAGCCAAAGAAAAATAAAAAAATCAATCAAAAAAAAATCAAAAAAAAAAAAAAAGAAAAAGGGATTTAAAAATGAAAGTCCCAAAAATACAAGAGAAATGTAAGTGGTGAGTGATACACGTTACCACAAAGCATAAGAGATCCTTGTCTCAATAACTCGCAAATACTTCCTGTGACCTCGCAGATCCCGCCTCCACCAACCCTTAGCCAGAATAAAACTTCCAAATACCTCATCAAGCCAAATAACCATCATAAATCACCAAACGTCACCAACGCGAATAAAAATCATCCTACCATTAGCTTCAAGCACTTCACTAAACCCAATCATCCTTTCTCCACAAAAACAATCCACAAAAAAAAAAAAATCCATTCCTATCAATGATCGATTGCTTTTGTTTTCTCAGAGTTTTAGCTTTAGGACAAATAAGTTTATTTATTTAAATATGTTTGTCCAAAAAAATCTCAGAAAAAAAAAAAAAAAAAAACAAAAAAAGGGGGAAAGAAAAATCAAAAGGCTTGCACTCCAAGATTCATTCAAGTTACAATTATATCAAGGCAAAGTTTTAGAGATTACCAAGTGGGTTGAAGCCGCCTCATACTCCAGTATAACCAGTTCAGTGGTTGCCAAATTTGTGAAGAAAGATCTGATTTTCCGTTATGGTCTTCCAAACAAGATCATCACTGATAATGGCAGCAACCTGAACAGCAAAATGATGAAGGACCTGTGTGCAGAGTTCAAAATTCAGCATCATAATTCTTCTCCCTACCGCCCGAAGATGAATGGGGCAGTCAAAGCAGCCGACAAGAACATCAAGAAGACTGTGCAAAAGATGGTGGTAACCTACAAGGATTGGCATGAGATGCTTCCCTTTGCTTTGCATGGCTACCGAACTTCAGTACGCACTTCAACTGGGGCAAATCCTTTCTCTCCGGTATATGGGTCGGAAGCAGTCCTCCCTATTGAGGTTGAGATACCCTCCATGCGGGTCTCGATGGAAACAAAGTCAAAAAAAGCAGAATGGGTTCAAGCCCGTCTGGATCAGCTAAACCTCATTGAAGAAAAAAGGATTGCAGCTTTGTGTCAGGGGCAATTATATCAGCAGAGAATGAGAACGGCTTTTGACAAGAAAGTCCGACCACGTGAATTCGAGCAAGGTGATCTGGTGCTTAAGAAGATCTTGCCTATCCGGATTGATCCCCGTGGGAAGTGGACTCAAGCTATGACGGACCATATGTTGTCAAGAAAGCCTTCTTTGGAGGAGCACTGATACTTACCAACATGGACGGCGAAGATCTCAAGGAACCCACCAATTCCGATCAAGTGAAGAAGTACTATGCCCGAAAAAATAGACAAAAAAAAAGAAGAGAAAGACAAGCCAAGTAAGAATTAGCTCGCTAGGTTGAAAACCCGAAAGGCGACCTAGGCAAAATCAGAGCGACTGGTGGATTGAAAACCCGCAAAGGGCGATCCAGCAAAAATTAGGTCGTAAAACTTGAGCATGAAAAGTAAAGAAAGGCATACAACTCCTCAAGACTCGGATGAGGAGTGATCAAGGTCAAGGACACAAATGTTGGCACCGCCCACAGAGACAGACTTACAATGTAATTCAGCTTTCTCTTGTTTTTCGTGTCTTTTTGTAGTTTAAAACTTTCAAATGTATTGAAAATCGTCGTAACATTCTCGCACGATCGCTTCTACGCAAAAAAAAAAAAAAAAACTCAAACTTTTTCATATGTCTTTTGCGGATTATTTTTTGCTTCTTCCGCTTCAAAATAAATGTTTTATGATGATGGTGATCCCGAATCAGAAACATGTGCATACATCATATAGCATTGCAAATCATTATGAAATTCTTAAAGGTCACGGAAAGAGGCAATTCCCCAAAACCGCTTAGTCATGCAAGAGAAAGTGATTGAGCCCACGATTGCTTGAACGACAAAGTTAAAGCCCACCGCACCGCCCATGAGCCCCGCAAGTCCAAGATATTCCTCGCCTCGTGCCATGAGTGTCGCGGATTGGGTGAACCAAAGAAGGAAATAAGCTAACAGGCAGAGAGAGCAAGAGAGCAAAAGGAAAACAAACAATGTAAAAAGAAAGTCGACCAAAGGAAGTTAATCTTACAAAGAAGGTTGCACTCACAAACCATTCCGGATGGCGAATCATAAAGCAAACTTGTGTCCGATCCATGAGCCCCGCAGTTTCCATCGGCGCCTCTCGGTCTTGTGCCAGAGAGTATCGGGAGTCGGTTGAACCAAGAAAAGAATAAGCCTTTGTCAAAAAGCGAAAAAAACAAACAAATAAAAAGAAAGTTGACCAAAGAAAATCAAGAATAGCATCTCATTGCATTCATCATCACACTGTAATCATAGTATTGCATGCACTCGCATAACATGTTCCTCGCATAACATGCCCTTGCATAACATGCATCCTCATCCCATGCACCATGCATTTGCATCGCTAACATGTGCAGTACACATTATCGAGAAAGTTTAAGAAGAGTCCTACTATTCCAGAGCGGACTCCTAAAAAAAGCAGTGAAGTGGCATTGACCACGGGAGGTTTTTCAAGAAAAGTCCTCTAGCCCGAAAGCAGGCACTCGGATCGTGGAACAACATTGATCACCAATCAGAGGAAGCAGAAGAAAAGTCCGCTAGCCTGAGCAGGCACCCTGGATCAGTGGAACGACATTGATCACCAATCAGAGGAAGTAGAAGAAAGGTCCACTAGCCCCGAGCAGCAGACACTGCGGATCGGCGTATACGAGTGACTAAAGAAGATCAACAGGATTCGTGAATCCCCTTCAGGACTTGAGTGTTCCTTCAAGAGCAGACTTCACCTCATATTCGAGCCGTGGGTACATCAATTCAAAGGCGCCAACAAAGAGCAATCTCAACTACCAATCAACAGATTTGCAAATCCTTTCAGACCGTGCATCCCTTCAGACTAAGGCGCCCTTCAGATCCCGTCGTTATCGAGCACCGATTTAATCATCGACTCTCGAGTCCTTCGGCTTTAGTTCAAATCATCACCCAAATAAATGACTTTGAACTCGACCTTCATCTCGCCAAGTCATCACAGAGCACGGACGGATCGCCCTCGCGACTGGCCCTTCATTTCGCCAAGTCATCACGGAGCGTGACGGATCGCCCCCGCACTTCGCGGCCCTTCGGACTAGCCGTGCCAAGATAAAGCATAGCGTAAGTCCATCAAGGTAAAATGTATCGGTCCCCCCACAACCGATATTGAACCTCAGGCCGCTCGAATAGGCCACTTTCAGAGCCCAAGTGTTCCTTCAGAGCCCAAGTACTCCTTCAGAGCCGCAAGCACTCCTTCAGAGTCCAAGTACTCCTTCAGAGCCGCAAGCACTCCTTCAGAGCCCAAGAACTCCTTCAGAGCCGCAAGCACTCCTTCGTGAGCCCAAGCGCTCCTTCGTAACCCAAGTGTTCCTTCAGAGCTCAAGTGTTCCTTCAGAGTCCAAGTACTCCTTCAAAGCCGCAGACGCTCCTTCAGAACCTAGGGGTTCCTTCAGAGCGACGAGCGCTCCTTCATCACCGCACTTTTTGTTACTTTCTTCCCCAGCCAGTGTCGGTTTATCAAAGGACGGTGCACTTTCTTTATCGTTTCTATTTATCGCTTTACTTCTTCTTTGCTTACGCCACCCGAGGGTTGGCGCCAATTTGTTTTCTCGCTTTGTTAGCTATCGAGGTTAGCACCACATTCATTATTACCGCTTTTCGCTAGTATCCATTTACCCAAAAGAAAAAAAGGAAATTCGGTTTTTCCTAAGTTGACAAAATCGGTATAATTTCTGAATTCTTTATCTCTATTTTGCCTCGGAATATGTTTCGCCAATTCATATTCCTTGTTAAAATCTAGATAAAGAGGGCAAATTGTCATACCCCAATTTTGTCCCGCCTTAGGTCAACACCCTAATTTTCAACCAAAAATAAATAAATTAAGGCTTGGCATGCATTTTAGAGTTTTAAAAGTCATCCAAGGGTTTTTAGGATCATGTTTAGAATGAAAATGCATTTTTGAGCTAATTAGGTTTTTTAGGGTAAAGGGCATTTTGGTCATTTTTCACAACAGATGATTTTTCTCGTTAAAATATACATCCACAAAAATATATTTTATTCTGTCCAAAATAATTTTTGCATAATTTTTGAGGAGAAATTCCTAGTCCAAAATAATTAAACATGCATTTTTCCTATTTTTAGTGCATAAAAAATGCCAAAAGACCATTAAAAATCCCCCAATTAATTAAGTAACAATTTTGATTGTCTAGAGCAATTAGGGAGACTATGTCATGGTGTCCAAAAATATGTAACATGTTTCAATAGGTGCATTTTCATTTTTACATGCCCAAAAGTTTCAAAATTCAAAAATAAAAGGAGGAAGTGTCCTCAATAAGACAAAAGACCAAAAATAAGCATTTTTTTTATTTTTCCTTCTCATTTTTCTGCATGTTGCGCAGCCCTCCTCTCTCTCCTCCTTCTAGAAGCTTCTACACACTCCATTTCTTACTCACCAAGTTTTAATTTGATCATATCCTCAATGTTGCCCTTTTTGGTAAATTAACCCATACACTTACACTAACCTTTCCACCAAAAAACCTCATTTTACCTTTTTGAGAACATTCCTCACCAAAATACCCTTAACCCTATTTTACAAAAATCACCATTCCCAAATTAGATTTTTTTGTTCATAAATTTCCCTTTTTCCTCCCCTTTTATGCGCCACCTTCACCCATTTCTCTCACACACTTGTGTTTTCTAAATACCCTTGATCCATGTGACCAACAATCCTAACCATCCATTCAAAATTAAGATCCAATCCTAGAGCCCAATCAAAGCAAAAAGTCCTAAATACCCTAAAGCCTCAAAATCCCTATAAATAGCTCACACCTTCTCTCTTCACCAATCTTTGGCTATCATTCTCACCTTCAAGAAAACCAAGCATCATACTCTCCTCCTCCTCCACCCTCTAGGCCAAGCCTTCTCCTCCTTCCCCTCCTCCATTACTTCACCTTCCTCCACCAAAACACCTTTAATCCACCTCTCACACCCTTAACCTTCCTTTCTCACTCAAGGAGTTCATCACACCATCTTTATCTCCTTCCTTCCTTTGCAAGGCCAAGCCCTCTTGCATTTTTCTCCCCTCCATTTCTTCAACTTTCTCTTCCATCTTAGAGAAAAGGTAAAATCCATAACCCTTTTTGCATCATCTCCAAATATTTTGCATTGAAGCTCATTTTCTTTCCTCATTCCTTTCGTGATAGCATCATCTTTTCAATGTAGTTTGTTGTGGTTGAGGGTGAGATTTGTTGTCTCACCCTAAAATAAGTGGATTAGTGTTGTTTTCATGTTAATTTTTGAGTTTTCTTGTTAAATAAAATAGAGCAAGGTTTCGTATATACATGATTAAAATGTCTTCAAAATTGATTTTGTTGTTTCTTTGTTTAAATCTTGTTGTTGGTATTTTTCTTTAGTAAGTTGTTGAGGATTTGGCTCTATGATTCCTACTAGTGCCAAGTGCACTTTGATCTTAGTAGTGAAGAGAGCTAGAAATGACTTTTGTTTAATATATTAGTTTATGTACTCATTATTTCTTGTGTTTTAATTTACCTTTTGTTTATTGATGATCTTGCAAAGTGATTCTCACTACATGCCTAGTGCATTTTATTCAAGTGGTGAAGATTGCAAGAAAGGATTCAATCTATTTCATAGTTTATGTGTTTATGTGTCCTTATGATTTAGCTATATTGTTGTTTAGTTAATGATGATCTTGCAAAGTGATTCTCACTACATGCCTAGTGCATTTTATTCAAGTGGTGAAGATTGCAAGAAAGGATTCAATCTATTTCATAGTTTATGTGTTTATGTGTTCTTATGGTTTAGCTATATTGTTGTTTAGTTAATGATGATCTTGCAAAATGATTCTCACTACATGCCTAGTGCATTTTATTCAAGTGGTGAAGATTGCAAGAAAGGATTCAATCTATTTCATAGTTTAATAGTTTATGTGTTCTTGTGGACTAGTTATATTGTTGTCCATTTGTTGATGATCTTGCAAAGTGATTCTCACTACATGCCTAGTGCATTTCATTCAAAGTGGCGAAGATTGCAAGAAGGGATTCAACCTTGTATAAATTGTCATTCCATTCTCTACTTTATCTTTTAAATAGTTCTTGTGAATTAATCATAGTTTTGCTTAATGTTCAAAGTTTCTTTGCATACTTGGTTTAGGCCATGAGCCCATCTCATTGAATAAAATTCCCTATTGCATATTCTATAGTGTTAGGGTTTTGATTTTTTGGTTTTGGTCCCCTAATGTGTGTTCTTGGGATTAGGGTTTTAGGTTTTGAGGTTTAAGTCACTATTTTGTTTTCTTGAACTTTTAGGTTGAATAATAATGCCTTGCTAGATGCACATTTGGTAATTTCATATGTTAGCTTAGATTTTTGCCTACATGTTCATGCATTCATTTACATCTATATCTTTTGCATTTTCATGCTCTCTTAAATATGCATATATTAGTACCATGTTTTGCATCTCATAAATTAAATACTCATGCATTCAATAATGTGGTATTTTGCACTCCATAATTGCATACTCTTGCACTCATATACTTGTATCATGGTGCATCCAATTGTTCATAGCAAATTGTAAATACTCGTTTGATTGCTTTGTTTGTGTCCCAATGGTTGTTTTGGGTTTTGACTTGGAAGAAGAATTTGAAATGTTATATTTCTTTTCAAGCTTGAAATCCTATGTTTTTTTTCACATAAGAAAACCTAAGGCATTTTTCTAAATAAAAATCATTAACCATCACTCAAGCCGCTGCTTGTTTGATCGTTAATGAGGAGCTACTAGTGGTAGTCACTCAAGCCTTTGCTTGTTTGGCTATCATGAAAACTCCCACACATTAAATAAACAACAACAAAAACAACTAATTCAAACTTCCAAAATAACACGAGCTATTAGCTCACCACCTTTTCAAAACTATTTTCAAAAGAATAATACGACGTTGTCGCTTGTAATCACCGCCGCGTTGCTTGTTTGATTACCGGCTCCAACTCTTTTTCGAGTTAATACCGAATGCCACTCAAGCCTTTGCTTGTTTGGTGTTCGCGAACACTCGAGTCTTATTTCAAAAACTCTAAAAACACTTTCAAAATCACAAAGCCGCTTTCACACGCAAAACCGAGAACTACGTTGCTTTGATCCTCACCGCTGAGGGTGCGTAGAGGACCGGGTTCATGTCCCGCCAAGCATACCTTTAAAAACCCATAAAAACCAAGAACTACGTTGCTTTGATCCTCACCCGGTGAGGTACGTAGGACCGGGTTCCGTCCCCACAAGCACGCTTTTCAAAAATCTTTGTCTTGTTCCGCTTTTCAAAGATACCAAAAACATCGCTTTTTCCCGTTTTCAATAAAGTGATTTCTCAAAAAGAAAAGAAAATAAATAGAACAATGTATTTCAAATCAAACATTTCAAAACCACATCAAATTAATGGTTCCCTTTCGGTAGAAAGGGCGCATGGGGTGCTAATACCTTCCCCATGCGCAACCGACCCCCGAACCTACATCTCTAAGTTTTCGAAAGACCACCCGCTTTCAAAAAGGTTTTTTTCAATGTTTTCCTAAAATAAAATATTGGTGGCGGCTCTACTGATTTTCAACGTTGTCAAACTGAAAAGTCCCAAACCGGATTTTTCGGGGCGCAACAGAACCCTAAGAAGAAGAAAAAAAAGTTGTTAAAGTTTTGCGTTACTTTCCATTAAAAGCAAAATTGCAAAGATTGCTCATGTGTTCTAAGACTGCAGAGCATATGAGGTGGCACTCTATAGAGAGTAATAAGGATGAGTTGCTAAGGCATCCGAGGGATGGTATGGCATGGAAGATATTTGATTTCATGCATCCTGAATTTGCTTTAAATCCTCGAAATGTTCGCTTAGGCCTTGCAAGTGATGGTTTTAACCCTTTTGGAACCATGAGTTCTGCTTATAGCATTTGGCCAGTGTTTTTAATTCCGCATAATCTTCCTCCTTGGATGTGTATGAAGCACACTGCCTTCATCTTATCAATGATCATTCCAGGAAAGAAGATGCCTGGAAATAATATAGATGTTTACTTACAACCCCTATAAATGAGTTAAAGGAGCTATGATGGAATGATGGTGTGGTTACTTTTGATGCATCAATGAATGAAAATTTTAGAATGCAGGCAGCTCTTATGTGGACAATTAGTGACTTTCCTGGCCTAGGAAATCTGTCTGGTTGGAACACTCATACAGGTTTGGCTTGTCCAACTTGTAATTTTGATGCTGAGCCATGTCGTTTCCCTCATAGTAGAAAATGGTGTTTTATGGGCCATCGTCGGTTTTTGAGCAGAAATCATAGATTTAGACTGAATCGTGTTCGCTTCGATGGAAGCACAAAGGAGCGAAATCCGCCCTTAATTATATCAGGATCTGATGTTTTGAAGCAAGTAGAAAACCTTGATGTTCCATTTGGAAGAAAAGCAATGTTGAATGGTAGAGGAAAAAGATCTAGAAAACCAACTAAGCAATGGACTAAAAGAAGCATATTCTTTGAACTTCCATATTGGGAATCTAATTTGTTGCGTCATAATTTGGATTTCATGCATATTGAAAAAAATGTATGTGACAATGTTTTGTATACTTTGCTCCATGAGAAACCTAGATCAAAAGACAATCTTAATGCTCGAAAAGATTTGCAAGATATGGGTATAAGGCGTGATCTTTGGCCTGATAATAAAGGGAGATATCACCTTGCTTTGTTTTCACTAACACGCGATACGAAAAAGTTGTTCCTTAAAACTTTGAAGAATGTTAAAGTACCAGATGGTTACTCAAGTAACATTTCTAGATGTGTTGATGAGGCACAACAAAAGATATTTGGATTGAAAAGCCATGATTCTCATATTATAATGGAACAACTGCTACCATTAGCAATCCGCAATTTGTTGCCAAACCATGTTACAACTGTCTTGGTGGAATTTTGTTCATTCTTTAGAGTTCTTTGTGGTAAAAGTCTGAGTCTTCGAGATTTTCAACTTCTCCAAGATCGCGTTGTGATCACACTTTGTCATTTGGAAATGTTATTCCCTCCTTCATTCTTCACAGCTTATGGTTCATTTAATCGCCCATTTAATAGAGGAAGCAAGCTTGGAGGTCCAAAGACATTATAGATACATGTATCCTGTAGAGAGGTAAAAGAATTGCTCATTCAATTGAAGCTATCTTGTTCTATATATGCCACTTGTATACACTAATTATCGATCATTCTTGTAGGGAATTGGGTCACTTGAAGTCCTTTTTGTACGTAACAAGGCTCGACTGTAGGGTATATAGTCAAGGTTACTTAGTCAAGAGTCTCTTACTTTTTGTTCTCGCTATATTGAAGATATAGAGACAAGATTCAATAAACCTGGGCGTGTTTGTGATGTCCCAAATGAGAATGAGTTCTCCTATGCATCCTCTATCTTCCCTCAACTTGGAAAACCAGTAGGAGCTTCCTCAATGTTCATGTTAACTCAAATGCAAAAACTACAAGCTCATCGATACGTGCTTCTGAGTTGTTCAATAGTTGCACCATTTGTTGAGTGAGTAATTGGAATAAACTTCATTTCATTCATTATTAGACTTTTAAATATAATCACGTGCATTGAATTGCTATATTATTAATTCGTGTAGGGAATTTAGACAATTCATAAAAAGAAGTTCAAGGTCAAGAAGACCTTCAGCAACAGAGATAGAAAAGAGAGTATCTAAGGAATTTGTTGATTGGTTTCGAAAGCGGGTATGTGATCATTCAATAGTTATGGGAAGTTGGAAGATATTATTGAGATTAACTTCTATGGGAAGTTCAATGTTGTTCTTTTTAAATGCAAGTGGGCGGAAACTACACGAGATAGAGGGTATAAAAAGAATAGTTGGAATTTTAATTGTGTAAATTTTGAAAGACTGATTCATAATGGTGATCGTGAAGAACATGACCCTTACATTGAGGCATCTCAAGCACAACTAGTGTATTATGTAGATGACGTGGTTAATAAAATATGGAGTGTTGCAGTGCATTTAAAGCCAAGAGATTTGTATGAAATGGGAGAAGAAATAGAAGATGAAGTATATGAAAATGAACCCTACAAGAACAACAACTTGAACAATTTTATACGATTGATGATGAGTATGTGCAATTGGCTACAAGCCACTTTATTGATGATGTAATTGAGTCAAATATGCCTACTGACTTGGCAACAGACTCATACATGTCTGAGTAGAATAGTATAATTAATATTGTATTGTAAATAAAGTAATAGCTCCATTACGCTTTCTATGCATGCTAAAAGATTTGACAATATGACATTTGATTTGAATTTAACTTTATATGTTTCTCCTTTTTCATGAATATGCAGTGATGGCAAAGACTAGGCGTTTCCAAAATCCCCTAAAGTCAACACCCAAGACTAATTGTGTCAGTCAAATTATTGTAATTATTTCCTATAAAGCTTCAAAACCCACTTCTGTCACTTTGTTTGGAATTGTTTTGTTGATTGTTTTTTCTCTAATCTGACACAATTGCATTACTTTGATTTATTTGTCAAAGTGTATTGTCTTTTGTATGAACTTCTTTTATTTGAAACTATATTGACTAAGCATTTTTTCAACTTTGTTTGGAATTGTTTTTCCTCTAATCTGACACAATTGCATTACTTTGATTTATTGTCAAAATGTATTGTCTTTTGTATGAACTTCTTTTGTTTGAAACTCTATTGACTTAGCATTTTTTGGCAGCCTCGATTCTATATTTCGGCTACTGTTGCAAAAAGATATTGCAAACTTAGCATTGCAAAGAAGTGGGCTGCAAACAGGCAAACCTTATGGGACCATTTCTCTGATGCAACTAAAACTAGAGATGAAATCATAAGTAATGTGCCAACTGGCATAGATGAAACTCAATGGGCTTATTTTGTCACCTATCGTCTAACATCAAAAACACAGGTAGGATTTGGTTTACTTTGATCTATTTATTTTTGGTATAGCAAGTTATTTAACTAATACATAATTATATTTGTTTGTTCGTAGGAGGTTTGTTAAAGAAATAAAGAAATACGGAGCCTACAAGATATTCCTCATACTGGTGGTTCTAAACCTCTCTCGAGAAGAAGACATGAGATGGTAGTTATATTAATTAATCTAATGGAGTTTGTGATCTATGATATATAATTATATCTATTGTGACATTTTTTTTAATCTATTTTAGTTTTTGGAAACTGGACAACGACCAAATCGAGGAAAAGTGTATATTGAAACCCATAAAAAGAAGGACGAATCAGTTGTTAACGATAAAGCAAAAGTTATAGTGGTAAGTTTCACTTAAACAATATCGTCTTTAGGTTTCATTTTTTATTTTAATCATGGGTTTTTAATCTTAAAATCTTATATGATGGTAGGAACAAATTGAAGTGGGTTTGACTCAAAGTAATATTGATGAGACTGTACGTAGTTTCTCCAAATGACGTTTTGGGTAGTCTATTGGGGCCTGAAGACTCTGGTAGAACGCGATGTATGGGTATGGGAGTGCCTCCTACTGTTGCATTTAGAAATACTAGACTTCGACTTTCAAATTTGAATCTTTCTTCATCCACTGCTACCACATCATCTCCTAACATATGGAAAGAGAAGTACACAAACATGGAACGTGCACTTAAAGGATACCAGCTACGGAAAGAAGGAGAGATCCCCGAAGAATTTATTGGTGTCTTTGATTCATCAAATGTAAGTTTTCAAATTTCAATCAAGTTTGAATTAATTGTTGAAAAGTTTGAATCAAGTAAACAAATAATATCATCATCTCTCGTAGTCTTATCGCATTTTTAGGATTTGTCCGACTATACTTATCAAGAGTATGTATTTTAGTTTGGAACAACTTGTTTTGACTATCAGTATGACATCAAATGAATGAGAAATTGGAAATTTCTATGATCTTCAATTTTTTAGTTGGAATTAAATATGTATCAATTTAGTTCTTTTTTATTTGATTTTGGATATTTGAAATGAGTCAATTTTTCTTTTGTTATTTCAGGCAAGTGAGCATGCAAGTGAACCTCATTCTCTATTGGATGCAAGTGGATCATTCGGTGCTAGCAACATTGTTTTGATGTTATTAGGATTTTGAGCTGTATGACAATAGATATTTGAGCTACAATTGTTTCTTTTTATTAATTTTTTGAGTTGGATGACATAAATATTTGACATTACATTTATGTTATCACAGTTATATTATTAATGAAATTTTCATTTTTTTAAGTAAGTGTTATGTAAGATGTATGTATAGTTATTAGTAATTAAATATGATAATGAGATAAGGAAAAACGAAATTCTCAAATTGCAAAAAAAAAATTATGTCTATTATAGGAGGTTGTAACCCCACAAAAATTTCTATATAACCCCTCAAAAAAACCTCTCATCGAGTGGAGGTTAGTAAAACTCGACTAATTGTGGGGGTTAAAAACCTCCGTAGTAAAACCCCCGCTAAAAGACATGATACCAGCGTTTTCTAAAAACCCCCGCAAAACGATTGCGGCACTTGATACTCCGGCGTTTTTTAAAACTCCCAGAAGATTTACATCATGGGGTTTAAACCCCCGCTAAAACGACTTAAAACCCCGCAATTTGTTTCGTTTTTTGTAGTGGCCTTGCGAGAGGCACTAATCAAGAAGAAGGTGACAACATGGTACAATGTCAAAGTCCTCCCCGAAGAACTTGAATTTGGAGACCTCGTCCTTCGGAGGGCTGACGTCGATCAGAAGAATGCAGCACAAGGGAAGCTAGCACCTATTTGGGAGCTGGGCCCATACCAAGTTAGCTCGAAGACTTGAAAGGGCGCTTACCAGCTCAAGAGCATGAACAAGGAGATAACGATCTCTTGCCATTGGAACGCGACCAAGCTCTGAAAGTATTTTTTAGTGATGCATGCCTGTCCGTCATTAATAAGGCGAGGAATATTTTGTTGAAATTCACTTTGCTCTGATTTTACATTGGTTTAGCTCTACGAGACGAGTTCGGTTAGCCGAGCCTCATTAAACTTTCTCCCAAGTCTGTAAGTCTTGGTCGATCCAAGAACTGCGAAATGTTTTTCGAACATGTCGCAATCCATCGAACAAGTTCAATCTGGACCGAAATCCAGTAAACTGCTCGAAGGGAATCGATTTGGTAGAAACACCAAGAAAAAAACCAAGCGAAACAAATAAAGATCATAATGAACCGAGACAAAGGAAACAAAGTTCTCCCAAGTAAAACAAAACACCCGTTAAATTAATACATAAAAGAACAAGAGATATTTATATAACAACAAAGGTCGACCCCAGATCGTAATCGAGGTCGCCGAAGGAAACCAAGAAAAGACAAATTACAATTTCTAGCCGGGGGGGTCACTTCAAAATCATCACCGTTCGCCGCTGGTTTTATGATCTTCCAATCCTAGACTTTGTGATCCTCGTTGATGACGGAGGGATAGATCTCGACCTTAGGGTAGAAACATTTGACCTGAGCGAGGGCAATATGGAACTAGCCGCTCGCAATCCTCAGCGACTTCCTGAAGGAACTTCTGAGCTTTCGCTTTCTCATTTTCGAAGGAAGTAGAGGCGGCTTTACACTCTTTCACTTCCAGTTTTAGGCTCGAGATACTACCCTCCAACTCTTCAATTTCCAAGTCAGCAACTTGAACCTTCCCCTCTTCCACCGACCGGGCAGCCTTGGCGTCGGATTCCCACTTCGTCAAAGCCTTAATGGATTCCTCGGCCTTTGTCAGAGCATGAAAAGTTGCCTTCAGGTCGCCACGTACCTCTTTCAGCTTCCTTTTCGCAAAGATCACGCTCATTCCTCGCCTACAAAGGCGTAACATCACAACAATATTTCAGTTTCTCTTCCTTGTCTAATAAATCGCCCTCCAACCATAAAATTTTAGCCTCAATAATGTTACCTGCCACTCGATCAGTTTCCTCCTGCTTCCATTTTTTGAACACCACAGAGGCGGCCAACACACTTGGGCAGCAGCGTCCAAGGGATCCTCAATATGTACCGCTCATAATTAGCAATGGTCAACTTCTCAAGGTTCACCATGGGCGAGCTGGATCGACAACCATCCTTCACCGACCTCGATTTTTTGGCGGGGGGTCGAGTTCACGCCGACACCTAGGTCGCCCCATTGTTGCGCGCCTCATCAACATTTATTCGTGCACGTTCTCTTTTCGAGCTAGACTTACCAGCAGGATCCGTCGCTCCACCTGGAGTAACGGGTGGCGTTTGTAGTTTGCTAAAAAGGTGGAGGACGGTCTCTAGTGTCTTTTTTGTGGAACTCATCGCTTGAGCGACACTAGCCTTCGCCATGGCCTTAAGACTAGCAAAACCAAGGCGACATGACATTTTATCTGCAATAAATGGAAAAATAAGGGGTCTGAATCACCAAAGAATGTTAATCATGATTCACGATAGAAGATACTAAATACCAACCTAAAGCGGCCTTATGAGACTTAGCCTTAATGAGAGGCCTAACACAATTCAGCTTCACCTTACCCAGGAGGTGAGTTACCAGATTTTGAAGCAACCTCATATTTTCCCAATCATCGACGTCAAGTCGCTCCTCCTTCACCATGTAGGTGGATGGTTTCCTGTTGTAATGAGCTTTCGACCACCCGATGGGGAAATCAAAACTGACAATGTTTTCCGCTTTAGCCTCCATCTTAGCTACCATAGTCACGACGTTTTCACTCAGCGGAGTGACCCAAAAATAGTAGTTCTTCCACGTCGTCAAAGAGTCGGAAATAGCCTTAAAGATTTTGTATTTTGAATTTCCCTTCAAGCTAAGTTGCTCCCAGCAATTTCTGTTACTGCTCGACTCGCCACGACGACTTACCTCAGAAATAGAGAAAAATTTCTTCCTAGAATACGGTCTCTCCATCGCCTCCATCAACAACTCGGACACCTTCATGAAGCCCCAACAGTTTGGATTTTGGGAGGGGGCGACTTCTAGAACCCGAAGCACTTCCTACTATGGTCGGATTCGCATCCCTATCAGAACAGTTGTGTACCAACCAACTTCAACTAGCCATTGTTGCTCTCGAGTACCAACCAACTGACTATACACATTGAGCAGGTCGCTCCTTGGAAGTATAACTGATTGAATATCTTGAAGAGACTCAGAAACCCAAGAATAGACTATCGCCGGCAGCACCCTTGCCGCTTGCTCCTCCCGTACCGCGCCACCGCCCTCAAGGACGTTTTAGTCGACTACAAACTCCTCCACGCAACCTTCACTTTTAACTAAACTCAATTTCGCAAACTCGATTCTACCAAACTCAATTCTTCCCACCGCAGAACCAAACACACACAGAAGCTTTATCCTCTTCTTTAAGACATCGCTCTGATACCATGTTAAGAATCATAGGGTAAGGTAGCCATCGATTATACTAATGAGAGAGGAAGAGATCATAGGTATATTCATGAGGTAAAAACTCAAAGGGAAATATATTGATTGAAAAAGTTGATTCCAATCAAATACAACTTATGCTTATATAGCACTTCAATGCTAACTATTGTCCTAACAATTTCTTAAACAACTTTATAATAGCAATTTCTAGAAATAAAAGTGTTTTACTAATAGGAGTTGCAAGAGCATCCTAAGTATGTAGAGTGACATCCAATTTATTCGTACTACATATCAAATTTTACACCCATTTTAAGGTATAACCAATTTAAAATGCACTCGATTTACACTGATTCTCTCTAAAACTGACATAGAAAGAATGATCTTTAGTCTAAAAGTGTCTCATTTGACATATTTACTTTTTCACAACAGAGTATTTAACTGTTGTAAAATAAAAATTTCAAACCGATTTAAGAACCATCAGAAACATCTTTACTTACTAAATTGATATTTCTTACAAAGTACCGCTAGTCGGTAGGAAAGTTGATTACGAAATGTCAGAATTTCAAAGAGTTTGTGAAGCGAAGCACACCAACTAAAACCCCAGGTGCGATGTGTTGCAGTCACATTCCTATTAATTTCTTAGGTTTCGTTTCGTAACTTTAAGTGTTTCTTTTTTTATACACGGGTATCCATAACCGATGTAGAATATGAAATTTAATTGATATAAAACACTGGTGCCCTCTTCTCTACAACGTGCTAACGTGTGAGATATTATATTTGAGTCATCAAAAAATTTACTCTATAGTCAATAAGATGGATGAATTGGAGTCTTAAGAGTTGCATAACCCAAATAACAGTTGACCTTTTTGACTGCATTTCTCGATGTTAGATTTTTTGGTGGATCCATTTTGTTTGGTCTTGTTCCCAGTGTATTAGGTTGAGTCCTCATTGTGCTCAGCTATTATATATATATATATATATATATATATATATATATATATATATATATATGATTTAATTAGGTTTTTCGCTCTCCAAAAATGTACTAGTTTTTTAAATAAGTCCTCTGCAATTTTTTTAATAAGTCCTTGCAAAATAACCTTTTTTTAAATATGCTCTTATATTAGTGAAATGTTAAAAAACTGATGTGTGTCTAACGAAGTCTTTGAAGTGTTTGTTATTTCTTTTTATTTCAAATTTTTTTATTGGCATATGAGGTGGATGCCAACTCACATATGTCTTCTTCATGTCTTCATCTTCCTCCTTCCTCCCTCTCTCCGCTCTCATTTGTTGTCTCTCTCACACTTTCTTTACCACACCAACCCCAAATCTATTTCAAAATCCCAAAATCAATTTTAGAAACTCCTTCATCACCATATATCTCACTCAAATATCAACACATTATTCAGGGTCTTATTAAAAAAACAATTATATATGCAAGGACAAAACACATATTTAAATCTATATATTTTAATTTTATGTTTACCATAAAAACCCAAATAAGATTTTCAAATATGTAGCTGGTTTCATATAACACATTATTCAGGATATCATCCCTTTTGTTTTCTTCTCTTTTAAATAATCCGAATTAACTAATCTATTTTTCTATTTTAACACTAGAACAATCAAATCACATTATTCTAAAGCAAAAGCTAATGCAGTCCTTTTATGATGCTTTCTCATGAGTCCAACACTCCTCTCTCTGCATCTTCAATTGTTTGTAGAACAACCCAATGAATGCCTCAGATTTTGCAAACAATTCTTTCCCATTATCTCCCCAACTTCCTCTTCTGCTTCAAAAATTCCCTCTTCCGTAACTTCTGTATCATCTTCTCCATTCCCTATGAAGAAAAGACTAGACCTTGAAGGACCCTTTTGCACCTTATCCAATAGGGTTACAGAAATAACCCTCTCAGATTCTGAATTTTCAACAAGTTTAAGCTTCTTCTCAACATGTTCTGAGACAATGGTGGAAGCTTCCCTTTTCCCTATGAAGAAAAGACTAGACGTTGAAGGACCCTTTTGCTCCTTCTCCACTTTGCTCACAGAAACAACCTTCTCAGATTCTGAATTTTCAACAAGTTTAAGACTTTCCTCAACATGTTCTGAGACAATGGTGGAAGGTTCCCTTTTCTCAGAAGTGGCTTCAAAGGGTATGAGAGGTCTTAGGATAACAGAAAGAGACTGTTTTGTTTCTTCTAAAGGCTTGAGTAAAACTGAGAAGATGCCAGCTTCAGCACCAAGTGTGATAATGATGATATTTGAGACGAAGTACAAGTAGGTAGACCTAAGGGAAGAAGATATTAAGGGTGTGATGGCAAGAAGGAAGAGCATTAGAACTTGAGATTTTTTAAACTTGTTCATGGCTTTGGTTAATATATCAGAAAAAGTAGCAGCAATAAGCAAGAAAAAATTTGAATGGTGAGAAAAAATACAAGATGATTTAATGGTAGCTGGAAGTAGTAGGATGTGGATATTTATATAGGTATTAGAGAGAGAAGTGAAGGGAAGAGAGAGGAGAGGTAAATAGAACCAATCGACATCGTCTATTGGATTTGTAATAAAAGTCAACATGTGTAATCATGAAATCTTTGAATTTGTATTGGCTGAAATTACTAAGAAAGTTCTTACACATTACGCAACTGCCGCTGCAGATGCTCTAAGAAAATATCAGTGTCAATTTACAAGTTTTGGTAACATGTATAATTCTTAAATTTATCTGAGACGAGTATATATGTTCAAGAGTGTATCCTATGTCGGTAACACTTCATTCATCACACGCCGCAATTTTCAGGTTGATAAACGTGTGTAGTGAGCAATTGCTATTTTCTTGATAGAAATGGTTTTACATTGATAAACAAATGTTATGTATGAGGTTGATTTATCCACTAATTTTCTAAAAAAAACTAGCGGTATACCCGTGCGTATGCACGGATACAATCGCGTTCTTTTATGAATTGTCAATGATAAATATTTTGTCCTGTTTATATATATATATATATATATATATATATATATATATATATCAGTGACAGTTATTTATTTTTTTTAAATATCAGTGACAACTATTTATCATGTGTCTTTAAAATTATAATTTTTTGTCAAAAAAAAAAAATTATAATTATCAATAAGAAATACTTATCACATGTTTTCTTATATATCAGTGACAGTTATTTATCTTTTTTTTTAAGTATTTGTCACGTGTTCTTAAATATTTGTTAGTAGTTGGAATATTCATTAAGTCTTCTCATTTTATTGAAGATACAAAAAAGTTACTTTTGAATTTTTTTCTAGTGGTTAAATTGATTTGTTTTAGCAGATTAATAAATGATAATAAATAGTAGAAGATAGATAGTAGATTTACGGTAATCTTTAGAAATTATATATAATTATCAATAACAAATATTTACACGTGTTTTCTTATATATTAGTGACACTTTATTTGTCATTTTTAAAATATAAGTCACTAATATTAAAAAAAAGTTATTTTTTAATTTTACTGTAGTCTTCTCATATTTTTCTAACAGACTAAAAAATGATAGTAGAAGATAGATTGTAGATCTACAGTAGTTTTCAAAAATAATAATTCAGAAACACCAATATTTATTCCATGTTTTTTTATATATCAGTGATAGTTATTGTCCTTTTTTATATATATCATTGATAGTTTTCAAAATCTTCTTGCTTTTTTCTAAAAGGCAAAAAAGTTAGAGTTATAGTAGTATTTATATTTTGTTCCAAGTTTTTTTTCTTTTATCTCTCCTTCCTTTGACACACGCATTTCTATCTTTTTTTTCTCTCTTTGTGCCTCCTTTAGTAGATGATGGTAGAAAATAGATAATAGATTTACAATTCAAATATTATAATTTCGAATGACAAATATTTATCCCGTGTTTTTTTATATATCAGTAATAGTTATTTGTATTTTTTTGAGGATCGGTGACAAATATTTATCGGTAGCTTCAATAGTAATTAAGTCTTCTTTTTTTTTGTTCTAAGAGATTAAAAAGTTAATTGAAATTTTTTGTTAGTGGTTAAAAGACAAATTGTAGATTAATTTATAGTACTCATTATATTTTGTTCAAGGTTTTTTTATTTCTCTTTTCCTTTCTTTGACACACTCTTTCTCTCATTTTTCTCTCTCTTTGTTTTTCTTTTTCTCTCTCTAAGTTATTTTTTAATTTTTCAAAAACTAACTTTTGACTTTTGAAAAAGTAACTTTTCATTTTTGAAATTTGTATATTTTTTAGTATTCAATTACGAAGATACCCTCCAAATAAAGTATTGATGATATTTTAAGTGATGGGTATTTTAGTAAAATTGGTGGTGGTTGATTTGCTTACCTAAAAATATTTTTAAAAATACATTTCAATATTTAAGAAAATAAAAACTTTCAGAAAAAATAATTTTTAAACAAACATTTCATATTTGATAAAAAAAATTAATTATCAAAACCAAATACATATAGTTAAAAAACAACCCACTTGTTCCTGAAATCTGCCATTCGTCATCGAACTGTCGTCGCTAACAACCATCGATCGTTAGAGCTTCACTGCCAACCATCTCTAGTCGCCATAGCTTCACCACCAACCACCTCTAGTCGCTAGAGCTTCGCCATGACCGCCGTCGTCGCTAGAGCTCTACTGTGGTAGTCGGTCGCCTAGCTTCGTCACAGTTGCCGCTACTGGCTACCGCCTCACACCACAAGACCATCACCATATATAAATAAACATATATATATAATACTTTTTGACAAGGAAAAAACTAAAATTCTACAACAACAAAAAATTTAAAAATTTTAACTAATTTTTTTTCCTTAAAATACTTTTTAATGTGTTAAAAATATTAATGGATAGAACGGATATCCATCCATAAAAAAGTTGCTAATGTATGGATTGGATGGTCATTTTTGTTTCAAGGATGGATTGGATTGGTGTCTTTAGTACACTTTTAACAGATATAAATAGATAAATGGATTGTTTTCAATCCATTTATTATAATCCTAATCCAAATCCAAAACCATCCAATCCATCCATTTTGATACCCTTAATCCTGTGCTTGGAAATTGGAGCTTGGGATGCTTCATTTGCAATACTAAAACTCATTAATTTGATTGCTAATCTATTTTCTTTTAGTGAGTATGAAAACCTAAGTAAAAATGTCCGTGGTGCAGATAATTCACCATGCCAACGACGTTATTGAGGTCCTTAATTTAGAAGCAATATGTTAAACGAAGTGTTAACCGATATAAATTTCTTTGTCTACAGAAGAGGACACCTACATAGGAAGAAGATTGGCTCAAACAAAGGAGCAGAATCAAATCCAAGTATTGCTGATACCACTTTATGAATGTGTTGTATATTTTGTTATATACTGACATGCCTACTTTTGGTGGGGACCTAACTCCATGTTTGGAACGTCGCCTATTTCCTTGTACAAGGACCATATTGTCACGTTTATTTAGATAAATGTGACCATAAAAAACCCCACTTAAAAGGGTGGAATAGTTCGGGATTAGTAGGGGTTGAAGTAAACTCAACTTCTACAGGAAATGGGCTCCGACAACTTAAACGAACCAAAGCCTATGTCACAAGATTCATGTAGTTATTAATGATTACTAATGTTCGCCCATGTGGCTTATTTTTCTTACACATAGATCAGCTCATCAGCTCATCAACGCACTTGTGCCAAGGTGCCTTGTCTCATCAGCTCAGCTCGACGCACCTGCGTCATGATGTTATGCCTCATTAGCTCGATGCCTCTTCACAAAGGTGCTATGCCTCATTAGCTCGACTCGATACACTTGCACTCAGGTGCAATGTCTCATCAAATCAGCACGATGACCCACACACAAGGTGCTCCGCCTCAATTGATGCAAATGTTTGGCGCACATGTGTGTTTCATTTCATTTCTAATACATATCTCACTTACAAATATTTTGTATGCTAGTGTATCTTGTTTCATTTTAGGGACGTGATGGGCCCAAAGATCTTTGCTAATGGCGCAAGAAATCAAATGGTTGATTGGGTGTAGAATACCCCTTAATAGAGATCTGAGGTAATGAAGATTTGCCATGGGTACGGGACACCCGAGGTCACAGAGATGAGGACAAATATCCTTGATAAGGGCTCAAAAATTGAGTGGTTGGTTAGATGTAGAATAACCCTGAGCAGAGGAACCAAAGTTGTGAAGACTGGCCATGGATATGGGATGCCCATGTTCGCAAACATGGACCCAAAGATCCCTACTAGGGGCGCAATAAACCGAGTGGTCGGTTAGATTCATAACTATCCCCTAGTGGAGGATTCGAGGTTGTGAAGATTGGTCGTTGGTACGGGAAACCCAAGGTTAGAGAGAATGGCCCGAATATCTTTTCTAAGGGCGTAAAAAACTGAGTAGGCAATTAGATGCACAATACCGCTTAGTAGAGGACCCGAGGTCGTGAAGATTGGCTGAAGTGTTAATGCTAAAGGTGCAAGAAATTTAGTGGTCCCTCAGATGCAGGACACCCGTGAGCGTGGGACCCAACGCCGCATAGTTGAGAAGACTTGGTTGAAGTTTCCCCGCCAAGGGCGCTAAAAACCAAGTGCTCAGTTAGATGTCACTTAACACAGGAGATATTCCGTCGCGACGATTAAGCTTCGACCACAAACTTCGGCTCATGGTGTGATGACATCGGCTAGACGTATCCTCGCCTAGGTGCAAGAAATTGAGTGGTCGATTAAGTGCCTCTCTTTACCGGGAATACGAAGTCATGAAGGTCTCCGCGCACTAGGCAAAACTGTTTGGTGCAACGACTCTGCGGAAAGTCAAGTAAATGAAGTGACATATTGACTAAAGTAGGAATATAGACTTTGGTCTAAAGCCCCACAAATCCAAACTTTGCTAGTTCGGCTTTTGAATCTTAACGCAGTGATTTGTTAAATCCGACTTTGGTGTCGAGCCCAACAACTAACTTGTGATTTGTCGTCTTGCGCCTCAAGTCACCACTACACTACCCCATGTCGCTAGCGTCCTATTTTGGTTTCACGACTCACCTTCTAGGGATCAGTGTTGAGGCAAAATCCCTTGGAATAGTTTTGATGAAAACAAATCATTTTGACAAGTGGCTAAATTATCTGATCCATTGTGGATCTAATGTTTTTCTTGAGTGATCTTAAGAATGCGCATAATCACTCTCAACTTAAGAAAATATCGCTATACAAGAGCATGTTTCTAAAGAAAGGTCATGAGGATACATCAGAACACATAATCAGTGAAGTAATACCAATTCCACATTACAAGAAGCACTTCATAAGAAATAGCCTACATTGAGAAGACATAATCATATGTCTCAAAGGAATAAATGATGATCAACAAGAAGACATGCAAACAGGATCAAATGCTTCTCAAAGTATGAGAACATGTATTCTTCAATAAGGATAAAGCCTTGCAAGCATTTCCTAAATAACTAGGAGACTCAGTTAGAAAAAGCAGTGAACAACAGAAGGTCTACTAAGCTAAGAAACTTCATTCAATAAGAAGAAAACCTTTAGTAGCTTGCAAAGCTCATTTAAAAGGAACTTCTTATGACAATGATAGTATTAGCCAGAAGCTTCTCAATGTGAGAAGGGGGAAAATCTTTATGCTTAAGATGTGAATGAAAAAGAACCTCAAACTACAAAGAGATATCCCTTGAAGCATCTTATGTTCAAGGCATAATATATATGTGCATAAACTCTTCATTCTTGAAGTGACAAAAGATGCAAATAAAGAACAGTGTATAAAAGTTCATCACTATCTAAATAGTTCAAGTCTTTAAGAAAGTAAATGACTACAGATACATTATGTTCATAAGAAATAGTCATCAAATATGAAATTCATTGAACACTCAAAGGAACTCAAAGAATAAATGAGAAAGAGATAACAATGGCTTGTTACAATTACTTAAGCATCTCAGAAGATCCTTAGAAAGTATTCAGAAGACTCCTCACTAAGAAAGTATTCAAAAGACTCTTCATAGATGCTCAGAAGACAGAGTTCAAAAGATTGCATGACAGAAAAACATGTTCAGAAGATATGCTCATAAGATATGTTCTAAAGATGCATCACAAGCAATCATTTATAACTTAAGTCACCTAACCAGATCTTCATTAGACATCATACATATATGGTATATCAAGTGCCCAAAAGACGGATATTCAAGACTTAGAAGGTGTTATAAAAGCACTTGATGTTGTTCAAAAGCTACTAGCGCTCATAAGCTTCACCACTCAAAAGCTTCCAACGGAAGCCTGCTATCTCAGTGTACGGGCGCAGAAAAGTCAACTTGACTAGCTTTAGAAGCTCTCAACGGTTATTTCAAGCCACAAGGAAGGACTTGCAACAGATCAATTGGGGAGAAACTCTTTTTTTTTTTTTGAACTTCTGATAGGTTTCATTAATATTGGGCCAAGCCTCAAAACCATACAACAAGAGTTAACAACAAGCCCAAAGGCCACAAGAAAAATAAAACTAATAAAAGGCATACTCCGTAGAGGAGAAGAAGGGAGAGTAGACTACAGCCCAATAGATGATTACATTCAATGTGTGAGAGTAGACTACAGCCCAAGACAATACTTCCTTCATTTGGCTTCACACATATCTTCTGAGAGCTCTTCATCAAAGCTTCTAAATATCTATCATCTCTCTCAACCATACTCAGTGAACTTACAACTTCATATGGGAATCTATTCTGAGTATGTATCATCTTCTCAACCAAACAGAACAACAACATTATCTTATTTGTTATCCGTCTTAACAAGGCATGTGCAGCCAGATTGTGAATGAAGATGCCTAAGTAGGTCTTAGGGGTTAGATACCTTCCAATAAATAAACATTGGTAGTTGTATTGTGAGGGAAGAGGGATAAGGAATTTCCTTATAGGAAACTTGAGCTGTGAGGTATAAGCTATGAGAAAATACGAGTATCATCTGACTACGCTTCCCAAGTAAATCTTAAGTGTAGCAAATTGTTATCACACTTCAGTATTTTGGTTGGTCAATAATAAAAGTTTAAAAAGAGTCACAATTCAAACCCCCTGTTTCTGAAGTATATTGGTATTAGGCTAGCCACCTCGTTGGTTCCTGCCTATTTCATAAGTGGATTTGCACCAAATTTCAATCTGAATTGGGCCGGCCTCATTGGCCCATTTCCTGCCTTAGCACAAGAACCACAAACCCTATAAGCATCCAACGGCAGAGATCATCTTATATCTCAAAGTACGGTTTGGAAGTAATCTCGACCGCGTCATGGAACTCATAACTGCCTAACACATTGGATTTCACACACGCTCTCATGCGCCTAGTGGGTAATCCACTTGGTTCACAAACCTCAGGTCGTCTTCGCCAAGCTGGCGCTAGTATTGCTGAAGTTGCACGATCGACATCGGTGGTCCAGTTTGGCACTATGGCTCTAGAGAGTTCAGTTCTCTCCTTTGAGAGTTTGTCTCACCTTGTTGCTTAGTACCCCGACTCACTACTTATTGGGAATCACTCTGAGGGGTGTGGTGGTCACTATTTTGCTGCACGCCCCATCATAATCCAGGTTCTCCCTTTGCAATAGCTAGGCTTCGAGCGTGACAAACATGAGTTTCCACACTCTGCTCAAACCGAAGTGGTTAGAACCATTACTGGAATAAAGATAATTCAGCCAACATCAAGGGAAAAAATGAGCCTTAAACCACATTGGTTGAGACGCCGAAACACTCCCTTGTTTTCACGAGGTCACCACTCACCAGGCTACCTCGATGGAACGTTTCATCATTTTTACTAGTTTGTCACTACATTACTCTCACCCCTATTTACGAATCCGTAATCCGGGTCTCACAAATTTCGAGTCCGCTTCACTAGCGTCTTGCCAATGCACGCGCTAAAGCCATAACCTACTCTATTGGGCTCGCACAGTGGCTTGTGCCCGTATCAAGAATAATTGGCCCACTTCAGTAAGCTCCTTGCATTACCGAAATTGGATGTGTTGACTTTAAAAGCATATTTGATTCCCCACTGGCCCTACGAGCTTGGTATTGAGGACTTTGAGACTTTGTACACCAACCTCTATCCATGGTGAGCATATACACTAGCATAATCTATGTTCATTATTAAGAGCCTAAATGTTGCTTAGTGAACATCTATAACACACTCGTCAAACTAGTATACAAATAACAACTGTAACACACATGTGGTTGCCTTGCACAGACTGATATTTTTATCATTTTTAGCTAATGTATGCAGGTTAAATGTCCTACTAATAGACTTTGATCACAAGTCAGCTCCACTCTATCATGAGCAATTGACTTGGGGGGCTTCTGCTTCGTATCCAACTTTGGCTAGCAACGGGGCTAGAAGTCCAATCACAAGCCGACTCAAATATTTGGGGGCTTCCATGGCCAGTCCCATTGTCATCACTATATATATCAACAACCACTCCAAATTATGGTATGCTTTCATTCTCCTCTCATATGTTGTATGTTGATTATGGACTGACTTGAACGTTAGATTTCCTTGTAGGTGGCGACCGCCGCCGTTGTTTATTGAGCTGAGCCCCATCAGATCTTTCTTGATTCCACCGCCATGATTTTCATTTCTTGAGTTCCATTCGGAAGAGATCAAAACCACAATTTTTGTTGTAGCCAAAAGTATGCTTCGAGCACTCCTAAATGGATGCTTGAATATAAAGAGCTTTTTTTGTTTTCAGTTCTTCAATAAGTGTATCCCAAATTTTCATACTTTGAGGAATCCTATAGGGATGTTCAAATTTTAATTTTTACCAGTTCATCAAGAACTATATCCCAAGACTTCACAAACCATGGTAAGGGAAAAACAATTCTTTATGCAATCCTACAAAGATACTTGAGTGTTGAACTTTTTCGAAATTCATCATGAATAGAACATGATAATTCTGTTAGCTAAGCGAAATTCTCAATAAAATTTATATGCAAGACGAGATGGCTCCAAGGAATAAAATGGCGGCCTTAAAAGCCCTCGTTGTTGCTGATGCCGAGCTTGCCGCAAGGGAAGTCGGAAATGCTAGCAACGTAGCTGCTACCAAAACTCCCGCTGTCAAAGCCGTTGATGCCCGACCTATTACCACAATCCTTGCTGAGAATGCTGAAGAGGATCAACAACCTTTGAAAAGGAGGAAGAAAGTTGAAGGTCGTCTTCCCCCTAAGTCGGGTACACAAGATCGGGGAAAGAGAGTTCTTGAAGTAAGTGACTGTTCCGATCTCCCCTCCAAGAAGAGTAAGAAACATAAAACTACTCCTTTTGATCCTAAGGAATTTATGAATGTCAAAGCTGAGGCATTCAAGGCAAATCCTTTCTGCATTTCTCTCTCTGGTATGACTAGGATGACCGATCTTGTCGAGGATCAGAAAAAGGACGCTGATTTGATACTGAAAGGTAAGCTTTTTCTATTTGATCTCGTGACTTTATTCTTGAATTCTTTGTATTTTTTCCAAACTTATCCATTCTTGTAATCTTTGTAGATGTTGAGGAAAGAGCTCGGAAAGCTTTGGATCCAATTCGTTCCGAACTGGAGAAAACTCAAAAAGAAGTAGAACTGCTCAAAAAAGAGAAAGAGGATTAGGAGATCAAACGCCAAGAGTTCGAAGGCGAGTTAAAGGTGGCAAAGGAACAAGCTGATAAAGATGCTGCTGAACTGAAAAGATGGGCTGAGAAATTGGCAGAGATTGAAGCTTCTACTCCTTCACAAAGTGTGTTCGAGCTTCAAGTTCAGATACAACAACTTATCAAGCAAAAGAATGCAGCTGTGGAAGCCAAGCTACGGGCAGTTGAGCTCGGAAAAGAAGGCATTCTGGAAGCTTTAAATAATGCGCTTGATCAAGTTACTATCGTTATTTTTGTCGCCGATCCTACTATCTTTCAACCGGAATATTCTGTTCATGATGGGGACATTGTCGAGTTTGACCCGGTGGCTGATCAAGTGTCTAGGGTTATCTATCCTCACAAATCAGCTTAACTAGGTTTTTCCGTTCCTTGTGTAATTTTCAGTTTGTTTTTCAACTTCTTTGAACTTGAGGATCCGGCCGTATCCGGGATATTTTGTAAGGTATCTTTATTTTGGCTATTTAATCTCGTTTGTGTTCGTGTTTATCTCGGATATTTCCATAAGGAAATATTTCTTTAAGTGTCAAATATGAATGCCTTAGTGTCGAAAGCAATTAATGCCTGAAATCATCTTTAAAGCAGTTTGCCGAGACTCGCCCAAATCGCACCTACTTTTAGTAGTTTTGGCAACCTAAGCCTAGTTAATATTTTGTTTCTGAATAGGATAGAAACCCGATAGGGGTATACCCTGCCCCCTGTTTGATATGGGTTTAATGACGTAGAATGCTTTGAAAAAGCTAAGTCTATTAATAAGAGATTCAGAACTCAACGTCGGAATAGAGTGCTTTGAAAAAACTAAGTATCAGAACAAGAGAGTGATCTCATTAGCACCCTAAAGAAGCACACTATAGCAATAGTTGGCAGATGGCTGATATGAAGGGAATTAGTCCTTCTATAAGTATGCATAGAATCATCTTAGAAGAAAATTCTAAGAATAGCATAGAGAGTCAAAAGAGACTAAACCCTATTATGAAAGAGGTTGTGAAAAAGGAAATCATTAAGTGGCTAGATGCTGGCATCATATACCCCATCTTAGACAGTGCATGGGTAAGCCCTGTCCAATGTGTACCAAAGAAAGGGGGTGTGACAGTAATAGCCAATGAGAATAATGAGTTGATACCAACTAGGACTCTCACAGGTTGGAGGATATGTATGAATCACAGAAAACTCAATAAGTCTACCAAAAAAGATCATTTTCCTTTACCATTCATAGACCAAATGTTAGATAGATTAGCAGGGAAAGAGTTTTATTGTTTCTTAGATGGCTACTCAGGCTATAATCAAATAGCCATTGAGCCTAAGGATCAACACAAAACTACTTTTACAAGTCCTTATGGAACCTTTGCTTTTAGAAGGATGCCATTTGGATTGTGTAATGCACCTGCTACATTCGAAAGATGCATGATGTCAATATTCTCAGACTTTATTGAGCAGTCAATGGAAGTATTTATGGATGATTTCTCTGTCCTTGGAGAAACATTTCAAGTTTGTTTAGCAAACTTGGAACAAATTCTCAAGAGGTGTGAGGAAACAAATTTAGTGTTGAACTGGGAAAAGTGTCATTTCATGGTACAAGAGGGCATTGTGTTAGGACATAGAATTTCAAAGAAGGGTCTAGAGGTAGATAAAGCCAAAATTGAGGTGATTGAAAAATTGCCACCACCAACAACAGTCAAAGGTATTAGGAGCTTCATAGGTCATGCTGGTTTCTATAGGAGATTTATCAAAGATTTTTCAAAAATTTCAAAACCATTGTGTATGCTTTTGCAACATGATTTAGCATTCAACTTTGATGACTCTTGTATGGAAGCTTTTAAAAAGCTTAAAAAGGCATTGGTGACAGCACTAGTGATAGTTACACTTGATTGGAGCAGACCATTTGAACTAATGTGTGATGCTAGTGACTTTGCAGTAGGAGCAGTCCTGGGGCAAAGGTATGACAAGGTTTTTCATTCCATTTATTATGCTAGCAAAACATTAGCTGAAGCTCAAGTAAACTATACAATTACAGAAAAAGAATTATTAGCTGTGGTATTTGCATTTGAAAAATTTAGACCTTACTTAGTTGGCACTAAAGTTATTGTTTATACTGACCATTCTGCCATTAAGTATTTAATTTCAAAGAAAGATGCAAAGCCAAGGCTGATAAGGTGGATTCTACTCCTTCAAGAGTTTGATCTTGAAATCAAATACAAGAAAGGAGTAGAGAATCAAGTGGCAGACCATTTGTCAAGGATTGAAGGTGAATCACTAGGTACACAAGAGGAAGAAATCAAGGAGAGCTTCCCAGATGAGGAATTATTGGCAATCACAGTCAATGCACAAATGAAGCTGCATTAACTATAAGCAATGTAGGAGCATCTAATGCATCAGCACCGTGGTATGCTGATATTGTTAATTTCCTTGTAAGTAAGGTGGTACCAGTGAATATGACATATCAACAAAGGAAAAGATTCTTTAACATAGTTAAACAATACTATTCGGATGATCCATTACTTTACAAGATGTGCCCTGATCAAATAATGAGGAAATACATTCCTGAAGAGGAGCAACAAGTAGTGCTAATGCATTGCCATGCTGCACCTTATGGAGGACATTTTGGTAGCACTAGAAGAGCAGCTAAGGTATTAGAATCTGGTTATTTTTGGCCTACTTTATTTAAAGATGCATATTTTTTGGTCAAAAATTGTGATAAATGTCAAAGGGCAAGAAATATCTCTGATAGACATGAAATGCCAAGAACCAACATTTTAGAAATTGTATTATTTGATGTATGGTGAATGGATTTCATGGGACCTTTTCCACCTTCTTTTGGCAATTTATATATCTTAGTGGCTGTTGATTATGTGTCCAAATGGGTAGAGGCAGTAGCATTACCAAATAATGATGCTAAGTCAGTAAGTAAATTCCTTCAAAAGAATATATTTGCTAGATTTGGAACTTCTAGAGCTATAATTAATGATGAAGGTTCACATTTTTGTAATAAGATCATTGAAGCATAAAATAGCTACAACTCACCATCCTCAAACTAGTGGTCAAGAAGAACTATCCAATAGGGAAATTAAGAGAATTCTAGAAAAAATGGTAAGTCCAAATAGGAAAGATGGGTCTTTGCATTTGGATGAGGCTTTATGGGCATATAGAAAAACATTCAAAACACCCTTAGTCTATAGAAAAGCATGCCATTTACCCGTGGAGTTAGAAAATAAGTCATATTGGGCTATCAAGAAGCTCAATTTTAACTTAAACAAAGCAGGTGCACAAAGAATGTTAGAGCTTAATGAGCTAGAAGTAATTAGGCAATTTTCTTATGAGAATGCTGAAATCTACAAAGCTAAAACTAAGGCATGGCATGATAAGAGAATTCAAAGGAGAGAACTAAGAGAAGGAGGATTGGTTCTGTTATATAACTCTAGGTTGAAGCTATTTCCTGGTAAACTTAGATCAAGGTGGTCAGGACCATTTAAATTGGTTAAACTTTATCCTCATGGAGCAGTTGATTTGTTGGATGAAGCAACCAATACCATCTTCAAGGTAAATGGTTAAAGAGTCAAAATGTACTATGGTGAACATGTGGTGAGAGATAAAATCACCACTCATTTGAAAAATCTCTAAGTAAAAAGAGGTAGTCAGGCTGATAAGACTCTTAAAACAAGCGCTTAATGGGAGGCAACCCATCATTTTTAAGTATTTTTGTTCAATTTTATGTTTTCAAGTGTTTTGTAGAAATGTAGGATACAAATGCAGCTGCATTGCAATGCACCTGCATTGCAGAAAAAGTGTGTCCTGCACCCAAGTTTCAAAAATGTGAAGAATTTGATCAAGTGTGAATCATAACCCATCAGAAAGTTAATAAGGAGGTTAAGAAGGTTAATGAAGTGTTTAGCCATGAAAGATGACACGTGGAGCCTTGCATGTCTACCACACCTCACCTAACGGCTACTATTCCATCAAATCAACCTCCACTAACTCTTCACTCACACCACACTACTTTACCCCTTCCAATCTGATTCTAACCATAACCCTAAAATCAATTCAATTATCTCTCATTCCATCACCACTTTCATCTCAAAATTCTCTAAAGAAATGGCAATGGTGAAGAAACAATCTGCATCCAAGCTTCCAAGCAAACATGCAACATCATCATCAAAGAAGAGCAAGAAAAGCAAGGCTAATGCACCTGCATTGGCCAATGAAGATAAAGGACATTTGTGGAGAATGCAACTACTTCCAAAAAGGGGATATGATTTGAAGAAAGCAAGTCCATCGTTCATGGAAACAGTTGCCAATCTTCACTGGGATCAGTTTGTTCTTCCAAGAGGAGGCTACATTGAAGATCTAGTCAGAGAATTTTATGTTGGAATCACACAAGAAGAAGGAATGGATCCATCCTACACTTCAAAGGTGAGAGGTAAAATTGTACATTTTCATCCCAAGAAATTGAATGAACATTATGTGCTGAAATATCAAGGGAATGAATTTGAAAAGAGGGTAGGAATAGCTTATAAGAAAGAAATGGAAGCAATTAAGGGTAGGATAGCAGAACCAGACTCCCCTTGGGAAAAATTTACACCTAATGAGATCAAACTTAGAAGTACTTATCTGATAGATGCATTAGGTAATTGGCATTTGTTCATTGCAACATCAATCTTACATACATCACACACTTATGCAATGACTAAAGAGAGATTGATTCTTCTTGACACAATTCTCTCGGAGAGCAATGTTGATATAGGTAGATTGATTGCTAGGGAAATTCGTTCATGCACATCTAAATCAAAGGGATTTCTGTTTTTCCCTTGTCTTATCACTGAGTTATGCATGAAAGAAGATGTTCCAACAGCCCCCGTGAACAAAGAAAATTTCCTTCTGGTAATTTGAATGTTGAAATGAGAGAGAGATTAAGGAAAGTTAGAGGCCCAATGCCTGCAGTGCAAGAGCATCATATGCAGAAGCAAGTTGCAGTGTGGAAATTTATAAATGAGCAACATGATTGGCTACAACTTGTCTTCCAAAAGATGTTTGATGTACTAGGCAATGTAGAAGCCCCTGTGTTTCCAAGCTGGGTGATTAGAACTGAAGGTCAAGAAGAAGATCAGGAGAAAGATGAAGCTGATGAGGAACAGGAAGAGGAGAAGGAAGAGGAACAGGAAGAAGAGCCTGTAATCAAGAAGAAAATGACTAGGAAGCAAGCAAAAGGGAAAAAGAAAGTAGTGGTTGAGCCTGAAATAGAGGAAACATATGATTCAGATACTGAGGAAGATGAGTTAGTGTAGAAACAAGTGGAAGATATGGACAAAGATGAAGAGGAAGAAGACAGTGATGCTGAGGTTGATAGTGAAGAAGAGAATCAAGCAAGGGGTGTGATTTTGGAAGAAATAGCTAGACAAAAATATGCCAAGACACCACCACCAGTCCAGCAAGAAACAACTCACACATCACCTATTACCTCACCAATATCATCACCAATCCATTCACCTATCCAAACAGCACTAATCCACTCACCTGTCCAAGAATCATCATCAACCCAAAATCACCACTACCCTCCCTTAATGACCCACCAGTCCAGTCACCACCACAACAAACCCCTCCACCACCCTCTCCAAGAACTAAGATTCAACAATCACCAACAAATCATCAACAAACTGATGTACCTAGCCCAACTATCCCTGAACCACAACCAGAACAAACAATCCCTACTAGCCCAAGTAACATTATTTCTGATGTTGTTTCAACTCTTGAGAAAGAGAATTTGCAGGTTAATGAAGAAGAAACAATTGATGAAGAAACACCAGAGGCAGTCAAGGAGAAAGAGGTTGCTAAGGAGTCAGTGGAAATGCAGAGTAATGCACCTGCATTAGATGCTACTGCATCACAGGAGAAGACAACTACTCCAATGCATGATGAAGCAATCATTCAAGTGGTTCTAGAGCAAATGGCTCAACAAAAAAGGGATGCACTGCACAACACACAAAAATTCTTCAAGAAGCCAACAAGAAGAATTCCAAAGTTAACTCCAAAGAGGAAGAAATCCACTGCACAAGCACAGCAGAGTGATGCTACTACATCTGTTCCTGCATCATCTCTAGTGGAAGGAGGTGCATCTGCACCAATAAAGGAAACTCCAGAAAAGCAATCCAAAGAGAAGAAGCTGAAAGTGAAACACACTCCTCCTACCAGACAAAGTACTAAGATCAAGAATGGAGCAAAGAAATGAGTATCACTTATATGCTTTAGTGTGTTTATCTTTCATATTTTGCAGTTATGTTGCTACTAACTCCTTCCATGGTTGTGTTATGTTTTAATCCCTCTAACTTTGTTTTGAACAAATACTTTTGGTGTTTTGTGAACTTTAATAGCAGTGAGGACACTGCTACCCCTTAAGTTTTTTTTGGGGGGGGGGGGGGTTATCTATTAAGTATGTTTGTGTGTTTTATTAAGCATGTGTGTTTTATTAAAATGTTTTTAGATATGCTTTACTAAATATTTTTAAATATTAGATGTACTTAACAAAGTAGTATCTAAATACATGAAACTATTTTCTAAAGGAGATATCTCTTATATCTCTTATAGAAATAGTAATTGTGTATGAAGAATACTATCATTGTTAAGAGTATTTTAGTAGATGATCAGTTTGAAATTTTTTTAGAAAATATAGTGCAATCCTATGAATGGATTTTTAATGATGAAAAAGAGAAAAAGAAGTCTTATTTCTTGAAAATAACCAAAAATATTTTTACTTCAACACCTCAAAACTGATCAATCTGATGCAAGGGGGATTTTTGGTAAGCTTAGGTCAAAACAAATTTTTATTAAAAAGTTGGAAGAGCTTAAAGAATTAAGTTTGGGGGTGTTTTATGAAAATTAAGGCTGAATTTGAAAAGTTTAAAGAGTAAATAATGCACAAAAGGTTAAAGAGTAAACAATGCACAAGAAAATCAATGTATAAAGCCATATTGACCTGAGTCATTTAAGCTTTACCTATGATAAAGTGCGAAAAATAATGCATCAGGGGGTCAGTGAGGAGGGAAATATGAGCTATCAATAGTCATAGTTAGTTTCTATTTTGTAAGAAGTAAAGGAAGGAATTGACAAATCCTCCTTACTTCAATTTAGTAGTTTTTACTAAGTGCTGAGTAGTGATGCAACTGCATTGCTAGGAGAATTCATGCAAAGAGTTGCAACTCGTGTAATCTCTATATTGTTGTTTCTCTTTTGTGATTTCAATTATATAAACATGATCTATTCAGTCTATATATACCTTGCAATGTCTTTGTTGAGCTAACTCTGTCTTAGTTGGAATGTTCTAACCATTTAATGAGCTTTTAAGTAAGTTTGATGCATTTATGTAATGTGTGCACTTTAGTTCTTGCTTGATAATATTTTCAACACTTATTTTGAGATTGATCACTTAGAATAAGTAGATTTGTAAAAGCAGACATGGTTTACAATTAAGAACTCAAGAACTAATATGGGTGAGTGTTTTAAATAAAGGAAACTTTGTGAAAACCATGTTAAGTCCTAAACATAGGATAGTATAGTCCATAGGGTGATATTGTGGGTACTTTAAAAAGACAAGGGTGAACTTATTTAGCAAGCCTAGACATAGGAAGCTTGTAATGAAACTCTGGAGAAAGTGACTGAAAGGCACATAGCTAATGCAACAGCATTCAGTGCAACTGCATCACATACTACATTAAACACTTAAAGGTGAATTACTTGGGGAAGACATTCCAATCTTTTCTCTATTGCGTTACAACTACTTGCACTTTGCTTTATACTAACTTGATTGTGGTAACACCATCTTCACTATAATTGTTATTTGGTTACCTTACATTAGATTACATTGTATTGTGTTTCAAGAAGAGTTTCTCAATCCCTGTGGGTTTGATCTTTTATACTACTTGTTAAGGACTGTGTATACTTGCACATGTTTTCCACACACCAGCAGCCGACATGTCTGGAATCCTGCCAAGTGTTTCTTGCCACCACCTGGCGGTGGATCCACAAGTGAAGTGGGTCGCCCAGAGGTGACATATCCAGATAGAAGATAAAGCCAAGGCTGCTATTAAAGCGATGGAAGACTTCATCGAAGCAGAGTTCATCAATGAAATCAAATACACAGTTTGGCTGTCCAATGTCGTCCCGGTGAAGAAAGCAAATGAGAAATGGCACTTGAACCGAGCTGACCCAAATATGCATTCCTAGTCCCGAGCGTGGACAAATTAGTGGATAATGCTTCCAGCTTCTGATTGCTATCTTTTCTAGATTCTTACTCAGGGTATAATTAGATCGCCATACATCCACCCAACCAGGAAAAGACGACTTTTATGACTGAAAATGGGAACTACTGCTACCGAGTAATGTCGTTCAGGCTAACGAATGTTGGTGCTACATATCAAAGAATGATGAACATGGTTTTCCACGCTTAGATAGGGCACATAGTCGAAGTCTATCTGGACGACATGATAGTAAAGAGCAACGAGGACACAGTCCACCTGACTGAAGTATTTGCCGAGGCTCAAAAGAACTCTCTCAAACAAAATCCTGAGAAGTGCACATTTGGTATAAAGGCTGAGAAGTTTTTAGATTTCTACCTAATTGAGAAAGGAATCGAAGCCAACCCAGAAAAATGCAAAGTAGTGACCGACATGAGACCGCCCACTAGGAAAAAGGAAACCCAAAAGTTGGAAGGAATAATTGTAGACTTATCTCGCTTCATTGCATTTGCGGCCAACAAGTCGCTCCCTCTGACCAAGCTCTCAACCAACTCAAAATTGTGCTCCCCCAACCCCCAATCTTGACCCGACCAGTGGACGGTGAAATGTTGTACTGATACCTAGCCATCGCTAATGAGGCCTTGAATGTTGTTCTCATTCGGGAATCCAAATCTTGGCTGAACCCCATCTACTTCATCAGCAAAGCCTTGCAAGTTCCGGAACTCAGATATCAGAAAATTGAGAAGTTAGC